>OU342741.1:347154768-347862295 GCA_910589775.1 Avena eriantha
ACCATTGTCATTGCATGTCTGTTCTTTTCATGAACCACAGCTAGAGCCATTGCATGTCAGTTCTTTTCATGAACCACAGATGGATCCACCAGTGTCATTGCATGTCTGTTCTTCTCATGAACCACACATGGATCCACCAGTGTCATTGCATGTCTATTCTTTTCATGAACCACACCCAGTGTCATTGCATGTGTGTTCCTCTAAACAAACCACATAAGGATCCACCAGTGCCATTGCATGTCTGTTCTTTTCAGGAACTACACATGGATCCACCAGTGTAAGTGCACATCTATTCTTTTCACAAACCACATAAGGATCCACCAATGTCATTGCATGTTTGTTCTTTTCATGAACCACGTAAGGATCCACCAGTGTCATTGGATGTGTGTTCTTCTCATGAACCACTCCCAGTTTCAGTGCATGTCTCCTCTAAACAAACCACATAAGGATCCACCAGTGTCATTGCATGTATGTTCTTTTCATGAACCACACATGGATCCACCAGTGTCATTGCATGTGTGTTCTTTTCATGAACCATAGCTAGAGTCATTGCATGTGTGTTCTTCTAAACAAACCACACATGGATCCACCTAGTGTGATTGCATGTCTGTTCTTTTCACAAACCACACATGGATACACCAGTGTCATTGCATGGGTGGCTGTTAGACCGAGTCTTCTAGAAGGCATGCCCTAACACAGTTGTTCTGCTTGAAGATTGTTACATACCATTCGATCGGAGAGCTTGGACGATTGGAACTATCTTTGTGAGAGCGATCCGCGAGTAGGCTGTTCTATGGCATGATTGGCCACGCTTGCTCTGGACAAACTGGCAACACCGGGCGCTCCCCTGTTGCGAGTGTCACGACTCACGAGTTCAGTGGGCCACATCCCAGTGTCACGTCCCCATTACTTCTCTTCCTCCCTGTACTTCTCTTCCTCCCCCTCGAAGCCACTTTCCCCACTTCATTCCCATCCTGCCGTAGCCGCAAGCCGACGGCGCCTCCATCCCCGATCCCCTCTCCGGCAGCTACCCCCTCCCCTCTCACCATGGGTTCAGGGGAGACGGCGAGGAAATGCGTTGTGATGACAGGGATGGTGATTTCGATGTGAGTGGTCTCATCTCTATCTCTATCATATGTAGCCAGTTATCTATTTTTTGAGCTAGATCTAATCTGTTTACTCATGCGCGTATGATGTGTTAGGCCAACCAGACGATGTATGACTCCGACTATCATGGTTTAGCGGATGAAGACAGTCCTTGGTTATGTAAACATGGATATGTGCCCGCTAAATTTGTAGCGTTCGAAGGACGAAACACATACAAGAGGTTTCTACGGTGTCAAGGACATCGTACAATGATGCAAGGCGGAAGTTGCGGTGTTGTCAAATGGGTAGATCTAGAGTGGCCCAAATCGATGCAGAAGACGCTAGACAAACTAATGGAAATGACTATTGAGTTGAAAGAATCCGTATTCAGCTCACTTCTTGACTGTGTTGAGATGAAGCTATGGGAACCAGTTGACACGACCAAGCATAAGCGAGATCTCGGGTGGGTGCAAGACAAGGTTAGCAAATTCGAGAAGGAGAGGGACGCATCGTTGGCCCTAAAGGCTAAAGCAGAGCAAGAACTGACTCAATGAAGGAATGATCTTCACCAGGACAAAGTCCTGCAGTTCACAACTACGAGTATTGACAAGTGCATGAGGAAAAATGCAGAGAAACAATTGAAGTTGTGCAAGGAATATGCTAAAAGGAAGGAGCAGACGATTCGATCCTTGCTCTTGTAGGAAGATGCGCATCGGGCTAAGATTAGGAAGCTCAAGGAGATGTGTGATAACTAGTTCTATTTACCTTAAGCTCCGTGCCTTTTTAAGTTGTAATAGTTGTACTTGTTGACCTAGCGGTCTGAACTATTGGCCCCGGAGTCCTGGGAGGAAAAAAATTGGTCGCCCGTTAATCTGTCTTAATCCTGCATTACTTCTTTTGTCTGACCAATGCCCCTTGGATATTCCACCCGTCACTTCGTTGTCCTCGTGTACAAATAGGAGGTGCCACAGCGCGTCACTTTGTCGTCCATCCCGTCGTCCTCTCCAATCTCCATCACGCCGTTGCTTTGTCGTCCATCCCTCGCTCCCTCTTCGATCTCCACCGCGCCGCCATGGAGATTCCCTCGCTGAACTTCTATGAGGTAGTGATGTTCGTGCACTTCGACATCCTCACGCCATCGGCTGCGACGGTGCCCCACGGATGGCGCATCAGCTATGCGGGGGTGCTGATGGCTCCGCTCCCTGGCCGAGCCGAGATGGAGAGCGAAATCGCGGCGCGCCACCGCCAGATGCCCGCGTAGAAGAGGGCGCTGCCCCGGTACGCGGCGGCCAGCCCGTACTGGCCGGCGCTGTTCAAGAAGGAGCGGAAGGCCAAGATTGGCAACCGCATCGTTGATGGGCACGTGGTGCACCGAGATCTCTACAACCGAGAAGGGCGGGAGAGGTTTTGGTCCGTCCTTGGACAGACCAAGTACACCGTCATCGCCGCTGCTCGCCGCGAAGAGGTGCTCCGTCTCACAAACAATGCGAAAATCATGAAGGTTCCGTCCGACGACGACGAGGAAGCCGACGGCTCGGAGGACAGTGGCAGCGGAAGTGAAATTGTTGACTAGTGGTTGAAGTAATGTAGGATGTGAAATCGCACCTTTGTTTAGAAGAATTTGTGGTTGAATTAATGAAATGTCTCGATTTAGATCTCTGTCTCGATTAACTTGTGGAAGAATTTGTGATTTAGATCAATTTCTGCCTCGATTTAGATCTCTGTCCTGGATTGGGAACGTGACTGTGGACCAAATACCCCTTTTCTACTAGTGTATTCTGACATTGGTGGTTTGTTTAAACGTAATCTACGTGGATTGTGCCACATGCAAATGACACAACCACAATTTATAAAGTAGAAGCACGTACACCCTGTTACTGGAGATCTGGGAGTTTCGCCAGATGCAGGGGATGTAGGAGCAAAGAGGCGGTGAGATAGACGGGCTCAAGATTAGGCCAGAAAGTGGTACCGATTTCCTCCTCATCTAGGCATTATCGGTGAGAACATTGCTGTTTATGTTGCCACGTCGTTGTGCAGCATCTGAAATAAGTTGCTGCTTCATGGAGGGTGGCAGCTTAAATAATTTATTTCTATGCCACTTACATTCCGTCGTAATTGGAGACCTCCTGTCCCTCAGCAATCGTGGAAACGGTGCTGCGTGTTTTCAGATAGCAGTGGCACAATCACAATTTCCGATTCAACTACTAACTCGGGCGTTTCCAACCCTAAGTCACGGTACATTTTACTCAGAGAATGTGGGTAGATTGTTTCGCCGAGTAACGTGCCACACGCAGAGCTCCAGAATTTAACAGAATTACATATATATAGGTTCAAGTTCAACACATTACTATGCATCTTCATTGCCAGCAGCCTTTTTCCGCAGCCTGGGTGCCAAGCCTTCACGTCCACTGGCTTCTTCATTTCCTGCCTTCTTCCTCTTCCTCGGTGCCAATTTTCATAGCTTCACGTACTCTGCATCGCCGAGACAATGGGCACCAGAATTGTGTCCAGCATCATCTTTCCACTCGTTTTTAATTTCTTCGGGCAGCAAAATGACTGACCCGGCAGTCATGTTTCTAACCTTGCGGCCGTTCCTGTCAAAGAAACAAGACTGTTGCATAACTGCCCAATATCTACAGAGTAAATAAAACAAAAATTACAATTCAGCACAAACATGCGAACTCCAAGCGACCTTTGCTTACCAGGAGCTAATTGGGTTCGAGCAACCACCCTGTCCAAGAATAGAAGGGCGACTCCCAGTTGTAGCAGCTTCCACATCTAGTACATCACAATTCAGGTCAAACATGCAAGCCGAAGCATACCTTTTCATCAACCCAATTAGTTGGCTGTCACACGTTAGAGGAACCATGATGCCACGTTCATCCATGAAGCTGAACTTTGCAGTCTACTTCGGCCATAATTCATCATGATTACGCAGAGCAGCAACCATACCAGATATAGTGCAGATATGCGCATGCGCTTCTTCCATCGTGATACAATGGTGTCCATACCACTTGCCCTCAGAGTCATACCATAAGAGGACTACCGTAACCAGGTAAGGGGGGTCCGCGGAGATCCCACTTGACAGAAAACTATGGACAAAATATGTTTGTCAGCATTGGGCTAACAAACAATTTGAGGTTCAGTAGCCAGCTAGCAGTTATAATTAGTGCGAATAGCAAAGAGAAGGGTAGCTCACCCGCTTGTAGCCAGAACTTCTTCTTCCTTGGTAGTAGGATCTCCCATCCTCCGAGTTGCTCGGCTCGTCGGCGGTGGAGGCGGGCTAGAGCCTCGCAACAGCGGCTACGGCATGCGCCATTGGAGCTCGGGATCAGCGACTGGATGTAGCAACTGGGCGCAGCAACTTGGTGCCGGAAGTCAAATGTCCGAAGGGATCGTCCTGTCTGGAGGGTGGATTCCGACGCCGCCGGTGCTAGGGGAAAGGTGGGAATGGATTTGTGAAATTGGTCAACGCATCCAATCCACTTAGCTACTCGATTTGCCTAAGAGGTTGCCGCGTTGGCGCTCGTGTCACGGACAGATGACCGACATGAGGGTCCCGACCGTCTACTTCACGGGGTAATTTAACATAATGTTTGAATTTGGCAGGGGTGAGATGAGTTTGCCTTGAAATGGCCCCTCTCGGTAGTTGGCGACCCAACATTTGGAAACGCGGCAATTTCAGGCAACTTAGGTACCGCCATGCGCTGGCCTGCGAACTTTGGTACTGCAGACGAACATGCCCATCCTTCTGGCCCATTGTTAGTGGGGGAGCTGTTGGAGGGGCCACCATTCGTGACTGGGATGCCACCGCCAGTACCGGTGTTGTCCTGAGTGCTGACGTTGTTGCCCATGTCAATGATGACGCACATGTAATGGATGGGGAAGCTGTTGCTCCCGCATCTTTCAGATCCAGAGCCATAGGCTCCCTCCTCTATCGCCAGATCACCCAGACCGGAATAACGAATGCTGTTGCTATCCGTATTCCCGATTGATGTCAGGGTGTTGAGCTTGCTCAAGGTACCGATCGGCGGTGGAAACCATGATGCAGGAGCAATCGCGGGAACCGTTGGCTGGTCAAGGAGTTGAAGTGTGCCCAGCTAACCAACCTAGAAGCGTAGAATTTCGATCGCTAGGCCGATTCCATCACCCACAAACTCAAAATCCTGGCAAGTGGCCGGCGTATGGATGGTGAAGTCGAAGGTGCGAAAGAGGAGGCGAGTGTCCACTGCTGCGGAGTCATAGATCGCGGTTGATGGGGCCGAGGAAGCCGCAACATTAGCACTCCCTCTTCCCACAGGCGGCGCCAATTGACGAGGGGTTAACTCATCAATGCCCATTGCATATGGACTTAGGTTCGAGGAAGTGGGGAGAGCTAGAGGCATTGATCGGCTAGCAAAAAAGCACACATGGGACCACAAGGTTTACCCAGGTTCAGGCCTCGCAGAGGACCCTACTCCTGCTTGTATGCTCTTGGAATTATTGAGGAGTCGAAAGTTACAGGGTGTGCAGATGCAATCTGGCGATGGAGTGGAAACTAGGGTTGCGGATTGTCCTCCTCGCTGCCCCCTTCTAGCCTTATATAGATAGGCTAGGTCTTGGGATAGTAGGCCGAGTCGGTTACATATTAGGGTTTTCCCTTTAAACTTCTATCATGAGTTTGTTGTGTGCTGCAAGCAGTCGAAGTCTCCTAGGTCACCCAAATCTTGACTAGGCCCCAGCAACGTCGTGGGCTTCTTCTGGGCTGGACCATATATACTGATCTCGAGTACCTATAGGGTATGTCCATGTCAAGGCTAGATATGCCCAGTCAGATTAGGCCAAATCCTCCAAAGCTTTAACTGATTCTGTTGTAATCATATAAACCCAGCAAGGTACCCCCTATATAAACCTCCCTAGGGTACTCTTTGTACTCATGTTCCATCATACACCCCCATCCAAGCGACTCGCTGCCTAGCCGCCGAGGTCACCACCCTTGTAATCCACTTGAGATAATACAATCTAGGAGGAGTAGGTCTTTACCCTAGGGGGGGCGAACCTGGGTAAACCCCTGTGTCTTTGCCCTCAATCTCGCACCACAGATGGCGACTCGCTCTTGCCCCAAAACCTTCCAATCGCGACCCTTGGTAGCGATGCCGTGGACATTCCCACGACAGTGGTGCCCACCGTGGGGCATGGCCGGTCAAGCCTGAGTTCTGTGGCGAGGCCGTACTCTCCAATCGATTGGCCAAAATCGCCACCGGACACATGATTGCAAGTGGCGGGATCCTTCAGATCTTGCCCAACAGCTACATCCCGGCGTCATGACCAATCACGCACAACGCAGTGATGCCAGTCGGCACCATCAACCTATTTGCCGGGTTCACAAATGCCGTCAACCTAGCGGAAACAGCGATCATTGGCGGATCGCCGCCACGCTGCGATCTACTCACGGAAGGCTAGATCCGCTCCATCACTCGCCTTGCCTCTGAGTACGACTCGGCTGCCAGCAACGCGATGCGGTCGGGAGCGATGCGGCTGCAAGTGACGCGGCCCTCTGTGACGACGCTGATTCAGCGACCCTTGCCTCGGTCGCTAGATCTATCACCGCTGCGTGACACGAGAACTCCATCACCCGAGTCTCTAACACAGAGGACTTTGAGGACCCCTCCATCCTTGGGATCTTTGACTCTGACTCAAGGTCGGAGTCTCCTGGCGACTTCTATGCCAGATCCAATCGCTTCAACACCATCTACATGGCAGGCAGCGCCAAGCACCCCGCCAGATCCCTTCTCCACGCTAATCCCACCAATTGCGACGACGACGGAGGTCGAGGAGTACCGCCTACAACTGGAGGCGGCAACATGCACGGAGCCAGCCAAGCGTGAGAAGTTCCGCCTCGAGTGGCAAACAACACAGGAACTATCGCTCTACCACCAGCGTCGCATCAGGAGTCGCCTGAACTCCAACATCCAGGGCCGCACCCTGAACTTTGATGACGAACACGACCCCACCCGTGCGGCCGAGCTCAAGGTCTGCCACAACGCACCACCTGGCGGCAGTTGCACGCCAGCTGGGGCGCCCGCGCCGGAGCTCCACCAGCACCCCACTGCTCGCGTCCTTTGGACAAGCCGTGGATCATCATCTCACCACAAGCGCGTGACTCCAATGGACTCACGCTCTACTCCACCCCGATGGACAACGTCATCGTGGGGAAAGCTGTAGTCGCCAATCTCACACATCATGGGAGAGGGTGCGCTACAGATCAAGTACACCCAGGCCCTACTTGCTAGGGCCGTCGAGCAGCAAGCCACGGGAGTTGTCCCGCGGGGGCGGATGTACTCCCTCTCATCCGGGAGCCGGGCAGCTTCAAGCGACCGTCCAACAGTTGCCAACACCCTCAACTGCCCCCCGCCCGAGCCCCTTCTACTCCAACCGCAGGCCGCGAATCCCGCACTCTCCACCAGTGAGCCATGACCTGCGAACAACACGGTCGATGCGAACGGTCAGGCGATCGATGCACGGACCCACATCATCAACAATTAGGCCTGGCGAGCATGCCAGCTGAACGACCTGAGGCACACCCTCACCAACCGCGGCGAGCCCGAGCCAAGGGGCTCCCTCAGCCGAGTCGGCCCGCAGTGCTTCAGACTAATGATCCGAGGCGAGAAGTATCCCTCCACCTTCAAAGAGCCAAAGGACGTCAAGAAGTACGATCCCACTTACGACCCAGCGGTGTGGATCGACACATACCTCATGGTGATGGGGATCGCTGGCCACACCGACCTGCTCGCCGCTCGCTACCTCCCCTTGATGATGGAGGGAGCGAGCCGGCAATTGATCAATACCCTCCCTATAGACAACGTCGACTCGTGGGAGGACATGTGAGAGGCCTTCCTCAGGCACTTCGAGGGCTCTACACCCGCGCCACCACCATCGAGGACCTGGAGCACTAAATCCAAGGACAGCGCGAGTCGACCCGCCACTGGGTGCAACGGTGGCAGGATGTAACACCCTAGCATTAGAGCTTAGAAATAAGCTGCGATGAGGTGTGTGTGCATTACATTCATGCATAGAAAATCTGGATAATTTTTGCGCAAACTAAAGAAGCTAGTGAGGGGTCAGGATCTTTCTTGTTCTGATGAAAGCATCCAAGCAAGTGCGACCGATTTCAACATGACCTCTACTGTATTTTTGGGTTTGAGGGGAAGACAATTCAGATTTGAATATTGAGTTGATATATTTGAATTATAAAAGGATGTGTAAATGGAATGATAAATAGTAATCAAATTGAAATAAGGAAATAAGAATTGAATTCTTGTTTATGAATAAGATACAATATTTACAAGTCTCAAATTAAAAAGATATTAAACATTACACCATCCTTTATAATAAAGGAATAAACAACAATGTACAAATCAGAATTAAAGGAAAAAGTATTAACTCTATTAATCTAAACAAATATTACAATGTATTTTACAATTGTCCGAAATAGAAAAGAAAGGTTACAGAAGTATAAAGGAAAGCCTAAACTATTTCCTAGCTACATATCTTCATAACCTCTTTTATTTCTTCAGCCCTGCAAAACAAAATAAAAACAAAACAAAGAAAAAGCTAAATAAAGAATAAAAGGGAATGCTTTATTTAATTGTACTCTCAGTTGGGCAATGAGTTCATTGCTAGTTTCATCATTGAGTATATGAATAAAGGGCCAAGTTAGTACTTGTTCTTATCAGTAAAGAATTGCCTTAGTACAACCTCATTGGCTAATTGCAAGTTCACTAGAACAATAAAAGGCAACAGGTAAAAATCCCAAGAAATATCAAGGTGTACTTGATCTGATCCATATCAAGCAACATGTAAGCAAGCAGCACAGTTACCACATGCAATTGGTGTGCTGTCAACACCACCTAGAACCAACATATGTACTACCAGACCCTAATCTAATTAGTACCATAGATCAATTCCCAGATTTCCAGAACCTAAACCTATGTTCTACACCTAAACGAGTGCATCGGCTCAAAGGCCGGTCACAAAGGAAAATACCTGAATCGGCGACGACATTGTTATGACAGTAGATGTCGGGGTTGCACAGCCACATCAGCACCGTCCCGTCTACGTCGAGGTGGAATTTGGTGACACGACATATCCTTGCAACAACACCAATACATCACCCCCACAGTGAGGCAGCACAACGACACATCGAAGGGCACCGGGGTTGCAGCCCAAGCTGTCATCCCTCAGACGGTTGGGGTTGGAAAATGCAACCTAGGGAATCAGTAGAAACCATGGTCAGCCCTGGTACTAGTAGCAGTAGCGGCACCACCAGAGATGAAGTAGTCAAAGTAGAGGTCGTGCATGCCGAGTCGATGAGCCGAGCCTCGAGGAGGATCTCGAGGTGGGGTTGGGGTTGAGGTAGATGGAGGAGGAGCAGCGGGAGCTTGTGGCGGAGGAGGTCACGCGCGACAAGGAGGCACTAGGACGCTGGTGCCGTGCCGGTAGACCCAAGCCGCACGGCTAGGGTTTCGCGGGGGATTGCGTAGGAAAGTAGGCCAGCGCCGAGGCATAGAGGAATCGAAGGAGGCACCTGAGGTGAAGTTTGGTCAGCGAGCAGTCGCGGAGGAGGCGGTCAGTGATGGCCGGAGTGGCGGGCGGTGGCGCTGGCGGCGTCACCAACACGCGTGAGGGCGGAGCGATGTGTGTCGTTCGTGTGGTGAGAGAGAGAGGGACCGGGGTGGGGTTTGACCCCAAGCCATTTGGGCCGAGTTGGGCCTATGATAGGCCAATCTATGGGCCAGGCCCAATTCTAGAAAATTATTACTATATCAATTATTATCACAAATATGGAAATTACTAAAATACCCCTAAATTCGTTTTCACCTTACAAAAATATATGTGCTATATCAAAATGATCACAAAAATAATATATACCTAGGAAAATATAACATGACTTGTTTGAGTTAAATAAAATGTCAATAAATATTAATACCATTAAGACCTAAAAGATATTTCATAAAATAAAACAAAGACTTAAAATTGAATAAAAATCTTTTTTACATATAAAAATGAGTCTACTATTTTATAAAAATACTAACTTAATTTGTTTTCAAATAAATCTTGAAGCAAATATTTAAAGATATATAATCCTTTGTGGAATTTTGTAAAAATAAGGATAACACCTAAAATTAAATAAAATTCACTTCTAAGATCTTAAGTAAGTGTATTTCCCTAAAAAATACTAATTATGTTATTCCAACACATTTTAAGGTTATTAATAAATAAATCCTTATTTATTATTTAGTTGGTAAATTCTATAAGAACATTCTTAAATAAAAAATAATCACAATTTTATGTAAAACCTTAAATCTTGTACATTTAAATATTCCAAAACCATAACTTAAGTCTATAATAATACTTAAAAGTAAAACTATTAACATTTATAAAACTCCTTAAAACCATAACTCCAAGATAAGCCAACAATTTTAAGTAAATTTTAAACATCATTCACTTATAATAAAAGTGAATGCTATCCATTTCTTAATCATGCTTAGCATGGTTTTCAACCTTAACACTTTAATGAGATCATTTAAATTTGCTTTCATTAATAAGTCAAAGCATTCCCATTATAGCAAATCACCTTTGAACTTATCATTCACTTAAATTGGATGTGAATGAATTCACACTCTTAACCATCTTTTTATTAACCCTAGAATTCAATAATAATCTAGATACATCAGAACCCTAGGTCTATTTATATTCCTTTTAAAGTTAATTTTGCTCTGCCAAGGTTATAAGCATAAGGACCAAATTATATTATGTTTTTATAGTTAAGTTTTGTCTATTACAAATTAAGTCATAAGGCATCTCAAGTCCAAGCTTATCGGATTAGCGTAAATGATATCGATCACATTCGATTAACCACAAAGATTGTTTAAACTTTAATAAAGAAATCTTTTCTTCAAAAGTTATTCGTTTTGCCACTTCAAACAACAATCTTATAACAAGTCCTTTAACTCTTAACAACTTAACATAATAATTTCCATCATAATTACCAGATAGAAATCCACCTCAATCTTAGAAAATTATTATACTTCACTTCTATACTTTGCATGTTAAAATTTAAATACCTTTACTTTGTAAAAGTAACCTTTTCCATGAAAGTTGTTCCTTTAAGAAACATTAAAAGTAATCCTTAAACACTTCTTGAAAGCTCTAAGTGATTAATAATCTTGTTTAAGAAATCTTTTAGATATCATGACCCATTTGAGTGATTTAATATTGTATGCTACTTGTTGTATTTACATATTGTTTCACACACTCTCACAAGCCTTAATAAGAAGCACAAGTGTGAAGCTGATATAAAAGTGAAACACATTCTAAAGAACTATTCCTAGTTTCCAAACCCTAGATCAAATATGATTAGTCTGGGGGTTCACGTTTATCAAACTGCATTACATTACTTATGCATAATTACATCTTGCTTCTTTAAACATTAGTCCTTATCGGACCAATGATGCTACTTTCAGAATTTGGATCTTCTAATGTCTTGAAGACCATGAGTGCATAATCTTTCAATCAAAAAAGGCAAGTTCACAACTTGATCTTGTCCTTTGGTTATTTTCTATCAAATGCTTGTAAATCAAATGTTGTCATCACCTGCATTTCAAAAAGGTCGGAAAACACTATTTTCATAATAATTTGATTATGGATTATTTACCAAATGGTAATAATCTATTGATACAGTTCCAGTGATAAAGGAACATAATATCTAGGACTTAACAACCAATGTCGCTAGTGATTCTAGAGCCGTATATTACGCGTTAACCATGAGATTTGGAATGGGACGGAGAAGTCAGATGGATCTTCTTCCTTTCGCATGGACGGATGACCTTATCATGAGGCTGTTGATTTCTCGTAGAGAATCCAGCACATGGGTGGGACCGCTTAGTTCCCCGCGAGCTAGGTGTCTAGATTATCTATGCATAGCTTTCTTGGTGTAAGCTCGCCATCGCTAATGGTGGCTGCCAGACAGAGCTGCTTACAGAGTCCTCGAGAGGCTACCCAAAGAGTAACCATGGTAGTCCTTCTTGGGGTATCGTGTCTTCGTGTGGGGTCGTGGAGAAGGGCAACGATTGGGTTGGATCTTAGACTGGGCTGGAAGTGTGGAGGAGAATGCAACTCGGATGTGCAACAAAGCTAAGGTCTCTCATGGGTAAAGCAACACACCTCTGTAGAGTGTAAGAACCGTGACATGTTACTCCCTGTTCCGGGAAGGAGCTATGAACACGGTAGGAAAGGAACCCCATGAAGGTTCTGGTTAACCTGTGAAGGTTGTCGGACATAGTTTTTGAGAATAAAAGCAACCTTTGAAGAAATGTTTATGAAAACCTACATTGCCTACGACCTTTGGTCTGTGGCTGTAGAGATAGTGCATCATACACTCCTTTTAGTGAACTTGTTGAGTACGCTCATACTCAACCGTACCTTCTTAACCCTTGCTAGGTTCTAAGCCGTTGAAGACGACATCAACATCAATTCTGCTCAAGAAACCATCATCGATAGCTCAAGATCTTCAATAAAGTCAATGAAGTCAACATATTCATCAACCGAAGTGAAGACGAAGTCTCTGTTTAGATAAGAGGAGATACTCTAACCATAAAACCTACTTCTATAGAGCATTGCATTAGTAGCAATTGCAAGCCCTATGGTTTAGATAGTATTACTTTTAGCCAGATAGTTCGGAGTTGTTATTTCTGGTTCTTCTTTGTAAGAAGTTATTTTCCTCCTCTTTAACCTAGAGTGTTCTCAGGATATTTTGTAAAGAGTCGAGTTGTAATCTATAGTCATGTCTTGGACCTGCTGTGTTTCTGTTGTACCACTCTGAGGGATGTAATATTAGTGAACGGTGTTTCATTGGTGTTATGTCAACGACTATAGTGTACTACATCATGTAGTGGTATGCTGGGTCACCGCAGCTGGTATCAGAGGATACGCTTTGACCTTAGGATTAAAACCCTTTTAGGAGATCTGTAGGTTGTATAGTGACTATACGAGCCATCTTATCTAAACCAAGACATGTGATGGATATCCACTTGAGGATAAACCTTGTCACACTTAAGTTGGATGTTCTTGTCATCTTTCTTAAGGATTAGTTATATGTCTTATCTAGATAGATGCTATGTTAGTATAGATCTAAATAGGTATAACACCGCTAAGATATCTTAAGTAAGCTAAATATCAAAGAAGATTATGATCAGGATTAGGATATCATGTGGAGTAGTATTAGTGATGGAGTCTATAGTTAGAATCCCTATGAAGCAGCAAAATCTTACCACTAGTTGATACCACCATACCATACAGGGTATACAATTAGAGTATGTATAGATACAATTGGAAGTAAATCATGTGGCATTCACTTGAGAATTCCATGTAATGGAGTAGAATTCTGTTAAGAATCATTAATAGTAAGCTAAGAAGAAGGGTCTTCATGGTGAGATTAGCTCTTTAATCATGATGACTAGGTAAATCTTAACAAGTTCGTGGTGAGAATAACTCCGAGACAATGATAAGTCTGTAATTAGGACAAGTACTCAGTAACATATCTTGTAATAATAGAAAGTAAAGAACAGTGTAGGTCCATCATAGAAGTCATATGTATTATAACATTACGATAATTATTTTTATTTAAGGTAGTAACTACAATGTTGCTAGTAGTTTTGAGAGATCATGTGAGGATATTTTATGATAGAATGGAAAATTGGTAGTCTTTAATAGTCCCGAAAGAAAGGTAAGCGGTTAGTCAGAACCAAAGTGAGACCACTTTGCTCAAAATTATCTAGTTGCAATTGGGAAATTTTGGGTAAATAATGAGACAAAGAGTAGTTTAAACCCTAAGTACTAAGTATCACAAAGTAAACCTATACTATGAGGTGTCATATACTAACCAGCTAAGCCTGAATTCTAGAGGTATTATACTCAACTACTATATTCCCGGCTTAGAATGATGTGTGTTATATGTACCATATTTGGATTTTTGGTTTTTCTTGGATCTTCTTTATTGACTAGATCTGTGCATGAAGTTTGACCTGATGTGCAAATGCATGTTGCATCATAAGTTACTACTTGATGTTATAGACCTAGATAGAAAATGGAATTCATGTAAGGGAGTGACGAGTTCTGAAGATCAAGATGAAGAGTTGCACGAAGAAGGAAGCTGAATATAAGGAGTATCAACACTATTTTGAAGGATGGATCAATCCCAACTCACTATGAGCTGGCAATAAGTAGGATTATTAGTGCAGAAAAAGGTGTGGAGCAACATGAAGTAATAAGTTAAGTTCACTCAAGATAGGTGATGTTGCTCAGAAGCTAATGAAGTAGTTGTCCCAAAGTCATGCAACTAACATGAAAGGGTGCAAGGAAGAAGTTTTGAAACAAAAGTGGTATTCAAGCTCTAACAACTCAGAGAGAATGCTAGTAGTAAGTCCAGAACCTATAGGGTAATCCATACACCTAGAAGGATCCGCAACTAGTATCTGTGGCTGGTATCCTAGCGGTTTAGCTAGTCAGGCCATCTTTGTATGATTTAAAGAGCATAAACTTGGCCTAAGTGAGGAGAGACATAAAGAAGTATAAGATTTAAGCGAACGGCTTTCGAGACGTTTCGTGAAATCGGGCTTATCAATGAGAAATAAGGTCTAGAAGGTTAAAAGTAAGACCAGTAACGTTGGAAGATTCATTTCGAAGATCCACAATTGTGTGGGTGTACCACATAATCTTTTGTGAGACCTTATATAGGTAAGGTATAATCTAGATATAGACCAATATCCTTACTATTGAGCTAATGGATATTATACATGTAGTTTAGAGACCACTAGGAAACCCCAAGGAGGAGAGTAAACAATAAACACTAAGGCCTTGTTTGGATACGGAGTCTTGGCAAAACTAGTTTCTCATAAACTTATGTAACCGTCTAACAAACTAATATCCTGTTTGGGTGCCGCAAGTAAAACGTGAAATGATAAAACTGAGTTTCCACGAAGCTAGGAAAGTGTGTGTTGGCAAAAACGACTATTAGTAGTTTTTGTGAAAACGGGATTACACAAAACTTAGAACAGAGCCTTTGGCGGCGATTGCACAGCTCTCTAGATCTAGAGGATCCCGACAGCAGAGACTACACACTGCCTCCTCACAACCCCGTCGAGATCATGGTCACCGGCCGACTCCTTGATTACTCCGGCACTGTGCGCCGCCGCGCCCGGGCCTAATCCATGGACAGTAATCGATTTCTCCACCCCATGGGAGCGTTGCTGCACTGTGTCCATCCATGTTCTATGACACGCCGATGCAGCTCTAGTTCGTGTCCTTGCCTATGGTGGTGCGCTTGTTGTCGGAAATGGATAGACTGCTCGTCTAGACTCACGAAGCCATGCTTGTTGGCCACCGCCACATCGCTCCTAATAGTCACACTGCATACAATTATTCGGACATGCTTTTATCCCCTCGACATGGTGCACGCGCTCCTCTGTGGCCTGCACACAGCGGCAATGTTCCGCCTGAGCGGCGGCGACATGGTGGTGCTCATGGAGCACTTGGTCACGGAGAAGGTGCACATGATCCAGACTTACGTGATTTGTTACTTGGGGATGACTACCACAAGGCGTCACAACGGGCGGTGTCGAGCATTGTCTGGGTACAGCTGCTGCGAGCTTCACGGTGGTGATAGGGATTACTCGTTTGCGTGTTGGGCAGGTTGGTCTGGCACACTTACGGGCTTGGTGGCGCTCTGACGATGGTCCGGTAATGAGCGATGGACCGAGCTCGGCGGGAGACGGGTGAAGAATCTGAGAAAAAGCTCGTCAATTTGGGAAAACGGAGGACGCCAGGAGTATTTGGGAGATTTTTGGGGGGAGGGGGGACAGAGGCGACGGAGAGAAGAGAGAAGACAGAGATGAACAGGCTGGCAAGGAGCCAAACAACGTGCGGTACACGCCGGTTTAGAACCCAAACATGGTTCTACGTAGACTCAATTCTAACGGAACTGGGAGCAAAACTCGTTTTACAAAAAATCTTCCTAAAATGTGATTTGCTAAAACTAAATCTGGGCACATTTTGGTTTGAAACTGGCCAAACCGTCAGCCCAAACCGCACCGCACATTATCACCGGTTTAGGACGGGCTCGTCAGAATAAACCTGACAAACCGCAATAGAAAACTTTTTGGCTGGTTTCATACGGGTTGGACCCTGCAAACCGACCAAACTGTCATCGCACGCATCACACTGGAACTCCCGCATCGCTATCTCACACATCGCCGCTAGGGCATGGCGGAGGCGAGCGCACCGCGGTCGGCGGAGGCTGAGACGTCGACGGCGAGCACGACGGAGCGACTGCAAGGGTGAATTTTCCCAAGAGTCGTGCGGATCAGATTGGTCGCCTATGGCGCAGCCGCACCGACAAAGGATGCCTCCGTGCTCCACGAAGACGTTCTGGTCGTCGATCGGATTCCGCTCGCGCTCAACCAGGAGCCGGACGTCCTCCTTGACAACGGCAACACGGCCAGGACGGTGCGGGCGTCGGCGAGGATGCTAAAAGGTGCTTATGCGAGGAGGGAGCGGATGAAAGAGAGCGGGACACCGGCAACGGGAGCACTAGCACGATGGGAAGGACAGAGCTAATGTTCTGGCCGATGAATACGAGGTAGGCGCCAGTGCCGCCGGTGGAAGAGGATGATAATGGCCGCCGTGAAGTACCTGACGGTTGGGCCAAAGAACGGCTCGCTAAGATCGTAATAGGTGCAGCCGCCATGACGATGCTCTGTCTCTGTCTCTTATTAGCCTTTCTCTTCTCCTTCTCTGTTTCTGCCATGGCGAAGTTAACTGTATCTTTAGAAATCAAAGCAGTGGACGGGATTATGTACCCCACTGTAATACTCTATTCTGGACTAATTAACATATGTAGTTATGTTCTTGTGATGTTCCTTAATGAACTTGCTGAGAAATTCGTAGGTACTGGATTTGTCTAATGACCTGTGCACGTGCATCTATAGTCTACAGCGACCGGCCGGTGTCAAACCATTGAAACCGTGAAACCAACCCGCACCAGACCGTCATCTCAAGTCCTATACAAATAGTCTAAATCAGCTCAAACCATTTTAAACCATGGCAACGGTCCGGGTTCATGAAACTGTAGAAATCAGCTTAAACCGGGAATGCCCAGGCTTAGCTAAAACCTATCGCTAAACTCCTCTATCCAAACAACCACTAAAGTGTCGTTGTCTAAATTTCTGAGTAAAGGTTGGAAAAGAAGTACTAGACTAGGATGAGGTTAAGCCTTATTCTCATAAGGTTATAATAAATCCTCTGTATAAGAGTACTCTAAAGAGTATATCCGGATGAAAGATCGAAGAAGATATAATTGCTTAACCCTAGTGGACTAGTTATAAAGGGGAAACAGCTGGTAAGTTTTCCTTAAGAAGGAGGAGAGTCAAATAAGTCTAGTGTAAAGTAGTAGGAAAGCCTGATTGGAATGGACTAAATGTGTTCCAAACTAATCCTAAGTAGAACTTTGAAGACATAACCCAAGGGATTGTAGTAGAAGGAGTATGCTACATATTGGAAACGACGGACGAAAGTTGCCAAGTATGAAGAGAATTCAAGGAAAACAATATTTAGATACAGGATACCACAATTATCCCAATGGTGATCACAATGGAATTTGAGAAATGTCATGATCAATACAAGTCAACACCTCATTTCGAAACGCAAGAGAGTACGAACTTCGGAGACAAAGTTTATTTTAAGGGGGAGAGTCTGTAAAACCCCATCATTAGAGCTTAAAAATAAGCTGAGATGAGGTGTGTACATTGCATTCATGCATAAAAAATCTGGATAATTTTCGCGCAAACTAAAGAAGCTAGTGAGGGGTCGGGATCTCCCTTGTTCTGATGAAAGCATCTGAGCAAGTGCGACAGATTTCGACATGACCTCTACTGTATTTATGGGTTTGAGGGGAAGACAATTTAGATTTGAATATTGAGTTGATATATTTGAATTATAAAAGGATGTGTAAATGGAATGATAAATAGTAATCAAATTGCAATAAGGAAATAAGAATTGAATTCTTGTTTATGAATAAGATAAAATATTTACAAGTCTCAAATTAAAAAGAAATTAAACATTACACTGTCCTTATAATAAAGGAATAAACAACAATGTACAAATCGGAATTAAAGGAAAAAGTATTAACTCTATTAATCTAAACAAATATTACAATGTATTTTACAATTGTCCCAAATAGAAAAGAAAGGTTACATAAGTATAAAAGGAAAGCCTAAACTATTTCCTAGCTACATATCTTCATATCCTATTTTATTTCTTCAGCCCTACAAAACAAAATAAAAAAGAAAACAAAGAAAAAGCTAAATAAAGAATAAAAGGGAGTGTTTAGTTAACTGTACTCTCAGTTGGGCAATGAGTTGCATTGCTAGTTTCATCATTGAGTATATGAATAAAGGGCCAAGTTAGTACTTGTTCTTATTAGTAAAGAATTACCTCAGTACAACCTCATTGGCCAATGGGGCAAGTTCACCAAAACAGTAAAAGGCAACAGGTAAAAATCCCAAGAAATATCAGGGTGTACTTGATCTAATCCATATCAAGCAATAGGCAAGCAAGCAGCACAGTCACCACATGCAATTAGTGTGATGTCAACACCACCTAGAACCAACAGATGTACTACCAGATCCTAATCTAATCAGTACCATAGATCAATTCATAGATTTCTAGAACCTAAACCTACGTTCTACACCTAAACGAGTGCATCGGCTCAAAGGCCGGTCAGAAAGGAAAATACCTGAATCGGAGGCAATATTGTAATGACATTAGATGTCGGGGTTGTGCAACCACAACAGTACTATCCTGTCGATGTCAAGGTGGAAGTTGGTGACACGACATATCCTTGCAACATCACCAATACATCACCCCCAAAGTGAGGAAGCACAGCGACACATCGGAGGGCACCGGGGTTGCAACCCAAGTTGCCATCCCTCGGGCGTTGGGGTTGCAAAATGTGACCTAGGAATCAGTAGAAACCATGGTCGGCCATGGTACTACTAGTAGTAGCGGCACCACCAGAGATGAAGCAATCAAAGTAGAGGTCATGCAGGCCGAGTCGGTGAGCCGAGCCTCGAGGAGGATCTCGAGGTGGGGTTAGGGGTTGAGGTAGATGGAGGAGGAGCAGCGGGAGCTTGTGGCGGAGGAGGTCACACACGATAAGGAGACGCTGGGGCGCCGGTGCCACACCGGCAGACCCAAGCCGCACGGCTAGGGTTTCACAGGGGCTTGCGCAGGAAAGTAGGCCGGCGCCGAGGCATAGAGGAATCGAAGGAGGCACCTGTGGTGAAGTTTGGTTGGTGAGCGGTCGTAGTGGAGGCGGTCGGTGATGGCCGGAGTGGCGGGCGGCGACGCTGGCGGTGGCGCCGACACGCGTGAGGGGGAAGTGATGTGTGTCGTGCGTGTCGTGTGAGAGAGAGGAACCGGGGTGGGGTTTGACCCCGAGCCAGTTGGGCCAAGTTGGGCCTATGATAGGCCAATATATGGGCCAGGCTCAATTCCAAAAAAATATTACTAGATCAATTATGATCACAAATATGGAAATTACTAAAATACCCCTAAATTCGTTTTAACCTTGAAAAAATATAGAAAATCCTAAAAATATATGTGCTATATCAAAATTATCACAAAAATAATATATACCTAGGAAAAATATAACATGACTTGTTTGAGTTAAATAAAATGTAAATAAATATTAATACCAGTAAGACCTAAAAGAAATTTCATAAAATAAAACAAAGACTTAAAATTGAATAAAAATCTTTTTTTCATATAAAAATGAGTCTACTATTTTATAAAATACTAACATAATTTGTTTTCAAATAAATCTTGAAGCAAATATTTACAGATATATAATCCTTTGTGGAATTTTGTAAAAATAAGGATAAGACCTAAAATTAAATAAAATTCAATTCTAAAATCTTAAGTAATTATGTTTCCCTAGAAAAATACTAATTATGTTATTCCAACACATTTTAAGGTTATTAAGAAATAAATCCTTATTTATTATTTAGTTGGTAAATTCTTTAAGAACATTCTTAAATAAGAAATAATCACAATTTTACGTAAAACCTTAAATCTTGTACATTTAAATACTACTTCCAAAACCATAACTTAAGTCTATAATAATATTTAAAAGTAAACTATTAACATTTAGAAAACTCCTTAAATCCATAACTCCAAGAGAAGCCAACAATTTTAAGTAAATTTTGAACATCATTCACTTATAATAAAAGTGAATGCTATCCATTTCTTAATCATGCTTAGCATGGTTTTAAACCTTAACACTTTAATTAGATCATTTAAATTTGCTTTTATTAATAAGTCAAAGCATTCCCATTATAGAAAATCACCTTTGAACTTATCATTCACTTAAATTGGAAGTGAATGAATTCACACTCTTAACCATCTTTGTATTAACCCTAGAATTCAATAATAATCTAGATACATCAGAACCCTAAGTCTATTTATGTTCCTTTTAAAGTTAATTTAACTCTGCCAAGGTTATAAGCATAAGGACCAAATTATATTAGGTTTTATAGTTAACTTTTGTCTATTCCTAATTAAGTCATAAGGCATCTCAAGTCCAAGCTTATCGGATTAGCGTAAACGATATCGATCACATTCAATTAACCACAAAGATTGTTTAAACTTTAACAAAGAAATATTTTCTTCAAATTTTTTTCATTTTGCCATTTAAAACAACAATCCTATAACAATTCCTTTAACTCTTAACAACTTAACATAATAATTTCCATCATAATTACCAGATAGAAATCCACCTCAATCTTAGAAAATTATTATACTTCACTTCTATACTTTGCATGTTAAAATTTAAATACCTTTACTTTGTAAAAGTAACCTTTTCCATGAAAGTTGTTCCTTTAAGAAACATTAAAAGTAATCCTTAAACACTTCTTGAAAGCTCTAAGTGATTAATAATCTTGTTTAAGAAATCTTTTAGATATCATGACCCATTTGAGTGCTTTAATATTGTATGCTACTTGTTGTATTTACATACTGTTTCACACACTCTCACAAGCCTTAATAAGAAGCACACGTGTGAAGCTGATATAAAAGTGAAACACATTCTAAAGAACTATTCCTAGTTTCCGAACCGTAGATCAAATATGATTAGTCCGGGGGTTCACGTTTATCAAACTGCATTACATTACTTATGCATAATTGCATCTTGCTTCTTTAAACATTAGTCCTTACTGGACCAATGATGCTACTTTCAGAATTTGGATCTTCTAATGTCTTGAAGACCGTGAGTGCATAATCCTGCAATCACAAAAGGAAAGTTCACAACTTGCTCATGTCCTTTGGTTATTTTCTATCAAATGCTTGTAACTCAAATGTTGTCATCACATGCATTTCAAAAAGGTTAGAAAACACTATTTTCATAATAATTTGATTATAGATTATTTACCAAATGGTAATAATCTATTGATACAATTCCAGTGGTAAAGGAACATAATATCTAGGACCTAACAACCAATGTCGCCAGTGATTCTAGCGCCGTATATTACGCGTTAACCATGAGATTTGGAATGGGGCGGAGAAGTCAGATGGATCTTCTTCCTTTCGCATGGACGGATGACCTTATTGTGAGGTTGTTGATTTCTCGTGGAGAATCCAACACATGGGTGGGACCCCTTAGTTCCCCGCGAGCTAGGTGTCTAGATTATCTGTGCATAGCTATCTTGGTGTAAGCTCACCATAGTTGATGGTGGCTGCCAAACAGAGCTGCTTACAGAGTCCTCGAGAGGCTACCCAAAGAGTAACCATGGTAGTCCTTCTTGGGGGATCGTGTCTTCATGCGGGGTCACAAAGAAGGGCAGCGATTGGCTTGGATCTTAGACTGGGCCCCACACCAAGGAAGTGTGGACGAGAATGCAACTCTGATGTGCAACAAAGCTAAGGTCTCTCATGGGTAAAGCAACGCACCTCTACATAGTGTAAGATCTGTGACATGTTACTCCCTATTCTGGGAAGGAGCTACAAACGTGGCAGGAAAGGAACCCCACGAAGGTTCTGGTCAACCTGTGAAGGCTGTCGGGCATAGTTTTCAGAATAAAAGCAACCTTTGAAGAAATGTTTATGAAAACCTGCATTGTCTACGACCTTTGGTCTATGGTTGTAGAGATAGTGCATCATACACTCCTTTTTAGTGAACTTGTTCAGTACGCTCGTACTCAACCGTACCTTCTTAACCCTTGCTAGGTTCTAAGCCGTTGAAGCTGATGTCAACATCAATTCTACTCAAGAAACCATCATCGATAGCTCAAGATCTTCAATAAAGTCAATGAAGTCAACATATTCATCAATCGAAGGTTAGACGAAGTGTCTGTTTAGATAAGAGTAGATACTCTAGACATAAAACCTACTTTTATAGAGCATTGCGTTAGTAGAAATTGCAAGCTTTATGGTTTAGATATTAGTCCTTTTAGCCAGATAGTTCGGAGTTGTTATTTCTGGTTCTTCTTTGTAAGAAGTTATTTTCCTCCTCTTTAACCTAGAATGTTCTCTGGATCTTTTGTAAACAGTCGAGTTGTAATCTATAGTCATGTCTTGGACCTACTATGTTTCTGTTGTACCATTCTGAGGGATGTAATACTAGTGAACGGTGTTTCATTGGTGTTATGTCAACGACTATAGTGTACTACATCATCAAGTGGTATGCTGGGTCACTACACAGGACCTGTGGATTAACGCCTCCGGCATCCACCCGGACACGGCGGTCCACTGCTTCAATAACACGTGCTAGTACAAAACTCTGGTCGCCAAGATCAAGAGGGTCTATCGGACGCTCGACAACATCCCCGAACTCCTCGAGATCGCCAAGCGCTACACAGAGGAGGACCCCAACCAATACTCCAACGACGAGTCGAGTGGGAGATGCCGCAGTGGGTGGACACGACAATGACAGACAACACGAGATGCACGACAGCAACACTCGCCTCACCAACAAGTGCCACACTAATGGGCGAGTCGACTTTGTCACCAACGTTGGCTATGGGTAGCACAACCCAAAGAACTTCAACCGCGACGGAGGCAACTACCGTGACAATGGAAACTACCATGCCAATAACGTGGCGAGGCCGAAATTCGACCCTACCGCACTGCTCAACCAACCCTGTGTCTACCACAGCAGGGAGGGGAAGCCCGCCACCCACACCACCGCTGACTGCCACTCTCTGAAGGAGATCGAAAAGGTAAGGTGACCAAGGAAAGGCCCCAACAACGACCCGCCAAGGGACAACGACAGTGCCGACGGGTTAGGCAATGACGTCGGCTTACTACATACGTTCACCGGACTTGGGACCAAACGCGAGAAGAAGGTGCTCACCCGCGTCGTCGCCATGAACGCGGTGACTCAAGTCGACATCCCCCGCTTCCTCAGCTAGTCCGAACAAAGAATCACCTAGAGCCGCGAGGACCACTTGCCACAGATCGAGTACCCCAGGCGAGTCGCCTTGGTGGTCAAGCCCAAAGTGGCTGACTACCGGCTCCCCAAGACCTTGATGGACGACAGAAGCTCCATCAACATCCTCTACCTGGACACATTCAGGAGGCTACAGCTCCCGCAGTCGATGGTAGAATCGACCCTCACCACCTTCCACGGCATCGTCCTCGGTCGGAAGGCATACACGATCGGCAAGCTGATGCTAATAGTCACCTTTGGCATGCCAGCCAACTTCCACACAGAGCGGATCATCTTCAAGCTGGTGAACTTCCGCAGCCCCTACCACTGCGTCCTGGGGCAACAGGCATTCGCCGAATTCATGGTAGCCCCGCATTACGCGTACAACATGATGAAACTCCTAGGGCCACACGGCATCATCACCGTCCATGGCGACCCTGACATGACCGTGGAATGTGAGGACAACAGTGCCAAGCTCGTCGGCACCGTCATCACCGAGGAAGCCAACCACGCTGACGAGCTCATCAAATATGCAAGCGGCGTCGACAAGGATGACCCCAGGATCCTGAAGAAACCCGACACAGAGAACGCCGGGTCAATAGCATTCGAGGCCTCCACGCACAACCACACCGTCGAGCTTGTCCCGGGCGACTCAAGCCAGAAGGTCGCCATAGGGACCAACATGAGCTCCACATAGGAAAGCGCACTCAACGAGTTCTTGCGTGAGAATTGCGACATCTTCACATGGAAGCCATCTGACATGCCTGGTGTCCTGAGCGAACTCGCTGAGCACAAAATCAATGCCGACCCCAAAGCGCGACCTATGAACCAGTCCCTGTGGTCCTTCAATGAAGAGTGTCACCGAGCAATCACCAAAGAAGTACATCGCCTACTCGCTACAGGCTTCATTCGTCCAATCAAGTACTCCAAGTGGCTGGCAAACCTAGTCTTGGTTCTAAAGAAGAACAACACTTGGAGAATGTGCATCGACTACACCAACCGCAACAATGTCTGCCCGAAGGAGGAGTTTGTCTTCCCACGCATCGACTAGATCATCAACTTGACCACGGGGTCGGAGTCATTGTGCTTCCTCGACGCGTATTCTGGCTACAACCAGATCAAGATGGTGGTTGAGGACAAGGAGAAAACATCGTTCATCACGTTGTTCAGTGCCTTCTGCTACACCGCAATGACGTTTGGCCTCAAAAACGCCAGCGCGACCTACCAACGGTGCATGAGGAGTGTCTCATGATCCAAATTGGCCACAACATCCACGTCTACATCGACGACATGGTGGTGAAGTCAACTCACCAGAGTGACCTACTCGCTGACCTGGCCAAAACTTTCGCCAATCCGCGGAAGTACAAGATCAAGCTCAACCTGGGGAAATGCACTTTCGGTGTGCCCACCGGATAGCTCCTGGGATACGTGGTCTCCAAAGGAGGCATCAAATAAAACCCCACCAAGATCGACACCATCGTGAGACTCAGAAAGCCCGAGTGCCTGTGTGACGTCCAGAAGCTGGCCGGGCGAGTCACGGCTCTTAGTCGCTTCATCCCCCGGCTCGGTGAGAAGGAAATGCCTCTCTACCGATTGATGCGGAAGAACCCCACATTCACTTGGGACGACGAGGCAGACAACACGCTCAAAGCGCTCAAGGAGGTGTTACTCGTGGCACCAGTACTCGCTGCCCCATGAACAAGGAACCAATGCTCGCCTACATTGCGGCCTCCAGTTGAGCCGTCAGCGCCGTAATGGTGGTCGAGCGACCATAAGAGGGCAAGGAGCGCCCCGTCTACTACATCAGCAAGGTCCTCACCGAGTCGAGGCAACACTACCTGCAGTACTAGAAGCTAGTCTACGCGGTCTTCCGAGCCCACAGAAGGCTCCCACACTACTTCCAAAAGCACCCAATTATGGTCATCTCCTCTGCCCCATTGCCGGACATCATCCGCAACCACGACGCGGTTGGGCGAGTCACCAAGTGGGCCATCGAAATCGGCGTCCACAACATCAAATACGAGCCGCGCAAAGTGATCAAGTCGCAAGCCCTAGCCGATTTCCTGGCCATCTGGGAAGAGGCGCAGCAGCCAGAGAAGCTGCCCTACCTCCATTACCGATCGCTCCACTTCGACGGCTCCGATTAGGAAACGCAACAGCAAGACCGCCACAAAATTCCTCCGTGAGCTGATCTACCGGTATGGCTACCCGCATAGCATCATCACAAATGGATGACTTATGCGAGGAGCACGACATTCAACTCGACCTCGCCTCAGTCGCCCATCCAGAATCGAACAGCCAAGAAGAGCACGCTAACCAAAGCATCCTCCACGGCCTCAAGCCAAGGTTGCAGGTCCCTCTAGAGCGGACCCCCGGATGTTGGGTCGAGGAGCTCCCCTCCGTGCTTTGGGGCATGCGCACCTCCGTCAACCGATCGAAAGGTTTCACACCCTCTTCATGGTGTACGGTACCGAAGCGGTCATGCCGACCGACCTGGAACACGATTTGCGCCAAGTTGTCCACTATGCGGAATAAGACAACAAGGTCGCCCATCAAAACAGGGTCGACCTGCTCAATGAAACCCGCGACCTAGCCTGCTCCCTCACCGCCATCTACCAGCAAGGACTCTGCCGCTATCACAACCGCCGAGTTCAGACTCACACCTTCCAAGAAGGTGAACTAGTCCTGTGACTCATCTAGGACAAGAAGGGGATGCACAAGCTCTCTCCCCCATGGGAGGGGCCATTCTCCATAGGGCAAGTCCTCGGCAACGACGCCTACTACCTCATCGACATACGAGATGACAGCCAGCTTGACGTCGAGCGGCCATGGAATTTAAATTTCCTACGAAAGTTCTATAGATAGAACTAAAACTTGTACTCAGCTCCACCTGATGGAATAAAAATCTGGTTCGCCCAAATTGTGTTTACTCACCTTTTCTTGTGCCAATCGCACTCGTATGTATATCCATATACTATTCACGGTAGTCAACCCTTGGTTGAGCGACCGGCACGGCTAACTAGTGCGGGTCAAGGGCACCTAA
Organism: Avena eriantha; assembly: GCA_910589775.1. NCBI lineage: Eukaryota > Viridiplantae > Streptophyta > Magnoliopsida > Poales > Poaceae > Avena > Avena eriantha. The sequence goes on from OU342741.1 coordinate 347,181,414, forward strand.
AACATTCGGGCCTTGATTTGACCACAAAAATGCCAACCCGAAGCCACCATCGGAGTCGCCCCGCTCGACTGGCTTTCCGGGCCAAGACCACTGACTCCGCTTCCCACAGTGCCCCACCCTCCTCACCCTCGCGCAAAGCAACTCGAATGGTACCGTACCATGCCCGGTGACTCGTGCAAAATGACCCCAATGTAGCTCAAGAACACACCAAGTATGAGAGCTTGCCCTGGACTCGCCACACAACTAACATTTCAAGTCAGGAGGAGACACGTTACAAACAACGTACTACGTCCTCACATACCTTGGGCATGCGACTCGAACAGTTAAGTACCACGCTCGGGGACTCGCCTAACCGACCCCGTTTGCGCTCAGGGAAAACACCAAGTACAGAGCACCGCTTGGGGTCCCCAAGCGACTGGCTCCACGAGCCACGGCGAGTCGACCTCGGTTAACCTAACAACCTAATACAAACCAACATACATATATGCGACATCAACCCCACAAAAGGGCGGACATGCTCGGGGACTCGCACAATCCAAACAAACAAAATCACAAAGCTAAACACGAGTCAATTGACATAGTCACAAATAGACAAATACATTATTTGCATACAAAATACATTACAAAGGGCCAGTCGCCACGCTAACTTATGCCTCAAGGCAATTCTTCATTCTGTAGGCTTGGACGAGGAGGCACTGCCATCACCCTTAACACAGTCGAAAGGCTCCCAGGGATTCGCCGGGTAGGTCATCAACTTCTTCACGAGTGAAGATCAGAATGGTTGATCTGACTTCAGGTCACGAGGCTTCGGCTCGGGGTCATTTGGTGCCACCAGCGTCTCCTGGTAAGGTAGCAAGTCGGCCATCGCCAACACACGCTCCGCGAATGGAGCATCCTTGGCGGTCAGCCTAAGGACCTCTGCAATCTCCACCGTACCAGTCGTCAAGGGGTACCTGCTGGTGATGTCGTCGAGATCGAAATCATCGGGGAAGTGCGTGAGTCCAAGGCTCAGCGCCATCGTGGCTCCGCGGCGGAACGCGGATCGCGCCATACACTCGACAACCGCGGGTGCCTCCTCGAGGTACTGCCACACCTCGGTCAATCCCCCCGGAATTACTTCGGTGAGAGAAATGCCCTGGAGGACGGCTTGGACGCACATCGCCGACGCGGTCGCCGCGTTCACCACCACCTTCATGCATTTCTCGGTATCGAATGTTTTTCACCATTGGATCTCCTTGACCTATAATGGCTGCAACATCAGAAAATCAAAACTCACACAGAAGAACAACCCAGGGATTCATCCGCTCGGGGACTCGCCCGCTTGGGGAATCGCCACTAGCAAACAAGGTTCAAGGAAAAGATAGAAGACTCACCAAGAAACTTGCAATAGTTGTCCGTGACAAACTTTTCTAGCATGGAAAGCTTCCCCTGCAACCCAACAATGATCGAATCGGACGCCTTCCGCTCCTCCTCCGCCGCGACAACCGTGGCCTTGGTCCTCTCTTTAGAGGAAGTCGTCGCAGCCTTCACCGACTCCAGCAACTTTGCCAGCAAGGCGGCTCGCTCCTCCGCTGCGGTCGTCACAGCCTTCGTTGTCTCTAGTTCCTTCGCGAGCGAGTTGGCCCGTACTTCTGCCGTGGACGCCGAAGCCTTGTAGCATCCAGCTCGGTGATTGGAACATATCCCTCATGGGCCTTGGCAATTGCGACGACGTGCTCATCTATGACAAAGAAGATCACAATAAGCAATTCGCAGTCACAATTGTTTCATGCTTCACAAGAGAGAACAAGTTAACCTGTAGTCGCTTAGAGTCGATGATTGGCCTCCTCAGAAACTCATAGGTCGTGCTCTAGTGTAACATCCCAAATCTTTAATCAAGGTTATCAAAGTTCAAATCACCCAATTTAGGGTTAACAAAAACTTTTTATTACTAAAATAATTATGAATACATGTGTATGTTGCATTAGTATAGAATTGTGTGTAAATGCCATGTTTGTTATAAATGATATGAAATGGTTTAAAGGTGAATGCCACATCATCTAGACCATTTACAAACAAAATCCAAAGAAAAAGAAATCAAATAAGAGTTAATAATGCAAATGGTCACTTTAGCCATTTTAATCCACTAGGCCACTTTAGGTGTGCCTAGAAGTCAATTCCCAACAGAAACTTTCTCAACTCTTTTCACCCCTTGCTAGTACAAGTGAAGATCTACCAAGGACCACTTTAAAATCGTACAAAAACACTTAACCACTAATTTTAAATGGCACTTGAAAATGGAATCCAAATCATATGAGAAGATCCCACTTTTTCAAAAACCCACTAAACCAACTCCACTTGACAATCCCAAGCAACCACAGATGATCAAGCTTATGACCAACACACCCACCAAAAATCTTTCCAAAATTCAAATTTAAACTTCATGCGGGCATTGTGTCGAACAGTTCGTGAGCACAAAATAACATGCCTAAAAATTACTATTTTGACCAATGTCTTGTCCCCCCTTTTGGCTCAATCTTTGTCCCCTGGTCACCCTAGCACCAACCAAAGCCTCTAAGCCTAGCCCGTTCACTTTATGCGCCAGTGCCGAGCCACCCGAGCGCCATGCCGCCGGTCGAGCATGGACATCACCAAGCAGACCACCCTGCTCTCTCCCGCCGTGCCTAGGAGGATCGCCACACCCTATCGCCCCTCTCTGTCCCTTCACTGAGCGCAGCCACACCCTGGACCACCCCCAGCACGCCGCGCCCACCATGTCTGCACCATGCCGACACACGCCAGAGCGCCGCGCCCGACAAGCATGCACATGTCGCGCCTCGACCGCAGCCCGCGCGCACCGCTTCGCCACCACCCCAGGAACCGCGCAGACATGCTCGTTCGCGGCCGCTTGACCTACAACCCCCGTGCACCGCGTCAAACGTCGCTTTTGCCGCGCAGAGCACCAGCCGCGCCTGACCAAATGCCACCGCCCCTAGCCGTGCCTCTACGCCGTAGATGACCGCCAGCAGACCACGACCGTCCGCCTACCACTGCCCCAGCAATAGCTGCTTGTACCGTTGCCTCCGATGAGCCGCGCCCATGCCGCTCTGCCCCTTCGTCGAGCCTATAAAAGAAGGCCTCCCCCAGCCTCATTCCTCACACCATCTCACTCTCCTCTCGCCACTGACCACCCCACACTTCTCCCCGGAGCCAATCAAGCCCTAGTTCGCCGGAATTCCACTAGAGCTTGCCGTAGCAGAGGAGAAGAGGGACCGTTGATTGCGACTGCCCAAGGAGCCGCCGCGACCACGCCTAGAATCATCGTTGTCCACCAGCTCGATCGCCCCCATCACCACGTCTAGCTGGAGCCCTGGTAAGCCCCCACGTACCCCCACCGTGCCGCGTTAGGGTTTGATCTCGCCGGAGCTGTTCACCGGAAAACCATGAACCACGACCGTCGATTTCTGCTCTAATCGCACGGGTGAGATTGCCCCGTACCGCTTCGGTTAGGACTAGTCACTGACATGCGGACCCCCTGTAAGTTGCCCTCTGCGCCGTGGAGAGCCACTGGGCCGACCCGTTAGTTTTCCCGCGCTAGCCCACAGATTCAAATAAAGGTTTTTCTATTTAGGTTTAAACTAGATTCTGTCTACTTGTTTAAAAATCATTTCAGAGAGATCCACTTAACAAAAATGCACGATTCAAATTTTGCTAGAAAGATAATTAAAATATCTATCCAAGCCCGTTGGATTTAAATCAATTGGAATTAGAGATTACATATAGCAAAAATAACAATACAGAGACTTTTATACATTCAAACATTTTTCAAAAATCAACCATAATAGCTTTTGAGTTGTTTCAAACTCTCAAAAATCACATTTGACAATACCTATCTGAACATGTAATAATATTTAGGTTTACATGCAGTGACTTTGGACTAGTACCAAAATAAGGCTATTAGGGCATTTCTAGTCACTTTAAATCATTTAAATGATAAACTTAAACTTATTAAAATATGATCAAACATTTAAATCACATTCCCATGCATTAGAATATGTGGTGATGACATGTGTCCACATGATCCCATATTTTAATTGGAGAATATTAAATCTTAAATATTTTCAATGAGTAGAAATTACTTTTCTCAAATAAGATAAATGAAACTAATTCTTTAAATCTTGTGATGAGTGTGATGATTCTAGATCATCAAGTGTATGCCTTAGTATGCTAAATCAACTAGTTAAGTATTGTTTGGTGATTGTGTATCCCCTATTTTATCTATAGACGATAGTACCGACCAAGTCTACGACGAGGAGGAGTTCTACCCCGAAGAAGACGAGGAGAACTTCAACCACTGCACCAATCAAGGCAAGCTAGAACTAAGCAAGTTAACACTTGCCCCCTTGACTTAAGCAAATGCTTTAGGAATGCTTTGGTTATACCTTTTTATTTATACCCATCCCAAGTTTTACTTGCAAGCTTTACTTTTGCTTTACCAAAGTTTTCTTTACTTTTAGTAATGCTTGGTGAGATTTTGGAAGGCAGTATAGATAGCATAAAGAGTATAAAACTTGGCCTATACTAGATGTCATTCTATGGCATGAGACTGAGATTAGCATCCTACCTTAGTGAACACTCTTAACTTGGTGGCTAGTGCTAAACCAAAAACTTGATCACTTTAGATGGGAATACTTGGTGAAAATGCTTATGAAAACCTTGGAATGATGAGTCATTCTATTGAGATGTTTTGACATGTGTTGAGAAATACAAATGGTTTATGATGATGAAAATGTTGAGGCGTGAGCCTTAGCCCTTTATAAAAACTGATGGTTGGGTTCGGATACGATACCATTCCAATGTTACCGTACAACCACAATACCTGAATTGGGTAAGGCTTAGCCGCATGTTTATATGCATTAGTATGGGTTCCCTCGCTTAAGAGGTTTGAGCTGAGGCTACCTCTTGATGTTGTCCACATATGCAGTGCCCAGGATGGCAGATGGCCATGGCTGGGAGGCCAAGCTCATAGGAGAGGTGCTTATACTAGAGTGTGTAAAGGAAAGGTTATGATTGATTATTCGCATACTAAGTATGATGATTCAGGGTTATCCCTGACAGATGTATCGAATTTTGTGGTAAAAGTGTACCACCTCTGCAGAGTGTCAAACTATTTGAATAGCCGTGTCCGCGGTCATGGACAGTTGGAGTGGCCATACTGTTCCGTCGTCAGATGTTTTCAAAATGACTTATGAAATGAATTGTGACATGGCTTGACCACAACATGGTTGTGACTATGACAAACTAAGTTCCCAACTTAGGTGATTTCAGAACTTTATTTTATCTTTCTTTGTTTCTGAACTCAGCTTAGGTTTCAAACCTAGCTTTGCAAATAAACTTAGAGTTCAGCATTCCTACTAGAACTACCTTACTTGTTAGTGATAGTTTGCGAGTACTTCAAGAGTACTCGTGGCTTTGTCCCTGGCTATTCCCGTGGCCAGACTATGAGGAGGACTATCCGGAAGAAGGACAGCAGGACGGCTACGACAACTAGGATCATCTATGTAACATCCCAGCATTAGAGCTTAGAAAGAAGCTGAGTTAAGATGTGTGCATTGCATTCAATAGAAAATCCGGGGAATTTTCGCGCCAAACTAAAAGAGTAGAGTAAATCAGAGTTCTCTCACTCTGATGAATTAGGTTTAGATCATCTGAAATGAGTGAGGTGATTTTTGACATGTTCTCTAGTGTTTTATGGTTATGTGGGAAGAAGTTTGTATTTTGAATCCGAATAAACAATTTAGTTAACTAAAAGGAAATAAATAATAAAAATAGATTTTGAATAATAAAAATAGATTTTAAATAAAATAATTGAATACAAATAAGAAAGTAGTATTCTTTAATTTTAATCCATATAAATATGGGATTAAGGAATTGTTATAATAATCCAATTACAAGTATATAACAAACTGAAATACAAGGAAAGATTAAATTTTATTAATTGAAACAGGTATTACAATATTCTTTTACAATAAAAGAATAAAGGTAAATAGTAAGGAAATGTAATTAAGAAATGAAACAAATAAAAGAATCCTTATTTACAAGAATCTATCTATTACATTGTTTTCTACAAATAAGTAGACAAATTAAGAAAGTTACAAAAGGATAAAAGAAAGTCCTAGACTATTTCTCTGAGATAAGTCATAAGTCATTCTTTAATTCCTTAGAATGATCTGGGTTCCTGCAAAATACAAACAAAAGATAAAATAAGAAAAAGGGGGTTAGTGTGTTAGTTATACTCTCAGATTAGGTGTAGAAGTGCTATGCCAATATCATCATTAAGTATTAATAAAAGGGGCTAAATATAGTAGTATATGTTCTCATCTAGATTTTTGCCTCAGTTCAAACATCATAGGCCTTAAGGGGCAAGTTTCACCAACATAGTAAACAGGTAAAAGTAAAAATGTAACAACAGCTAGAAAAGATCTTCATAGTTGATCTGATCCACTACCAGACCAAACAGCAAGGTAGCTTAGTCACCTAAATGCATGTGATGTGTTGTCCAAATAGCAGTAGCAGTACAAGCACTCAAAAGAGAACACCTTGCCATAGCACAATCACCAGGGAGCTCATTCTAACTTCTCAAGTACATAACCATCTCTAGAACCCCACAAAGAAATCACTTGTTCTTATCAGTTTTCTTTCAAAAACACACTGATCAAATCCACCACCCAACAGCTCAAGTATGAGCTAGTTTATAGTACCAGGAGAAGGAGATACCATCAAGAACTGAAACAGTTCAGCAACAAGTCAAGCAGGGAAGAGATTGAGATCAAGCATGATGACATGAAAGGCTGGATACTCAAGAAGCACTTGTAATAGGCCAAGATCTCCAAAAGCCTTTAAAATCATTCACCAATAGCAGGTAAAAATTCATCAGAACTAACCAATATACCATGCTATATATGTTCTTATATTTTGCATAAAGATCTGGGAATAACAAGGAAATAATACACAACCACCAATTCCATCTACCTCAACTAGATTTTTATCTAGGAGGATTGGATGGGGGAAATTCTCTTAGTCTTGCATGGAGATGCCATGCAAAGCTCATCATAGAGAATTAAAGGCACAAACAAGTATATGTCCTTTATTCATAGAATGGCCTCAGTCTATGCATCCTTAGCAGGGGTTGATCACAGCAAGTCATGCTGTTTTGATCTACTGTTGTGCACACTCCATATGGGAGGCACCACAATAGTAGATCTAATGGCAGCAGAAGCCACTAAGTGATTTAACACAAGATGTCAAATACCAACCCTGTTTTTATTTAAACCAATGCCTCAGCCTTTTGCATCACTGGCAAGAGAATTTCAGATCATTAGCCACTTACAACTCATTCCAAGTAAATGGTTCTATTTCCATTTGTACAAGTACTGGTGTATAGCAAATCATGCTAGCTAGATAACCACTATGCACACTCAAATTTGAGGCTCCACAGTGACATCTTCACTAACAAAAGCCACTACTTTATCTTACGACATCATTTTCCTAACAGATGTTCTAGGAATCAAGTATGTGGGTTGTTTCATTGTAGGAAAGTTCTATAAAACAGACCTTTCTCAAAACCTCAAGTAATAATCCATTCATAATTTGCTTCTACAAAGCTTAAGCCTCAAATTAAGATATCATTGGCTAGGGAAAGTGCAAACCTCTGACCAACAATGTTATAGCAAGGATATATATATGATCTAGTTCATGTGCATCCTCCAAGGAGGTACCACAGTAGCTAGAACAATTGCTTAAAGCTCAAGTATTGCATATATGCAGTAGCCAGCAGACCAAAGAGGCACCACAAGTCTAAATGATAGCCCTACACAGCATCAGGATTGAATCCTGAGACTGATTATAAAGGGTGCTTCCTAGTCAAGCATCAATAAGTTAGCCAAGCAACACCAGTTCAGCAGAGGAGCATCCCAATTCAAACCATAGCAGTGAACCACAATAATCATGAATCCACACAATACCAACTAGGAAAGTACATAATGTTCTCTAACAAAGAACAAAGTGACAAAACATGCACAACAGAGAAGTTATTTGATGTAGGGAAGAGTAACATATCAGAATCAACAGTTGTTGGCAAAACACCAACCATAGGACACCATCAAGGATTACATAGTTAATCAAGGAGCCCAGCTAAACATTTCTATTAGAGGGATGAACCCTAAAATTGAAATTTGTTGCAGTAGTCACATGGTAGGGGGCAGAGGGAGGAGAGAGCACATAGAGAGGAGAAAAAGAACTTACTCAAGGTCCTCGTGAGTATATAGAAGAGGAAGTAGGGGCCGGAGAAGAGGCAGCACACGGCGGCACGGGGAGCACCCCAGAGGGGCGCTGCGACCCACGCCAAGCCGCAATCACGGCGGCCACAGGATAGGGCAACACCCCACCATCACCAAGGCACCAGGACAGCGTCAGAAGAGCATCGGAGCGCCAAATCGCCGGCGAGCTCCTAACCCTAGACGCCAGGGGGAAGCAGAAGCACCACCAGTAGAGAGCACAAGCCATGAATCGAAGAGGGTAGGGCGATATAGCACCATTGACCACATCACCCTGCACAACGGCGACAACAAGGGAGGCCCAGGATGGTCGGAATCGGTCGACGACGACAGGGCGAGCCACGGTCGCCTAAGCGACCGAGAGAAGCGAGGATAAAATCGAGCGAATGAGAGAGAGGGTAGCGACTGGGCCGGTGGGAGCGGTCTAGTGACCCTAGGTTTGTTTGACCCAACCTAGTGGGCTGGATCGATCCGGGCTAGGCCCATGTCTTAGAAAGAAAACCTTAGCAAAATGTTAAAATACAAATAAGTCCCTGAACTTATTTTAATTCTAGCAAAAAATAGGAAAACCCTAAAAAAATGTGTATAATATATCAAAATTGATCACAAAAATAATCTCTACATAATAAAAATATAAATCCACTTATTAAGGTTAAATAAAATACAACCAATATTAAGATTACTTAAATGCTAAGTAAAGTTTCTTAAATTAAGAAAAATTCCTAAAAATGAATAAAAATCATTTTTACATATAAAAATAAAACTAATATTTGATCAAAGTACTAACTTAAATTTTTGCAAATAAAGTTTAAAGCAAATATTTAAAAATATAAAATCCTTTATGGAATTTTGTAAAAATAAGGATAACACCTAAAATCAAATAAAATTCACTTCTAAAGATCTTAAGTAAGTATGTTTCACTAGAAAAATACTAACTATATTATTCTGACACATTTTAAGGTTATTAAGAAATAAATCCTTATTTATTATTTAGTTGATAAATACTTTAACAACATTCTTAAATAAGAAATAATCATAATTTTATATAGAATCATAAATCTTACACATTGAAATACTAGCTCCAAAACCATAACTTGGATTTATGCAAAACTTAAAATATAAACTATTAACTATATAAAACTCTTATAAACCTTAAAACCAAGTAAACCAACAAGTTTAATTAAGTTTTCAAACATCAATCATTTATAATAAAAATATAAGCTTATTACCTTTTAACTTAACCATGTTTAACATAGTTTTGAAACCCTAGTACATTAATGTCCTTAACCAAAATTATTTTCCTTAATAAGTCAAATCAAATTCATAATAACCAAGAACATTTAAACTTATCATTCACTTAAATCAAAAGTGAATGATCTCATAGTCTCGAACATGCTTATTATAAAGCTTAACACGTTTAAATACTTTAAACACATCACACCTAGGTCTATTTATGTTTTAAAGTTAACTTTGGTCCATAAAGTTATGTAGATAGTGTATAAAGTTTAATTCTATTTTATACTTAACTTTTGTCTGTTTCAATCGAATCATAAAGCATCTCAAATTCATATAATTCGGGCCAACACAAACAACATCGATCACATTCTATTAACCACACAGATTATTCAAACCTTCACAAGGAAACCTTTTCCTCAAAGGTTATTCGTTTTGCCACTTCAAACGACAACCTTATAAACAAGTTCTTTAACTCTTACCAATCTATCACACCAACATCCATTATAATTACTAGATAGGAAATCACCTCAACCTCAAAGTGTTATTAAACTCCACTTGAACATTTTGCTTATTAAACATTTAAATTCTTTGTAGTTATCTTGACTTGAGAAGTAAACATGAGAAATAGCCAAATCTCAAAAAGTGTCACCTAAAATAACTCATTCCTGTTATTGAGGATTTATCTCAGGATTTTACAAAATGCATTACATTACTTATACATCAGCATATTGCTTCTTTAAACATTAGTCCTTACCATACCAATGATGGTGTTCATAGAATTTGGATCTTCTATTGTCTTGAAGACCGTGAGTGCATAATCTTGTAATCACAAAAGGCAAGTTCACAACTTGTTCATGTCCTTTGATTATTTACTATCAAATGCTTGTAACTCAAATGTTGTCATCACCTGCATTTCAAAAAGGTCAGAAAACACTATTTTCACAATAACATCATTATGGGTTATTTACCAAGAGGTAATAATCGTTTGATACAGTTCCGGTAGTAAAGGAACCTAATATCTAGGACTTAACAATCAATGTTGCTAGTGATTCTAGCGCCGTATATTACGCGTTAACCATGAGATTTGGAATGGGAAGGAGAAGTTAGCTGTATCTTGATGTTGGGATTCCTAGTATGGATCCAACATATGGGTGGGCACCCTTAGGCCCCACGATTTTCGTGTCTAAATTATTTGTGAGTGGCTGCCGGAGGTATAGTCGGGCCTTTTAGGGAGCTTACCAGGGGCATCACCACTTCATAGAGTCTTCGAGAACTCACTAGGGTTATAGCTTGCCCTAGTTGGAGGCTTAACGAAGGTGTAGTCATCCCTGGAGGATCGTGCACACATATGGGGTCGTGGAGAGGGTAGTGATTGGCTTGGATCACCTACTAGGCCCCACATCAAGGAATTGTGGACGAGAAAGATCGCCCGGTTGTGCGACAAGGAGCTGATCTCTCATGGGTAAAGCAATGCACCTCTGTAGAGTGTAAGAATCGTGACATGTTACTCCATGTTCCGGGAAGGAGCTACGAACGTGGCAGGAAAGGAACTCCATGAAGTTTTAGTCAACCTGTGAAGGCTGTCGGACATAGTTTTCAGAATAAAAGCAACCTTTAAAGAAATGTTTACGAAAACCTGCATTGCCTACGACCTATGGTCTGTGGCTGTAGAGATAGTGCATCACACACTCCTTTTTTTAGTGAACTTGCTGAGTACGCTCGTATTCAATCGTACCTTCTTAACCCTTGCTAGATTCTAAGCCATTGAAGACGACGTCAACATCAATTTCTGCTCAAGAAACCATCATCGACAACTCAAGTTCTTCAATTAAGCTAATGAAGTCAACATATACATCAGCTGAAGTGAAGATAAAGTGTCAGTTTAGATAGGAGTAGATTCTCTAGCCATAAAACCTAATTTTGTAGAGCGTTGCAATAGCAGCAATTACGAGCCAATTAGTTTAGATGCTAGTCTTAGTTACTAGATAGTTCTAAGTTATTATTTCTGGTTCTTCTTTGTAAGTAGTTCTTTCTCTCTCTTTAACCTTGAGTGTTCTCTGGATCTTATGTAACGAGTCGAGTTGTAATCTATAGTCATGTCTTGGACCTGATGTGTTTCTGTTGTACCACTCTGAGGGATGTAATACTAGTGAACGGTGTTTCATTGGTGTTATGCCAACGACTATAGTGTACTACATCATGCAGTGGTATGCTGGGTCACCGCAATCTCCCATCGTCGGCATTGCCTATGACACTGAAGATGGAGCCCACCGCTACGCTTATTATTCCGCTTCTTGTTTGTATTAAGACTGGATCATGAGATCCTTTATTTGTGTAAGACATTATTGTAATTGATGATGTACTATGATATCCAATCTGTTATGTCTCGCAAAAATGGTAATCCTGGGATTGCGAGGTATGGCATAACAGGCATCTGAGATAAAAAAATCTGGGTGTTGACAAGTTGGTATCAGATCCATCCTGACCATAGGCGACCCTAGTTAGAATGGACGTCTGAACAAAAACTTAGTTTCAAAACCAAAGAAGTGAGTAATTATGAAAACCTATTTCCACTCTTACCCTTGGGATTCTTTCAAAAAAAATCGTGTTCCTCAAAAATTCCTACATGACTAGATAAAATTTGACACACTTGATCACCTCACTAACTGACTCATCCTAAATTCTTATAGATGGAAGTTCAGTATTGCAAGTTCTACCAGTTGGGCAACGGAGGCTAACTGATCTTCGAGAGGGATCTTGATGCACTATCTGAGTACCTTGAGCGTCCGCATCTGGAATTCTTCGGAGCCCAACTCAAGGATTTCCCAGGAGGAGATTTACAATGGCTGATAGTTGCAGATCTTCAAGGCAAGATGGAAGCACCACTTTCCGAGAAGATTCAATTCACCCTGACAGAGAACAACTGGCTAGATGGATTAGCCAGGGCTATGCATGAAGCTCTCGCCCGTCTTTGCGGACAGAATGTCAACTTGATCCAGGGAACTCGCTTTGCTCATTATGCAAGGCATGATTCTATGGGAATGCCACTGGAGATGCCAAGTCACCTAGAGAGGAAGCACCAAGTGGAGAATCTGGACTTCCTACTATATGATAGGTAGAAGGAATTGGACAATGCTCGTGCCTATGCCAACCACAACCTTGCCATTGCCGCCCAGAAGGCCCAAACTTTCGCCTTGCTCGTCAAGGATCGCTAATCACTTCGCCGGCAACGCGAGAAGAAGGATCGCACCATCGCCCGTCTTCGCAAGACGGTGCCCGACCTCGAGAAGACCATCCAGGAACAGGAAGCTCAGATTGCAACAAAAGAAGAAGAAGAGGAAGAAGGTGAAGACATCTAGGGAGATATTCACTCATACCTCAGTGATGACAATGACTACCTGGAGGATGATGCCATGGACTTCCACACCGATGATGACGACTCTGACTTCATCGATGATGAGTAGATACACTTGATCACTATCGTAGGAGTGAGATGTATTGGTCCCACTACATCTTAGATTACGGAATGGTTCTTAAAACCATTTGTTTTCATTTCATGTTGTGGTGTGTGTGTTTGTATCATGTGCTTTACTTAAATGAATGAATGAGAAGGAGTTAGTTTGCAAAACCTGAGTTCAAACTCAAAGTTTTAGCTTTGAAAACAAAACCATGAACCTTACAACTTTCCCTCTTACCCCATTATCTATCTCAATCTTCAGATGACTCGTGGAAACCAAGGAGGAAGTAGCTCATCGCAGGACCCGATGCTGCAGATTCTGCAGATGCTAGTTTCCGACCGTGAAGCTAGTAGAGCAGAGCACCAAGCCAACCTAGCCACCCTGCAACAGATCGCTCAAATGGCCCACAACAATCAAGGCCATGGAAATTAGGATCATCATGGATCCAAACTCAAGAACTTTCAGAATACCAATCCCCTTACCTTTAATAAGTCTGAAGACCCATTGGATGCTGATGATTGGTTGCAAACAATGGAGAACAACCTAGAAGTCGCAGGAGCTGATGCCAACGAGGAGGTACTGTTTGCCACCCAATATCTGGCAGGAGATGCAAGAGCCTGGTGGAATAGCACCCGCACAATGAACCACGGTCAAGTGATGACGTGGGAAGCTTTCAAGACAAAGTTTAGCCGCACCGATGTGCCGCAAGGTTTAGTCACTAGAATGAGAGATGAGTTTAGGGAACTGAAGCAAGGCAGGATAACGGTAATGGAGTACCGTGACATATTTTTGTCCTTAGCAAGATATGCCCCTGATGAGATCAACACTGAAGCCAAAAAGAAGGAGAGATTCCTGAACGGACTGCATGATGAGATGCAGACGGTGTTAGTCAACATCCATTTTGATGATCTCAAAGAGCTAGTCGACTCTGCCATCCAGATGGAAGGGAAGATCAACCAAGCAAATGACAACCGCAAGCGCCGAATGATGCATCAGACTGGGTCCCACAATACCCAGAAGTATCGCCCCAAGCCGTCTATCGGATATGTCCCAAGGAACAATAGACCCCCAATGTCTCGTCCAAGCTAGCCCAACCGTAGCGGAGGAAATGTGAAGTCTGGTGGAAACCACAACAATAACCCCGACAACTCCAACAACTTCAACCATGCGCCGCCCAAGTCCAACAACAACAATACTGCCCCAAGAACAGGAAGCAATGTCGTGCCTGTTGCAGCTAAAGACAAGTCCCAGATTACTTGTTTTGAGTGTGGAGTCAAGGGTCACTACTCCAACAAGTGTCCCAAGAATATTGCAGCCACCACCAATGTGAATGCCCTAGCTCAACAGCAACGCCGTGTCCAGTCTGGAAGAAGATTTGCCCCAGGAAATTCGCTCAACCGCAACGGCCGTCTGTTCCACATGAATGCTGAAGAAGCCCAAGAAGCGCCAGATGTCGTGCTGGGTATGTTTTCTGTTAACTCAGTATTAGCAAGAGTGTTGTTTGATTGTGGAGCATCGCACTCGTTTGTTACAGAAGAATTTGCATGCACTAGTAAGATTCAACCAACCAAATTGAAGCATGTTATGATAGTTCAAATACCTAGTTCAACCACCAAAGCTAGAAAAAATTGCATGGCGGTACCTATCAGAATACATGGGATAGATTTTTATGCCAATCTAATAGTACTTGGAACCAAAGGTTTGGAAGTAGTACTAGGGATGGATTGGATATCAAAACATAAATGATTGATCGACTGTGCCAAGAAAGCCATCACCATGACCAGTATGTCTGGAGTATCAGTAGAGCATATATCTGAAACCTTGCCCCGCCAATTCAAATGCAACAAGAGTCTAGCCCTACCCACCATAGATCAAGTCAGAGTAGTCTGTGAATACCCCGACGTATTCCCAGATGAATTGCCCGGTATGCCCCTAGATCGGGATATTGAGTTCATGAGTGAACTAATTCCTAGAACCGGACCCATAGCCCAGAGACCCTATAGCATGAACTCATCAGAGTTAGTGGAGTTGAAGAAGCAACTGGATGCTATGCTGGAGAAAGGCTTGATTCAACCAAGCGCATTGCCATGGAGATCGCCCGTTTTGTTTGTACACAAGAAAGATGGAGGCAACCATTTGTGCATAGATTACCGGAAGCTGAATGATGTCACCATCAAGAACAAGTACCCACTACCCAAGATGGAGGATCTGTTTGATCAGTTGAATGGTGCCAGAGTGTTCTCTAAGATTGATCTTAGGACTGGTTATTGATGACCCACAAGTATAGGGGGTGTATCGCAGTATTTTTGATAAGTAAGAGTGTCGAACCCAACGAGGAGCAGAAGGTGCTAGCTAGTGGTATGGATCCGGAATTCTCTGCAAATACTCAGCAAACGGATTTTTAGGGTTTTTTGATAAAGCAAGTAAACAAAATACGAGTAAATAAAAGACGGTAGGATTAAACGCAGCAAGTGGCCCAATCCTTTATGTAGCAAAGGACAAGTCGGTTGTATTACTTAAGATGACCAAACGTTCTCGAGGACACATGGGAAGACTGTCAAGTGCTTTCGCTTCATATAGTTGATTAATCTTCTTTAGCTTAATAAGTGTTGTGTGGGTGAACCTGTGCTAATGTACTGACCTTCCTAGGACTAATACATACTTGTGATTATACCCCTTGCAAACATCCATAAGTACAAGAAAGTAATTAAGGTAGAAACCTAACCACAGCTTTAAACTCTAAGACCCTTACGCCCCCTTGTGCAATGGTTTCCTAACGGGGGTTCAGGTTTCTGTCACTCCGGCAACCCCTACGATTAGTAGCCAAATACACAATGCATTCCCCTAGGCCCATATAGGTGAAGTGTCATGTAGTCGACGTTCACATGACACCACTAGAAGAAGTACACCACAACTTAAATATCAAACTATTGAATCTTCCTCAACACAACTCCACTACTAACAACATGACTTCTCCCATGTCCTCAAGAACAAAACGAACTACTCACAAGACATCAAATGTATTATGATCAGAGATGCAATAATGATGTATAACAATATGAACATAAAGAATAATTCAATGGTTCACTCAATAGCATTAACTACAAAGAGTAATCAACACCGGGAAAGTTTCCCCTAAGAACTAATGCAAGATTCAGCCCAATTGTTACAGCAATATGGAGATGGTGATGTGGGTGCTGATGGTGATGATGGTGGTGATGATGATTATGATGATGATGATCCTGATGAAGTCCAGCTTGATGGTGGTGTTGATGGCGACGATCTCCCCTCTCCAGGAAGGAATTCCCCCGGCAGAAATATGTCTGCCGAAGAGATCTTTCTCTCTAGGTGTTTTCCGCCCCGTAGAGGCGGCGGAATCTTTCTATGGTCGCTCCCCGAGTCTTAGGGTTTCGGGAGGATAATATACAATAGAGGGGAGTCCCAGGGGTAGACCAGGGCGACCACACCACCTGGTGGCGCGACCCAGGGTGGCCCGCGCCAGGGGGTGGTGTGGGCCCCTTGTGGCCCATCTCCAGCCCCCCTTATGGCATCCTTCGTCTTCTGGAAAAATAGGATTTTCCGTATATTTTCCCAGATTTTCTGATCTTCGCGAATTTTGCCTCCAAACATGACCTTTTCCATCAGAATCCTGACTGCAGCGGTCTAGCTCCAAAAGTCATCAACCATGCAAAAATAGATGAAATGACATAAGTATCATCTCTTAATACGAAATATATCAATGAATAACAGTGAATTATGACATAGAATAGTGATGCAAAATGGATGTATCAACTCCCCCAAGCTTAGACTTCGCTTGTCCCCAAGCGAAACTAAGCTCAATAAACATGGCCTCGGGTTTATGGAGTGAAGATTCGATAAAAGAATACGGACAAGAAGCATCTGTTGGGTCCACAGCATAGAAAACAAAAAATTTCCTACGATGAGAACTACACGCCAAGATCTATCTACTAGGTACAAGGCAACGGGTAGACATACATCCAACGAGAACTTACCCTCGAAGACAACGAGTTTTGTTAATGAGTAGGAACTCGTGGTTGATGTAGTCGTACACTTGCTGATCACAAGATCGTGAGGAAGTCCGAGCGCCGCAACTCAGCAGCGCATCCGTACTCGCACACACGTTCAAGCCATCGGACAACCTCCACCTCCTCGCTCCAGCAATCCAGTGGAAGCAGCAACTCCTTCCAGACAAAATGCCATCGGGAACATGTATCTCGCTAATCCGAGACCATGGGGAAATAATTCTAGAGGGGGAGAGAGATCCTTCACAAGGAGGTGTGAGGAAGAAGGAGGAGGAGGGGGGCCTTTTATAGGAGGAGGGAGGGTGACCCTCCTCTCCATGGTCGGCACATGGGGGGTGACCCCTCACCTCCCCCATTCATGTGGTGGTAACCCCTCCACATTAAAATGCCTCTTCGTATTCCCTTTTAAAGTCCCCACTTTAAATGCATTAAAATTCTCCAAGTTTAATGCTCTCTCATTTAATAAAACTCTTTTATTAAATTTATTCAGAATTTTGTTAATTACTTTAATTAACAAACATTCACATATAACCCCTTGCAATATTTCAATATCACATGCAGAACCACTTTCTGCAATTTCACCCGAAACAATTTCCGGTTTCTATCGAAACAATTCCTGCGCTTTGCAATTCTTTCGTATGAAACATATGTGCTCCAAAATGGTGTCCGGTAACTCTTAAGTGTGTCACCCTACGGTTCGCGAATAATGCAGACATGATTGAGACTCCTCTCAGATCAATAGTCAGAAGCGGGACCTGGAGATCCATACTGACTCCTACATATTCAACGATGACTTCTGTGATCGTGAGAACCTTTAACGCTTGTAATTTAATCCCTTTGTCTCATGATATAATACATGTACGAGATTCGATCATCGGTATCCAAATACCTAGTTTGATCTCGTTACCGACATGCACTCTTTTCTCGTTCCCATGATATAACATTCTAGTGATCACATCACTTGCTTGCAAGCTATCTCAATGTGATATCACCGAGAGGGCCCAAAGTATATATCTTTCCGTCATCGGGATTGAAAAATTCCACTCTTGATCCATGAGCCTCAACATAACACCTTCATAGTACTGAACCCATCTTTATAGTCACCCTGTTACGGTGTGACGTTTGATGTTATCAAGATACTCTTCAGGTGTTAGCAATTAACATGATCTCATGGTCTAAGGATAAAGATTTCTTCGTATGATGTTATAGCAATATAAACATAATGACTTGATCGTAATGCTATACTTCAGATGAATATTCATCACATCATTTCACAAATGTTGTGACCTTGTTATTAACAACATCCAATGTCTATGATCAGCAAACCTTGATCATCTTGTTAATCAACAAGCTAGTCTATAAGAGAGGCATAACTAGGAACCCTTTTTGTTTATTAAACACACATGTATTGATGTTTTCGATCAATACAATTATAGCATGCAAAATAAACATCTATGATATATAAGGAATACATAATAACAACTTTATTATTGCCTCTCAGGGCATATTTCCTTCAGTCTCCCACTTGCACTAGAGACAAAAATCTAGTTCACATAGTCATAAATCTAACACCCATGGAGTTTTGGTGTTGATCACGTTTTGCCCTAGGGAGAGCTTTAGTCAACGGATCTGCTACATTTAGGTCCGTGTGTACTTTACAAATCTTTATATCTCCATCCTTGACATGCTCGCGGATGGAGTGAAACCTGCGCTTAATATGCTTGGAATTCTTGTCAGACCTCGGTTGCTTTGTGTTGTCTATGGCTCCATTGTTGTCACAATAGATCACCATTGGGTACAATGCACTAGGAACCACACCTAGTTTCGTAATGAACTCTTTCATCCAAACCGCTTCCTGCGCCGCTTCTGAAGCAGCAACATATTTCGCCTCCGTCGTTGATCCATCCACCACAGGTTGTTTGGAACACCTCCAACTAACTGCTGCTCCGTTCAAGAGAAATACGTATTCGTATTGAGACTTAGAGTCATCCGGATCGGTGTCAAAGCTAGCATCGACATAACACTTAGGGACTAGCTCTTCTTCACCTTCGTATATAAGAAACATATCCCTAGTTCTTCTCAAGTACTTGAGGATGTTCTTGACCGCTATCCAGTGTTCCGAACCTGGATCAGATTGGTACCTACTAGTCAAACTAATAGCATGTGCCACATCCAGTCTTGTACATAGCATGGCATACATAATAGAGCCTATGGCCGAGGCATAGGGGATCTTATCCATCATCTCTCTTTCTTCCGCCGTAGCCGGACTTTGATTCTTACTCAATGTCTTGCCTTGCAACATAGGTAAGAACCCCTTCTTACTTCCGTCCATATTAAACTTCTTTAATATCTTATCAAGGTATGTACTCTGCGATAGCCCAATTAGGCGCCTTGATCTATCTCTATTGATTTTAATGCCTAATACATATGACGCTTCACCAAGGTCTTTCATCGAAAATTTGCTGTTTAGATAACTTTTAACACTGTTTATAAGATCTATATCATTTCCAATCAATAATATGTCATCCACATATAATATCAGAAATGCCACATTGCTCCCACTCACTTTCTTGTAAATACAAGCCTCTCCATAAGTTTGGACAAATCCAAACTCTTTGATCACCTCATCAAAGCGAAGATTCCAACTCCGGGATGCTTGCTTCAGTCCATAGATGGATTGCTGAAGTTTGCATACCTTATTAGCATCCTTAGGATCGACAAAACCCTTAGGTTGTATCATATACAACTCTTATTCAATATTACCATTGAGGAACATAGTTTTGACATCCATCTGCCATATTTCATAATCGAAATATGCAGCAATTGCTAACATAATCCTAACCGACTTAAGCATGGCTACAGGAGAGAATGTCTCATCATAGTCAACTCCTTGAATTTGTTGAAACCCCTTTGTGACAAGTCGAGCCTTATAGATGGTCACATTTACCATCAGCATCAGTTTTTCTTTTGAAAATCCATTTATTCTCAACGGCCTTTCGATCGTGAGGTAAGTCCACCAAGGTCAAAACTTGGTTCTCGTACATGGATTCGATTTCGGATTTCATGGATTCTAGCCATATGTTGGAATCCGGGCTCATCATCGCTTCTTCATACGTCGCAGGGTCATCCATTTCATCAACCATGAAATTCACAATAGGATTTCCATACAGTCCAGGAGCTGCACGTGTCCTGCTTGACCTGCAAGGTTCGGTAGTGTCCTCTTTTGGAGTTTCATGATCAATATCATTAGCTCTCTCTTCATTAGGTGAAGTCAACTCCGAAACAACTTCTGGTGCTACGCTACTCGCCATTTCATGAAGAGAAGGTTCAATAACCTCTTCGAGTTCTACCTTCCGGCTACTCACACCTTTCGCGAGAAACTCCTTCTCAAGAAAGGATCCATTCTTGGCAACAAAAACCTTGCCCTCGGATCTGTGATAGAAGGTATACGCAATCATTTCCTTAGGGTATCCTATGAAGACGCATTTTTCCGCTTTGGGTTCGAGTTTATCCGGCTGAAGCTTCTTCACATAAACATCGCATCCCCAAACTTTAAGAAATGATATCTTAGGTTTGTTTCCAAACCATAATTCATACGGTGTCGTTTCAATGGATTTATATGGTGCCCAATTTAAAGTGAATGCAGCTGTTTCCAGTGCATAACCCCAAAATGACAGTGGCAAGTCAGTTAGAGACATCATAGATCGAACCATATCCAATAAGGTACGATTACGACGTTCCGACACACCATTACGTTGTGGTGTTCTGGCAGGCGTGAGTTGTGAAACTATTCGACACTCTTTCATGTGTGTGCTAAACTCGTAACTTAGATACTCTCCTCCACGGTCAGACCATAGAAATTTTATCTTTCTATTACGATGATTTTCCACTTCATTGTGAAATTACTTGAACTTTTCAAAAGTTTTAGATTTGTGTTTCATCAAATAGATATACCCGTATCTACTCAAATCATCCGTGAAAGTAACAAAATAACGATATCCACCTCGCGCCGACACACTCATTGGTCCACACACATCAGTATGTATGATTTCCAATAGATCTGTCGCCCGTTCCATTGAACCAGAAAACGGCGTTCTAGTCATCTTGCCCATAAGGCATGGCTCACATGTATCAAATGATTCAAAATCAAGTGATTCCAAAAGTCCATCAGAATGGAGTTTCTTCATGCGTTTAACGCCAATATGACCTAGACGGCAGTGCCACATATATGCAGATATATCATCATCAAGTTTAATCGTTTTAGCATTAACATTATGAATGTGCGTAATATTACTATCGAGATCCATCAGAAATAAACCATTCAACACAGGTGCATGACCATAAAAGATATTATCCATATAAATCGAACAACCATTGTTTTCAGATTTAAATGAATAACCACTTTGCATCAAACACGATCCGGATACAATGTTCATGCTAAGTGCAGGCACCAAAAACAATTATTCAGGTTTATAACTAATCCCGATGGCATATGGAGAGGAAGTGTTCCGGCGGCGATCACATCAACTCTTGATCCATTGCCGACCCGCATTGTGACCTCATCCCTTCCTAGTTGTCGCTTGTTCCGCAGCCCCTGAATCGAGTTACATATATTAGCAACCGATCCCGTATCAAATACCCAGGTGCTACTGCGAGTACTAGTCAAGTACACATCAATAACATGTATATCATATATACCTATGTTTGCCTTGCCGGACTTCTTGTCCGCCAAATACTTGGGGCAGTTGCGCTTCCAATGGCCAGTCCCTTTGCAATAGTAGCACTCGGTATCGGACTTAGGGCCAGCTCGGGGTTTCTTTTCAGGCGCGGCAACAGATTTGCCACCCTTCTTTCCCTTGTGCTTGCCTTTCTTGTCCTTCTTGAAACCGGTGGTCCTATTGATCATCAACACTTGATGTTCTTTCCTAATCTCCACTTCTGCAGTCTTAAGCATTGACAGAAGCTCGGGAAGAGTCTTCTTCATGCCCTGCATATTATAGTTCATCACGAAGCTCTTGTAGCTAGGTGGCAGAGATTAGAGAACATGATGTATGCCTAAGTCATTGGGAATCATTATTCCCAAGGACACAAGCTTATCGGCGTACCCAGACATTTTGAGTACGTGCTCACTAACGGAGCTGTTTTCCTCCATTTTGCAGCTGAAGAACTTTTCAGAAGCATTATAACTCTCTACGGTAGCATGGGTATCGAAAATCATTTTGAATTCTCCCATGGTATCAAAGGCATTGCCATTTTCGAAACGCTTTTGAAGTTCTGGCTCTAGCCCATACAGTATGCCGCAATGAACTAAGTTGTGGCCCTCCTGACGAGTCACATAGGCATTCTTTTCCTCGTCAGGGGCATCCGGAGCTGGTGGGGGGCCTAGCGGCGCATCTAGCACATATTACTTTTGTGCAGCAGTGAGGAGAATCCTCAAATTCATAGCCCAGTTGGTGAAATTGCTACCATTCGCAACAAGTTTCTCTTTCTCCATGAACACATTGAAATTAAAAGCAGGTGGTGCCATCTACAACAGAATTTGTAAAGTTTATTTAGACTAAGTATATGATAGAGTGAGTTCAACTAATCCAAATTACTAATGAACTCCCACTCAAAAACCACATCCCTCGTGCCTTTTTGGTGATTACATGAACCAAATCCACTACACCAAGTCCGATCATCACGTGAGTCGGTGTAGCTTCAAAGGCGAGCATCTATATGGGCATTATATCAACTATATGACTCATGCTTAACCTTTCGGTCCATGTTCCGAGGCCATGTCTGTACATGCTAGGCTCGCCAAGTAAGAACCTTAGTACTCGCGTGTGTAAAACTGTCTTACACCTGTTGTATGAAAGCGTAGAGTCGAGTACACCCGATCATCACATGATGTCTCAAAATACGATCCATAGAACGGTGCATACTCAAGGAAGAACACATTTTATCTTGATATCTAAATGAGGGATCATCTTACAATGCTACCAAAAGCGCCAAACTAGCAGTATAAGATGCTAACATCTAATGTGTAAAGTGAGATGATATGGTCCATGCATTTGATCTCTATCATTTGCATCGTGGTATGATCTCTATCATTCCTTTGTGTGTAAGGCCAAGGTCTATGGAACTTACACGTTGAATGTTGATACGTCCAAAACGTATCTACTTTTCCGAACACTTTTGCTGTTGTTTCTCCTCTATACTTGTGTGATTTGGATGCAACTAATGCGAACTAACGCTGTTTTCAGCAGAATTGCCTTGGTGTCTACTTTTTGTGCAGAAAATCAACTATCAGGAAAAATCCCGGAAAATATACCAAAAATCCTATTTCACCCGAAGACTCCAGGAGCCAGAATACGAGACGGAGAGGAGCCCTGGGGTGGCCACACCACCTGGTGGCGCGGGCCAGGCCAGGCCACGCCAGGGGGTGGTGTGGGCCCCCCAGGCACCCCCTCGGCCTCTCTCTTCGCCAATAAGGAGCCTTCTGACCTAAAAACTTTGGGGGGTTCGACGTTTTTGCAGAAGGAGTTCCGCTCCGCCGCCACCACTAGATTGCATGAAACAGCACCAGAAACTCCGTTCTAGCACCCTGCTGGGACGGGGAATTAGAGGATATCATCGCCATCATCATCACCATCGCTTCTCCATCGACCATCCATGTTTCCCCCATCTATGAGTGAGTAATCCCCCGCTGTAGGCTATGGGGATGGTAGGGATTGGATGAGATCGTTCATGTAATGGCATCAGATTGTTAGGGCATAGTGCCTAGTATCTTTTATTAGTGCTTTATGACTTTGTTGCGACTTGTTGTGCTTAATGCTTGTCACTAGGGCCCGAGTGCCATGATTTCAGATCTGAACTTATAATTGATTCATTATGATAGTATTGTTTTGGGTCTTATCTACAAGTTGTATACACACGTTGTTGTCCGGAACCTATGGTCCCGAAGTGATAGAAATCGGGGTAGCCGGAAGGGAAAGGCTTTGATGTGAGGATCACATGTGTTCACGGAGTATTAATGCTTTGCTCTGGTGCTCTATTAAAAGGAGCACCTTAATTGCCAGTAGTTCCTTAGAGGCCCCGCTGCAAACGGGCTGGCAGGACAAAAGATGTTGTGCAAGTTCTCGTTGCCAGCATGTATGACTGTATATGGAACACATGCCTAGGATTGTCTAGTACTTGGGTGCTTTATCTTATTTATCTGCAATTTCCCTATATTCTGATTGCTATGTGAATTGTCTTGTCCATGCAACGCCTGTCCATCCATCCCTATGCCTACCGCACTCGAATCCCACTGTTTACTGCTTTTGTTACTACTGTCTTTGCTTTGCTACTACTATTACTTTACTATTCCTACTACAAAACTGTTGCTACTGATAAACTGCTGTGAGCAAGATTGTTTCCAGGTGCAGCTGAATTGACAACTCAGTTGTTAAGGCTGATAAGTATTCTTTGGCTCCCCTTGTGTCGAATCAATAAATTGGGTTTCACTTCCCTCTAAAATACTACGATACACCTCCTATACTTCTGGGTCATCAAGACTATTTTCTAGCGCCGTTGCCGGGGAGCATAGCTTTATTTATTAAGTTCACTTGGATTCTCTATTGTTCGCAGATTTCCATCCATCGTGGGTAAGTCTCGTGATGGCAAGGTTCCTATTTTACCATCCACTACAAGAAGAGGTATGGTTCGGAACACCTCTACCGCTCTTGATTCATCGTCTGTTCTGAGTAAGTTCCTTACACCACCACATACACATGCTACACACACTGCTACTACTGCTGAATCTGAAACTTCTGATGCTTATGATGCTGCTTCTACCAAGCTTGATAAGAGTGGTTCATTAGGTCCTTTCCTAGATGCTACGATTGCTAGAACTATAGTTGGAAATATCGAAACTCCTAATGAACACACTGCTACACCTGTTAGCTCACCTGAGTCTTGTGAGAGTTATGATGCTGAAGAAGATTATGTTGAGATGACTGATGAGTTTATTGAAGAATGTAGGAACACCCATGATAGGAGTGCTGCTAAGAATCTCCTTGAGAGGCGTACTATTAGACCCAAATTATCTCCTGCTGCTAAGTTTGCTGCTTCTCCTGTAAACATTATAGATGAAGATTATGATTTCTCTCTCGATCTATCCTACATAGCTATTGTCGAGAAAGAACCTTTTGGCGGGACTAAGAATGAAAGTGCGGTAGCACATATGAATGAACTTTCTACCATGAGTGGCTTGTTTTCTGATGATATTAAAATGCGTACTTACTTTGTTGCTAAGATTTTCCCTTTTTCACTGAAAGGAGAAGCTAAAACTTGGTTTGGTAATTTACCTCCTGGATCTATTGATAGCCCTGAGTGCTTGTTTAATACTTTCCTGCAGAAATATTTTCCTCCTAGTGCTAGACATGCTGTTTTGCAGGAACTTTTTGATTTGAAATAGGGAGGAAATGAGGTATTGCCCGAATCTTGGGCAAGGTTTTGTGCTTTGATTCATGCATAGGCTGGAAGTCCATTACCTATGAATGAACTACTTGATATATTTTATAATGGACCAACCGAAGAATCTAGGACATACCTAGATAGTTGTGTTGATTGTGTTTTCAGGAATAGGACTCCTAAGGAAGCTGAGGAATTAATGGCTAAAATAAGCAAGAATTATGAAGATTGGACTCCTCCTAAACAAGCTATAGCTGAAGTAATTGTACCTGAACCATCTATTCCGGTGCCTATTCCAAAATCAAAGAAGAGCGGAGTTATTGAATTAAATGATGAAGTGATGAAGGAAGCTAAGAAATGTCTTAAGGAGAAGGAAATTAAAGTTGCAGATGTCAAGAATTTACCTCCTATAGAAGAATTATGTAAGCCTATTCCCTATTCACCCACTACTGAGGTACACTCTCTCCAACACTTTGATGAAGGTGATATCCCTTACTTGAAACCTCCTGATCAATGCTTAGAAGAATTTGATATCTTTATTGTTAAGCAAGATAACTTTAATAAAAGGGTGCAAAATCATCTAATGGAAAACACTAGAGCTATTGTTGAGTTGAAAGATATAGAACCTTAATGATGTTAAAATGATTGTTAAACACTTTCAAATGGTTCAAACTCAAATAGATCAACTCGTTAAAGTGCAAAACGACTTGCTAGTTAATGCTGCTAAAGAAAAACACGCTTATGAAATTAGAACTAGAAGTGGTGTTGTTACCCAGGATCCTCTATATCCTGATGGGCATCCCAAAAGAATTGAGCAGGATTCTCAACGAGCTGAAAATAGTGGTTCTACTCGTAAGAAAAGGAAAAAGAAACATAAAACTGTTGTAGAACCCTCTGAACCTGCTATAGATCCTAATAGTATATCTATCTCTGATGCTGAAACTGAAAGTGGTAATGAAGAAAATGAAGTTCCTAATGAAGAAAAAGTTGAAGAAGAACCTGAAAACCACAATAAGACTACTAAATACACCAAAGAAGATTTTATTGCTAAGAAACATGGTAGTGAAAGAGAACCTTGGGTCCAAAAACCTATGCCTTTCCCTGATAAGAAACACAAGTCAAAGGAAGATGAACACTATAATAAGTTTTGTGAGTGGATGAAGCCTTTATTCTTGCAAATTCCTTTGACTGATGCTATTAAATTGCCTCCTTACTCAAAGTATATGAAGGACATTGTCTCGAATAAAAGGAAGATCCCTAATGAAGAAATCTCTACTTTGCTTGCTAATTATTCCTTCAATGGTAAGGTTCCTAAGAAACTTGGAGTCCCAGGGATTCCAACTATCCCTTGCTCTATTAAGAACAGTTATGTTAGAACTGCTTTGTGGGATTTTGGAGCTGGAGTTAGTGTTATGCCTTTCTCTCTCTATAAGAGGCTTCAACTTGAAAAATTAATACCAACTGATATATCTTTGCAAATGGCTGATAAGTCTACCACTATTCCTGTGGGTATATGTGAGGATGTACCTGTCTAGGTGGCTCATAATTGCTTGATATAAACTGATTTTGTTGTGCTTGAAATGCCTGAAGATGATAATATATCTATTATTCTTGGGAGACCTTTTCTTAATACTGCAAGAGCTGTTATTAATTGTAATCAAGGAAAGGTGACCTTCAATGTTAATGACAAGGAACATACTGTCTATTTCCCCAAGAATATTGAAAGGACTTATGGTTTAAATTCAATTGAACATGTTGAAGGCATTCAAGTTGGAGAAATATATTGTCCCATACCAAAAGAAAAATGTGAAACTATTATGATTGGGACCATTGCTATCAAGGTTGAGGTAACATAATCATTAGTGGAATACAAAGTTTTGTATCATATGCAATTGTTTTGGTAGCAAGACTTGATCAACCTTGCTAACAAAAGGATTCCATTGAACAAAACAATGTTTTCATTATGATTATCCCCGTTTATTTCTATCCTTTGCATTTTAGTTTTTGCTTTCATTTAGTTTTCTTTGTGTTGTTAGTTGCTTGCATGCTAGAACTTCTGTAGTTCTAGTCTTGTTTTTGTCCTTGCATCAAGTTTCCAAAAATAAAAAAATCTGTTTGTCAGAAAAATCATTCTTTTATTTCTGAAAAATGCCCAAAAATAAAGTGTCTCGAAAAATTCCAGAAAATTCATATTAAATTTTTACGTGAAAAAAGGGGCAGAGGAGTACTTGGTAGGTACCAGGGGGGCCCCCAGGCAGGCACACCACATGGTGGCGCGGCCAGACCTGGGTGGCGCCATGCCTTGGTGTGGGCCACCCCTGGCCCCCACTACCTCTCTCTCCTGCCACTTTCTTCTCTCTCCCGAGTAAGCTCCAGTTCATAGCTCGAAATCGCGTTCTCTCTGTGCTTGCCCTCGATTTCTTCGATCTCTTTGCTCAGCCCATCTTTCTTGCTGAAATTTGGAGCAATTGTTCCTTGGTATGTGACTCCTCCCCTTGTCCAAGTAGATTTGTGTTTAGTGGATTGTATGTTGAGTATTTTGCTGCTGTAGGTGACTAGTTTTGAGGGCTTGTAAGCTTGTTTGATGCTTAGAGATATAGTTTTGATGCATGTTTAGGCCTCTTGCTAGTCCCTGTGAGTAGAAGCCGTCATTATATTTGCTTTGCAATCACTTGTTTAATAGGTGTTTAAATTTCAGAATACCAAGCATGACCAACCACACTTTTGGAGAGATATTTAAGAGTGATGCACCTAGGAGGTCAAGGCCCTCAAGAATAGCCTCTCAAGCTAGGCCATCATATAATGAAGACCTCATTGCATCACGTATTGGCAGCGAAAGAGATGATGGAGATGCTCACCCATCCTCTTTCCCTTGTTTTACTTTCTTGCAAGCTGCAGGTATTCTTGATGATTTCTTGCTACTGATCGAGAGGGTTGGCTTGACCTCTTATATGCAAGATGAGAGTGCACAATACGCTCTGCTCACCAAAACTTTTGTTGAGAGTTTCTCATTTGCTAACACATCCTATCATTCTATTGTCTCATTTAAAATCTATGATATGCCCTTCACCATGCCTTTGGAGAGATTTTTCAGTATTGTAGGTGTGCGTATGACAGGGACCATGAAGAAAATTCAAGGGCGGCCCGCTGATTTGTTGGAGCTTTACCGAGGGGTGACCAATGATGATGGCCGCGTGGCGCAGCGCGGAAAGATAAGAAATATCCAACTCCCTGCTCTTAGATACTTTGCATACTACCTTGGCACTAGTGTATTGGGTAGGGAGAACACTAGTAATATCTCCAACTATCACTTAGCTTTCCTTGCTGCTGCGCTCAACAATGATACTCGGTACAATCTTGGCTCTCTTATTGCTCACCGTCTAGCTGCTAGGGGGGCCTATCTATGGGGGCATCATTTCCTCGCGTGTAGTCAATGCATTAGATCTTTCAGTGGCTCCCGATGATGTTATGCTAGCACCACAGAGGCTCGACCTTATTGCCATGAAAACTCATCACTTTGTCACTGCTACCTCTGATTTGAACAATCTAGTATATAGGATGCTTTTCACCGACAGGGATGAAAGGGAGATCCTTTTGCCCCAGCCTGCTTTGTTCAGTGTTGACAGGAGACCGTGGTCGCGCTCCAAGGAGGAGGTGGACGAGCAGCTTCGCTTGTTGGGTTTCCACGAGCAGCACCAGGAGGATGTGCCCTCCTATGATTATTCCGCACATTACGGAGGGCTGTACTCTGGCTCGCACCAGGACGAGGGTACCTCCTCGTCGTACCCCGGTGACACTTCATCTTGGCCAGCCTGGGATTGATACCCACTTAGGCCAAAAGCCTAAGCTTGGGGGGAGGTACGCTGACACCGCACTCATCTCCATATCATGTTGCGTCGGTTCTTTGTATATTCATGTTTTCGTTCTCTTTCTAGTTTTCGTTCTTCTTTGCTTTTGCTTTCTAAAAACACAAAAATACCAAAAATATTTTTGTTGTTTCTCTTTGGTTTGCTTCTTCTTTTTTCTTTGGTTTCCTTTTTCCTTTCTGCTTTGTTTGAACTATTTGAAAAACCCAAAAAGATTTGGCTTTGCTTGTTTTTCTCTTTTGGTTCTTGTTTAAAAATTGAAAACACCAGAAATATTTGTCGTTCTTCTTTGGTTTTTGCGAGTTGGCTACAGGGTTCGGCAGTTCTCAGTGGATTATTGGTTTCATATTATTATTCAATCCACACAAGTGAAGAGCAATAATGAGGATCAATGACAACTTGAGGCGTGGTAAGAGGCTGGTAACGAACTCTATTTGTCTTCATTTTTGTACATATACTCATCATTGTGAGCTTGCTTAGTCCGTTCATGTAGAGTGTATGTTTTCTTTGGATGCTTAGTAGTTCTTGCTTTCTTGTGATTAGCTCCAGCTCGCTAATAGTTTGTAGCATGTCTCATGAATGTTTGCTTGCATTACTCTATTCATAAATTGGTATGACACTGTGGTATCCTCCTCTGAATGTTTCATTTGATCGACTTGGCACATGCTCACGCATGCACATGACTGTAATAATCAGTTAAGCCTTGACGAATTATTTTGCCTTGAGGATCTTGAATCATTTTCATGCCATGAGTAGTCTTGTTTTGTTGTAAGCATGATAATGACAGCTATTGCTCTCTCGTTTGTCGCTCCCTTACTATTGCTAGCCTTTATTTCCACTGAGTGTTTTACTCATGTTTCCAACTCCCTAAACCAAATATTTCCAAAGTGTCCACCATACCTACCCATTAGCATCACTTGCTACTTCCGTGCATATTCAATATGCCTTGTTTTCTTCCGAATAAAATGTTTGCTTGTTATGAGAAAGTTAGTTAGTAAAGCTCTCACGAACTTGATGGCACACTTTATTTTCTGCACTTAATAAACCTAAACCATTGCGTCCTTCTTTGTTGTGCATATGCTTGCGCTTTATGAGTTGAATTTAGCAGAACCATGTATCATGGGGACCGCTTTCAGCGCTTCATAGGTACTTTGTACTTAGTTGGTATCATGTTCTTTTGCTTATGGATCCCGACGGTGTGAAATAAAAGTGGAACTTGTAAGATCATGGAGTTTGTATGTATGTTAGAGAAACGCCTGGGCCGCTAGCCTAAGCCATGCCTAATCATGGTGGAAACTTGCAGCATAACCATAATGAGCATTCTATGAAGCATCCTCAATAAAAATCTATGCACATTGTAAATAAAAAGATCGCTGAGATGCTCATTGTCTGCTTGCCTTGTATTTTGATTATGGGATAGCTCCCGTGTCATGTGCAAGGGGTACCCCATTGGCGGTTCTCTATGATACGTATATACTTACAATGACAAGAGCTTACTTGTGACTGAAGTTGAGTAGCATGAGGATCGGTCTTCGTAAGTAAGGGGCATGAGACTTCAATTTATAACTTGTCAAGCATATCCTCTTACTTGTGTCACTTTCACCTTAACCACATTAAAGATGCTTATGATAGGGCAATGAGAGCTCAAAGCTAACGAGTACCATACTTTCAGCATTTGGAATCCTTTCAAAATTATTCAAAACCTTTTTTTCTTCTACTTGTTGAGTTTCCACATATTCTTTGAGCACCTTCTTGAGAGCATTAGTTGTCATTTTTTGTGTTTGTTCCATTACTTGATTATTTGTGTTATGACTTTGATGCTTGTATCTTTGATATCTTTACTTCTAGTCATCACTTGAACTTCAGAGGTGCCTTGACATTCATAATCCAAGGCAAGCGAGATACCACTCTATCATACCTTTCTATGAGCATTGTAATGTTGCTTATGTTTGTGCTTCGTGCTACTTATTATTCTTGAGTTGGAATCTCTTCATAGCTTGCAACGACTATTAAGTAGACTCAGTTGCATACTCTTTATTATGAATTGTCTAAGTAGTTGATCACATTGCTAAGATTATTTACATCATATGAAGCAAATGTGTTCGTGAAAGTTCTTTTATCGCACTCAGTTTTCAACTGAATTGCTTGAGGACAAGCAATAAGCTAAGCTTGGGGGGAGTTGATACGTCCAAAACGTATCTACTTTCCCGAACACTTTTGCTGTTGTTTCTCTTCTATACTTGTGTGATTTGGATGCAACTAATGCGAACTAACGTTGTTTTCAGCAGAATTGCCTTGGTGTCTACTTTTTATGCAGAAAATCAACTATCAGGCAAAATCCGGAAAATATGCCGAAAATCCTATTTCACCCGAAGACTCCAGGAGCCAGAATACGAGACGGAGAGGAGCCCTGGGGTGGCCACACTGAAATGGATCGTATGGGCACCTAGAGGGGGGTGAATAGGTGCTACACCAATTTTTAATTCTTTTTCAATTTTAGGCTTAGCACAAAGGTAAATTCTCTAGATAAACTAATGTGTGGAATTTCCCTATATGTAAACCTATCTACTAGCGAGTAAAGAGTGAGTGGAAGAGGAACGAGTGAACCGAAGTGAAGCACGCGGAGACACAGGATTGGTTTGACCGCAGTTCCTTCCTTGTTAAGGGAAGTACGTCTGCGTTGGAGGGGTGGGTGGTACTAAGAACACCACGCCACAAAAGGCCTCACCCTGTTCTCCGATGGATCTCGCCACAACAGGCCTAATCCACCTTCCACTATAGGTACCCTTCGAGGCGGGCATCGGCGCCTTTACACAACTAGCGGGGCAACAACTCCACAACAACTTGGAGGCTCCCGAAATGACAACAAGCTACCACAAGAACAAAGTTGTCAAATACAATAACAAGATCTAGGTATTAACAAGAATACTAGATCAGAGATTTCTCCAAGTGAATGGAGAGGAGTTGAAGCGCTTGATTCTTGATGTTGATGATGAACTTCTCATCCTTCAATTCCACCAAAGATCAAGACCTTCGGGTGGTTGAAGTGGGAGATCGAGATTTAGAGCTCTTGCACAAGGTCTGGTCAAATTCAAGTGAATCAAGAGTTCTGGACGTTGGGGAAGAAGGGGTACTTATACCCCCTTCCAAAAACCAGCCGTTGCACACTTTGGGGGCCGGATTATCTAGCCCAAGTGAGGGCCGGATTATCCGGTCTGGGGAAACTCCGCCCCAAACTCAGAATTTCCGGCAGAAAATCCGCCCCCTCATAGTGAGATGCGCCGAGCTTGCCCTTGATCATCTTCTGGGGGGCGGATTATCCGGTCCTATGCGAAGGCCGGATAATCCGGCCTGGGGAAGAAAAACCGCCCCAGTTCGGATTTTCCGGGAGAAAATCCGACCGGATATCGAGCGACGCGCCTTGTCTCCTTTTGCTCGAAAACTGGGACCCGGATTATCCGGCCCTTGCGAAACCCAGATTATCCGGCCTAGGGAGGAAAAACCGCCCCAGAAAATCCGACTGGACACAGAGCGGCGTGCCTTGGCTTCCTTGAGAGATGAAGTAGGCCGGATTCTCCGGCCCATGGAGGGGCGGATTATCCGGCCCCCCTCAAAACTTCCTGCACACTTAGCACACATGAAAAGTCTCCATAGTATTGTTATCTAACACGCAAAACAAAGGAAAACATGAAATGTTCTTTCAATCTCCCCCTTTTTGGTGTTAGATGACAATACCAGGATTTGCAGGAGAAAGACACAAGACAAACAACGATAACTATGAAAGGGACTCCCCCTCAATGTGTGCATAATAGAGTTTTGCATTGGAATACAAATGCACACAAATAGGTGAATCTATTCCATAGGCATAAGGGAAAAAGCACATACCACCGAAGTAGAGAATAGGCATCCTTGACAAAAATCACAATTATTATTGGATAACCATTATGAGTGCATGCCTTCTGTGATAAACCTCCAGCAATAGGATATGAATAGATATAGCCATGAGCATAATCCATGATATGAAGTCCATAGGTACCATCCAGACAAACACATAAAGTCTCAACCACAAATCACAAACCACGAATTTAAAAGTTCAACGCTAAATGGGCATAAGCAAGAAATAACGAATAAAAAAATGCAAGTGCTTATGCCCGACCCATGCAAATCCACGGACAACCTAATAGAACTACTTCTCCCCCTTTGGCATCGAGACACCAAAAAGGGAGAAGAGCGATGCTAGTGCCCCATGGGGTCACTCATCATAGTCCTCGTCCTCGTCCTCTTCTGCATGCTCGTCCTCGTCCTCATCTTCAAGTTCCTCAGTGTCACCTT
Organism: Avena eriantha; assembly: GCA_910589775.1. Lineage (NCBI taxonomy): Eukaryota > Viridiplantae > Streptophyta > Magnoliopsida > Poales > Poaceae > Avena > Avena eriantha. The sequence continues at coordinate 347,215,100 of OU342741.1, forward strand.
CCTCATCATCAGCATCAGTAGCAGGCGCAGAGGGGAACAAGTGATGCTCCAGCTCACCATAGTTTAGCCCGGAGGAAGAGTTCCACCGAGCATACGGAGTGGGAGGTGTAGGAGCCGCAGGAGCACCCGAAGCGCCAGACATGTGGTGGAGAATGAGCTGCTGGGAGTGAGCCAACTCATGGCGCTGCCTATATGCCTCGTACTGACCCTTGCGCGTGTCCACGCCCATGTAAAGAATGTGACGCTAGAACCAGTTCAGCTGCTTGATCTCACGGGACACGGGAGGCACTGGGGGCCAGCGAGCATCCCTCATGAGGCCCTCAGGAGCAGAGGAGGGGTGAGCAGTCTTCCGAACCTTGTTGTATATCTTCTTGGCCTTGTGCACCGAGTCAATGTGGAACTCCTCGGCAGGAAGCAGGTGGCGGATGAGCATCATAATGTAGGGCGCATAGGGAATGGACAGACGGTTGAACATAGCATCACACAGCTCATGGTAGATGAAGTCCATGACATCCAGCCTGTACTGCACTGACTCGTCCTCGCAGGAGGCAACCTCATGAGAAAATTGAAGTAGCTGAACAAGGCGACCACAGATGCTGTCATTGTTGCCCCCACTCGGTGTAATAGAGTCACGGAAGAGACCCACCAAGGCAGCATAGATGGGGTCAAGACCAGCCACAGTACCGACAATTCCATTGTCCACAGTGCACGGAGAGAGAGCTGCATCCTTGTTGGGCTTCAACTGAGTGATGATGCGGTGGCCACTGGCTCTATCCCTACTGCGGAAGGAGTACCCCAGAACCTCAGCAAACACGTGAAAATCAGCAGTCATTGGCCTATCATGTGTCATCCACTTCATAGTGCGACGCTCATCCCCACAAATCACCAAAGTGGAGAAGAACTGCTTCACCACCTCAGAGTCAAAGGAGCACTAGAGAGACATGAGATGGTGCAGCCTCATCCTCTCAGCTACATACATCGCATCCACAAGAAGCGCCTTCTCTAGGGCATCAGCAAGTACCAGAGGGTGCATAGGCCTAATGTTCAGCCTGGCATAGATGTCTTCATAAATCCCCTTCTGTTCGGCACACCAAAAGCGGGTATCCCCCAGCTCATCATCACGAGGCAGCTCAGCAAACAAGTCACGGTGACGGATGGCAGAGAAGGAGATTGCATCCAAAGCCCTGTAGTTGATCTTAGGCTCCTTGCCCTTCCTCTTGGACACCCCCTTCCTAGTCCTCTTGGATTGTTCAGCCATTCGCCTCTCTTCGTTCTTCCTTCTCCTCAATTCAACTTCGTCCACTAGGTTACCTTAACCGTCGTCCCGAAAGTACTTGGCGCGAGGACGGCGCTTGTAGGTCTTGGAAACACCGGAACCACCTGTGAGGATAATAAGGGCGATAGCAAGGGGATAAGCATACACACAAGTCTAGGAGAGAGCATGGAAAAAGTAGTCAAAAAGTTCATAGGACAAAACTACTCAATGCATACACATAGTGAAACTAAAGCAGAATTGAATCTGTCAGGCCAGATTATCTGGCCTGGCCAGGGGCGGATAATCTGGCCCTGGCAGAAATTTTCAATTTCACCAAGAATGCATGCAAAAAAGTAGATTGGGCCTAGAAACTGTAAGACTACGAGTTCTATGCGAAAACACATCCTTCTAGACAGCGTTCCACCCAACAAGATACACATCTAGCCAAAGATGGGGAGAGAGGGAGTTACCCTCACTCAATTGAGGAAGAATGCGGAGGAGAAGGTACCCGGAGGCGCGGAGAAGAAAATCCGGGGAGGCCCGGAAAATCCGGTGGCCGCAGAGGCTCCGGGGAGGGTGAGGGGCAGCAGGCGGCGGCTGGGGAGGAGGAGAGGGCTAGGGGAGAAGTGCTGCTCGATATGAGCCCTTCCCCCTGAGTCCTTCCCTTTAAGATCGAATCCGCCAGGGCTGGATTATCCGGCCAACACTTGGGCCGGATTATCCGGCCTAAATTTTGGGATTCTGTTATACACAGAACCAGGCCCGCGCGTCCCCAAGCAACACCCCCACAAGGTGTACAAGGGACTTGTGTGCAAGAATAGATGGCTTAGGGGTAGGGAAGGCTTAGGATTAAGAAAGCCAAACTGAGATGGTACTAGACACTCAAAATTGCAAAATCCAAATCAAATGAAAGCCAAGATTGAGTGTGATTCCCATAAGAACATGAGAGAGCAAAGAACATCAAAAAGATCCAATTCTCCACAAGGGAGAGGGCGGTGGCCGAAGCCACCTTGTTGGAGTGTATGGTGTGACACCGCGAAGATATATCTTGGGTTCACGACCAATACTCATCAATAAGCTCACATATCACAACATGATATTAAGAGAAATGATATAACTTGCTATTGGCATTATGGGGGGAGGGTTAGCCCAATAAGTTAGGACCACACTCCCCCTATATCCATGCCCACACCTAGACCAAACAAGGATTGAGACGTACGAGTGAGTGCATGGGTAATCAAGACAAACTCCCGGAATCAATGATATTTAGCTCATTCCTCAAATAGCAGAATCTTGCTTCATCAAGTGGCTTTGTAAAGATATCCGCCAGTTGGTTCTTCGTGCTCACAAAAGATAGATCAATATCGCCTCGAGGAACATGGTCACGAATAAAATGATTCTGAATCTCAATATGCTTCGTCCTTGTGTGTTGAACTGGATTGTACACAATTTTGATAGCACTTTCATTATCACATAAAAGAGGCACTTTGTCACAATTGACACCGTATTCCTTTAAAGTTTGCCTCATCCACAATAATTGAGTACAAGCGCTGGCAGCAGCAACATATTCAGCTTCGGCGGTGGAGAGAGATATACAATTCTGCTTTTTGGAGGACCAACATACAAGAGATCTTCCCAAGAATTAACAAGCTCCAAAAGTGGATTTCCGATCATCCTTATCACCAGCCCAATCTGAGTCAGTATAACCACATAAAGAGAAATTGGAGCCCTTGGGATACCAGAGACCAAAGTTGGGGGAATGAACCAAATATCGAAAGATCCTCTTGACCGCCACTAAGTGGCTTTCTTTAGGAGCTGCTTGATACCTTGCACACACTCCCACACTCAACACAATATCGGGTCTAGATGCGCAGAGGTAAAGAAGAGAGTCGATCATGGACCGGTATACCTTTTGGTCCACATCTTTACCGTGAGGGTTGGGTTCGAGATGACACTTTGTTTGCATCGGAGTAGCGACACCATTTAGATCCGTCATCTTGAATCTCTTGAGCATGTCTTGGATGTACTTTGCTTGATTAATAAAGGTTCCTTCTCTAAGTTGCTTGATCTCGAATCCAAGAAAGAACCGTAATTCCCCCATCATAGACATCTAAAACCTGTCAGTCATAAGCTTTGAAAATTCATCGTTAAAAGCTTTGTTAGTAGAACCAAAAATGATATCATCTACATATAGTTGGCATATGAAGAGCTCCCCCTTAACCTTCTTAGTAAAAAGAGTGGGGTCGATTTGCCTAACTTCGAAGCCACGATCTAACAAAATCTCTTTAATGTGCTCATACCACGCACGTGGGGCTTCTTTAAGGCCATAGAGTGCCTTATCGAGTTTGTAGACATGGTTCGGGAAGTTAGGATCCTCAAACCCCAGGGGTTGCATTACGTATACCAACTCATGTAGAGGACCGTTAAGGAAGACACTCTTGACGTCCATTTTCTGCAACTTGAAATTGTTATGAGCAGCATAAGCAAGTAGGATACGGATGGACTCAAGGCGAGCCACGAGAGCATAGGTCTCGCCGAAGTCGATGCCCTCAACTTGGGAGTAACCTTGTGCCACAAGTCTTGCCTTGTTCCTCACAACAATGCCATTCTCATCTTGCTTGTTCATGAAAATCCACTTGGTGCCGATAACATTGCGACACTCTTTGGGTTTCTCCACTAGTTTCCAGACTTTGTTGCGCTCGAAATTATTCAATTCTTCATGCATAGCAACAACCCAGTCTGGGTCTTCAAGAGCTTCAAAGACCTTCTTAGGTTCCACCATGGAGATATGAGCTTGATGCTCACCAAAACTGGCCAATTCTCTTCTTGTAGACACCCTTCGTCGAAGATCACCAACAACCTTGTCGAGAGTGTGACCCCGCAACTCAAGGTTAATATCAGCCCGAGCCTTGCGACGAAGTTCAATAAGTTTGTTGTCTCTTGGTGGAGGAGATTCATCACTTGAGTCTTCATTGGAAGCATTTTCTCCGCCTTTATCAGTAGCTGGAACATCAGTAGCAGGTGGTGGAGATGCATGCCCTTGAGGTGAATCCGAAGCCATAACAGGAGGCTGCAGAACTGGAGAGTCAGGGCCGGATAATCCATCCGATGAAGAGGCCGGATAATCCGGCCTGGGAGAACTTGCAGTAGCTTCATCGGGAAGCCTGGGACTTGCTTGAACTGGCGAGGAGCCGGATAATCCGGGGTCAGCCGGAAAATCCGGCCTGGAGCTTGTATTGATATCTTCACCACCAGGAGCTGCATGGTCAGCTGGAGCGGGGGTGGCCGGATAATCCGGTATCCACCGGAAAATCCGGCCTAGAGCTTTCTAGAGCATCTTGACCTTCAGCAGTTAATGGAGATGGTGTAGAAGTTTCCCCCGTGGTTGAAGCATGTTGCGTATGTGTAGATGAAGGCTCTATATGAGTAGAGCATTGTCCTTCCCGGTCCGCCACAAGGGGTTCCTCAATGGGGCGGAATAATCCCACGCCCATTCTTCTTATGGCATCTTGGGGTATTTCAACATCTACATCACAAACACCAACTTGCTCCGCACAGGAACTGTCATTTTCCTCGAACACCACACTACAAGATTCTACAATAGTTCCGGAGAGCTTATTGTAGACTCTATAAGTGTGGGATTCGGCACCATAACCAACAAGAAACACTTACACCCGAATACCTTCTAGAGCCTTAGATTCAAAATTAGATAAACGAACTCCTTTAATAAGAAAGAAACACTTACACCCGAATACCAGAAAGTATGAGATGTTTGACTTGTTACCGGTAAGTATTTCATACGGAGTCTTGTCCAAAATCTTGCGAAGGTATAAACGGTTGGATGAATGACAAGCAGTAGAGATTGCTTCAGCCTAGAAATTATATGGAGATTTGAATTTGGCCAACATTGATCTTGCCATGTCCATTAGAGTTCGATTCTTCCTCTCGGCTACACCATTTTGTTGAGGGGTGTACGCAGCGGAATATTGATGTCTTATCCCCTCTTCACTTAGGAACTCATTTAAGGTGTAGTTCTTGAACTCCGAGCCGTTATCACTCCTTATAGCCAGAATGGGGACGTTGTGTTGACGTTGAACCTCGTTGGCGAAGTCGATGACAGTTTGTTGAGTTTCACTCTTCAACTTGAAGAAATAAACCCAAGTATATCTTGAGTGATCATCAACAATCACAAGACAATACTTCTTTCCACCGAGGCTTGCATGAGATGGAGGTCCGAAAAGATCCACATGAAGGAGCTCCAAAATCCTTTTTGAAGAGATAATAGTTTTCCTTCGATGAGGGGAATCATGCATTTTCCCTTCAACACACGCCCTGCAAACACAATCTTTGGCAAAAGAGACATTTTATTTTAGTCCAAGAATGTGGCCACCCTTGTGGAGACTTTGCAAAGTTCTCATATTGACGTGGGCTAGTCGGCGATGCCATAGCCAACCCGCTTCAGCCTTTCCAAAAAGACACATCGGACCTGTAGTGGTTTTCCCCGAAAAGTCCACCACGTACAGGTCGTTTTCGACATATCCCACGAAAGAGACTTTTAGAGACTTGCTCCACAAGAGTACCACTAAATCAGCATTAATGTAAACTGCAAAGCCCATCTTACCAAGGGCACGAACTAAAAGTAAGTTATACCTGAGGGTCTCAACAAGCATGACGTCCATGAGAGAGATATCGTGAGCCACCACAACTTTGCCGAGACCCAATACCTCAGATTTTGACTTGTCACCATAGGAGACAGTAATGTGATCAAGGTTTGGCCGCATCTCCGTGATGATCTCCTTGCTTCCGGTCATATGACTCGTACAACCGCTATCGATTACCCATTTAGACCCACTGGAAGCATAGCCCTGCAAGAAAATTACTTCTTGGTTTTAGGTACCCATTTTTCAATGGGTCCTCTCATGTTAGTAACAAGGGTCTTGGGAACCCAAATAGACCAAGGAATGTAACAATCATAAGGCCCTACATAACTAGCATAAACATCACCATAAGAATCACAATATAATTCGAAGTTAGGATTGTTGATCCCTGCAAAACCATCATAATTAGGCTTGTCATTAGTAATGTTTCTAGTCTTCGATTGAGCAGTCTTGTTCTTCTTCTTGTTGTTGTTTTTCTTGATCTTTATCTTGGGTATGTAACCAAGACCTTCTTTACTGTTGTTTGTCCTTTGCCTGCTCAGTATCTCATCAATAACCCCTTTACCTTTGTGTTGAGAGCTCCTTGCAAGATCTTCTTTTCCAAAGGATGAAGAGGAGGTACTTGGCACATCATACCGTTTCAATTGAGTTTGGAGCTGGTCATGAGACTCATTTAGGTAGAATGATCACTCTTCAATGCCTTGTGAGCACTTTCAAGATCATCAAACTTCTCCAAAAGTCTAGCATGAACAGCCCCAAAATCAATCTTTTCTTTCTTTAGTTTCTTTACCTTGGCAAGAGCATGGTCACGTTCTTTAATGAGCTGAGCTACTGCTTCTTCTTGTGACTCCTCTAGGGATTCGAGTCTTTCTTCCAAAGAAACTCGAGTTTCCTCTTCCTCTTCCAAGGCATTCTTCAAAGAGGCTATCTCCAAGGCATCTTCTCTTTCAATTCTGCCCTTTTCTTCAAGTAGATCTTCGGCTTGAGCAAGTTGACTCATAAGAGCATCAAAATGGAGTTTGTGCTCACCTTGTAGGCTAGTGAAAAAAGTATCCAAGGCAATAACTTCTTCTTTCATTTCAAGACTGTCATGATCATCCATATCCAAAATTATGTTAGTCTTAGGAAATGAGGAGTTAGAAGTTGATACCTTGGATCCTCTTGCCATTAGACAAGTGGCACTGTTGTTGATGGCGTTCTCGTTCGACGAGTCGAAGAGAAAGGAGGGAGTCGATGTGGTGGCTATAGCAGCCACTTCGCGGGAACTATCATCATCCTCTTCATCTTCACTTGTGGAGGAGTATTCCTCTTGAGCTACAAGGACCATCTTGGGTTGCTTCTTGAAAGGGCCATTCTTCTTAGCAAACGGCTTCTTCTTCGGAGCTTTGGATTTCTCTTTGAGGATGAGCTTGCCACCATTGTCTTCTCTATTTTGGTAAGGACACTCGGCTACAAAGTGCAGTCTATCTCCACAGTTGAAGCAAGTTCTCAATCTTGGGCCACTTTCTCTTCTTCCATTTGACCCATTCTTGCGCTCAAGTTCAGACTTGGCTTTGGCAGGGTCCTTCCAAAAGTTCCTTGCATAGAATGCCATGTACTCACCATGAGCATGTTTGACATCATCGGGGAAGTCCATGGATACCCTCTCAAAAACTCCTTCATCATCCTCTTGCTCAACAACATTGGCTTTGAGAGCCACATTGACACCCTTTTGCATTCCAATGACCCGAGCACGGGCATCTTCAGCATTCTTTGCCGCCACTTTGAATGACGCCATTTCTTGCATGACTTCATTGGATGTCATTTGATGATAGTTGTGTCTACCTTGCAAGCTCTTCAAATCCGTCGGTTCGAAAGGCATTAAGGCACTCACATACTTTCTTTTTATTCATGCATCATCAATGTGAGTGGCCCCATGCTTCCGAAATGTTGTTGCGATGCCCTTGAGTCTTCTATACATGTCCTCATGGTTTTCACCATCCAACATGTAGAATCCCTCAGCTTCATTACTAAGGGCATCATACCGGTTTCTTCTCATGCTTTCATTTCCAACAAAAAGGTCCGTAAGAGCATCCCACGCCTCTTTAGCTGTGTTGAGATGTTCAATGTGTGGCATGTCCTTGGGACCCACACCCAGCTGTATCATGTGGAGAGCAGTGGCATTCAACTAGCTATCCACAACTTCCCTTCTTGTTAGATTGGTTTGATCTCCAATATGAAGACCTTCTTCAATAATCCTCCACAATTCAATAGAGGAGCTGCAAACATGAGATTTCATTAGAAATTGCCATTGGTTAAAAGAAGATGAAGTGAGCTTGGGTGGATCACCCCTATTGTTTATATGAGGATGAGGGATAGGTGGGTCGGGGGAATATACGTGGCGAACCTCACTATATTCCTCCTTACCATTTCCCTTTTTGGAGGTGCAGCCATTTAGTTTTTCACCTTCTACATCATCATCCTTGGATCCGGTGTTACCCTTTTCCTTAGATGATGGTGTCGGAGCCTCAGAGGAGGATGGAGATGGGGCTATGGATGATGTAAGGCGAGCAATCATTTGATTCATCTCCTCCATCTTGGCCTCAAAGGATTTCAACAAGGTTGTTTCCAACGACTTGAGATCATCCATTGTGACCTTATCCACAGCCTCAATTCCATCATCCCTGGTACCCATACTACTCTTAGGCGGTTAAGCCCGAATTAAGAGCCGGGGCTCTGATACCAATTGAAATGGATCGTATAGGCACCTAGAGGGGGGTGAATAGGTGCTACACCAATTTTTAATTCTTTTTCAATTTTAGGCTTACCACAAAGGTAAATTCTCTAGATATACTAATGTGTGGAATTTCCCTGTATGCAAACCTATCTACTAGCGAGTAAAGAGTGAGTGGAAGAGGAACGAGTGAACCGAAGTGAAGCACGCGGAGACACAGGATTTGTTTGACCGCAGTTCCTTCCTTGTTAAGGGAAGTACGTCTGCGTTGGAGGGGTGGGCGGTACTAAGACCACCACGCCACAAAAGGCCTCACCTTGTTCTCCGATGGATCTCGCCACAACAGGCCTGATCCACCTTCCACTATAGGTACCCTTCGAGGCGGGCACCGGCGCCTTTACACAACTAGCGGGGCAACAACTTCACAACAACTTGGAGGCTCCTGAAATGACAACAAGTTGCCATAAGAACAAAGTTGTCAAATGCAGTAACAAGATCTAGGTATTAACAAGAATACTAGATCAGGGATTTCTCCAAGTGAATGGAGAGGAGTTGAAGCACTTGATTCTTGATGTTGATGATGAACTTCTCCTCCTTCAATTCCACCAAAGATCAAGACCTTCGGGTGGTTGAAGTGGGAGATCGAGATTTAGAGCTCTTGCACAAGGTCTGGTCATATTCGAGTGAATCAAGAGTTCTGGACATTGGGGAAGAAGGGGTACTTATACCCCCTTCCAAAAACCAGCCGTTGCACACTTTGGGGGCCGGATTATCTGGCCCAAGTGAGGGTCGGATTATCCGGTCTGGGGAAACTCCGCCCCAGACTCGGAATTTCCGGCAGAAAATCCACCCCCTCACAGTGAGACGCGCCGAGCTTGCCCTTGATCATCTTCTAGGGGCCAGATTTTCTGGTCCTATGCGAAGGCTGGATTATCCGGCCTGGGGAAGAAAAACCGCCCCAGTTCGGATTTTCCGGGAGAAAATCCGACCGGATACCGAGCGACGCGCATTGGCTCCTTTTGCTCGAAAACTGGGGGCCGGATTATCCGGCCCTTGCGAAACCCGGATTATTCGGCCTAGGGAGGAAAAACCGTCCCATTTCGGATTTTCCGGGAGAAAATCCGACTAGACAAAGAGCGACGCGCCTTGGCTTCCTTGAGAGATGAGGTAGGCCGGATTATCTGGCCCATGGAGGGGCGGATTATCCGGCCCCCCTCAAAACTTCCTACACACTTAGCACACATGAAAAGTCTCCATAGTATTGTTATCTAACACGCAAAACAAAGGAAAAAATGAAATGTTCTTTCACACGCCACCTGGTGGCGTGGGCCAGGCCAGGCCGCGCCAGGGGGTGGTGTGGGCCCCCCAGGCACCCCCTCGGCCTCTCTCTTCACCTATAAGGAGCCTTCTGACCTAAAAACTTCGGGGGTTCGACGTTTTTCCAGAAGGAGTTCCGCTCCGCTGCCACCACCAGATTCCATGAAACAGCACCAGAAACTCCGTTCTGGCACCCTGCCGGGACGGGGAATTGGAGGAGATCATCGCCATCATCATCACCATCGCTTCTCCATCGACCATCCATGTTTCCCCCATCTATGAGTGAGTAATCCCCCGCCGTAGGCTATGGGGATGGTAGGGATTTGATGAGATCGTTCATGTAATGGCATCAGATTGTTAGGGCCTATTGCCTAGTATCTTTTATTAGTGCTTTATGACTTTGTTGCGACTTGTTGTGCTTAATGCTTGTCACTAGGGCCCGAGTGCCATGATTTCAGATCTGAACTTATAAAATTGATTCATTATGATAGTATTGTTTTGGGTCTTATCTACAAGTTGTATACACACGTCGTTGTCCGGAACCTATGGTCCCGAAGTGAAAGAAATCAGGGTAGCCGGAAGGGAAAGGCTTTGATGTGAGGATCACATGTGTTAACGGAGTGTTAATGCTTTGCTCCGGTGCTCTATTAAAAGGAGCACCTTAATTGCCAGTAGTTCCCTAGAGGCCCCGCTGCAAACGGGCTGGCAGGACAAAAGATGTTGTGCAAGTTCTCATTGCGAGCACGTATGACTATATATGGAACACATGCCTAGGATTGTCTAGTACTTAGGTGCTTTATCTTATTTATCTGCAATTGCCCTATGTTCTGATTGCTATGTGAATTGTCTTGTCCATGCAACGCCCGTCCATCCATCCCTATGCCTACCGCACTCGAATCCCACTGTTTACTACTTTTGTTACTACTGTCTTTGCTTTGCTACTACTATTACTTTACTATTCCTACTACAAAACTGTTGCTATTGATAAACTGTTGTGAGCAAGATTGTTTCCAGGTGCAGCTGAATTGACAACTCAGTTGTTAAGGCTGATAAGTATTCTTTGGCTCCCCTTGTGTCGAATCAATAAATTGGGTTTCACTTCCCTCGAAAATACTGCGATACACCCCCTATACTTGTGGGTCATCAAATGTGTTGTAAGAGTATCTATCATACATCTACTTACAACAATACCATATCTATACACTAGCCCAGCAACGTTCTAAACTAGACGCCTCTAATTTATCAATTGCAAGTTTGACGTGGCTTAGGGCTTTCAGAGATAGAACCGTTCTCACCTACGAACATGAACCACAACGAGGATAACGAAGTTATTAGCAACTCGTTGTAAATCAGATATTGACTATAGTAGGAGAGACAGACACCCGCCAACCACTTATGAAAAACAAGTTGCATGTCAGTCGTGGAACCGGTCTCATGTACGATGACATGTAAGGTTGGTCCGGGCCGCTTCATCCCACTATGCCACCAATATCCAAAATACATAGAAGATGCAATAACATGATCATCATCGCCCACATATATACATATGTACTACCCGTGCAAAGCACCTATGCATAGATCAGGCTCTAATACCACTGTTGGGTCCGCAGCATAGAAAACAAAAAATTTCCTAAGATGAGAACTACATGCCAAGATCTATCTACTAGGTACAAGGAAACGGGTGGACATACATCACACGAGAACTTACCTTCGAAGACAACGAGTTTTGTTAACGAGTAGGAACTCGTGGTTGATGTAGTCGTACACTTGCCGATCTCAAGATCGTGAGGAAGTCCGAGCGCCGCAACTCAGCAGCGCATCCGTACTCGCACACACGTTCAAGCCACCGGACAACCTCCACCTCCTCGCTCCAGCGATCCAACGGAAGAAGCAACTCCTTCCATACGAAATGCCACCGGGAACATGTATCTCGCTAATCCGAGACCATGGGGAAATAATTCTAGAGGGGGAGAGAGATCCTTCACAAGGAGGTGTGAGGAAGAAGGAGGAGGAGGGGGCCTTTTATAGGAGGAGGGGGTGCCCCTCCTCTCCATGGCCGGCGCATGGGGTGACCCCTCACCTCCCCCATTCATGTGGTGGTAACCCCTCCACATTAAAATGCCTCTTCACATTCCCTTTTAAAGTCCCCACTTTAAATGCATTAAAATTCTCCGAGTTTAATGCTCTCTCATTTAATAAAACTCTTTTATTAAATTTATTCAGAATTTTGTTAATTACTTTAATTAACAAACATTCACATATAACCCCTTGCAATATTTCAATATCACATGCAGAACCACTTTCTGCAATTTCACCCGAAACAATTTCCGGTTTCTATCGAAACAAGTCCTGCGCTTTGCAATTCTTTCGTCTGAAACATATGTGCTCCAAAATGGTGTCTGGTAACTCTTAAGTGTGTCACCCTATGGTTTGCGAATAATGCATACATGATTAAGACTCCTCTCAGATCAATAGTCAGAAGCGGGACCTAGAGATCCATACTGACTCCTGCATATTCAACGATGACTTCTATGATCGTGAGAACCTTTAACGCTTGTAATTTAATACCTTTGTCTCATGATATAATACATGTCCGAGATTCGATCATCGGTATCCAAATACCTAGTTTGATCTTGTTACCGACATGCACTCTTTTCTCGTTCCCGTGATATAACATTCTAGTGATCACATCACTTGCTTGCAAGCTATCTCAATGTGATATCACCGAGAGGGCCCAGAGTATATCTATCCGTCATCGGGATTGACAAATTCCACTCTTGATCCAGGAGCCTGAACATAACACCTTCGTAGTACTGAACCCATCTTTATAGTCACCCTATTACGATGTGACGTTTGATGTTATCAAGATACTCTTTAGGTGTTAGCAATTAACATGATCTCATGGTCTAAGGATAAAGATTACTTCGTATGATGTTATAGCAATATAAACATAATGACTTGATCGTAATGCTATACTTCGGATGAATGTTCATCACATCATTTCACAAATGTCGTGACCTTGTTATTAACAACATCCAATGTCTATGATCAGCAAACCTTGATCATCTTGTTAATAAACAAGCTAGTCTATAAGAGAGGCATACCTAGGAACCCTTTTTCTTTATTAAACACACATGCATTGATGTTTCCGATCAATACAATTCTAGCATGCAAAATAAACATCTATCATATATAAGGAATACATAATAACAACTTTATTATTGCCTCTCAGGGCATATTTCCTTCAGCATCACATTCATCAAATACATAGATCATAATAGAAGACAACTCACTATTATATAACTTAACTTGCAATAAGTAAAGGAAACACAATAAAGATACATAAAGTGAATCATAATTGGTAATGGAAAACTTAGCTCTTGGTCGAAGAATAGTTGATAATTTGCTAGACTTCACAAATAATTGGTTTTCAATGATAGCTTTCAAAGTAGTAAACATCAATATAAGAGCAATGTGCAAAACATGGAACATAAGAAACATGATTGAATAAATCATCATATGAATGAATGAAACACAACAACTCAAAATACTTGCTGAGATAGAAGGGAGTAGGTTTACTGACTCAACTACAGAGTAAAAGAAAGGCCCTTCACAAAGGGAAGTAGGGATTGCAAGTCTCATAAAGAGCTCCCAAAAATTATGATACTTACTAGCTTCCAGCTCTCATTGTCCCTATCATAGGCATCTTTTGGTGATTAAGGTTAAAGTGACACAACTAAGAGGATATGCTTGACAGGTTATAAACCCATGCCCCTTACTTGAAGGAAATATGCCCTAGAGGCAATCATAGAGATGATTGTATTTCATATGTATCCATGAGTTATTATAATGTTCCTTGAATATCCATATACCAGGCAACTTGTATTGATTGGCAATTATGTGAATTGTTTGTGAAACTCTTTACTTGTATGGTTATCTAATAATTGTCCCTAGTCGGAGTTCATGTGAGGACACACGTGAATATTATACTAGCACATCGATTGGTTCATGACTATGTTTCGCAAGTCATAGACAAGGAGATGTCAAACCAATGATGTGGACACATGTTATGAACATGGGGTTGGACTGACCCAACATGAGACTGGCAATAATACTTTCAGCTCTCTCTACACATCGTGTATGTTTTGTCCTTACACATGAGATTGTCGCATGTACTCGAGATGTGGATCGACCTACTTTGGGGCTATCAAACACTACTACGTAACTGGGTAGTTATAAAGGTAGCTTTCGGGTTTGTCCTGATACATGATGCAAGGCATCGGTCAATCAAGATGGGATTTGCCCCTCTCTACTTGAGAGAGATATCTCTGGGCCCCTCGAGTGATCGGATCCAGAAATGCATGGTCGTGCTACATATGGTTAAGAGTTAACCTAGTAATGGGATTTCGAATCACAGTATCGAGAAAGAGAGGTCAGCTTGGAGCTAGACCAAATATCACGAGGCAAAGGGAAAAGACATGTACTCAACCTTGTGATGGTTCGTCCGAATGATTTTTATATGCGTTTAGGAGTTGGCACGTCTTGCTAGAGGCAGCTACCAACTATTGACGGAGTAAGTGTACTCGTGTCATGTGTATACGTGTATGAACCTATAGGGTCACACACTTTAGGGGCTGGAAGCCTAATGAGGATTGGATCCGAATTAGACCAGGCTTAGGCTGCTAATGGGCTGCTAATGTAGAAGCCCACCAGGGATGCCTATTTAAGAGAGAGTGAGGCGAGTTGAATAGGGTTGAGCATTCCACCTAGCCGCCACTCCTCTTCCGCCTGTTTTGCACGTGCAGACCTAGCAGTCTGGCGTGTGACAGCTTCCACTCTCGACGTGTGGATACCTCGGAGGTGTTGCATCTGTAGCACTTGGACGAGCCATGCAAAGGGGAGCTGCTCGTGAGACGAGGGCAAGGAAGAGATGTAGCACATCTACACTGCCGCGACGTGCTTCATCGAGTTCCACACCTGCGCGTCTAGCGGTAATCCCGTGATCTATGACAATAGTATTCCTGGTTGACGCAGTAGAAAATTTTGATTTTACCCTAGTGTAGCCTACATGTTTCCCTACAGTGGTATCAGAGCCGATGCTGTTTAGTCATAGGTTCGGGAAGTTTGCATATGGTGATATGTAGATTGATATGGATGATGTGATCGTCTGTATGGTGGTGGTTCTGGATGGATCTATGATCTTATTTTCCGTGATTGTGATTCTAAGGTCGTCGAATGACTTACCCCTACCGGTCGGTTTCTGCCATCGGGGTAGACAGTGACACATAAATCCTTTTGAATCACGCGAAGATCAATATGATTGATCGAATCGGGAATTAGATCTGAATTGACGTACCGTGATCAAAGGAGTTTGGTCGAATTGAAACTATGGTCGGTTTATGGTAAATTTGATTTGCCGATCAAAATCCTTCGAACCCCGCAGGGGGAGACCCCCTAGACCCCCCTTAGTCGTAGCCCCTTTTGTATCACGTTAAGGTTCATAGGTGCTACGATTTCACATGATCCGGTAGAATGCGATTCTATGCACAACTTGTTTTTGCAGGATGTATGTGATCGATATGGCCCAAAAATGTATGTGATGCATGTATGTATTTTTCATGACATGCGTGTCGTGAGTAGGGCAACACGGCTGGAGCCATATGTGTTGTCAATTATTGTAATGGCTTGCGTGCCAACTTGTGATGATCCCAATACCATGTAATTTTGATTACTAGCTGTTAGGAGTAATGGCTTGTATTAGTTCTTGGAGAACTCATCACTTGGAGGATGGCTCGCATAGAGCATGAAGATGGAGATCATCATGGTGGACAGGTTCTATGGCGATGGAGATCACCATGAGAAAAATGGGCCATGCTGTATCACATCTATGTGAATGTTATTCTTATATGTTTTACTACTATGCATGCTTAGATGATAGAAGTAGAACGATCCCTCACAAAGTTTAAGTTAAACCATGCCCTCCCAACCAAACCTTGCACCATCCTATGCCCTATACAATCGTTGGTGGGTCTATGAAATTAGGGTGCCACGGTTTTCCTTGGCTGGATGGGTTTGTATCGGATACCTACACGCATAAGGGTTGGTGAGCTTAACAAGGTCATCTTAACAGTTAAGGACCTTGGGGCATAAAGGTTGGGCGCCTAGTTTTGACATAGAGATGTCACCCAACAACAAGAGTCATATGTGATATGATTAGGCAAGGTTGCTTACCGATTTGCCTTGTCTTCTAGCAGTGATGCTAAGCTCACTAGTCGACTTGTTAATTGTGGATCTTGAATCACTTAGTATCAATAGAGCGATGTTGATTTAAGTGGGAGTATATGCTATTAAATTGTTTAATATGTTTTACTCTTTCATGGTTACATGGCTTAGTATTTTGCACATTTTTGTTGTAGATCAATGGCACCGAACAATTCATCACCTTTTGCTTTGCGTTCGATTCTTGAAAAGGATAAACTAAATGGAATAAACTATTCGGACTGGGTCCGTAACCTAAGAATTGTTCTCAGGGCTGAGAAAAAGGAAACTATTCTGGATACCCCAATCCCGGATGAACCTGCTGATAATGCAACTGCTGCCCTTAAGAATGCCTACATGAAAGCATGTGATGAATCTCTTGAGGTTAGTTGTCTTATGCTTGCATGCATGGAACCAGATCTTCAAAAGCAGTTTGAGGACCAGGAAGCGTACGATATGATCGTTGCGCTTAAGGACATGTTCCAGACTCAGGCTAGGACTGAGAGGTACAATGTCGCTAAGTCCTTTGTGGAATGCAAGCTGGCAGAAGGAGCAGCTGTAGGCCCCATGTGATCAAAATGGTTGGTTACAGTCAGACTTTGGAAAAGCTTGGTTTTCCATTAGGCTAAGAGTTGGCCACTGATTTCATTTTGGCATCTCTTCCATCTAGCTATGGGCATTTCATTTCGAACTACCATATGCATGGGGTGGAGAGGGGCCTTAATGAATTATGTGGGATGCCGAAAACAGCAGAATGTGATATTAAGAAGTGTGCAAGGCATAGCCATGTGATGGCTATGCAGAACAAGCCTAGCTTCAAGAAAAAGGCCAGTTCTTGGCAGAAGAAGAAGGGCAAGGCTAAGGATACGATCCCTAAGCCAAACCCTGCACCCAAGCAAAAGGCTGGACCTGCATGAGACACTGAGTGTTTCTTTTGTCATGAATATGGCCAGTGGAAGAGAAACTGCAGCAAGTACCAGGCTTCTTTGAAGAAGGGTGGAAGTAAGAGTACTTCCCACTCAGGTACGCCTGTTATAAATGTTGTGGATATTTTTCTCGCAGATTCTTATGTTAACTCTTGGGTATTTGATACCGGATCGGTTGCTCATATTTGCAATTCGATGCAGGGGCTAATAAGAACTAGAGAAGTGCAGAAAGGCGAAGTGGATTTTCGCGTCGGAAATAAAGCAAGGGTTGCTGCATTATTCGTCGACGTCATGCAACTTCACCTTCCGTCAGGATTTATCATGGAGTTGAATAATTGTTATTACATTCCTAGTATGGGTCGAAACATTTTATCAACTTCATATTTGATGAGGGATGGTTATTCATTCGCGAGTACAAACAATGGTTGTGTAATCTCCAAGAATGCTATGTTTGTGGTTGATGCTCCCATTGTGAATGGGTTATTTATTTTAAATCTTGATAATGCATGTGTTTACAATGTTAGTGCTAAAAGGCTTCGGCCAAATGATTTGAGTCCTACTTATTTATGGCATTGTCGTTTGGGGCATATACGTGAAAAGCGCATGAAGAAGCTCCATGGTGATGGTCTTCTAACTTCGTTTGATTTTGAATTATACGAGACATGTCAAGCTTGTTTACTTGGAAAGATGACCAAGACGCCTTTTACAGGGTTTCCTGAGAGAGCGACAAACTTGTTGGAACTCATACATACTGATGTATGTGGACCAATGAGCACGATAGCTAGAGGAGGATATCACTACTTCGTTACTTTCACTGATGATTTTAGTAGATATGGCTATGTCTACTTGATGAAGCATAAGTCTGGAACTTTTGAAAAGTTCAAAGAGTTTCAGAATGAGGTAGAGAATCAACGTGGCAAGAAAATAAAGGCCTTGCGATCTGATCGGGGAGGTGAATATTTGAGTCACGAGTTTAGCAATCATCTTAAGAGTTGCGGAATTGTTCCACAGCTCACGCCACCAGGAACGCCTCAAAGAAACGGGGTCTCCGAACGGCGTAATCAAACTTTGTTGGACATGGTTCGATCGATGATGAGCCAGTTGGATTTACCATTATCATTTTGGGGTTACGCGCTAGAAACAGCAGCTTTCACACTAAACATGGTACCATCTAAATCCGTAGTAAGACACCATATGAGATGTGGACTGGAAAGAATCCCAGTTTGTCTTTTCTAAAGATTTGGGGTTGTGATGCATTTGTCAAGCGACTTCAGTCGGACAAGCTAACACCCAAATCGGATAAGTGCATTTTTGTGGGATACCCAAGGGAAACCTTAGGGTATTACTTCTACAACTGAGAAGAGGGCAAAGTGTTTATCGCTCGTAGCGGTGTTTTCCTATAGAAAGAGCTTCTCAGAAAGGGAACGAGTGGAAGGTCGGTGCGACTTGAAGAAGTTCAAGATGAGCCAGTCGGGGATGCTTCTACGAGTGATTCTATTGTAGCAGAACAAGTTGAGGAACCCGTGGCAATAGAAGCACCACAACCACGAAGGTCGGCGAGGCTCCGCGAAGCGCGAGAGTTATTATTGTTTGACAATGATGAGCCTGCGACCTATGCAGAAGCGATGGTGGACCCAGACTCTGAGAAATGGCTGATTGCCATGAGATTCGATATAGAGTCCATGGGAGACAAACAAGTTTGGAACTTGGTTGACCTGCCTGATGGTTTTAAAGCCATCGAGTGCAAGTGGATCTATAAGAAGAAGATTGATATGGATGGAAATGTTCACATCCATAAAGCTCGACTTGTTGCAAAAGGTTTTCGACAAGTTCAAGGAGTTGACTACGACGAGACTTTCTCGCCCGTAGCGATGCTTAAATCTATATGGATCATTCTAGCCATTGCTGCATATTTCGATTATGAGATATGGCAGATGGACATCAAGACGGCTTTCTTAAATGGAATCCTTACTAAGGACGTGTATATGATGCAGCCCGAAGGTTTTGTCGATCCAAACAATGCTGGAAAGGTATGCAAACTTCAAAAGTCTATTTATGAGCTGAAGCAAGCATCTCGGGGTTGGAACATTCGATTTGATGAAGTTGTAAAGGAGTTTGGCTTCACCAAAAACGAACAAGAACCTTGTGTGTATAAGAAAGAAAATGGGAAATCACTTGTGTTTCTAATCTTATATGTGGATGACATATTACTGATTGGAAATGACATTCCTATGCTCGAGTCTGTTAAGACCTCATTGAAAAATAGTTTTTCTATGAAGGACTTGGGAGAAGCGGCATATATTCTGGGCATCAAGATCTATAGAGATAGATCAAGGAGGCTAATTGGATTAAGCCAAAGTACGTACATTGACAAAGTGTTGAAACAGTTCAGCATGGAAGAGGCTAAGAAGGGGTTCTTGCCCATGTCTCACGGCATTAAACTTAGCAAGACTCACTGTCCTTCGACCACTGATGAGCGAGAGCGCATGAGTAGGGTTCCATATGCTTCGGCTATTGGATCCATAATGTATGCGATGACATGTACTTGCCCAGATGTTTCCTATGCTCTAAGTGTGACGAGCAGATACCAGGCTGGTCCAGGTGAGAGTCACTGGACAGCGGTAAAGAATATCCTTAAGTACTTGAGAAGGACTAAGGATATGTTCCTAGTTTATGGAGGTGAGGTTGAACTCAGTGTAAAGGGTTACACAGATGCGAGTTACCTTAACGACTCAGATGACTCGAAATCGCAATCAGGTTATGTGTTTGTCATGAATGGTGGTGTTGTGAGCTGGAAAAGTTCCAAGCAAGATATAGTGGCCTCCTCTTCAACAGAAGCTGAATATATTGCTGCCTCGGAGGCTGCAAAGGAAGCTGTTTGGATATGGAATTTCCTAATCGCTCTTGGTGTGGTTCAGGTCTCATCCAATCCCTTGGACGTTTATTGTGACAACAATGGTGCTATTGCACAAGCCAAGGAACCTAGACAGCACCAGAAGAACAAACATATTCGCATGCGTTACCATCTGATTCGTGAGTTCATTGATGATGGTAGTGTCATGTTATGCAAAATACATACAGACTCAAATGTTGCTGATCCCTTGACTAAGCCACTCCCGCAGCCTGCGCATGAAGCACACACAAGAGCCATAGGTATTAGATACTATCTAGATTGACTCTAGTGCAAGTGGGAGACTGAAGGAAATATGCCCTAGAGGCAATTATAGAGATGATTGTATTTCATATGTATCCATGAGTTATTATAATGTTCCTTGAATATCCATATACCAGGCAACTTGTATTGATTGGCAATTATGTGAATTGTTTGTGAACTCTTTACTTGTATGGTTATCTAATAATTGTCCCTAGTCGGAGTTCATGTGAGGACAGACATGAATATTAGACTAGCACATCGATTGGTTCATGACTATGTTTCGCAAGTCATAGACAAGGAGATGTCAAACCAATGATGTGGACACATGTTATAAACATGGGGTTGGACTGACCCAACATGAGACTGGCAATAATACTTGCAGCTCTCTCTACACATCGTGTATGTTTTGTCCTTAGACCTGAGATTGTCGCATGTACTTGAGATGTGGATCGACCTACTTTGGGGCTATCAAACACTACTCCGTAACTAGGTAGATATAAAGGTAGCTTTCGGGTTTGTCCTAATACATGCTGCAAGGCATCGGTCAATCAAGATGGGATTTGCCCCTCTCTACTTGAGAGAGATATCTCTGGGCCCCTCGAGTGATCGGATCCAGAAATGCATAGCCGTGCTACATATGGTTAAGAGTTAACCTAGTAATGGGATTTCGAATCACAGTATCGAGAAAGAGAGGTCAGCTTGGAGCTAGACCAAATATCGTGAGGCAAAGGGAAAAGACATGTACTCAACCTTGTGATGGTTCGTCCGAATGATTTTTATATGCGTTTAGGAGTTGGCACGTCTTGCTAGAGGCAGCTACCAACTATTGATGGAGTGAGTGTACTCGTGTCATGTCTATACGTGTATGAACCTATAGGGTCACACACTTTAGGGGCTGGAAGCCTAATGAGGATTGGATCCGAATTAGACCAGGCTTAGGCTGCTAATGGGATGCTAATGTAGAAGCCCACCAGGGATGCCTATTTAAGAGAGAGTGAGGCGAGTTGAATAGGGTTGAGCATTCCACCTAGCCGCCACTCCTCTTCCGCCTGTTTTGCACGTGCAGACCTAGCAGTCAGGCGTGTGACAGCTTCCACTCTCGACGTGTGGATACCTCGGAGGTGTTGCATCTGTAGCACTTGGACGAGCCGTGCAAAGGGGAGCTGCTCGTGAGACGAGGGCAAGGAAGAGACGTAGCACATCTACACTGCCGCGACGTGCTTCATCGAGTTCCACACCTGCGTGTCTAGCGATAATCCCGTGATCTATGACAATAGTATTCCTGGTTGACGCGGTAGAAAATTTTGATTTTACGCTAGTGTAGCCTACCCGTTTCCCGACTTTACTTACGAGTACCGAACCTCATGCTACTCAACTTCAGTCATGAGTAAGCTCTTGTCATTGTAAATACATGCGTATCATTGAGAACCGCCAACGGGGTACCCCTTGCACATGACACAGGAGCTATCCCATAATCAAAATGACAAGGCAAGCAGATAGTGAGCATCTCAGTGATCTTTTTATTTACTATTTGCATAGGTTTTTATTTAGGATGCTTCATAGAATGCTCACTATAGTTATGCTACAAGTTTCCACCATGATTAGGCGTGGCTTAGGCTAGTGGCCCAGGCGTTTCTCTAACACACATATAAACTCCATGATCTTACAAGTTCCACTTTTATTTCACACCGTCGGGATCCATAAGCAAAAGAATCATGATATCAACTAGGTACAAAGTACCAATGATGTTGAAAGCGTTCCCCATGATACATGGTTATGCTAACTTCAACTCATAAAGCTCAAGCATATACGCAACAAAGAAGTACCCAATGGTTCAAGTTTATTAAATGCAAGAAAGTAAAGTGTGCCATCAAGTTCGTGAGAGCTTTAATCACTAATTTTCACATAACAAGTTTAATTTGGGAGGTAGATAAAACACGAATTTACTTGGAATAGAAATAGTGCTAATAGGTAGGTATGGTGGACACAAATGGCAGAGGTTTTGGTTTAAAGGAGGTGGATGCACGAGAAGAATTCCCTCTCAGTACAAGTTTTTGGCTAGCAAGGTTGGGTAGCAAGTATAAGATTTGAAGGAAACAAACAAACATACAAGAGATAAAGACAAACATGCAATCTTCCTTGGAAGCACAAAAGATCTTAACTAGAGAATACTAGACTTATGAGCAAATCAAGAAAGAAAGGTGATGAAATTATTTTTCTTCAGAGTACTTTTATCTTTTCTTTCAACTCTCAAAAATAGTGTTGCTACTGACCGAGCCAGGTTTGCCAAAACCAACTAAATTAACTCAATGATCCCAAAGTTATACCAATACTAATAACAAGATCAATCATATAACCACGAATTGAAAACTAATATAAGCTATGAAAAAGAGTGAATGAGAGAACTTCTCATTAATATTCCATAACGACAACTCACACCAATGGATACATATCTAACGAGAGAGAGGACACTTCCATAATGCAAACCATACTACATAATAGCTTCTCTATTCATGATATGACTCTACTAATAAGGGTAAAAAGATAGAAGATAGTGATGTGATACCGCGGCACTCCCCCAAGCTTGGAACAAACCAATGGGATGCCAAACCTGATGATGAATTACTCTTTTGGTGGTGGTGGTATCCTCTCGATGAGCTCTCTGATAAGTTTCCCCAAGTCCTCAATCTCGAAGGTGAGATTACGAATCAGCTGTGAGTTTTGATCAATGCGGCTCATGATCATGTCGGGTTGAGAATTCCATCTCTTGCTATTCTTTCCCCACTCTTCCTCCATGAAGTCTTCTTTTCCTGCATGGCTAGAACGAGGCAAATCCCAATTGGAGGGTAATTTCCCCTTGGGCATATTCTGGTATTGATGCTCATGGATAAGAGTATGGAAAGGATTCTTGGTGCGTGGAGGAAGTGACCAGGGATCTGAACGGTGATGAGGAGGCTTCCCTCCAATTGACATAGTCCTGGAAGGGTTTTCCACCACTCCAATGCTTGCAATGGTAGTGTCGGTGTGCTTTGCCTCCTCTTCATCTTCACTCTTGATCTCCTTCTCCTGCCCGGGGTCTTGGAGGTCTTCCTCCATAGGCTCCTTCCCTCTATCCTTGGCGGACACCATTGTGCTTCTAAACTTTCAAAGAGTATGTCCTGGCAGAAATAGATCGAAACAAAAACACGACGAAAACACGATATACGAACCTCGGGGGGTCCGGGGGATTATATATTATGAAGTTCCATGACAAAAGGAAGGTACTAGGCGAAAACGAGTCGGAGGCGGAGTCCGGGGTGGACTCACCACCTGGTGGAGCGACCAGGGGAGGGCCCGCGCCACAGGGTGGTGTGGGCCACCCTGGCTCCGTTTCCGTCCCTTTTTCGCTTCGTAACTTTCCTTATTGACTAAAAACTGCAAAAATATAGTTGGATTGTATTTTCGCGGAACTTTCCTTACCAGAACTGTTACCTATTTGAAAGTGGACTCTGCAGGTCTCTGAATTTTGTATCTAGTAGATTCTTCCGGAGTCACCACTTGAATAACATCAATATATTCATCTTCATACACTTATTACTTGAGTCATAAAACCCTTCTCTTCCTTATTACACCATTATCTCCACTTCCTGGAAATTTCTTTCACACAAAACTTCACATAGTTCTCATTAGCAACATTAGTATAAGTGAAGTGATAAAACCTTTTGAGTCCAACTTCAACTAAAAACCATCAAAACATAAGCTACTGTAGCAACTCCTTCCGAAAACCCAAAAATAATTCAAAAAGGAAATCGAATAAAGAAGCAAATGCAAGAGTGGCAAAATCTGTCAAAACAGACCAGCAAGTAAATATCAATTTTTTAGAAAATCTTTTGTTGCTCAAATCAAAAAGTGCAAAACTAACGAAAGTTAAATAACAACCTGGGACAGAATCACAAAAAATTACAGCTCAATCTGATATACAGAGATCTCTCACGAATTTTTACGGTGAATCACAAAAATCTGTTTCGGAACAGCAACTTCCCCAAATATTACTTCTCTCTCATTAGAGGTCGATCTTGACACAAAAACCAAACAAAACGGATAAGGAGCGGTTATTACCGAAGTAATAACTTCCAAGACTCAAAGAAACAAAAACAAACTGAAAGCAAAAACAAATTGGGTTGTCTCCCAAAAAGCTCTTTCTTTATAGCCATTAAGATGGGCATGATAATTTTGGAGATGCTCACATAGGAATATGAATTAAAGTGAAAGAGAGAATTAAGAAGAAAAAATACACATGTTTAAGTCTAACCCACTTCCTATGCAAGGGAATTTTGTAAACAAACAAGTTGTTGAAACCAGAGGCTACAAGCATAAGAAGGCAAAAGAACTGCAACATAAAAACTTTCAGCATAAAACGAAGAAACTTGATATTATTGAGATGCATAAGAACACTTTTCCCTCTCTCATAGTAACTTTCATTATCATGCATAAACTTAACAATATAACTGTCACAAGGACTATCGTAACAATGATCACTTATTCTAACAGAAAACACAGGAATACTAGCTCTCATAACACTACTATGTGAAACAATATTAGAGGTATCCTTACCAAGGATAGTGTGTCCCTCTTTTTCATATTTAGTAAAAAAGTCTTTCACATTTTCTATTATAGTTCATCAACCATTTGTTTATTAGGTTCAACGGCTTTATTTGCATTTTCATTAACCATACTAGCTATCATAGAATGTTACTTAATCTTAACTGGGAAAGGCATTTTCTCAATATAAGGTTTAGGTAAGACATGATTAGTACTATAAACTTCAGTATTTCTTACAGGAACACTCTTAGCAATATCTTTATAAGGTTCATGATACTTATTCCACTTCTTTTTAGGCACTTCAATGTAGGAAACAAAAGCCTTAAAATAAGAAGCAATAGCTTGAGAATCTAGACCATAAGCATTTTTAATATTTTGAAAGTCATTAGTTCCCATAAAAGATTCAATGCATTCATAATCATAATTTATTCCTGACTATCTACCTTTGTCATTCTCCCAAGCTTCAGCAATGTCTTGAATACGGTCCAGAAGATCCCATTTAGCTTCTTCTTCCATGCGAGTGAATGATCCAGCACAAGAAGCATCCAATAAATCCTTGTCATGAAGAGAAAGCCTTGCATAAAAGTTATTGATAATAATATTGTTTGGGAGCTCATGAATGGGACATTTGAGCATTAGTAACTTCAATCTCCCCCAAGCTTGAGCTGTACTCTCTCCATCAAGAGGCCAAAAGTTGTATATTTGATTCCGATCTTTATGAATCTCACTAGGAGGATAAAACTTTGAATAAAAGAGAGGCACTATTTCCTCCCATTCCAGAGCTTGACCATTCTTCAGCAGCTTATAACATTCCTCAGCTCTTCCTTTCAGCGATAATGAGAATAACTTCTTCTTAACTTGATTTGTAGTAATACCTGCACACTTGAACAACCCGCATAATTCGTGTATAAAGAGCAAATGATCACCGGGATGGACAGTTCCATCCCCAACATAGTAGTTATCCATAACACGATCAATAATTCTTGTAGGTATTTTAAAAGCATCATTCTCAGCAGGTGGTGGCTTATCTACTACCTTAGCAGTAGTAGTAGCATTACCAAATAAGAAACTCAACGAATTATCCATATCGAAAATAAAGCAACTAGCAGAAGTAAACAATACTCATAGTACAAGTTTCCTTTACCAGTTCCACTCTCCAATAGCGCTTCACTGCCCGGCAACAGCGCCAGAAAATAGTCTTGATGACCCACAAGTATAGGGGGTGTATCGCAGTATTTTCGATAAGTAAGAGTGTCGAACCCAACGAGGAGCAGAAGGTGCTGGCTAGTGGTATGGATCGGGAATTCTCTGCAAATACTCAGCAAACGGATTTTTAGGGGTTTTTGATAAAGCAAGTAAACGAAGTACGAGTAAATAAAATACGGTAGGAATAAATGCAGCAAGTGGCCCAATCCTTTATGCAGCAAAGGACAAGCCGGTTGTATTACTTAAGATGACCAAACGTTCTCGAGGACACATGGGAAGACTCTCAAGTGCTTTCGCTTCATATAGTTGATTAATCTTCTTTAGCTTGCTAAGTGTTGTGTGGGTGAATCTCTGCTAATGTACCGACCTTCCTAGGACTAATACATACTTGTGATTATACCCCTTGCAAACATCCGTAAGTACAAGAAAGTAATTAAGGTAGAAACCTAACCACAGCTTTAAACTCTAAGACCCTTACATCCCTTGTGCAATGGTTTCCTAACAGGGGTTCAGGTTTCTGTCACTCCGGAAACCCCTACGATTAGTAGCCAAATACACAATGCATTCCCCTAGGCCCATATAGGTGAAGTGTCATGTAGTCGACATTCACATGACACCACTAGAAGAAGTACACCACAACTTAAATATCAAACTATTGAATCTTCCTCAACACAACTCCACTACTAACAACATGACTTCTCCCATGTCCTCAAGAACAAAACGAACTACTCACAAGACATCATATGGATCATGATCAGATATGGAATAATGATGTATAACAATCTGAACATAAACAATAATTCAATGGTTCACTCAATAGCATCAACTACAAAGAGTAATCAACACCGCGAAAGTTTCCCCTAAGAACTAATGCAAGATTCAACCCAATTGTTAAGCAATATGGAGATGGAGATGAGGGTGCTGATGGTGATGATGGTGGTGATGATGATGATGATGATCCTGGTGAAGTCCAGCTTGATGGTGGTGTTGATGGCGACGATCTCCCTTCTCCGGGAAGGAATTCCCCCTGCAGAAATCTGT
The DNA here is from genome assembly GCA_910589775.1 of Avena eriantha. Classification (NCBI taxonomy): domain Eukaryota; kingdom Viridiplantae; phylum Streptophyta; class Magnoliopsida; order Poales; family Poaceae; genus Avena; species Avena eriantha. The sequence continues at coordinate 347,242,209 of OU342741.1, forward strand.
CTGCCGGAGAGATCTTTCTCTCTTGGTATTTTCGACCCCTAGAGGCGGCGGAATCTTTTTATGGTAGCTCCCCGAGTCTTAGGGTTTCGGGAGGATAATATACGCTAGAGGGGAGTGCCAGGGGTGGACCAGGGCGGCCACACCACCTGGTGGCGCGGCCCAGGGTGGCCCGCGCCAGGGGGTGGTGTGGGCCCCCTGTGGCCCATCTCTAGCCCCCCTCTGGCATCCTTTGTCTTCTGAAAAAATAGGATTTTTCATATATTTTCCCAGATTTTCTGATCTTCGCGAATTTTGCCTCCAAACAGCACCTTTTCCATCAGAATCCTGACTGCAGCGGTCCATGCTCCAAAAGTCATCAACCATGCAAAAACAGATGAAATAACATAAGTATCATCTCTTAGTACGAAATATATCAATGAATAACACTGAATTATGACATAGAATAGTGATGCAAAATGGACGTATCAGTTATCATCAACTCAAGATTCGAGCAACGAATATTCCAAAGACCGCCTTTACCACCAGATATGGATTGTATGAGTATACGGTCATGTCTTTTGGATTAACCAATGCCCCCGCTTATTTCATGAATCTCATGAATAAGATTTTTATGAACTTTCTGGATAAGTTTGTCGTTGTGTTTATCAATGATATTCTTATCTATTCCAAGTCAGAAGAAGACCATGAGCAACATCTGAGAATCATCCTTGAAACCCTTAGAGAGCATCAGTTGTATGCCAAGTTCAGCAAATGTGAGTTTAGGCTGAAAGAAGTAGGATCCCTCGAACATATTGTGTCGACAGGAGGAGTCGTTGTTGATCCCACCAAAATCAAAGATGTTGAAGAATGGAAGCCCCAACCGCTCAAACCCAAGTCCGTGCATTTCTCGGATTAGCGGGATACTACCGCAAGTTCGTAGAAGGATTTTCGAGCATCGCAAGACCAATGACCCAATTGTTGAAGAAAGACTAAAAGTTTGAATGAACCAACAAATGTGAAGCAAGTTTCCAAGAGCTTAAGAAGAGATTGATTTCAGCCCCAATATTGATTATGCCAGATATCAAGAAGCCGTTTGATGTATATTGTGATGCATCCAAGATTGGTCTCGGATGTGTGTTGATGCAAGAAGGAAAAGTCATACCATATTTGTCAAGACAACTGAAGCAACACGAGCAAAACTACCCTACCCATGATCTTGAATTAGCAGCTGTAGTTTTAGCCTTGAAGACATGGCGTCATTACCTGATGGGTAATCGCTGTGATATTTATTCAGATCACAAGAGCTTGAAGTATATTTCCACTCAGAAGGAGCTGAATATGAGGCAAATGAGATGGATAGAGTTAATCAAGGATTATGACCTTGACATTCACTATCACCCCGGCAAAGACAATGTGGTGGCGGATGCTCTTAGCAGATTGCCATGTAGGTTAAACACCATGATCAAAGAGAACCAGCCAAGTTTGCATGAGGAGTTGGAGCAGTTTAGAAGTGAGCTAGTTAGCAAAGGATTTCTAGCTAGCAGTGAACTTCAACCCACTTTGATTAGTCATTTCAAGGAAGCCCAGAAGGGAAATGCAAGTATCGACGGAATTAAACATCGTATTGGTACAGGAAAGGTACTTGGATTCACCAAAGACGTAGAAGGAGTTCTGTGGTACAAAGGACGTATTTGTGTGCCAGCAGATTTGGAGCTAAAGCAGGTTATCATGCAAGAAGCTCATGATAATCTTTATTCTATCCACCCCGGAGGAACGAAGATGTATCAAGATTTGAAGGAGCAATTTTGGTGTTACAAGATGAAGAGAGAAATCAGAAGCTACGTCGCCAAGTGTGATATCTGTCAAAGAGTCAAAGCAGAACATCAGAGACCCGCAGGACTGTTGCAACCATTGCAGATTCCGAAATGGAAATGGGAATCCGTCAGAATGGACTTTACCACCGGTTTACCTACTTCTAGTAGGGGAAATAACTCAATCTGGGTCATAGTTGATAGACTGTCCAAGGTAGCCCATTTTATACCGGTCAAGACAACCTACCAGAGTACAAAGCTAGCAGAGTTGTACATTGCTAGAATTGTTAGTTTGCATGGAACCCCCAAGACCATAGTGTCGGATCGAGGAACCCAATTTACCTCGAGATTTTGGCGGAAAGTCCAAGAAGGCTTAGGAACCAAGTTGAATTTCAGCACAGCTTATCAACCGTAGACCAACGGACAGATTAAAAGAGTCAACCAAAACTTAGAAGATATGTTGAGAGCTGGTGTGTTAGAGTATGGATCAAAATGGGAAGATTGTCTGCCTTTCGCAGAATTCTCATACAACAACAGTTATCAAGCCAGTTTGCAAATGGCCCCATTTGAGTTCTTATATGGAAGGAAGTGACGTACCCCTTTGAATTGGTCGCAAGTAGGAGAGAGTCAGATTTTTGGACCCAACATCCTACGAGAATCCGAAGAGAAGGTTCACAAAGTCCGTGAGCACCTCAAGACCGCACAATCCATGTAGAAGAGTTATGCTGACAAGAGACGTAGAGACCTGACTTTCAATGTCAGATATTTTGTGTATCTCAAGGTTTCGCCGTTGAAAGGAACGCAACGTATTAGTCTGAAAGGAAAGTTAGCCCCCAGATATATTGGACCCTTCAAGATTCTGAATCATCGAGGAGAAGTATCGTATCAACTGGAACTGCCAGGAGACATGTCAGCCATCCATAATGTGTTCCATATCTCGTTACTTCGCAAATGCCTAGAAGTGCCGGAGAAGACGGAAGTTTTCAAGAACATCGATGACCGAGCCATTGATATCAACAAGGATTTGACGTATCTCAAGTGCCCATCCATATCTTGGAAGAAGCCTTCAGAACCACCAGGACCCGGAGTATCAAAATCCTCAAGATCCAATGGAGCAACCATACCGAAGAAGCTACTTGGGAGCGAGAATATTACATTAGGACTGAGTTTCCAGATCTCTTTAGTTCCTAGTTTTTCTTAAATCTCGAGACAAGATTTTGTTTAAGGGGGAAGGTTTGTAACATCTGAAATCTTTTATCAAGGTTATCAAAGTTCAAATCACTCAATTTAGGGTTAACGAAAACTTTTCATTACTAAAATAATTATGAATACATGTGTATGTTGCATTAGTATAGAATTGTGTGTAAATGCCATGTTTGTTTGTTATAAATGATATGAAATGGTTTAAAGGTGAATGCCACATCATCTAGACCATTTACAAACAAAATCCAAAGAAAAGAAATCAAATAAGAGTTAATAATGCAAATGGTCACTTTAGCCATTTTAATCCACTAGGCCATTTTAGGTGTTCCTAGAAGTCAATTCCCAACATAAACTTTCTCAAATCTTTTCACCCCTTGATAGTACAAGTAAAGATCTACCAAGGCCCACTTTAAACTCTTACAAAAACACTTAACCACTAATTTTAAATGGCACTTGAAAATGGAATCCAAATCATATGAGAAGATCCCACTTTTTCAAAAACCCACTAAACCAACTCCACTTGACAATCCCAAGAAACCACAGATGATCAAGCTTATGACCAACACACCCACCAAAAATCTTTCCAAAATTCAAATTTAAACTTCATGCCTAGCCCCCTTCACCAACTAAAACCACAGTTGGTCACCCCAGCACCAACTAAAGCCTCTAAGCCTAGCCCCCTTCACTGTATGCGCTAGTGCCGAGCCACCCGAGCGCCATGCCGCCGGTTGAGCATGGACAACACCAAGTAGACCACCCTGCTCTCTCCCGCCATGCCTAGGAGGATCGCCGCACCCTACCGCCCCTCCCTGTCCCTTCCCCGAGCGCAACCATGCCCTGGACCACCACCAGCACGCCGTGCCCACCGTGTCTGCACCATGCCGAGCATGCGCCAAAGTGTCGCGCCCGACAAGCGTGCACACGTCGCGCCTCAACCACAGCACACGCGCACCGCTTCACCACGACCCCAGGAACCGCCTAGACATGCCCGTTCTCCGCCGCTTGACCTGCAGCCCCTGTGCGCTGCCTCGAATGCCGCTTCAGCCACGCAGAGCACCAACCGTGCCCGACCAAATGCCACCGCCCATAGCCGCGCCTTTACGCCGTAGATGACCGCCAGCAGACCGCGCACCGTCCGGATACCACCGCCCCAGCAATGGATGCATGTACTGTCACCTCTGACGAGCTGCGCCCATGCCGCTCTGCCCCTTCGTTGAGCCTATAAAAGGAGGCTTCCCACAACCTCATTCCTCACACCATCTCACTCCCCTCTCACCACTGACCACCCCACACTTCTCCCCGGAGCCAATCGAGCCCTAGTTCGCCAGAATTCCACCGGACCTTGCCATAACAGAGGAGAAGAGGGGTCATTGATTGCGACTGCCCCAGGAGCCGCCGCGACCACACCTAGAACTGCCGTCATCCACCAGCTCGATCGCCCCCATCGCCACGTCTATCTGGAGCCCTGGTAAGCCCCCACGTACCCCCACTGTGCCGCGTTAGGGTTTGATCTCGCCGGAGCTATTCACCAGAAAACGATGAACCACGGCCGTTGATTTCTGCTCTAATCACACTGCTGAGATTGCCTCGTACCGCTACGGTTAGAACTAGTCGCTGACATGCGGACCCCCTGACAGTTGACCTCTGTGCCGCGGAGCGCCACTGGGCCGGCCCGTTAGTTTTCCCGCGCTAGCCCACACATTCAAATAAAGGTTTTTCTATTTAGGTTTAAACTAGATTCTATCCACTTGTTTAAAGAATCATTTCAGAGAGATCCACTTAACCAAAATGCATGATTCAAATTTTGCTAGAAAGATAATTAAAATATCTAGCCAAGCCCGTTGGATTTAAATCAATTGGAATTAGAGATCACATATAGAAAAAATAACAAGACAAAGACTTTTATACATTCAAACATTTTTCAAAAATCAACCATAATAGCTTTTGAGTTGTTTCCAACTCTCAAAAATCACATTTTACAATACCTATCTGAATATGTAATAATATTCAGGTTTGCATGTAGTGACTTTGGACTAGTACCAAAATAAGGCTATTAGGGCATTTCTAGTCACTTTAAATCATTTAAATGATAAACTTAAACTTATTGAAATATGATCAAACATTTAAATCACATTCCCATGCATTAGAATATGTGGTGATGACATGTGTCCACATGATCCCATATTTTAATTGGAGAATATTAAATCTGAAATATTTTTAGTGAGTAGAAATTACTTTTCTCAAATAAGATAAATGAAACTAATTCTTTTAATCTTGTGATGAGTGTGATGATGCTAGATCATCAAGTATGTGCCTAAGTGTGCTAAATCGACTAGTTAAGTATTGTTTGGTGACTGTGTATCATGTATTTTATCTATAGACGATAGTACCGACCAACTCTACGAGGAGGAGGAGTTCTACCCCGAAGAAGACGAGGAGAATTTCAACCACTACACCAATCAAGGCAAGCTAGAACTAAGCAAGTTAACACTTGCCCCCCTTGACTTAAGCAAATGCTTTAGGCATGCTTTGGTTATACCTTTTTATTTATACCCATCCCAAGTTTTACTTGCAAGCTTTACTTTTGCTTACCAAAGTTTTCTTTACTTTTAGTAATGCTTGGTGAGATTTTGGAAGGTAGTATAGATATCATAAAGAGTATATAAAACTTGGCCTATACTAGATGTCATTCTATGGCATGAGATTGAGATTAGCATCCCACCTTAGTGAACACTCTTAACTTGGTGGCTAGTGCTAAACCAAAAACTTGATCACTTTAGATGGAAATACTTGGTGAAAATGCTTATGAAAACCTTGGAATGATGAGTCATTCTATTGAGATGTTTTGACATGTGTTGAGAAACACAAATGGTTTATGATGATGAAAATGTTGAGGCATGAGCCTTAGCCCGTTATAAAAATTGATGGTTGGGTCCGGATGCAATACCATTCCAATGTTAGCGTACAACCACAATACCTGAATTGGGTAAGGCTTAGCCAGAAGTTTATATGCATTAGTATGGGTTCCCTCGTGGAAGAGGTTTGAGTTGAGGCTACCTCTTGATGTTGTCCACCTATGCAGTGCCTAGGATGGCAGATGGCCATGGCTGGGAGGCCAAGCTCATAGGAGAGGTGCTTATACGAGAGTGTGTAAAGGAAAGGTTATGATTGATTATCCACATACTAAGTATGATGATTCAGGGTTATCCATGACAAATGTATCGAATTTTGTGGTCCAAGTGTACCACCTCTGTAGAGTGTCAAACTATTTGAATAGCCGCGTCCGCGGTCATGGACAGTTGGAGTGGCCATACTGTTCCGTCGTCAGATGTTTTCAAAATGACTTATGAAATGAATTGTAACATGACTTGACCACAACAGGGTTGTGACTATGACAAACTAAGTTCCCAACTTAGGTGATTTTAGAACTTTATTTTATCTTTCTTTGTTTGTGAACTCGGCTTAGGTTTCAAACCTAGCTTTGCAAATAAACTTAGAGTTTAGCATTCCTACTAGAACTACCTTACTTGTTAGTGATAGTTTGCGAGTACTTCAAGAGTACTCATGGCTTTGTCCCTGGCTATTCCCGTGGCCAGACTATGAGGAGGACTATCCGGAAGAAGGACAGCAGGACAACTAGGATCATCTCCCATCGTCAGCATTGCATGTGACACTGAAGATGGAGCCCACCGCTACGCTTATTATTCTGCTGCTTGTTTGTATTAAGACTAGATCATGAGATCCTTTATTTGTGTAAGACATTATTATGGTTTGTAATGGATGATGTACTGTGATATCCAATCTATTATGTCTCGCAAAAATGGTAATCCTGGGATTGCGAGGTATGGCATAACAGGCATCTGGGATTAAAAATCTGGGTATTCACATCTAGTCGCTCCGCTGAAGACAGCCTCTCATTCGACTCAGCCTGCAAACCCTGAACACAAAATTCAAGTCAGAATAGGGACAATCAAAGTTGTTCTTAGTGTCTAGCCGCTTAAATTCAGCGACCAGACCCTCGGGGACTGGACATACCTGGATTGCGGCACCAAGCATACGGTGAAGCTTGACGGCGTCCACACTGGGCACCAGGAATGGTGTACGCCTGCGACGCTGCCCGATGTCGCTATCGATGATCTCAGGAACCTGCGGCGACTGAGTCTCAATCACCGCGACAAAGGCCCTTGCCATAAAGCGTGGAAAAGTTGTGGTAGTCGCCCCTAGTGCGCTGGTCGTCGATACTGGCGCCTCCGAAGGGAGGTCCACCTTGATCGGCTCCGCGCCGGTGGTCGCCTCTTCTCCAAGAGGGACCACGGGGTCGCCCTTCACCGCACATTCCTCCGTCGTGGCAATGGGTTCGCCCTCCTTCTTCTTCTACGCGCCTTCACCCAACGCCTTGATAGTGACTGCATTCCTCTTCCTGGAGGGATCATTGCCTCCCTCGGGGTCGACCAGCGGGACTTTGGCCACCCACGGACGATGAAATTTCTTGGGACCGCCCTTGTGAGCTCACCATGATGAGTGATTTGAAACAACACAAAAGCAGCAAACTATGGCAAAGCAAACTACAACAAACTTACCGAGCGACTGGGATGACACGCATACCAGTGATGATATGTGCATGCTTCTCTAGCTCGCGGTCTAGCTTACGAGTGAGGCCCCTCTCCAACAAGCTCACCTTCCATGCCACCATGGGCTTCTCGCCGATGAAGCCATGGTTGCGGGAACCTCCGGCTTTGATGACACACGCGTCTCCTTCGGCAGCGGAGTCACTGACCCTGCGGCCAATTCAACCCTCGACTCCGGTGGTGCCGAGGCCTCCGTCGCAATCGCGGTGAGTGGCACCTCCGTGCCCACAACCACATTCATGCATGATCTCTGATTCCATCATTGGAGCTGGGTCCTCCAAAATCTTTGCTACATCGACGCCTTCTTCATCATCGGAATCATCGTCTGACTCGAACATTGTTGAGGATTTGGTCGGCGACTTCGCCTTTGTCGGCAATTTAGGCTTTGCCGCCAGCTTTACCTTCATCGGCGACTTCAAATTTGTCTTTGGTGCGGGCTTAGCTGGCGTCGCCATTCTCCGCGAGATATGTTCTTCGACAATGTCGACGTTGCTGTCGCGCTCCTCGAGGCTGCGGCTTGCCTCAATTTTGTGCTGCTTCTGCCTGTGGGTCTTCCGAGCCATAGATGAGGGAACCTACACTTTCGCAACCTCTTCTTCATCCTTGGAGGACTCCTCCTCTTCCTCAAGCTCTTGGGGAACCTCTTTGTCAAGCAGAGGGAGCCAATTCTCAAGCACTTGGAACAACTAACAAAGACAAAAGGGAAAACGACTCAATTAAAGCGACTACAAAACTGCGATTGTAAAATTGCGACTAGGAATGAGATAACTCACCAGAGGAGTTTTCTGCTCCCGACAGTATATGGCTCCATCCCAGCTGTGGGGTCAACATACTCCGCCTCCGTGATCTTCTTCAGCGCTACGGCGTAGTCTTCTAGATCCTAAGGCTCGCTACATGATTTCGTGGGGTCTCCCTTTCCGGTGTACTGGTACATCCAGTTGGCTCAAGTAGCTAGCGGAACCAGCCAATGCCTGAGCCAACAGTTGTACAGGTTGATGGTCTCGAGGCCCTCGTCCTTCAGCTCCTAGATTCGGGTCAGCATCTCCTCCATGGCCATCTTTTGGTCTTCAGGAAGCTTGGCCACCGGCAGCCAACGCAGATCGCTTTGTTCAGTGGTGTACATCAGCAGCGACACCTCGCCGGATGGAGTTAACTCCTTCACGTATAACCAGTACCTCTTCCACTCGCTTGCGGCCTTCTTCGGTAGCAGCCGCTGGAAGGTGATGCCGCCCACCACCAAGATGGGGCCGCCCATCTCCTCGCGACTGAGGCGGCCGTGGAATAGTGCTGGCACGTGGTTGACATGGGTGCTTGTTCCTTCAATCCACGGCGCCAGAAAGATGCTTGTTGGCTCAAGATACGATGAGCTCGTTGGGAACCCCAAGAGGAAGGTATGATGAACACAACAGCAAATTTTCCCTCAGTTGTGAAACCAAGGTTATCGAACCATTAGGAGCAAGGAAACACCTCTAAGGTGTTGTTTCTAACTTGGAATCCTGCACAACACAACCATAGAACTTTGTCCCCAACTTACAGTGAGGTTGTCAATCTCAACGGTTTTGCTGGAAACAAATAATTGAACGTATTGTGTGGAAGAAAATAATAGCTTGAAGAAAGTAAACAGTAAACAGTTGTAGATTGATGGTAAAAGAAAGGACCGGGGTCCATAGTTCACTAGTGGTGATTCTCCTTAAGATAGATGACATGTTGGGTGAACAAATTACAGCGGGGCAATTGACAGACACCGAGAAAGCATACATGCATATACTAATCATCTTCACTCCTATGAGATTTGATTGGGCATTACAACATTATACATATACCATAATCCAACTGCATCTATGACTAATAATCCACCTTCAGGGTATCATTCGAAACCCCTCCAGTATTAAGTTGCAAGCAACAAATAATTGCATTAAGCATTGCGTGTAAAGTAAACAATACGATTGTTCTATGAACAAAGGATTGTTGTTTTCTCCCTAGTAGCAACAACACATCTAGTACCTTAGAGATTTCTGTCACTTCCCCAGATTACTAGAGGCATGAACCCACTATCAAGCATAAATACTCCCTCTTGGAGTTGCTAGCATCTACTCGGCCAAGATATCTACTAACAACGGAGAGCAGGCAAGATCACAAATAACAAAGACATGATAGAGTGAATAATCAATCTGAAATAGCATCTCAATATCCATCGGATCCCCGCAGACACAACATGTATGATTACAAATAGACGATCTTGATCATGAACGGAGCTCACAAGATCTAAACATGATAGCACAAAGGAGGAGAACCAACCATCTAGCTACTACATGGACCTGTATTCCAAGGATGAACTACTCACGCATCACACCGGAGGCTTGCATGGTGATGAAGAAGGCCTCCAGGGTGAATTCTCCCCTCCGGCAAGGTGCCGGGAAGAGCTTCAGATCCCTCCCGATCTACGGATGGAGATGACGGCGGCTACAGACTCTTTCGTGGAATTTTGATCGGGTATTTAGGGTTTTTGTATCGGAGGCAATATATAGAGAAAGGGGAGGCCGAGGGGGTGCCCTAGGCGGCCGCACCACCCCTAGCACGGGCCAGGCCTGGCCGCGTGGCCAGGTGGTGTGGCCGGCCCCTGGCCCCTCCCCGTCTCGTATTCTGGCTCCGTGTCCCCCTCGATGAAATATTGACTTTGGCTTTTGTCTTGTCCAATTCCGAAAATATTCATTTTTTGACTTTCCTGGAACCAAAAACAGCAGAAAACAGGCAGTTGGCACTATGGCATCTTGTTAATAGGTTAGTCCAAGAAAGTGTATAAAAAGTACTCCAAAGTGTGGGAAAAACATAAGAAAGTAGATATAAACCAAGCATGGAACATCAAAAATTATAGATACGTTTGCAACATATCAACATCCCCAATCTTAACTCCTGCTCGTCCTCGAGTAGGTAAGTGATAAAAGGAAAGAATAATTTTTGAGGTGACATGCACCATCATAAACTTGATCAAAGTATTTGTAAAACATTGATAGCTGGGATCATAGTACTTCAACATAGCATGAAAGATGAAGTTCTAACAATAAGACATAGTAACTATGCATGCAACATGAAAGGATACAAACAAAGATCATAAATAACAATGCATTGAAAGACGTTTGTTTGTTTCACATATAGAAAACATAGCATAGTGGCATTCACCTTGTCCCTCATAATAACTGCATAGGACACCTTCAAAGTTTATAAGGGTGACTAGATACAAATAGTTTAAGAACAAGCAATATCAAAGTTATGCATCAACAAACAAGTCTTGGGACAATGCATATTAAACTAAGAATGGCCACTATGCTCTCTCAATAGGTGCATAAAGATAGAAGATGGAGACTCAACATAAAAGTAAAAGAGATGCCTTCATAGAAGGAAGCATGGATTCAAGTTTCATAAAGAGCTTCCAAACATTATGGTACTTATTAGCTTTCGGCTCTCCTTGCCCCTATCATAAGCATCTTGAGGTGATTAAGGTTAAAGTGAACAAAATATGGAGTATATGCTTGACAAAGTATAAGTTGGAAATCTCATGTCCCTTGAATACGAGGGTCACTCCTCATGCTACTCAAGTTTAGTTACCAATAAGTTCTTGTCATAGTAAGTACATGTGTATCATAGAGAACCACCAACGAGATACCCCTTGCCCGATGATACGGAAGAATCCCCGTATCAAAATGACAAGGCAAGCAGACAACGAGCATCTCAGCAATCTTCTTATTTACCATGGGAAAATGGTGCTTTTTTCTCTATTTCCTCTTTTCTCATCTTTTTTTTCTTTTTCTCTTTTTCTCAATCTCTATCTCTTTTTTCTCATCTCTTTTTTTATAAGAAGAATGCTTCATAGATTGCTCACGTTGCAGGTTTCCACCATGATTAGGCATGGATTAGACCAGCGGCCCATGCGTTTCTCTAACACACATACATAACTCCATGGACTTACAAGCTCCCCTTTCATTTCACACCGACGACATCCATAAACAAAAGAGCATGATATCAACTGGGTACAATGTACAAGTGCAATGTTGAAAGCATTCCCCATGACAACATCGTTCTGCTAATCCCCAACATATAAGTGCAAGCATATACAATATAGACAACACAATGGTTCAAGTTTATTAGGGGCAAGAAAAGTAAAGTGTGCCATCAAGTTTGTGAGAGCTTTAATCACTAGTTTTCTCATAACAAGTTTAATTCAGAAGGTAGATAAAAACAAGAATATACTTTGAATAGCAAATGCTAATAGGTAGGTATGGTGGACTCTTTGGAATAACTTGGTTTTATTTGGAGTTAGATGCATGAGTGGAACTCATACTTGGTTATGGAGGCTAGCAAAAGACTGGGAGCGACCAACTAAGAGAGCAATAATGGCCATAATCATGCAAAGCGATAAAACATCATTAATTAAAGCATAAAGTGATATTACAAGTCGAAAACTAAAGGATCATAAAGGCTATGGTGACTTGGGATAGTCATAACATGGTGTGAGCATGCACCAAGTCAACCCAAATAAAGCATCAAAGTAGAATACCACAATACTATGCTTCAATATGCTAAAACAACGCATGATTATTTCAAGGCACATTAAGCAATCTCAATTGTTTTGTCATGCTATAGAAAAAATCACTAAGCATAAAGCGAAAACAATATCAAGCATGACATGACAAAGCATAGGCCACAGTCAAAAACAAGCTCCTTTTACCACTTAAGCATGATTTTTTCCTACTCTTTTCCAATCCAAACCAATCTTTTGTGGAAACTAATGTATTAAAGAGGGGGTCCAACCAATTTATTCAAGCAAACTAAGCAAACCAAGAAAACAAAAACCAAAAACAAAAACGAAGACGCTCCAAGAACAACACAACTATGCATAAAACAATAAAAATGAAGTGTTTGGAAGAACCTGAGATTTTTATTGATGAAGAAGGGGATGCCTTGGGCATCCCCAAGCTTTGACGCTTGTATTTCTTGGATATTTCTTGGGGTGACACGGGATGGCATCCCCAATCTTGAGCTTCTGTCCATTCTTCATCTCATTACATCATTCTTCCCTTACACCTGAAATTTTTCCTTCATACAAAACTTCACACAATCTTCATTAGCAACATTAGTGTACTCAAGATAATAAGTCTTTTGGTTCAGTTCCAACACAAGTAAAACTTCCATTAAAACACAAGCTACTGTAGCACTCCCCTCAAAAAGCTCAATTTCCCCAAAAATAACCCAAAAAGGAATCAACAAAAAGCAAATGCAAATAATGGCAGAAATCTGTCAAAACAGACCAGCAGGTGAAAACCAATTTTTTCGAAGACCTTATATTGCTCAAATCAAAAAGTGTTGAACTAGAGAAAGTTGTATAACAACCTGGGGCAGAAGCACAAAAAAATACATCTCAAACCGACATACAGAGAGTTTTCACGAATTTTTACAGCGAAGCACAAAAATCTGTTTCGGGACAGCAACCTTCCCAAGCATTACTTCTCTCTCATTAGAGGTTACTCTTGGCACAAAAACCACACAAAAATGATAAGGAGAGGTTATTACTGAAGCAATAACTTCCAAAACTGAACTAAAACTTTTGGGTTATCTCCCAATAAGTACTTTTCTTTAACGCCTTTGAGCTAGGCATGATGATTTCGATGATGCTCACATAAGAAATATGAATTGAAGTAAAAGAGAGCATCAAGAAGCAAATTCAAAACACATTTAAGTCTAACCCACTTCCTATGCATAGGAATCTTATACGCAAATAAATTCACAAAGAACAAAGCGACATGCATAGGAAGATAAAACGAGAGTAACTTCAAAACTTTCAGCAAATAGGGAGGTGTTTCAGTACCATGAAAACTTTTACAACCATATTTTCCTCTCTCATAATAATTTTCAGTAGCCTCATGAGCAAACTCAACAATATAACTATCACATAAAGCATGATTTTCATGATCTACAAACACATAATTTTTATCAAGCTCAAAAATAGTGGGATTAAAACCTTCAAACCCACTTTTAACAATTTTATAACAAGATGACTGATCAATCTCATTTTCAATAGTAGTACAATTAATATTATCAACCAATATAGGACCATCATCTAGAGTTTTATTATAAACATTTTCAAAAGAATCCACAGGAACATAACATTCATCCTTCTTTAGTAAGCATGAGGGACAATCAAATATTGTAAGGGGTAAAGAGTTACTCTCATTAGAAGGTAAGAATGGGTAGATCCATTCTTCCTCCTCTTGATCATCACTCTCCTCCTCTTTTTCATCCAGTGAGCTTCTAGTTTCAGCAATTTCTTCTTCCATAGGCTCCTGCAAGGCATTAGTCTCTTCCGCTTGTGGAGAGCATCTATTAAGATATTCAAGAATATAGCCATTTTCTTCCTTGTAATTATCAAAGAAAATTTTTAAGTATATCATAAACCTCATATTTATAAGGTGCATCATCAATATTTTCAAGCAAATAAGCTAGTTCGAATGCACCCTTCCAAGCAATAAATTCTTCAATTTGTTCTACATCATAAAAGTCATAATTTCCCTTAACATAAGAAGATATGGTAACATCATCATTATACTCACATTGAAAAGGGAGGTGTTTATACCTCTTACAACAACAAGATTTAACAAAGAAATAAGTAACATTATAAGTAGAGCACACGTTTCTAGCAGTGGTATACAATTTATCAATTTGTTCCCATAAGTGTTTCCCTTTTTGTGACAAGCGGTGTTCCTTATAATAATATTTTTGTTCTTCCGTGAACCCACCTTGCCAATTAGATTCAGTTTCAAAGAAACCAACCATTGATACAAAGCATGATAAAGCAAGACAAGAACAGACCAACGAAAATAACAACTATAGTAGGAACTAATTTTTTTATATTTTTGATAAAAAGAACAAGCAAACAAAGCAGAAATAAACTAAGCAAAAAAAAGTAAAGAGATTGGTTATGAGGGACTCCCCTTGTGAAGATGTCCTTGACTCCCCGTCAACGGTGCCAGAAAAATACTTGCTGGCGCGTGGTTGACGTGGGTGCTTGTTCCTTCAATCCACGACACCAGAAAGATGCTTGTTGGCTCAAGATATGATGAGCTCGTGGGAACCCAAAGTGGAAGGTATGATGAGCACAACAACAAATTTTCCCTCAGTTGTGAAACCAAGGTTATCGAACTAGTAGGAGCAAGGAAACACCTCCAAGGTGTTGTTTCCAACTTGGAATCCTGCACAGCACAACCACAGAACTTTGTCCCCAACTTACAGTGAGGTTGTCAATCTCACCGGTTTTGCTGGAAACAAAGGATTAAATGTATTGTGTGGAAGAAAATAATAGCTTGCAGAAAGTAAATAGAAAACAGTAAACAGTTGTAGATTGATGGTAAAAGAAAGAACTGGGGTCCATAGTTCACTAGTGGTGATTCTCCTTAAGATAGATGACATGTTGGGTGAACAAATTACAGCGGGGCAATTGACAGACACCGAGAAAGCATACATGCATATACTTATCATCTTGACTCCTATGAGATTTGATTGGGCATTACAACATTATACATAGAACGTAATCCAACTGCATCTATGACTAATAATCCACCTTCAGGTTATCATCCGAACCCTCTCTAGTATTGAGTTGCAAGCAACAAATAATTGCATTAAGCATTGCATGTAAACTAAACAATACGATTGTTCTATGAACAAAGGATTGATGTTTTCTCCCTAGTAGCAATAGCACATCTAGTACCTTAGAGATTTCTATCACTTCCCCAGATTACTAGAGGCATGAACCCACTATCGAGCATAAATACTCCCTCTTGGAGTTTCTAGCATCTACTCGGCCAAGATATCTACTAACAACGGAAAGCATGCAAGATCACAAATAACAAAGACATGATAGAATCAATAATGAATCTAAAATAGCATCTCAATATCCATCGAATCCCTGCAAACACAACATGTATGATTACAAATAGATGATCTTGATCATGAACGGAGCTCACAAGATCTAAACATGATAGCACAAAGGAGGAGAACCAACCATCTAGCTACTACATGGACCCGTAGTCCAAGGATGAACTACTCACGCATAACACCGGAGGCTTGCATGGTGATGAAGAAGGCCTCCAGGGTGAATTCTCCCCTCCGTCAGGGTGCCGGGAAGAACTTCAGATCCCTCCCGGTCTAGGGATGGAGATTATGGCGGCTATAGACTCTTTCGTGGAATTTTGATCGGGTACTTAGGGTTTCTGTATCGGAGGCAATATATAGGCGAAAGGGGAGGCCGAGGGGGTGCCCTAGGCGGCCGCACCACCCCCTGGCGCGGGCCAAGCCTGGCCGTGCGGCCAGGTGGTGTGGTTAGCCCCTGGCCCCTCTCCGGCTCGTATTCTGGCTCCATGTCCCCCTCAGTGAAATATTGACTTTGGCTTTTGTCCCGTCCAATTCCGAGAATATTCATTTTCTGACTTCCCTGGAACCAAAAACAGCAGAAAACGGGCAGTTGGCACCGTGGCATCCTGTTAATAGGTTAGTCCAAGAAAGTGTATAAAAAGTACTCCAAAGAGTGAGCAAAACATAAGAAAGTAGATATAAACCAAGCATGGAACATCAAAGATTATAGATACATTTGCAACATATCAAATAGATCCATCCAAAGGGCGAAGTAGGGGCGGATTCCCAGGTAACATTCACAAAAGGAGACGAAGATGGAGAGCTGCTCGGCGCTGTGCGGCCCCAGATCCGACGGCTTGATCGTGTAATATGTGCAGAACCGCCGAAAGAAGACCAATGTGGGGAATCCTAGACCGCTCTCCAGGTGGCTCTGAAAGCAGATGAATTCACTGGGGCATGGCTTCGGCTCGGTCTTGCCGGCCATGAGAATCCGCCAGTTTCCCTTGCAGAGGATTCCCACATCCTAAAAGGATTTCAGGGAGGCTGTGGTGCACTTCGATTTGCCCCAATGATCTTTTGGCGGTGCCATCAAAAGAAGAAGAGGGTCGCTCTGTCTAGAAATTTTGGATCGGGAGTGGATCTTGAGACTGAGGATGCGCGTGGGCGGAGAAATGCAAAGAAGGTCTACAATTCCCTCCGTCGTTCTCCTTATAACATGGCGTTACCCGCCAATCGCAGGGTAACCATTACCTCGTGGTAAATTCGCCAAAGTTACCATTGGGATTACCCAACGACTAGTTTGGCCAAGTTGATGGTCCAACTTCATCCACTCGACTCGCTTGATTACCCGCCCCTTCTAATCGATTGGGCGTGGTGATTTAGGAACATTTCCACTTTCCAATGCTACGACTAAAGACACATTCGAGGGATTTCTCCCTTCATTGGAGGAGTCCACCGTCAATTCGATTGGGCGTCCACTCGGACTCGCCTACTCCGACTGCCAAGTTAACACCTGCGCCGAACCACCATTGGCCTCGGGGACTACAGATGGGGATATGCCATATGGGGTATGCCCAGAAGGACGTTTCGACTGGCACAAGCACATTGCGAGTGGGCCTGTAGGACGGCGACTGGAAAGCGACTGAAAGAGATTCCTATCGACTAGAAGCTGGAGGCCTAGAAGTGTAGATAGGCCTAGTCGGATTAGGTCAAATTCTCCGAAGCCTTAACTGATTTGGTTGTAATCCTATAAACCCTAGCGAGGTACCCCCTATATAAACCTCCCTAGGGTACTCTTTGTACAAACGTTCCATCATACACCCCATCCAAGCGACTCGCTGCCTAGCCGTTGAGGTCGCCACCCTTGTAATCCACTCGAGATAATACAATCTAGCAGGAGTAGGTATTTACCCTACAGGGGGGCGAACCTGGGTAAACCCCTGTGTCTTTTCCCTCAATCTCGCACCACAGATGGTGACTCGCTCTTGCCCCAAAACCTTCTAATCGCTATCCCTGGTAGCGACTGCCATGGTCATTCCCATGACATGCACAACCTCATGATGAGATCTACTAGTTGGGCCAGGCCTCACTGGTTGCTTCTTCTTGACAAAGTAATCAATCTCCATATCGCTGACAATTTCTGCTTCTTCATCATCAAATAGCCCCTTACATAAATATCTGCTTCACAATGAAGGAAAGGGTCCTATCTATGCCTTTTCATCTGTTGCATATTTTCCAATATCACAGCAACCTCAAGGTGCACTTCTTTTGCCTTCTTCTTTTCCTTCAGTTTCTTCATTAGAGTTATCTCCTTGGAAACCATCATGTTGTGCTCATCTGGTCTGATTCTGCAAGGATACAAGAAGTCATCCTCATCTGAACCAACCTCATTTGAATCACCCTTGTCTGAATCACCCTCATCTATGACTTCAATAGGAAGACTCTATTTATCTTCGAAAAATTACAGCTATGTTGTGTGCCAATGAACAACACATCAGAATAATCAATAGCCACTGGAAAAATCTCTTCATCCTCATCATCTTCTCACCATCTGAGATGTAGTTGACACCATGTGAGTCAGCTAAAAGCCTAACTAGCTTTGACATTATTTTTGCTTCTTCTACCATAATGTTCAATTCAGATGGCCATTATGCATTCTTCCTCAACACTGTGATGTCAAGTACATTGGTACCTACCTATAGGGCAAGCATTTGCCTAACCTTGTCCATGCTATCAATTAACTCCATCCCCTCCTTAACTTTCCCCTTTTCCCTCACATAGTACATGATATCCCTTATTCCATAGCCATGACACTCTATAAGGGCTAGCAAAGTCAGCATTGTAATATCAGATTGACCAAGTGTTCTTTCCAAATTATCTACACCATAGAAATGGAATCTGATCTCCCAGATGTCATCATATAGACTACAAGAAATAAAAAACCTAGATATTAATAATGGGGAATAAAATATGTCCAGAACATTAACTAACAGTGTTAAATTGTGCACACTACACTAGCATTTTCCAAACTTAACCATGAAACTATAAATCTACAGAGACATACACAATCAGTAGGTACACAAAACTATAGTGCATACTAATATCTGTATCTAAAAAGAAGTATTTCTACAGCGAAATCTATACCTACATAGATGGGGAGAGTGCAAACTAGCTACAGAAATCGAACTAGGATGTAGAGATAAAGGGGGCATAATGAACTTACTCGATAGCCCCTAAGGATGAAGCCCATTGATGGTTGGTCTTCAACGGGGAGGAGATAACAGCACGTGCCATAGCAGTTGTCGGCCTCGCCGCTGGTGTAAGGTCCATCGCCGACCACAAATTGTCGCCCCTGTTTGGTCTGCCGCACATGGAGTCCGCACCATCACCGCGCATCGAGGCCACGCTAGCGGAGTAATACTTTTCCCACCGCTGCCGCCAGGAGTTACCGCCGCCATTGCCACCGGTTCGTACATAAGGGGAAGGAAGACAGGCAGGTCGGGGAGTAACTTAAACTTAGTGGCGGTCAACTGGTTAGGACCGGCGGGCTAAGTAGTGGGTCCCACCGCTTCCGTTAACGGTCGTGTTGGTCGTCGTCCTAGGTTGCCACGTCAGCTCTGCATGTGGGCCCGCTAGGTCAGAATCACTATCAATTCACGATTAGAGACGATTTAGTGTGGTTTGAGAAAACTGACTCAAAATGTGGTAGATTTCTGCTGGCAAAACATAAAGTGGTACCAATCAAGGAATTTGACTCGTAAAGTGGTGGTTTTATGCTAACAACTATGTTTTAGGGTTTACAACCCTAGGAGCCTATTTAAAATGATCAAGCATGTATTAGGGGTTCATCTTAACACTATTTAACTTTCCGATGGTTTGCTTCTTCCCAGTAGAATTCGAGACTAAGTCTGAGATCGAAGCTAGGGATCAGCATCATCGAAGATCAAAGATCAATACTTGACAAACTATAATCAAGTCAAGTACAAGGTATACGAAGATCTACTTATTGGTTGTCAAGGGGAAAACGGAAGCATATCCCACCATTATACAATCCCATGCTTTCAAAGTATTTAAATTCTTGTCATGTTGCATACGATTCTACTATGGTCTTTTATTGATAGATAGAGTATCCTATTTGTTGCATGATTTCCCTTTGAAGCCTATATTACATGATCCACTACTCCTAGCATAACCAGGTTTCACATATGTGCACTTCTAGACCTTACATCTGAGTCCTGATTAGCCATGCTTAGATGTAAGGCTAGTTCAACCAGTTGTTGTATCAGAGATGAAGATGAATCTAGTATGATAGGAGAATAAGATATGTTGATGAGATGAGAACAATGGTGAGGTGAGTGAAACATGCTAAGGCTTATATTCCGAGGTTCTTCCTGAATTATGGTTTGCAACCCTTGGACCCTGTTTAAAAAGGACAAGCATGCCTTAGGGTTTCATTTCAATACCATTTATCTTGTCATATCCTCATTCTTGCTTGAGCATTGCATTGATACCTTGTGTTGTTTGTTTCCCTTCTTTTCTGGTGTTTTATCTTTCTTCTAGATGAGTTAAGCTCTGGACGATCATGCTAGAGATGATGAACATGTATTATTCGACATTATAGCCAGTGGAGAACATGACGGCCTACAATTTCTGACTCGGCGCCAAGGCCACCGACTCCTCCGAGTAGCAATCCACCTCTAAGTCCACCCCTCCTCGAGAGGGACCCGGCGCGAGTCCATCTAGATCTTCGGTGCGTCAGCCGACTCCGCCCACTAAGTCCCAGGGGGAAAGCGGAAGATCACCGCTCCATCGACTAGTACTACTCGGAAGAAAGGTGCAATGAAGAAAGCCAAGGACGAGGCTCCTACCAAGTTAGCTTACGAAATGACTGATGAGGAATACAACACGGTCGTGGCCGCCGAAGTGAAGAGCCATTTTGCACTTAGCCCCAACCAAAGGAGAAAATACCTACGAAAATCGTTCAACACTTTGTGGACATGCTTGAGCGACCATCGTCACATCTGGCGAATATGCCATCAGACTATGATCGCTATATTACGAAGGCATATGACAAACAAATGAAGCAGAAGAGAAGTAGTGCAAGCGGGAAAAAAGTTCCCCAAATCGGAGAACTGGGAATACAATCGATCCCCCCGCTCAAGGTGTTTCCCGATCAGGACCTATACAACGACATTGCTAGCAACCTTGGTCTCAGTGTTGCTCAATTGACACGTGACACGGATATCCCCAAGGCTGATCTAGCATGGAAATTTCTCCTCGGGCATCCTCTAGTCAGACCCGAGTAGGTCCAACATTTACCAACACAAATGCGAAGATTGCATGCGTGGTATATGAAAGTCATAAAGGAAGGGTGAACCATGCTCATGGTGGCAGTTAAGGAAGAGCATTACTTCCTTGAATACGAGATATGTATTGATCTTGAAGAATTGTTTCAGTTATATAATCAAGACACCCTCGACAAATCTATCATAAGTTTCTATTGTATGTACGTGATTTATTTCTGTAATTTAAATCTCTAGCTCAACTCGTTCATTGCCATTAATTATCCTCACTATATTATTGTGTATGCTATTATGCAGAATAAAGATTCTCGAATGCAAAAGAGGTTCATTAACCCATATATCGTTAATTTTGTTACGATACAAGACCACCCCAAGGACATAGAGGCTAACTTGCTAAGT
Organism: Avena eriantha; assembly: GCA_910589775.1. Classification (NCBI taxonomy): domain Eukaryota; kingdom Viridiplantae; phylum Streptophyta; class Magnoliopsida; order Poales; family Poaceae; genus Avena; species Avena eriantha. The sequence continues at coordinate 347,263,434 of OU342741.1, forward strand.
TTTTTAAAGAAATGAAATTCCAAAATGGAAATACTATTTCCTTACAACTTCAATTGAGTGATACTGTCTTGTACACATTCTATTTTGCTTACTCGATGTTAAGTGTAATTGATGAGTTATGCATGCGTGGGTATATAAACGTGCGCAGCTTCCACCGGATTCTGCTAATCATTCAAGTTGATGTTGGAAGATTTGATATCATGGACTCATTAGGTAAATCCCCTAAGGACTATGAAATCTTGGTTGTAATGCTCTAGAGGTAATTTTAATCATTACCGTACTATATCGAGTGTCTTTCGTTCATTTCCTGATATCAAGTAATTAATAACTCTTTTATTCATTTTCTTTGTCGGGCAGGTGTTGGAAACGGTTCATCAAGGATCCTGCCGGTGAATAGAAATAGGAGCTGCATTTTCAATGGATCCTGATAAGTAGTACTAGCTAGGTCCACACATCTCTTTAATTCTAGTTTCAATACCATTATCATGCATGATTATTATTTGATTGAATTATATTCTCGTAAAGTGCTTGAGGCAGGAACATGAGACTAATTTATGTGCATACTATGTTTGCGAATATAGGAATTGACAGGATTTTTGCTTACGGAGGTCATATATGCAACCGGAGAATACCATTGCCGCTAATGCCTCCATGTAATTTAACGATCTCCATGTAATTAAATAGATAATATACCAAATTATATATATACACATAAGAAAATTATATTATATATGTATCAACATGTTCAGTATGTAGTAGCATAGAATGTGTATATGAAAACTTGTTTGAAATGAAAAAGAATTGAATGGAAAACATAAAATGAAAAATAATTGAATGGAAAACACAAAATGAAAAATACAAAATCTTTAGTCCCGATTGGTGTTACCAACCGGGTGTAAAGATCCTCCAGCCCCAATGCTCGACCGCTGCCACGTGGAGGCCTTTAGTCCTGGTTTTTAAACAACCGGGACTAACAGAACGGGGCCTTTAGTCCCGATTTCGTAGTCCCGGTTGGATAACCGGTACTACAGCCCGTTCCCAACCGATACTAGAGGTCCTTTTCCTTGAATCAGGCTTTCGCCCTGCTATATTAATATGGCAATCAAACAATACAAGTTTGAGACCACTGTTAGGGAAAACAGCTCAAACCAGCCCAAGAGAATAAGAAGAGAAAGAAAAGAGAAAGTAATGCTGACAGCGCCAGATCGACAAAATCAATGTTGACCACAAACCGCTGCGCTCTCCTGATAAGTCCCACCATGCTCCTAAGCCTCTGAAGCGCCATGTACGAAGCAACACATTCAAGAAGGAATGCGACGATCACGCTGCTACTGCCCGGATAGGTCCTAGGATTTCTCTCGGCACATGGAGGGGGTGGAAGAGGTGGACCCGGCGCCCTTCACAAGGAAAGGTGGCACCCGCAGGTGTCACCGGGTCAGTGTCGGCGACGCCGACATGGGTTTCTCTCGACCCCCAAAAACACCACCCAGGTCAAATCGGAGGGCACCACCAAGCTTGCTGCCCACCAATATGCGCCACCATGGTATTGTAGTCCCCATCGTCTTCTCACCATGGAAACACTGTGAGGCTGGTCAGACCGAGAGACAGAGTCATAAACAAGGAGCGACAGTAACACATCCATGTGGGAGGGAATAACCTCCATCGTCGTAGGCGGTAGCCGGCCAGACACAGCGGCAAGCGCACATCAGGGCAATCATTGGAGCGGGAGGGCAGCAGCAGTATAGGCACCTAGAGGACATCCTCCATTGCCAGTGGACGGTGACGACCGGACACGGCAGCAGGGACACACCAGGCCGAGTTGTCCCGGTAGGACCTGAGTCGGGTCCATGAAGTCCCCGCCACCATGTTGTAGCACATAGGACACCACCGTTGCTACCCTCGTGTTCGGTGCGCAAGGCCCGACCAGGTCTAGATCTGGCCCATGAAGCTCCACTGCCTCGCTGCAGCAGACGTGGCACCGTCAGCACCACCCCATATGACCTGCCCCTCAATCCAACTGGAGGAGGCACGTCAGATCCTGACCAGTCCCGCTCTAACCCAGATCAGGCCCAGATCTGGGCATGAAGAGCCATCGGCCAGGGCCATGAACACCGTGACCTGTTCCAATTGAAATGGATCATATGGGCACCTAGAGGGGGTGAATAGGTGCTACTTCAAATTTTAATGCTTTTTCAATTTTAGGCTTGACACAAAAGGTAAATTCTATAGATATGCGACCATGTAGAATTTCCCAATATGCAAACCTAACTACTAGCAAGTACAGGCGAGTAAGAGTGAGGAACAAGGAAATCATAGTGAAGCACGCGGAGACACATGATTACCGCAGTTCCTTCCTTGTTAAGGGAAGTACATCTGCGTTGGAGGGGTGGGCGGTACTAAGACCACCACGGCACAATTGAAATGGATCGTATGGGCACCTAGAGGGGGGGGCGAATAGGTGCTACTTCAAATTTTAATGCTTTTTCAATTTTAGGCTTGACACAAAAGGTAAATTCTCTAGATATGCGACTATGTAGAATTTCCCTATATGCAAACCTAACTACTAGCAAGTAAAGGCGAGTAAGAGTGAGGAACGAGGAAACCATAGTGGAGCATGCAGAGACATATGATTTCTTTTACCGCAGTTCCTTCCTTGTTAAGGGAAGTACATCTGCGTTGGAGGGGTGGGCAGTACTAAGACCACCACGCCACAATAGGCCTCACCCTATTCTCCAATGGATCTCGCCACCAAAGGCCTGATCCACCTTTCCACTATTGGAACCCTTCAAGGCGGGAACCGGAGCCTTTACACAACTAGCAGGGCACAACTCCACAACCGAATTGGAGGCTCCCGTAATGACAACAAGCTGCCACAAGAACAATTGTTATCAATAACGAAACACGAGATCTAGATATTAACAAGAATACTAGATCGGGGATTCTCCAAGTGAATGGAGAGGAGTTGAAGCGCTTGATTCATGATGACGATGAATGATGTCACCTCCTTCAATTCCCCCAAAGATCGAAGCCTTCGAGTGGTTGAAGTGGGAGATCTTGGGTGAGAGCTTTTGCAACAGGTCTGATCTTTTTCGAATGAATCAAGGGTTCTGACAGAAGGGGTGGATGATGCTTTTATACCTCTTGTCCAGATGGAGCCGTAGGAGCAATTTGGGGCCGGATTATCCGGCCCAAGTGAGGGCAGAACTATCCGGCCTGGGGAATACTCCACCCTAGACTTGGATTATCCGGGGGGAAATCCACCCCCGAACAGAAGCTCGTGTCGGGCGGTCCTTGGCATCTTCTCCTGGGGGGCGGATTATCCGGCCCTAGAGGAAGGCCGGATTATCCGGCTGGGGAAAAAGTCCGCCCCAACAATGGATTGTCCGAGGGAAAATCCGCCCCCAGACAGAAGCTTGCGTTGGTGATCCCTTGGCCATTTTCCCTGGGGGCAGATTATCCGGCCCTAGAGGAAGACCTGATTATCCGGTTGGGGGAATGATACGTCTAAAACATATCTACTTTCCTGAACACTTTTGCGGTTGTTTCTCCTCTATACTTGTGTGATTTGGATGCAACTAATTTGAACTAACGCTGTTTTCAGCAGAATTGCCTTGGTGTCTACTTTTTGTGCAGAAAATCAACTATCAGGAAAAATCCGAGAAAATATGCCAAAAATCCTATTTCACCCGAAGACTCCAGGAGCCAGAATACAAGACGGAGAGGAGCCCTGGGGTGGCCACACCACCTGGTAGCGCGGGCCAGGCCAGGCCGCTCCAGGGGGTGGTGTGGGCCCCCCAGGCACCCTCTCGGCCTCTCTCTTCGCCTATAAGGAGCCTTCTGACCTAAAAACTTCGGGGGGGGGGGGGGGGGGGTCGACGTTTTTCCAGAAGGAGTTCCGCTCCGCCGCCACCATGAGATTCCACGAAACAGCACCAGAAACTCCGTTCTGGCACCCTGCCGGGACGGGGAATTGGAGGATATCATCGCCATCATCATCACCATCGATTCTCCATCGACCATCCATGTTTCCCCCATCTATGAGTGAGTAATCCCCCGCTATAGGCTATGGGGATGGTAGGGATTGGATGAGATCGTTCATGTAATGGCATCAGATTGTTAGGGCATAGTGCCTAGTATCTTTTATTAGTGCTTTATGACTTTGTTGCGACTTGTTGTGCTTAATGCTTGTCACTAGGGCCTGAGTGCCATGATTTCAGATCTGAACTTATTATTGATTCATTATGATAGTATTGTTTTGGGTCTTATCTACAAGTTGTATACACACGTCATTGTACGGAACCTATGGTCCCAAAGTGACAGAAATCGGGGTAGCCGGAAGGGAAAGGCTTTGATGTGAGGATCACATGTGTTCACAGAGTGTTAATGCTTTGCTCCGGTGCTCTATTAAAAGGAGCACCTTAATTGCCAGTAGTTCCCTAGAGGCCCCGCTGTAAACGGGCTGGCAGGACAAAAGATGTTGTGCAAGTTCTCATTGCGAGCACGTATGACTATATATGGAACACATGCCTAGGATTGTCTAGTACTTGGGTGCTTTATCTTATTTATCTGCAATTTCCCTATGTTCTGATTGCTATGTGAATTTTCTTGTCCATGCAACGCCCGTCCATCCATCCCTATGCCTACTGCACTTGAATCCCATTGTTTACTGCTTTTGTTACTACTGTCTTTGCTTTGCTACTACTGTTACTTTACTATTCCTACTACAAAACTGTTGCTACTGATAAACTGCTGTGAGCAAGATTGTTTCTAGGTGCAGCTGAATTGAGAACTCAGTTGTTAAGGCTTATAAATATTCTTTGTCTCCCCTTGTGTCGAATCAATAAATTGGGTTTCACTTCCCTCAAAAATAGTGCGATACACCCCCTATACTTGTGGGTCATCAAGACTATTTTCTGGCGCCGTTGCCGGGGAGCATAGCTTTATTTATCAAGTTCACTTGGATTCTCTATTGTTCGCTGCTATCCATCCATCATGGGTAAGTCTCGTGATGGCAAGGTTCCTATTTTACCATCCACTAAAAGAAGAGGTATGGTTCTGAACAGCTCTGCTGCTCTTGATTCACCGTCTGTTTTGAGTAAGTTCCTTACACCACCACATACACATGCTACACACAATGCTACTACTGCTGAATCTGAAACTTCTAATGCTTATGATGCTGCTTCTACTGTGCTCGATAAGAGTGGTTCATTAGGTCCTTTCCTAGATGCTACGATTGCTAGAACTATAGCTGGAAATACCGAAACTCCTAATGAAGACACTACGACACCTGTTAGCTCACCTGAGTCTAGTGAGAGTTATGATATTGAAGATGGTTATGTTGAGATGACTGGTGAATTTATTAAAGAATGTAAGAACACCCATGATAGGAGCGTTGCTAAGAGTCTCCTTGAGAGGCGTACTATTAGACCGAAATTATATCATGCTGCTAAGTTTGCCGCTTCTCCGATAAACATTATATATGAAGATTATGATTTCTCTCTCGGTCTATATTACATAGCTATTTTCGAGAAAGAACCTTTTTGTGGGACTAAGAATGAAAGTGCGGTAGCACATATGAATGAACTTTCTACCATGAGTGGCTTGTTTTCTGATGATATTAAGATGCGTACTTACTTTGTTGCTAAGATTTTTCCCTTTTCACTGAAAGCAGAAGCTAAAACTTGGTTTAGTAATTTACCTCCTGGATCTATTGACAGCCCTGAGTGCTTGATTAGTACTTTCCTGCAGAAATATTTTCCTCCCAGTGCTAGACATGCTATTTGCAGGAACTTTTTGACTTTAAACAGGGAGAAAAAGAGGTATTGCCCGAATCTTGGGCAAGGTTTTGTGCTTTGATTCATGCACAGGCTGGAAGTCCATTACCTAAGAATGAGCTTCTTGATATATTTTATAATGGACTAACCGAAGAATCTAGGACATACCTAGATAGTTGTGCTGATTGTGTTTTCAGGAATAGGACTCCAAAGGAAGCTGAGGAATTAATGGCTAAAATAAGCACGAATTATGAAGATTGGACTCCTCCTAAACAAGCTATACCTGAAGTAATTGTACCTGAACCATCTATTCCCGTGCCTATTCCAACATCAAAGAAGAGGGGAGTTATTGAATTAAATGATGAAGTGATGAAGGAAGCTAAGAAATGTCTTAAGAAGAAGGGAATTAAAGCTGCAGATGTCAAGAATTTACCTCCTATATAAGAATTATGTAAGCCTATTCCCTACTCATCCACTATTGAGGTACACTCTCTCCAACACTTTGATGAAGGTGATATCCCTTACTCTAAACCTCCTGATCAATGCTTAGAAGAATTTGATATCTTTATTGTTAAGCAAGATAATTTTAATAAAAGGGTGCAAAATCATCTAATGGAAAACACTAGAGCTATTGTTGAGTTGAAATATATTGTGGAAAGAACCTCTAATGATGTTAAAATGATTGTTAAACACTTTCAAATGGTTCAAACTCAAATAGATCAACTCGTTAAAGTGCAAAACGACTTGCAAGTTAATGCTGCTAAAGAAAAACATGCTTATGAAATTAGAACTAGAAGTGGTGCTGCTACCCAGGATCCTCTATATCCTGAGGGGCATCCCAAAAGAATTGAGCAGGATTCTCAACAAGCTGAAAATAGAGGTTCTACCCGTAAGAAAAGGAAAAAGAAACATAAAACTATTGTAGAACCCTCTGAACCTGCTATAGATCCTAATAGTATATCTATCTATGATGCTGAAACTGAAAGTGGTAATGAAGAAAATGAAGTTCCGAATGAAGAAAAAGTTGAAGAAGAACCTGAAAATCACACTAAGACTACTAAATACACTAAAGAAGATTTTATTGCTAAGAAACATGGTAGTGAAAGAGAACCTTGGGTCCAAAAACCTATGTCTTTCCCTGATAAGAAACACAAGTCAAAGGAAGATGAACACTATAATAAGTTTTGTGAATGGATGAAGCCTTTATTCTTGCAAATTCCTTTGACTGATGCTATTAAATTGCCTCCTTACTCAAAGTATATGAAGGACATTGTCTCGAATAAAAGGAAGATCCCTAATGAAGAAATTTCTACTTTGCTTGCTAATTATTCCTTCAATGGTAAGGTTCCGAAGAAACTTGGAGACCCAGGGATTCCAACTATCCCTTGCTCTATTAAGAACAATTATGTTAGGACTGCTTTGTGTGATTTGGGAGCTAGAGTTAGTGTTATGCCTTTCTCTCTCTATAAGAGGCTTCAACTTGAAAAATTAATACCAACTGATATATCTTTGAAAATGGCTGATAAATCTACCACTATTCCTGTGGGTATATGTGAGGATGCACCTGTTCAAGTGGCTCATAATTTCTTGATATTAACTGATTTTGTTGTGCTTGAAATGCCTGAAGATGATAATATGTCTATTATTCTTGGGAGACCTTTTCTTAATACTACAGGAGCTGTTATTAATTGTAATCAAGGAAAGGTGACCTTCAATGTTAATGACAAGGAACATACTGTCTATTTCCCCAAGAAGATTGAAAGGACTTATGGTTTGAATTCAATTAAACATGTTGAAGGCATTCAAGTTGGAGAAATATATTGTCCCATACCAAGAGAAAATTTTGAAACTATTATGATTGGGACCATTGCTATCAAGGTTAAGGTAACATAATCATTAGTGGAGTACAGAGTTTTGTCTCATATGCAATTGTTTTGGTAGCAAGACTTGATCAACCTTGCTAACAAAAGGATTCCATTGAACAAAACAATGTTTTCATTATGATTATCTCCGTTTATTTCTATCCTTTGCATCTTAGTTTTTGTTTTCGTTTAGTTTTCTTTGTGTTGTTAGTTGCTTGCATGTTAGAACTTTTGTAGTTCTAACCTTGTTTTTCCTTGCATCATGTTTCCAAAAAAAATCTTTCTGTCAGAAAAACCATTCTTTTATTTCTGAAAATTGCCCAAAAATAAAGTGTCTCGAAAAATTCCAGAAAATTCATATTAATTTTTTACGTGAAAAAAGGGGCAGAGGAGTACCTGGTAGGTACTAGGGGGGCCCACCAGGCAGGCACACCACATGGTGGCGCGGCCAACCTTGGGTGGCGCCATGCCCTGGTGTGGGCCACCCCTGGCCCCGTACTAACTCTCTCACCTGCCACTTTCTTCTCTCTCCCGAGTAAGCTCCAGTTCATAGATCAAAATCGTGTTCTTGATGTGCTTGCTCTCGATTTTTGCGATCTCCTTGCTCAGCCCATCTTTCTTGCTGAAATTTGGAGCATTTGTTCCCTGGTATGTGACTCCTCCCCTTGTCCAAGTAGATTTGTGTTTAGTGGATTATATGTTGAGTATTTTGCTGCTGTAGGTGACTGGTTATGAGAGCTTGTAAGCTTGTTTGATGCTTAGAGATATAGTTTTGATGCATGTTTAGGCCTCTTGCAAGTCCCTATGAGTAGAATCCTTCATTATATTTACTTTGCAATCACTTGTTTAATAGGTGTTTTAATTTCAGAATACCAAGCATGAACAACCATACTTTTGGAGAGATATTTGAGAGTGATGCACCTAGGAGGTCGAGGCCCTCAGGAACAGCCTGTCAAGCTAGGCCATCATACAATGAAGACCTCATTGCAACCCGTATTGGCAGTGAAAGGGATCATGGGGATGCTCACCCATCCTCTTTTCCTTGTTTTACTTTCTTGCAAGCTGCAGGTATTCTTGATGATTTCTTGCTACTGATTGAGATGGTTGGTTTGACCTCATATATGCAAGATGAGAGCGCACAATACGCTATGCTCACCAAACTTTTGTTGAGAGCTTCACGTTTACTACACCTTATCAATCTACTGTCTCTTTTAAAATCTATGATATGCCCTTCACCATGCCTTTGGAGAGATTTTGTAGTATTGTAGGTGTGCGTATGACAGGGACCGTGAAGAAAATTCAAGGGCAACCCGTTGATTTGTTGGAGCTATACCAAGGGGTGACCAATGATGATGACCGTGTGGCGCAGCGCGGAAAGATAAGAAATATCCAACTCCCTGCTCTTAGATACTTTGCATATTATCTTGCTACTAGTGTATTGGGTAGGGAGAACACTAGTAATATCTCCAACTATCATTTAGCTTTCCTTGCTGCTGCGCTTAACAATGATACTCAGTACAATCTTGGCTCGCTTATTGCTCGCCGCCTAGATGCTAGGGGTCTATCTATGGGGGCATCATTGCATCACGCATAGTTAATGCATTAGGTCTTTCAGTGGATCCTGATGATGCTATGCTGGCACCACAGAGGCTTGACCTTGTTGCCATGAAAACTCATCACTTTGTCACTGCTACCTCTGATTTGAACAATCTAGTATATAGGATGCTTTTCACTGACGGGGATGAGAGGAAGATCCTTTTGCCACAGCCTTCTTTGTTTAGTGTTCACAGGAGACCATGGTCGTGCTCCAAGGAGGAGGTGGACGAGCAGCTTCGCTTGTTGGGTTTCCACGAGCAGCACCATGAGGATGTGCCCTCCTATGATTACTCCGCGTATTACGGAGGGACGTACTCGAGCTCGCACCAGGACGAGGGTACCTCCTCGTCGTACCATGGTGACACTTCATCCTGGCCAGCTTGGGATTGATACCCACTTAGGACAAAAGCCTAAGCTTGGGGGGAGGTACGCCGACACCGCACTCATCTCCATATCATGTTGCGTCGGTACTTTGTATATTCATGTTTTCGTTCTCTTTTTAGTTTTCGTTCTTCTTTGCTTTTGCTTTCTAAAAACACAAAAAGACCAAAAATATTTATGTTGTTTCTCTTTGGTTTGCTTCTTCCTTTTTGCCTTGGTTTGTTTTTCCTTTTTGATTTGTTTGAACTATTTGAAAAACCCAAAAAGATTTTGCTTTGTTTGTTTTTCCCTTTTTGGTTCTTATTTAAAAATCGAAAACACCAAAAATATTTGTCATTCTTCTTTGGTTTTTGCGAGTTAGCTTCAGGGTTCGGCAGTCCTCAGTGGATATTGGTTTCATATTATTATTCAAGCCACAAAAGTGAACAGCAATAATGAGGATCAATGACAACTTGAGGCGTGGTAAGAGGCTGGTAACGAACTCTATTTGTTTTCAGTTTTGTACATATACTCATCACTATGGGCGTGCTTAGTACGTTCGTGTAGAGTGTATGTTTTCTTTGGATGCTTAGTAGTTCTTGCTTTCTTATGATTAGCTCCAGCTCGCTAATAGTTTGTAGCATGTCTTATGAATGTTTGCTTGCATTGCTCTATTCATAAATTGGTATGACACCGTGGTATCCTCCTCTGAATGTTTCATTTGATTGACTTGGCACATGACTGTAATAATCAGTTAAGCCTCGATGAATTATTTTGCCTTGAGGATCTTGAATCACTTTCATGCCATGAGTAGTCATGTTTTGTTGCAAGCATGATAATGACAGCTATTGCTCTCTCATTTGTCGCTCCCTTACTATTGCTAGCCTTCATTTCCACTGAGTGTTTTACTCATGTTTCCAAACTCCCTAAACCGAATATTGCCAAAGTGTCCACCATACCTACCCATTAGCATCATTTGCTACTTCCGTGCATATTCAATATGCCTTGTTTTCTTCCGAATAAAATGTTTGCTTGTTATGAGAAAGTTAGTTAGTAAAGCTCTCACGAACTTGATGGCACACTTTATTTCCTGCACTTAATAAACCTGAACCATTGTGAACTCTCCATGAAAGTTATATGCTTGCAAATTATAGGCTGGGGATTAGCAGAACCGTGCCGTCACGGGGAATGCTTTCAACACTTGTAAATATATACCCAGTTGATACCTTGCTCTTTTGTTTGCAGATGTCGTCGGTGTGAAATAAAAGGGGAGCTTGTAAGTCCATGGAGTTATGTATGTGTGTTAGAGAAACGCCTGGGCCGCTGGTCTAATCCATGCTGACATGGTGGAAACCTGCAGCGTAACCATAATGATATCTATGAAGCATTCTTCTTATTAAAAAAGAGAGAGATAGCTATTGAGAAAAAGAAAAAAAAGAGATTTATGAAAAGAGGAAGGAAAGAAAAAAGCACCATTTTCCCATGGTAAATAAGAAGATTGCTGAGATACTCATTGTCTTCTTGCCTTGTCATTTTGATATGGGGATTCTTCCGTATCATCGGGTAAGGGGTACCCCGTTGGCGGTTCTCAATGATACGCACATACTTACAATGACAAGAACTTACCGGTAACTAAAGTTGAGTAGAATGAGGAGCGGCCCTCGTACTCAAGGGACTTGGGATTCTCATTTTATAGTCTGTCAAGCATATAACTCAGACTAGACCTCACTTTCACCTTAACAACATTAAATATGCTTATGATAGGGGCAATGAGAGCTCAAATCTAACAAGTACCATACTTTTAGCATTTGGAAGCTTTTCAAAATTATTCAAAACCTTTTTCTTCTACTTGTTGAGTCTCCGCATATTCTTCGAGCACCTTCTTGAGAGCATAGTTGTCATTCTTTATGTTTGTTCCATTACTTGATTATTTGTGTTATGACTTTGATGCTTGTATTCTTGATATCTTTACTTCTAGTCATCACTTGAACTTCAGAGGTGCCTTGGCATTCATAATCAAAGGCAAGCGAGATACCACTCTATCATACCTTTTTATGAGCATTGTAATGTTGCTTATGTTCGTGCTTCATACTACTTATTATTATTGAGTTGGAATCTCTTCATAGCTTGCAATGACTATTAAGTACACTTAGTTGCATACACTTTATTATGAACTGTCTAAGTAGTTGAACACATTGTTGAGAATATTTACATCATATGAAGCAAATGTGTTTGTGAAAGTTCTTTTATCGCACTCAGTTTTCAACTGAATTGCTTGAGGACAAGCAATAAGCTAAGCTTGGGGGGAGTTGATACGTCCAAAACGTATCTACTTTCCCGAACACTTTTGCTATTGTTTATCCTCTATACTTGTGTGATTTGGATGCAACTAATGCGAACTGATGATGTTTTCAGCAGAATTGCCTTGGTGTCTACTTTTTGTGCAGAAAATCAACTATCAGGAAAAATCCCGAAAAATATGCCAAAAATCCTATTTCACCCGAAGACTCCAGGAGCCTGAATACGAGATGGAGAGGAGCCAGGGGGTGGCCACACCACCTGGTGGCGTGGGCCAGGCCAGGCCACGCCAGGGGGTGGTGTGGGGCCCCCAGGCACCCCCTCGGCCTCTCTCTTCGCCTATAAGGAGCCTTCTGACCTAAAAACTTCGGGGGGTTCGACATTTTTCCAGAAGGAGTTTCACTCCGCCGCCGCCACCAGATTCCACGAAACAGCACCAGAAACTCCGTTCTGGCACCCTGCCAGGACGGGGAATTGGAGGAGATCATCACCATCATCATCACCATCGCTTCTCCATCGACCATCCATGTTTCCCCCATCTGTGAGTGAGTAATCCCCTGCTGTAGGCTATGGGGATAGTAGGGATTGGATGAGATCGTTCATGTAATGGCATCAGATTGTTAGGGCATGGTGCCTAGTATCTTTTATTAGTGCTTTATGACTTTGTTGTGACTTGTTGTGCTTAATGCTTGTCACTAGGGCCCGAGTGCCATGATTTCAGATCTAAACATGTTATTGATTCATTATGATAGTATTGTTTTTGGTCTTATCTGCAAGTTGTATACAACGTTGTTGTCCGGAACCTATGGCCCCGAAGTGACAGAAATCGGGATAACCGGAAGGGAAAGGCTTTGATGTGATGATAACATGTGTTCACGGAGTGTTAATGCTTTGCTCCGGTGCTCTATTAAAAGGAGCACCTTAATTGCCAGTAGTTCTCTAGAGGCCCCCCTGCAAACGGGCTAGCAGGACAAAAGATGTTGTGCAAGTTCTCATTGCGAGCATGTGTGACTATATATGGAACACATGCCTAGGATTGTCTAGTACTTGGGTGCTTTATCTTATTTATCTACAATTGCCCTATGTTCTGATTGCTATGTGAATTGTCTTGTCCATGCAACACCCGTCCATCCATCCCTATGCCTACCGCACTCGAATCCCACTGTGTACTGCTTTTGTTACTACTGTCTTTGCTTGCTGTTACTTTACTATTCCTACTACAAAACCGTTGCTATTGATAAACTGCTGTGAGCAAGATTGTTTTCAGGTGCAGCTGAATTGACAACTCAGTTGTTAAGGCTTATAAATATTCTTTGGCTCCCCTTGTGTCGAATCAATAAATTGGGTTTCACTTCCCTCGAAAATACTACGATAAACCCCCTATACTTGTGGGTCATCAGGGAAATCTGCCCCAGCTATGGATTGTCCGGGGAAAATCTGCCCTTGGACATAAGCTCACACGCGACCAGCCCTGGCCAACATGGTCAGGCCAGATTATCTGGCCCTTGATGGGGGCGGATAATCCGGCCCCCAAACACCAAATACACTTCCCTGCAACACTTAGCACACATGAGAAACTCCAGTGTATTTTATCTAACACACAAAACACAGGGAACCATGAAATGTTCTTTCAATCTCCCCCTTTTTGGTGTTAGATGACAATACTAGGATTTGCAAGATAGCTCTAATAACAACAACATTTAACAAATGAAAAACACTCCCCCTCAATGTGTGCATAATAAAAATTTGCATTTGAATACAAATGCACACACGTAGGTACAAGTCTATTTCATTGGAACATATACCAAATATTCATACCACCGTGAGAGAGAGGCGTCCTCAAAATAGTATAAGAATACCCAATGATAACCATTGTGAATGCCTTCCTCGAGATAGATATCCAATATAACCAATATGATAGATGAATCCATAAGGATAATCCACGAGATAAATCCAGAGCCACACATAAACATAGTCTCATACAAAGCAAATCACAAATAAGAGTTCAATGCTAAATGGTCACAATCGAGAAAAAGACCAAAAAGATAAAGTGCAAATTCTTGCGCCCGACCCATGCAAATCCACGAAGACCTAATAGAACTACTTCTCCCCCTTTGGCATCAAAACGCCAAAAAAGAAGAAGAGCGATGCTAGCGCCCCAAGGGATCACTCGTAGTCCTCATTGTCGTCCCCGTCCTCGAGCTCCTTGGTGTCTTCCTCCTCGTCATCAGCAGTGGCCGTGGTAGGAAACAGGTGACGCTCAAGCTCTCCGTAATTGAGCCCAGATGAAGAATTCCACCGAGCATATGATGTGGGAGCAGTAGGAGTGGGGGGATCGCCTGACACCCCGGACACATGGTGAAGAATGAGCTGCTGAGTATGGGCCATCTCATGGCGCTGCTTGTATGGCTCATACTGCCCCTTGCGAGTGTCCACCTCCATGCAAAGAATGTTCCGCTGAAACCAATTCAGCTGCTTGACCTCACGAGCAATAGGAGGCATTAGGGGCCTACTAGCACTGGCACGGGCATCCCTCTTGAATCCCTCAGAAGAAGAAGATGGATGAGAGGTCTTCCTAACCTTATTGTATATCTTCTTCGCCTTATGCTCAACATCAATGTGAAACTCTCCAGTGGGAAGCAGGTGCTCAATCAACATCATAATGTAAGGGGCATACGGGATGGAGAGCCTATTGAACATTGCATCAGTTAACTCATGATAGATAAAGTCCATCACATCCAGCTTGTAATTAACAGACTCATCTTCACTAGATGCCACCTCGTGAGAAAAGGCTAGAAGCTGAACCAGGTGACCACGGATACTGTCATTGTTCCCTCCACTTGGGGTGATAGAGTCACGGAAGATGCCCACCAAACTAGCATATAGAGGAGAAAGACCAGCAAACGAACCCACAATACCATTGTCAACTGTGCAAGGAGAGAGGACAACATCTTTATTGGGCATGATCTGGGTGATGATACGATGGCCGCTAGCACGGTCCCTGTTGTGGAATAAATATCCAAGCACCCCAGCAAAAACCCGAAAATCAGCTTGCATTGGCATGTCATGAGTCATCCACTTCATGGTGCGGTGCTCATCACCACAAATGACCAAAGTGCAGAAGAATTGCTTCACTACCTCGGTGTCATAGGAACATTGAAGAGCCATGAGATGGTGCAGCCCCATCCTCTTAGTCACGTACGTAGCATCAACAAGTTGAGGTTTTTCCATGGCCTCAGCAATAATCATGGGATGCATAGGACAAAACTTCAGCTGAGCATAAACATCTTCATAAATAGACTTTTGGTCAGCACACCAAAAGCGAAAGTCACCAAGCTCAGTATCTTGCGCAGATTCTGCAAACAGATCACGATGGCGAATACAAGAGTAAGTAACAACATACATCTTTGGTTCCTTTCCCTTTTTCTTGGACACACCATTCCTGCTCCTATCCCTTTTTGCCTGTTTAGAAATGCATTCAGCCTTTTTGTTCCTTCTCCTCAGTTCAACCTCGTCACGAGACCACCCTCACCGTCGTCCTGGAAATTGAGGCCACGAGGACGACGTTTGTAAGTCTTGGGAGCACTAGAACCACCTATGAAACGAATAAGATGGATAGCATGGGGGTAAGCACATACACAAGTCCAGGAGAGAAAGTAGAAATAGTAGGCAACTAGTCCATAATCCAAACATACATAATGCAACAAATCCACAGAAATCTGAAGAAGTTTTGACTCTGTCAAGCCAGATTATCCGGCCTGGCCAGGGGCGGATAATCCAGCCCTGGCAGAAATTCTCATATTCGCCTAGATTGATTGCAAAAACGTAGATCATACTTAGGAACTGCAAGACTACGATCTGTACACGGAATAACAACCATCTATTCCATGTTCCACCAACAAGTGACACATCAACTCAAAAGATGGGGAGAGAGGGAGTTACCCTCACTCATTGAAGGAAGAACATGGAGGAGAAGGTACCCGGAGGCGTGGGGAAGAAGATCCAGGGGAGGCCCGGAAAATCCGATGGCCGAGAAGGCTCCAGGGAGGGTAGGGCGGCAGGCGGCAGCTGGAGAGAGGGAGGGGGTCGGGGGGAAGAACTTCTCTTTGTGAGCCCTTCCCCACGACGCCCAGTCCTTAATAGACTGCGGCTGCCAGGGCCGGGTTATCCAGCCTACACTTGGGCCAGATTATCCGGCCTGAAATCTGAATTCATGTTACACACAGGTTCAGGCTTGCGCATCCCCAAACAACACCCCCACAAGTGTGAAGAAAGGATATAGAGATGCTTGGGATTAGACAACCAAACTGAGATGGTACTACACACTCAAGGTTGCAAGAATCAAATCAACTAAAAGCCAAAATTGAGTGTGATTTCCATAAGAACAAGAGATGAGCAGTAAAAACCAAAAAGATCCAGATAGAACCAACTCTTCTCATGGAAGAGGGCGGTGATCGAGGCCACCTTGTTGGAGTGCATGTATGACACCGCGAAGATATATCTTGGGTGCATGACCAAAACTCATCAAAAAGCTCACATAATGATATTAAGAGGAATGATTTTACTTACTTTTGGCATTATGGGGGGAGGGTTATCCCAATCAATTAGGACCACACTCCCCCTACTTCCATGCCCACACCTAGACCAAATAAGAATGAGATATAAGAGTGAGTGCATGGGTAATCAAGACAATCTCCTTGAATCAAGTAACAAAACCATGCTTCATCAAGTGGCTTTGTGAAAATATCAGCAAGTCGGTTCTTCGTGCTCACAAAAGATAGATCAATATCACCTCGAGCTACATGGTCCCGAATAAAATGATTCCGAATCACAATATGCTTTGTCCTTATGTGTTGCACCGAATTGTACGCAATTTTGATTGCACTTTCATCATAGCATAAAAGAGGCACTTTGTCACAATTGACACCATATTCCTTTAAAGTTTGCCTCATCCATAATAATTGAGTACATGCACTAGCAGCAGCCACATATTCAGCCTCGGCGGTGGAGAGAGATATACAATTCTGCTTTTTAGAAGACCAACATACCAACGACCTTCCCAAGAACTGACAAGCTCTAGAAGTTGATTTCCTATCATCCTTATCACCAGCCCAATCTGAATCAGTATAGCCACATATAGAGAAATTGGAGCCCTTGGGATACCATAGACCAAAATTAGGGGAATGAACCAAATATCGAAAGATCCTCTTGACCGCCACTAAGTGGCTTTCTTTAGGAGCTGCTTGATACCTTGCACACACACCTACACTCAACACAATATCGGGTCTAGATGCGTAGAGGTAAAGAAGAGAGTTGATCATGGACCGGTATACCTTTTGGTCCACATCTTTACCGTGAGGATTGAGTTCGAGATGACATTTAGTTTGCATCAAAGTGGCGATGCCATTAAGATCCATCATCTTGAATCTCTTGAGCATGTCTTGGATGTATTTTGCTTGATTGATGAAGGTTCCTTCTCTAAGTTGTTTGATCTCAAATCCAAGAAAGAACCATAACTCCCCCATCATAGACATCTCAAACATGTTAGTCATAAGCTTTGAAAATTCATCATTAAAATATTTATTAGTAGAGCCAAAGATAATGTCGTCTACATATAGTTGGCATACGAAGATCTCCCCCTTAACCTTATTAGTAAAAAGAGTGGGACCGATTTGCCCAACTTCTAAGCCACGGTCTAGCAAAGGCTCTTTAAGGTGCTCATACCATGCACGTGGGGCTTGTTTAAGGCCATAGAGTGCCTTATCAAGTTTGTAGACATGGTTCGGAAAGTTAGGATCCTCAAATCCCGGGGGTTGCTTTACATATACCAACTCATGTAGAGGACCATTAAGAAAAGCACTCTTAACGTCCATTTGCTGTAATTTAAAATTATTATGAGCAGCATAAGCAAGAAGGATACAAATGGACTCAAGAAGAGCCACTGGAGCATAACTCTCGCTGAAGTCGATGCCCTCAACTTGGGAATAGCCTTGTGCCACGAGTCTTGCCTTGTTCCTTACAACAATGCCATTTTCATCTTGCTTATTTTTAAAGATCCACTTTGTGTCGATAACATTGCAGTAATCCTTGGGATTCTCTACTAATTTCCAAACCTTGTTGCATTCAAAGTTATTCAGCTCTTCATGCATAGCAACAACCCAGTCCGGATCTTCAAGAGCTTCAAACACTTTCTTGGGTTCCACCATGGATATGTGAGCTTGGTGCTCACCAAAGCTTGCTAGATCCCTTCTTGTGGACACCCTTCGTATGAGATCACCTACATCTTTGTCAAGAGTGTGACCCTTAATTCAAGATTCCTATCTACACAAGCTTTGTGATGAAGTTCGATCAGTTTGTTGTCTCTTGGTGGAATAACTTCATCATTTGAGTCTTTGTTGGAATCATTAACTTGGCCTTGATCTCCAGCTTGATCAGCGGGACTAGGAGATGATGAATCTTGCCCTTGATGTTGATCAACAACCATAATAGGAGGCTGCTGCTGTTTAGGATTTTTAGGGCCGGATAATACGGCCGAGGGTGTGGCCGAATAATCCGCCTGGGAGTACTTGATGCACCTTCACTGTCTTGAATGGTTCTAGCTCAAACTGGAGAGGGGTCGGATAATCCCGGGTCAGCCGGAAAATCTGGCATGGGACTTGCAGCAGGTTCTTCAACATTATGATCACTTCTGCCAGTTGAGGAGGGTTGGCCGGATAATCCAGTGTCCACCGGATAATCCGGCCTGGCGCTTTCTGGAGCAGTTGCTTGATGATCTTCAGCAGTTCGTGGGAATGTGTAGAGGTTTCTCCAATAGTTGGAGCATGTTGAGCTTGTGTCGATGAGGGCTCTACTTGAGTAGAGCATTGTCATTCCCGATCCGCTACAAGGGGTTCCTCAATGGGGCAGAAAAATCACACGCCCATTCTTCTTATGGCATCTTGGGGTATTTCAACATCTGCATCACAAACATCAACTTGCCCCGCACGGGAGCCATCATTTTCCTCGAACACCACACTACAAGATTCTACAACAGTTCTGGAGAGCTTACTGTAGACTCTATAAGTGTGGGATTTGGCACCATAACCAACAAAAATGCCTTCTAAAGCCTTAGACTTGAATTTAGATAAACGTACTCCTTTAATGAGAAAGAAACACTTACAACCAAATACCCGGAAGTAGGAGATGTTTGGCTTGTTACCGGTAAGTATTTCATAAGGAGTCTTGTCCAAGATTTTGCGGAGGTAGAGTGGGTTGGATGAGTGGCATGCGGTAGAAATTGCTTCAGCCTAGAAATTATATGGTGACTTGAACTCAACCAACATTGATCTTGCCATATCCATTAAAGTCCGGTTCTTCCTCTCGGCTACACCATTTTGTTGAGGGGTGTACGCAGCGGAATATTGGTGTCTTATCCCCTCTTCACTTAGAAATTCATTTAAAGTGTAGTTCTTGAACTCGGAGCCGTTATCACTTCTAATTGCCAATATAGGGATATTGTGTTGACATTGAACCTCATTGGCAAAATCGATGACTGTTTGTTGAGTTTCACTCTTCAACTTGAAGAAATAGACACATGTGTATCTTGAGTAATCATCAACAATCACGAGGCAATATTTCTTCCCACCGAGGCTTGCATGATATGGAGGACCAAAGAGATCCACATGAAGGAGCTCCAAAATCCTCGTTGATGAAATAATGGTCTTCTGTTGATGGGGAGAGTCGTGCATTTTTCCTTCAACACAAGCCCTGTAAACACGATCTTTGGCAAAGGAAACATTTTCTTTTAGTCCAAGGATGTGGCCACCCTTGTGAAGACTTTGCAAAGTTCTCATATTAATGTGGGCTAGTCAACGATGCCATAGACAACCCACGTCGGCCTTTCCGAAGAGACACATCGGACCTGTAGTGGTTTTCCCTGAGAAGTCCACCACATACAGGTCATTTTCGACATATCCCATGAAAGCGACCTTTAGAGACTTGCTCCACAAGAGTACGACTAAATCACCATCAATGAAAACTGCAAAGCCCATATTACCAAGGGCACAAACTGAAAGTAAATTGTAACCGAGGGTCTCAACAAGCACGACGTCCACGAGAGAGATATCGTGAGCAACCACAACTTTTCCAAGACCCAATACCTCAGATTTTGACTTGTCACCATAGGAGACGGTTATGTGATCATGGTTTGGCCGCATCTCCGAGATGATCTCCTTGCTTCCGGTCATATGACTAGTGCACCCACTATCGAGCACCCATTTGGACCCACCAGAAGCATAGCCCTGCAAGAAAGTTACTTCTTGGTTTTAGGTACCCATTTTTCAATGGGTCCTCTCATGTTAGTGACAAGGGTCTTTGGAACCCAAATAGACCAAGATATGTAACTACCAAATGGACCTACATAGCTAGCATAGACATCACCATAATAATCACAAAATAATTCATAGTTTGGATTATTAGCCCCTGCAAAACCAACATAGTTAGCCTTCTCATTAGTTGTGGTGCTTGTCTTTGGATGGGCAGTTTTGCTCTTATTATTATTATTCTTTGTCTTGGGAACATAACCAAGACCTTATTTTCCATTGTTTGTCCTTTGCTTTCTAATAATCTCATCTAGGGCTTCTTTACCTTTAGATTGAGACCCATTTACAAGTTCTTCCTTTAATCTTGCATTTTCTTCAATTATACCTTCATGTCCACATGTTGGTGTGGATGTGCAGGGTAAATCATATTTGTCCAATTGAGTTTGGAGCTGATCACGAGACTCATTTAGAGTAGAATGTTCACTCTCCAATGCCTTGTAGGCAATGTCAAGTTTCTCAAACTTCTCTAAGAGTCTAGCATGAGCATCCCCAAAATCAATCTTCTCCTTCTTAAGTTTCTTTACCTTAGCAAGAGCATTGTCACGTTCTTTTATGAGTTGGGCAACCATTTCTTCATGGGACTCCTCAATTGACTCAAGTTTCTCCTCTAAAGAGACTCGAGTTTCCTCTTCTTCCTCTAGAGCGTTCTTCAAGGAGGCTATCTCCAAAGCATCTTCTCTTTCAATTCTCCCCTTCTCTTCGAGGAGTTCTTCAGAGTGAGCAAGTTAACTCATAAGAACATCAAAATGAAGTTTGTGCTTACCTTGCAAGTTAGTAAAGAATTTTTCCAAAGCAATAACCTCTTCTTTTATCCTAAGACTTGTATGATCATCCATATTAACATCCATAATAGTCTTAGGAAATGAGGAAATGGAAGATGATACCTCGGACCCTCTTGCCATAAGGCAAGTGACGTTGTTGTTGATGACATTTTCGTTTGGAGAGTCGAAGAGAGATGTAGGGCTCGATGTGGTGGCTATAGCAGCCACCTCCTAAGAGTTATCTTTATCTTCACTTGCAGAAGAATATACCTCTTGAGCCACCAATACAATCTTAGGCTGCTTCTTGTAAGGGCCATTCTTCTTGATAAATGGTTTCTTTCGAGGAGCCTTGGATTTTTCTTTGAGGATGAGCCTACCTCCATTGTCTTCTCTACTTTGATAAGGACATTCAGCGACAAAGTGCAACCTATCTCCACAATTGTAGCACATCCTCAGTTTTGGGTAATTCTCTCTTCTTCCACTTGACACATTTTTGCGGTCGAGTTCAGACTTGGCCTTGGCTGGGTCCTTCCAAAAGTTCCTTGCGTAGAAGGCCATGTACTCACCACGAGCACGCTTGACTTCCTCAGGACAGCCCATGGAGACAACATCGTATCCTCTTTCATCCTCATCTTGTTCAACAACATTTGTCTTTAGAGCAACATTGACTCCTTTTTGCATTCCAATAGCTCGAGCCCGGGCATCTTCGGCGTTCTTGGCGGCAACTTTGAAGGCCGCCATTTCTTGCATGACTTCATTGGAAGTCATGTGGTGGTAGTTGTGTCTACCTTGCAAACTCTTCAAGTCCGTTGGCTCAAATGGCATGAGGGCACTCACATATTTCCTTTTGATCCAGGCATCGTCAATGTGAGTGGCTCCATGCTTTCTAAATGTTGTTGCAATGCTCTTGAGTCTTCTATACATGTCTTCATGGTCCTCACCATCCAACATGTAGAATTATTCAGCTTCATTACTAAGAGAATCGTACCTATTCCTTCTCATGCTTTCTTTTCCAATGAATAGGTCGGTGAGAGCATCCCAAGCTTCTTTGGTAGTGTTGAAGTGCTCAATGTGTGGCATGTCCTTGGGACCCACTGCGAGCTGAATCATGTGAAAAGCTGTTGCATTTAGTTGACTATCCACAACCTCTCTTCTAGTTAAGTTGGTGGGGTCTCCAATATGAAGACCATCTTCAATAATCCTCCAAAGCTCAATCGACGAACTGCATACATAAGATTTCATTAAGAATTGCCATTGATTAAATGAAGATGTAGTAAGCTTGGGTGGATCACCCCTATTGTTTATATGAGGATGAGGGATAGGTGGATCAGGAGAATATAGGTGAGGGACCTCACTATAATCCTCCTTACAACTTCCCTTCTTGGAGGCAGAGCCATTATGTTTCTCACCCACCACCTCATCTTCCTTAGATTCGGCATGAGCCTTATCCTTAGATAGAGGAGTGGTGGACTCAGAGGAAGATGGAGATGGGGCTGTAGATGATATGAGGCGAGCAATCATTTGCTTCATCTCTTCCATCTTGGTCTCAAAGGATTTCAACAAGGTTGTTTCCAATGTCTTGAGGTCATCCATTGTGACCTTTTCCACAACCTCATTCCCATTTTCCTTAGTACCCATACTTCTCTTAGGCGGTTAAGCCCGAATAAAGAGTCAGGGCTCTGATACCAATTGAAATGGATCGTATGGGCACCTAGAGGGGGGTGAATAGGTGCTACATCAAATTTTAATGTCTTTTCAATTTTAGGCTTGACACAAAAGATAAATTCTCTAGATATGCGACTATGTAGAATTTCCCTATATGCAAACCTAACTACTAGCAAGTAAAGGCGAGTAAGAGTGAGGAACGAGGAAACCATAGTGGAGCATGTGGAGACACATGATTTGTTTTACCGCAGTTCCTTCCTTGTTAAGGGAAGTACATCTGTGTTGGAGGGGTGGGCGGTACTAAGACCACCATGCCACAATAGGCCTCACCCTATTCTCCGATAGATCTCACCACCAAAGGCCTGATCCACCTTTCCACTACTGGAACCCTTCGAGGCGGGAACCGACGCCTTTACACAACTAGCGGGGCACAACTCCACAACCGAATTGGAGGCTCCCGTAATGACAACAAGCTGCCACAAGAACAATTGTTATCAATAACAAAACACAAGATCTAGATATTAACAAGAATACTAGATTGGGGATTCTCCAAGTGAATGGAGAGGAGTTGAAGCGCTTGATTCGTGATGACGATGAATGATGTCTCCTCCTTCAATTCCCCCAAAGATCGAAGCCTTCGGGTGGTTGAAGTGGGAGATCTTGGGTGAGAGCTTTTGCAACATGTCTGATCTTTTCAAATGAATGAAGGGTTCTGACAGGAGGGGTGGATGGGGCTTTTATACCCCCTGTCTAGATGGATCCGTTGGAGAAATTTGGGGACGGATTATTTGGCCTAAGTGAGGGCTGGATTATCCGGCCTGGGGAATACTCCGCCCTAGACTCGGATTATCCAGGGGAAAATCCGGCCCCGAACAGAAGCTTGTGTCGGGCGGTCCTTGGCATCTTCTCCTGGGGGGCGGATTATCTGGCCCTAGAGAAAGGCCGGATTATCCGGCTGGGGAAAAATCCGTCCCAAGAACAGATTGTCCGGGGGAAAATCCGCCCCCAGACAGAAGCTCGCACCGATGCTCCCTTGGTCATTTTCCCTAGGGGCTGGATTATACGGCCCTAGAGGAAGGCCGGATTATCCGGCTGGGGGAAATCCACCCCAGCTACGGATTGTCCGAGGGAAAATCCGCCCCCGGACAGAAGCTCACACGCGACCATCCCTGGCCAAGATGGTCAGGCTGGATTATCCGGCCCTTGATGGGGGCAGATAATCCAGCCCCAAACACCAAATACACTTCCCTGCAACACTTAACACACATGAGAAACTCCATGGTATTGTTATATAACACACAAAACACGGGGAACCATGAAATGTTCTTTCACCAATGAACTGGCAGCACCCATCCACCGCGTCGCCACCCAACCTGTGCTAGAGTTCCGCCCGCCCACCCGCACCTCTGCCTTGAACCGAACCTTGCTTAGCCATCAGGGAAGGCTGCCTCCACCACGAGAGGTCGCCTTGGCCGCGGTCATCGGCCCTCTTTGTGAGGGGGAAAGGGCTCGTCGTTGCGGTCTCCCGTTGCAGATCCAGAGCTGCCCCGCACAGCCTTCCCGTGGGCGGAAACCAAGAGAGCCGCTGCCTCCAGCACCGCATGGGCTTTGCCCAGCGGCACACGCCGGAGGTCGCGGCAGGGAGGGGAGGGGAGGGAGGGGCTGGGCGCGGCGGCGGTGAAGACCCATGTCGCCCGCGAGGGACGACCTAGGGGAGGGTTTTATCTTTCGCCCCTCAACCCTAGAGGTCCTTTCTCTACTAGTGTTTGCATAGTTATTATGGATGTGCATGACAAAAACAGAAACATGTATTTGGTGTGTATGCTTATGAACTATGTATTGTCGGAAATGTGTATTTGGCGTGTATGCTTATGAACTATGTGTTATCGGCGGTTTCAGGTTATTGGGACGTATGCATCTATGAACTATGTATTGTTTAAAGTTTTGAGAACAATTTTTTTGAGCAACGGAGCACCCCAGAAGGGGCTAGAGCCTTCATTTATTCAACAGTGGGTGTACACTATGATTACAAAGGACCCCATAAAATAGCAAAATTACACATAGATCCCTAGCATTTGTAGAAAGAGCCCTGCTAAAGGATTTGAGATTACAATCTAGTCCAATCTCTTCCCCACAATGGAGCAGAGAGAGCAGAGCACTGCAGCCATGGACGGAGACGGGGACGAGAACACTTGTCTTCGGCCCGGCAAAGCCCTCAGTGCCCATGCTCGAATAGGGCCTTCCAACGGAGGTAGAAAGGATGCCGGAGCTCACTAGTTTGAAGAGAGCCAACTTCGCCAAATAATTCCAAGTCTTCTCATCGAACCCGGCGGATGTGATCCAGGAAAAAGAGGCTCTATGTTGGGGATGTAACCCCAGGTACCCTAGGAAAAAGGGCACTTGTAATCCACCATTGATAGAGTGAAATACAACATCTCTGTGTGGAATCACCACACTATCCCTCCCTGGATTCCTCTAGTGCTCATTGGCCCCATCTTTAGCCTATCCATGGCATCTGTCGTGACACCACCACGACATTTGGCGCCCACCGTGGGGCAGATCAGAGGCGCTGGGTGGGTTACCATCCGGACGGGAACGTCTTCATCAAGCTCTACTTCACCATCGATCAAAAGTCTCTGCATCCTCTTTCCCAACATACAGAGAGTAGGGGAGTTGGCACACAAGCCTCCCTTGTTGAGGTGACCCAACCTCTTCTTCAACCTCTACACCAACGTACAGAGAACAGGGAAGTTGGCACACAAGCCTCCCTTGTTGAGGTGATTCAACCTCTTCCTCAACCTCTTCACCAATAGTACTGCAAGTGTTATCTGACTCTATGGGAGTAACTCAACTACATAACTCAACCTCCTCACCAAAGATGCAGTGAGTAGCGAGTAACTCAACCAACATGCACATGAGATACCCCTAAATGTCACTCAGGGACTATCACCCTCAATCACCTAGCTGTTCACCCCAGGGATGAGATAACTCAACCCGGAGACTAGCATACTTGCCATTTGAGTCACCTAAGGGTAGAAAAAGTATCTCGGGGACTCAGCGTCTCCGAGCATAGAACAATAACTCAGAAAATACTTAAGATATGACATGATCTCGTATGTATCTACTGCTTTGTGTCCTTAGGATACCTTGGATGATAAAGTAACTCACCAAGTCATTGAGGCTCATTATAACTCGGATTTAACTCAGCTCACCAAGCTACCTAGTAACTAAGGTTGTACTTCAGCTTATCTAGTTACCTGGTAACTCAGATTCGACTCAATCAGCCAGATTACCTGGTAACTTAGATTTAACTTGGATTGGTGTTTTCAGACAGGTCATCCGTGATTCGGATTGATATTTACTTTAGCTTGCCTAGTTACCTGGTAATTCGGATTTGACTCGGTCAGCCGGATTACCTGGTAACTGAGATTTAACTCGCATTGGTGTTTTCAGATTGCTAGGTCATCCGTAATTCGGATTAGTATTTACTTCGCCTTGCTAGGTTACCTGGTAACTCGGATTTTACCTCAGTTTTCCCAGTTACATGGTAACTCAGATTTTACTTCAGTTTGCCTAATTACAAGATTCCAGGTTACATGGTAACTCGGATTTTACCTCGATTTTCCTAGTTACATAGTAACTCAGATTTTACTTCAGTTTGCCTAATTACAGGATTCCAGGTTACATGGTAACTCGGATTTTACTTCGCTTTCCCTAGTTACATGGTAACTCGGATTTTACTTCAGTTTACCTAATCACAGGGTAACTCGGATTTGCTTCAGTTTCCTAGTTACAGGGTAACTCATATTCTATTTCAGCTTACCAGGTTATCTTATACCTCAAATCAATTTGCTCCATATCTTGGATGGCTAATCGCCAGCATATCAATAACTCATCATATTCAATCGCGAATCTATATCTCGGATCCATATCTATGGAAGTATGATGCCATATCACAAAGTCAGGTCATAACTCAAAATCATATCTCGGATCAGTAACTCAGATCCAAGTCAATGGCAGTTTGCCAACATATCGTAAGACCATATCATACCTCAGCAACTATAACTCGGATTGGAGTCAGGTAACTCAGATTTGAGTTAGGTAACTCGGATTTGAGTCTTGTAACTCGGATTTGACTCAAGTAACTTGGATTTTGAGTCAAGTAACTCAAAACAGAGACTCAAGTCAACTTTGAGTCATATAACTCAGCAAGTATAACTCGGATGAGATAACTCAAATTACAATTCATACGGCTAGAGCCAAATCAGGCCAGAAGCCAAATGACTTACCCAAATGGGTTATGGCCAGAGTCAAATCAGGCCAGAAGCCAAATGACTTACCCAAATGGGCTAAGGCCAGAGCCAAATCAAGCCAGAAGCCAAATGAGTTACCCAAATGGGGGCCAGAGCCAAATTAGGCCAAAAGCCAAAAGACCTACCCAAATGGGTTATGGCCAGAGCCAAATCAGGCCATAAGCCAAAAGACTTACCCAAATGGGTTACGCTAGAGCCAAATCAGGCTAGAAGCCAAAAGACTTACCCAATGATTTATGGCCAGAGCCAAATCAGGCCAGAAGCCAAATGACTTACCCAAATGGGTTAAGGCCAGAGCCAAATCAAGCCAGAAGACAAATGAGTTACCCAAATGGGTTAAGGCCAGAGCCAAATCAGGCTAGAAGCCAAAAGACTTACCTAAATGGGTTACGGCCAGAGCCAAATCAGGCCAGACTTACCCAAATGGGTTAAAGCTAGAGCCAAATCAGTCCAGAAGCCCAAAGACTTACCCAAATTGGTTAAGGCCGGAGCCAAATCAGGCCAGAAGCCAAATGAGTTACCCAAATGGGTTAAGACCAGAGCCAAATCAGGCCAGAAGCCAAAAGAGTTACCCAAATGGGTTAAGGCCAGAGCCAAATCAGGCCGGAAGCCAAAAGAATTACCCAAATGGGTTAAGGCCAGAGCCAAATCTGGCCAGAAGACAAAAGACTTACCCAAATGGGTTACGGCCAAAGCCAAATAAGGCTAGAAGCCGAATGAGTTACCCAAGTGGGTTAAGGCCAGAGCCAAATCCGGCCAAAAGCTAAAAGACTTACCCAAATGGGTTATAGCCAGAGCCAAATAAGGCCAGAAGCCAAAAGACTTACCCAAGTGCGTTAAGGCCAGAGCCAAATCAAGATAGAAGCCAAATGACTTACCCTAAAGGATTATATGATCCGATAAAAAGAATTGTAAGTCGGTAAATGACTCTGGGGATATTTTACAAGAAGTCTATGCGCGATTCTACGAATCCCACATAGGCTCGGGGACTAATGTTGGGGATGTAACCCCAGGTACCCTAGAGTTGGTGTATCAAGTGACTCATTAGAACTTTGGGTGATTCAATTAAGGATGTGAAATACAAGTTTAATAAAGGAAAGGAGGAGAAAAAATGGATCTAGGCCGAACTCAATCTAATTCGGCCTAGTACAGTCCCTTCTAGGCCGAATTAAGGCTCTATGGCCTAGCTCCTCATCAGCTCCCGCCGGATCACCACCTGACCCGGTTGGGCCAAATCGAGCTACCCCAGCCCACTTTGCATCGTGCCAAGTCAACCCCGTCGCCACGTCATCTCGCATGCGTCGCCCGATCCCCTCTTTGGCACCAACGCCCCCGCTCACGCCACTTCGCCCCCATCATCCCCCGGGTGGGCCGGTAAGGAGTGATCCGGCCCGCCGCGGGGCCGCGCTGCAATGCCACACCGAACTTCCCTGGGTGGGCCGACGCAGGAACAGTTCGACCCACCATGGGTCGCCGCCCCAGCACCGCGCTCCGCGTTTCCCTGCTTCCCTCATCCCCCGGGTGGGCCAGCACGAGCCAAGCTCGGCCCACCACGGGGCTCCACCAAGCCTCAGCACGGACCGCCTCACCTGCTGCCCTCTTGGGCCGGGATAGGGAGTGCACCGGCTTGGCCCTCTCCGTCCCCCGCCAGGCCGGCCTCATCTGCTATCCGACTGGGTCGTTCTAGGCCGGATTCACTCTAAACCCGGCTGGGCCCTCAAGATGACCTCAGCCGAATTACTTCATAATCTAGCTGGGAGGAAAATAATTCGGCTGGGGCACTGTTCATGGCCCAGGGCACTGTTCATGGCCCAGGTGGGCCCCATTTCTCCCCCAGGCCGAGTTATTTTCCCCCTTGGCCGAATTTCACTTCCCTGGGCCAAATTACTTCATCCGGATGTCACTTTGCTCATATCTGGACCCACCATCAACCTCTACATTGATATGCTACCAAGTCAAGTCAAGCCTACGTCAGGTGCCAGTCTTGGGACGCCCCTGGCTC
Organism: Avena eriantha; assembly: GCA_910589775.1. Classification (NCBI taxonomy): domain Eukaryota; kingdom Viridiplantae; phylum Streptophyta; class Magnoliopsida; order Poales; family Poaceae; genus Avena; species Avena eriantha. The sequence goes on from OU342741.1 coordinate 347,292,425, forward strand.
AGACTGGCCCCTTTGGTCCAAGATGCTAAGGAATATGCTGGGCATCTGGGGAGAAGCTAAGGAATATGCCGAGCATCTCCCAAAGATGCCAAGGAATATGTTGAAGGGATAAGACCGGTGACTCATTAAAGGACAAGATGACGGGGCAAGCCCCCAATAGACAGCTCATAGGAGTACTTGTGATGACATGCCTTGTCCCCTGGGCCCCCCTTTATAAGGAGCACCAAGGGTAACGTTACAGGAGAGGTCCCCGAAGGGCTCCTCTCACTCTGCTCACTAGGAGCATGGTTTCTTCTTCCTCTGCTCTCTCCATGAGAGGCATAAGAGTAGAGCTCAAGGAGCACCATTGTAGCCACAAGCAAGGCAAGATATATGAGATTAGATGCAGGAGTAGATGTGTTATCTCACTAGGAGAGCCTCGAACCTGGGTATATCGTGTCTCTCTGAGTTCTTCCATCTGAGGTCTTCACTTCATCACCCCTCCCCGGATTCCTCCACCGTCCATCGGCCCCAACTTTAGCCTACCCATGGCATATGCCGTGACACCACCACGACACTCTAGTACTCCAGCGACATCCCAGCGTCGACATTACAACCTTGTCCTCCCATCTCCACCATGGAGCTCAAGGAAAAGAAGAGAGGCGGGGCTAACAGTGGAGCGAGAACAGCAAGGGCACACCAACACCACAGCGGGAGAAGCCACTCACCGTTAAACCCAGAGCTCCTGCCACGGGCTCGGGGAGGCAATCAAAGAAGATAGGGATGGTGACGCACTAGGTGGACACGGATCTTATCGCGTGGGCGTGCGGTGGTCTTCTCCGACACCGGCTCTCCCCATGAGAGCACCTTCACCGGAGAAAGAGAGAACGCATCGAGCCGAACGGGATCCATCTCGTTCTTCTCGAAACACCCAGGGCTGGTCTTATTTGGAGGGATGCTTGTCTTCCGCCACGTCGCCGGCGCCACCACTTGCCACCAGCGGGGAACCGTGAAGCAGAGGAAGAGCAAGGCGAGGAGGATCTGGCGACCTCCCACCTACCCTCAAACGCCACAGGGGCAGATGCCATCGAGGCAAAACCAAGACTACTACCTAATCTACATCTACCAGGGGCCATACCACCTGATCCATCATCCCGCTAGCCGGCAGCGCCGCTCGAGAGCGAGAGCAGGGCCGGTCCTAAGATTTCTAGGGCCTGGGCCGAAACTAAAATTTGGGCCTAGGACGAAACTAAAATTGGGCCCCTACTATAAAAAATCTAAATAAAATGATAAAAATAAAGATTTCACGTGTACCCAATTACCATATTCATATAAAAATAACAATGTTTACATTTTAATTTATAATTTTCTCCGTAAATGCCTAGAAGCAAAGGAGTGATAATGGAATCAATACCAATCTTATCCAACAAGTTCCTCTCCATGCATAGCGATGATGTCAATATTGACCTCTCTACCCGATACTATCTTCTTGATCCACATTATTCTGATCCTCCACAAGAACTAAAGCCAACTCGTCTGGATTCTTCGAGGTGTTCATGTTACTCTTCAAAAAATTATGAAGAGATCCTCTCTGTGATTTGATCAACTATTGTTCTTTCTTTCTATTTTTCCTTTTCCTGAGCACCGGATTCAAGCGCGATTACCAGTTAATCACATTAGAAATATAATGCGATTACTAAAGAGAACTACAATTAGGGCATCGGAAACGAGAACCAAAATCTATAGAGAATTGGTATTTGGGATAGTCGTTTGATACCTTCTACGCAGGCACAAGGTTGGACGAGCGGTCGTCCTTGGGAATTGAGAAACAACGGAATGAGTTGGATATTTGGTAGGGTTTAGGGACTTGCGATTGATCTATAAGAGGTCAGAGGCGACGACATGGTGCACTTCCATTTCCTGTTTCTGATCAGGAATTCGAGAGTCCAGACAAGGAGTTACGAAGGCTGAACCTCACACGATTCTCGCTAGATTGATCTGGTATTCAGGTAGAACCTCACGCGATCGCTACCTACACTTACATACGCGTCCAGAAGAAGGGCCTAATCTGGCAATTTCGAAAAAGCAAAGTGCTATTCTCATTTTTTTGTGATCTAATGTACATTGCATACCTGAGGAGGGCTCCTAATTTCTCTGGGCCCGGGGCGGCCGCCCCTCCAGACCCCCTCTAGGGCTGGCCCTGAGCGAGAGGGACAGGGGTGGTAGGAGGAAACATGGGGCGACTCTCAACTGGCTTGGAGGAAGGTTCACGAGGAGATGAGGCCTGTTTGTTTTCTAAAGTTTTGAGAACCATATTGCAACTCTCAGCTATGATCTTGTTTTTTTGGCTCATTTCTTTTGCTGCAAACATGAGAATGCATTGTCTTGGGTATAAGGATTTTGTTTACATTCTCATTCTAGGAAAGTAATTTCCTTTCACATGTCGATTTCTGTGATTTGGTAAAGACGAAAGAGTGTCATAATACTTGGTTCAAGTTTGTCCAATATGGATTATCGCACGCATCTTCGGTTAGGTGAATTATATGGTCGGTGCTAACCCGTGAAGCAATTTTGGCTTGGTCATTTGAAGCAACAAGTGAAAATAGAATACATGAGTTCGTCTAAGCAAATATCCCGTCTCTTGTGTTTTGTGTACAAGGAACAAGATCGAGGAAGCGAGAATCGATGTAAGGCTAGCAAAATCGAGTGATGGAAGCAAGTGCCGGAAAGAGACAACAGTTTAGGTAACATGGGTTCTCTCCGTGTTGGAACATACGAGTATTTAGCTAGTCAGTGATTGTATTATACTGGTATATCATTGTCTAGTACTTAATTATTCCTGACAATACGATTTTAGTGGAGCAGCACTATGATTGACCGGACCGACCGGTTGGTCGTGCCAACCGCACCGCTGCCCTCCAGCTTGGACCTCGCCGGTCCCAGAGAACACAGAGCGCGGCTCAGCCAATGACAGTTGGGTCCGGTGAGCCGCCCGTAGGTTCGGCGCCGGTGGGTGGGCCCGTGACAGCCGCCATATGCTCTGGCAGGTTTGGCTGCCGACCCAACGCGGTGTTCCAGCTGCAAGCGTATAGAAAAGGCACTCATGTCACTGGCGGAACAGAACGAAGCGGAAATTAGTTGGAGAGTTTCGCTAAGGCTACACGGGAGAATGGGGTCGCTTTCACTGTACTAGCTTTTAATCTTCGGGAGAGTGAACTCACTTTCATGCACATCAAAACCTAACCTGGACTTGCTACTCCCCAACCCTAGCGCCGCCGGCCCTTCCTCTCCCTCCGCCGCATCGCCACCGCCAGAGGGGGCGCCGGCGAAGCCGGGCACGCCTCTAGGACGGTGGCGGCGGGGCGGTTCTTCTCCCCCTCGCGTTCCCCGGCGCGTGGGGATCTGCAGACGGCGGCGAGGCTTCGGGCGGGCGCGGGAGGTTGCCTCGGGCGGGCGGCAGTGCTCTGGCGTCGGGATGCTGGGGTGCTGCGCCGGGTGGCTGCGTCGGTGGTCGGCGCCGGGGCTGCTGACGGAGCCGGACGGGCCCCGATCTAGGTCTGTTTGGGCCAAGCGGGCCGCGGTCGCCGTGGGCGCTGGGCTGCGTGGCGGCTTCATGGCATGTTGGTAGGAGACGTGCGGCGGTGCTCCGCCTCGCTGCTGCTGCACGACAGCCCCTTGCCCCGACCGCCCTCCTTCTTGCGACCAGGTCCGGGCTGCAGCGTCCTTCCGGGGCTCTAGGTCAGCAGGATTTGCATCGGCAGGCGGAGGCTCTCGCTGGTGCCGCACGTCGGGGGGTGTTGATCCTAAGCGCGCATGGCATGGCCACAGTGGCGAGGTCTTGGAGGATCTGGAGGGGCGAAGGGCTCGTCGTGGCAGCGCGGGCTCGTCCGGGTTTCAATCTGGGCCGCCAAGGAGGTCTCATGGTGGCGGCGATCTTCTGTCCCTCTCGCGGTGGCGGCTGCCCGGGTTCGCTCTGGTTGTCTTCTACAACTAACTCGCGGGCAGTGGTGATGATCCGGCCGACAGCTTTCGTCGCGGCGACAGGGAGTCTAGGCGTGACGACGGGAGTGTTTTGTTGATCGTCGGAAGCTTGGCGAAGGAGGGAAGGTGTGGTGGTTTGTGTCGGTCCTTGTTGGGCGAGCGTGAGGTTCGGGACTCTTCGCTAGGCGAAAGCCTTGTTTTGGCGCTAGCCAGGACCGACGACGGTGATGCCGTGAGCGCCGCATCCTTCTTGAAGTCGTCGTCAAAGCGGGAGTTTCATGTTCCTCCGCCTGGGCTCTCCGGGGGAAACCCCAGATCCTCGTGGGATCGGGCGTGGGCGGCGCTCTGGTGTCGCTTTTCCTCTTGGGGCCTCGCTTTGGACGTCCACCGGACAGTGGGACCTGTGGAATGTTTTCGTGGTTTGGCGGAGGCGGTTTCGTCTTCGGCCAGGCGGGGCACGGCCTTGGGGTCGGCATGGTTGTTGGAGCGATGTCTCCGGTTTTTCGCCTCCGCCTGTTTGCGTTGAGGTGTGGTATCGGCCTAGTTGGTCGTCGACCCGTGTGGAGCGCAGTCTCGGGGCTGGTGTGTGGCGTTGTGTTGTATCGGTTTTTCGGCCAGTTTTCTTTATAACCCGGCCAACTCTTTTCTTCTATATCAAAGGCAAAGCTTTTTGCCTCGTTTCAAAAAAAAACCTAACCCGCCGAATGTTCCAAAGGAATTTGGATATAGCTTATGTTTTTTTCTCCTTCCAAGATAGAAACAAAAAGGATCTGCCACCTACAAATTCCGAAGAAAATGAGACTAGCCCCAATGGGTATCATATGTGGTATCATATAGTACAAGCATACAAAATACTTATGTGTCACTGTAATTAATGATGAAGGAGATTGTGTTGGTATCATAGGTAGATAGGATATCATAGCACGCAGAACTAAAAAAACTAATCCAAAATAAATCTTCTCCACAATTTTACATCGAGATTCTATAAAACAATAAATACACTAAGACTATAATACTACTACTCCCTCCATTCTGGAATACTCTACGTTCTGGATCAAAATTTTGTTCAGAATTAGTCTACGTTCTAGTATACGAGGGCCCACCTCGCTAATTAATAGCACATGCAAAATCTCAACTCCCGTTGGCCTGGGTGCATACAATTTTGCATGGCCGTATTTAATCTCGCGTTGGTAAAAGAGGACGTTTTATTTCCTGTGACACATCATCAAATCTACTAGTATTCATTAATGCTTTGCTAAATTGGGTGAGATTTTCTAAAACGTTGAATATTTCAGAATAGAGGGAGTACATGATACTATGCATTATAGAGACGGTGTGATATGCTAGTATCATATGCGTGATATTACTATATGATACTCCTCATTGTGACTAGTCTGATACATTCAAGCATACATTCAAGCAGCAAGTGTCAGTTTTCAAACTCCAGACAACAAAACTAAGAATATAACCCCTTGGTCTGAAAAAAGATATCGCATATTACCTAGATCCATATATCTATTAATCTACCATATAATAAAAACTAAACAAATATGCAATATTTTTTTCAGACGGAGGGAGTGCCTCCGCTTCCAAGAACGCAAAAAAACCAGAGCCTACACAAGGAAAATGCTTAACGTGCGAGTAAATACTGGTATCGGTTTAGCCATTGACCACATAACATTATTGGTTATTACTAAGTCCTGATCATTCACCATTCGATCTCTGGTTCTCTACCTCGAATACCGAAGGATATTCTGGCAACCAACATTTTGATTCAAAAAAACAATGAGTACATCGAAAAATACATCATAATTTCAAGAAAAGATTCGAGATACGTACATTTTCTACTCCGTACCATATAATCGCTTGACTTGAATTCGCAAAAAAAATATATAATCGCTTGATTTTCAATCAAGAACAAAACTTCCCATCGTTCCACGAAAGCGGAGAGTCTCCGTGTCTGCCGTGTGAACGCAGCGGCGACATCCTGGTCCCAGCTGCAGAGACAGTGGAGCAATCTAACATATCGCCTGTCGGACCCACCTGGCATCCGCAGAGTACGAGGCGTCCAGCTTAACCCCCGACCCCGTTAAAGTATCACCTACGGTACAACGGCCACCTCTCTCTCTCTCTCTCTCTCTCTCTCCTCGCCGTCTGCCTGTTCCTCTCTCCTCGCCGCGCCGCCATGAACAACCTACTCACCGTAAGTACCCTCTCTCTCTCTCTCTCTCTCTCTCTCTCTCTCTCTCTCTCTCTCTCTCTTGCCTCCCTCCCCTCCCCTCCCCTCTGAACCTTCCTCTCCCCTGATCTCATCACGCTGGGCTTCCCCAATTGCTTCGCCCGAGTGGCGAGGATCCAGCACGCGAGCTCGAGATCTGGGCGAGGCTAGTCGACGTGTCCCCTCCCGTACCGGCCTTCGAATTCCTGGAAGAACCGCTGGTCTGCCTCCTGGAGCTTGAAGTCGGCTGCGCTTGATCGGGTCTAGCGGCGGTGGAGTGACTGGCAGGGAAAGAGATTGCTTAAGCGGCGCGGCGAAAAAAAGAGAGGAAAATGCCACGCAAGGAATCGGCTTAGTTGCTCTGATGTGCGTGGCGGACTAGAAAGGATTTATCTGTTTAGGATGGTCGCGGTAGATCTGATTTTCTGTGTTATGAGCAGCGGGCTGGCTGTGTTAGGAGCAGTGGGCTACTTGCTGTCTTTTTTTTCACCTCGCCGGGATGGTTGTTCTGATTTTAGCTGAGCTTTTTATGCTTGGCCTTGGAGTAAATTTTGGTCTCATGGTCAAAATACCATCGACTCTTTGGTTGAAAACTCATAATGATCACATCAGTTATTTGGACAGTCAAATTAACTGGCTGGTAATTTCTGTGGGGATTGATGTGCCGGAAGACTTCACAACGTTCTTTTGGCATCACATGGTCAATGTCATGTTTGTTTCGACATGCACTGCGTTATGATTTACAAACGGTTTGTAACTGGGAAGGAAGCGTTTTACATCTGAAAGTGACAGCTTAAATACTCTTTTGGCAGTTTATCTGTCTTGTTATGAATGCGGTAGCTTAATGGTTATAATGCTAATGCTTTATTAGACCACAATTCTATTAGTTGTAGCTGGTGCAAGAAGCACATTTGGCTTTTCATACTGGATTCATAACAATCGACCCTTCTTCTGTGATTGACTGTTGCAGTACATTTATTGCATATTGTTAACACTCCGCTTTTGCAGGATTCCTTTGAGCTCCCTCGGCGGGATTCCTCAAGAGATGGGGATGTCGAAATGGGAATGCATCAGCCTGATGCTTCAGATAACTTGAAAGGTTTCTTAAAAAAGGTGGTGTTCATAAAGTTCCTTAGTCTTCATGTCTTTGCATTCTGTTACAGTGCTAAAATATTTGTCCAGCTTTTGTGCTTCAGATTAATGACATGATGCTTTGGTGCATAGGTTGATGGAATCGAGAGCTTAATCGCTAAACTGACGGCTCTCTTGACTAAGCTCCAGGTCCATTCATCATCCCCCAAACCATTAGTTTTCGTGGTTCTTATGTTTTCTGGTGTATTTATTGTGGTAGCAACTATGCGCTCTTTTATCGCAGTACTTATCAAAGCCATGCAATTTTATATAATATATTTGCACGTTGCTTTTGCTTGCAGACTGCAAATGAGGAATCAAAAGCAGTTACAAAAGCGAGTGCCATGAAAGGTGAGAACTTTTGTAGTTTACCAGAGCTAAACCTTATCTGAAATTAGTGTGTACTCTCTTGAAAAATTCGCTATACTTATATTCAGACACAACAATACTTTTATATAGCAATTAAGCAGCGAATGGAGAAAGATATAGATGAAGTGGGCAAAATTGCTCGCATGGCAAAGGCAAAATTTGATGAACTGGAGAAAGACGTATGTTTTCACTTGACCCTGCTTGTGAATGGTTTTCTTTTACCAGTATCCACATAAATTAAAAGGCGGGCATGCTTATCGTTTGCTACCCCTGTGATACAGAACTTGTCTAACAGGCAGAAACCTGGATGCGGGAAGGGGTCTGCAGTTGACCGATCAAGAGAGCAGACTACTGGGTAAATTTACTGTTGATTTGTGTTTTTTTATCTCTTCCCTTTATGAGTTGTTATTCACTATGCTTATTGTTCTCTACAGAGCAGTGAAAAAGAAATTGAAGGGGCGGATGGATGAGTTTCAGGTATTGTATACTCTAATTGGAATGTCTAACTTGCCATATATGTGAGGATTTTCCTGTTATGTGATTAAATGTTCCCTATAATGCCCAATAGTTGTTAATAGACAAAGACAATCAAAACTAGTCACTATTTCTATGCCTCAGAGTACTAGCATGAAACCACTTTGCTTCCCATGTCTATGAGACCACAATCTAGCTCTTCATAAGCGGGGAAAGTGTGGCTTCATTTATTCTTGTATGTTCTTACAAGTGAAAGAAAGACATCAGTGAAAAATGTTTAGCTAATTGTCCCACTTTCGACTTTCATTAACTCCCTTGATTGTTTGACTCTGAAAGACCCTTATGTAGTCACGATGATGGATTGATAAGCTTTGTTGATTCTTTTATGTTATTATTACAAGTGAAAAAAAGACACTAGTGAAAAATGATTAGCTAATGTTCCTAGTTTTGACTTTCATTAACTCCCCTGATGGTAAGACTCTCAAAGAGCGTTATGTTTCTTAGTCACGATAATAGATTGATAGGCTTCACTGATTCTTGTATGTTCTCACAAGTGAAAAAAAGACATTAGTGAAAAATGCTTAGCTAATTGTCCCACTTTTTATGTTCATTAACTCCACTGATGGTAAGACTCTAGGAAGCCTTATGTTCCTTGGTCACAATGATAGATTGATAGTATGAGTACTATCGGCCTGATGTCTCTAAAGAAGCCGTGAAATGAATTTAATGTCATACTGCAGTATGTGAGTGACACGGTGTTACCCTCTGATGCAGGTATTGAGAGAATCAATCCGGCAGGAGTATCGGGAAGTCGTTGAAAGAAGGGTATTTACTGTAACTGGTAATCGTCCTGATGAAGAGGTAAGTAGTTGTTGCAACATTGATCTATGGTTGGCTTTGTACTTTGCGTTGCTATGTTTTTAAATGGTTTATTTACACTGTGTTTCCTTTGTTACTTTGGGACCTGCAGACTATTGACGATTTAATAGAGACTGGGAGAAGTGAGCAAATTTTCAAAGATGCGGTTCAGCAGCAGGGGAGAGGCCAGGTATGACGTATATTATATATAACATGGTCTCTTACTTTGGAAAAATGCATCAAAATCTCATCAGGATAATTTTGTTATTTCTAGATATTGGACACTGTTGCTGAGATACAGGAGCGACATGACGCTGTAAGGGATCTGGAGAGGAAGCTCCTGGAGCTGCAGCAGGTCAGCTTTCATTTGCATATAAGCTCTTACACAATTGTATTGTTCACTGCATGCATATGTCTTAATTTACCCCATTTCGTTGGTTTTTTGCCTTGTAGATATTCCTGGACATGGCAGTGTTGGTTGATGCTCAAGGAGACATGATCAACCACATCGAGACACATGTAACACCACTTCTGTAAACAGTTTATTTGAAATAGATCTAGCCAATTTTATGAAGCAAGCAAACGATTGCTTGCTTGCTGCTATGCTAACACTAACTTTTTCTTGTTCCAAGGTATCAAATGCTACCAACCACATTTCGCAAGGAGTGGGCGCCCTCCAGAACGCAAAGAAGCTGCAGCGGAACTCGAGAAAGTGGATGTGCTACGCCATCATCCTTCTCCTCGTGGTAGTGGTGATCATCGTTGTCGCAGTTATCCAGCCATGGAAGAAGTAACTGTTGAGCACGGCCCGAAAACCGAAGATCTTGGCGGAATATATACATATATTGTTTTCATGTTTGTGTAATCTGTCTAGTCTATGTCCACTCTTCTATCGCTGTACCTATGTTCAACGAGACAAATGCCCATATTGTTTGCCCTTGGGAGGGGGCTGCTGCTATTCGTTCGAGTTTCTGTGTGCTCTAACTATGTCAGCTGTGAAACTGGTGAAACATGAGACTCAGTTGTGCATTCTGATTTCTGAGTCTTTTTTTATTGAAGTTGTGCAGCAATAGTATACAACATAAGTTGTGCAGCAATAGTATACAACATACTATAAGAAAGTTATGCTGTTTGTTGCTGGATCTAAAAGCTTATTCATAAGAGACTAGGCAGAGGGCTAGTGGTTAGCAGCCTGAGTTTGCTCGCTAGCCCGGAAACCTGGGTTCGCGTTTCTGCTCCGCAGCTCCCTTTCTTCTTCTGGGTACTAGTGCCCATGGGTCTCGTTTTTTTTTAAAGCTCATTCATCTTGTGGCTGATCGCCGCTGCCGCCGTCTTCGTCGACTTCCAGGGGCTTGAAGTGCTTGCCGTCCAGCAGGTACGTGCCCACGGCGAGCCGCACAGCCCAGACGTCCTTGGGCCTCCGCGCCATTATCCTGCGCAACGTGGGGATGGCAGGGGTCAAAAAGACATGGCATACACAATTGAGTCTCGTGTAAGAGTATACGGACTAGGACGGAGTGCTACCTCCCGACGTCGCCCGGTTTGACGCGGCCGGCGTTCTGCCGGAGCGACGGCACCGACGCGGCGGTCTTGAGCATTGGCGGCTCCTCGATGATCACGATCGGTGAGCCGACCTTGAGCTTCGACTTTGAGACGCCGGACGCGTCGCTGTTCGCGCACTGGACATTGACGCCGGCACGGTGTCGTCGGACCGGAAAGGCTAGGATTCGCGGTGGTGAGGCGCGGTAGGATGACGAGGATACAGCAGCAGCTGCTGGCCGTAGCATCCTGCTCCTGCCTACCGAAAACGGGATATGGATAAAGGGCTTCGGCTTGTTAACTTGTGGCTAGTGTTCGGTGGGCGTGCAAAGGACGTTAGGCAGTTTGGTTGCTGATGAAGGAAATTGTGGATTTACCGTGGGTTCGTGCTTTGGGATTTTCTGGTACTTATAGTTTCCATGCGCTCTAAAAAGGGGCGCGCTAGCCGTCTCCGGGCATAATTTTCCCAAATCCTTCCCGGGCCACGTGTCCTAAAATAGGCCTAATCTCGCTTTTATTATAAACGGATCGAATTTGCTACAATATGTCTCATTTTTGCTACATTTAGCAAAAAACGGTTTGGCTCAGAAAATAGAAAAATAGACTAGACCTCGCCGAAGATTTCGTCAGAGACCTCGCCGGCGACCGCGTAGCAAAAAAGAAGTTGTGCTAATGTAGCATATCCGATCTCGCCGGAGGCCGGTAGACCTCACCGTACTGTAACAAAAACTTTACGCTATTGTAGCAAAATCATAAAATGTATGCAGCAAATAAAATATCATATTGTAGCAAAAAAAATAGCTATTGTAGCAAAAGTACTAAACAGGTGTAGCAAACAATTTATGTTATTGTAGCAAAGAGGACTTCGTTGGAGACATCGCCGGAATTCATAGACCAAATTTTGTACAGGACAGTGTAGCAAGGTGTAGCATATAGAGAACACCAATGTAGTAAAAACGAAATGAATACATAGCAAAATAAAAACAAGCATGTAGCAAAATAAGTCCCCCAAAGTAGCACCCGACGCAGGCTTTCGTAACAACACTGCATGCCTATGGTAGCAGTCGCTGCTACTTGTAGCAACGGCCCGCCGTCCGTAGTTGTCGGGCACCGTCTGGTAGCAACTCCGCCCATCTTTGGTAGCATATCTGCAGCCCTTTGGTAGCAAGGAAGGCACCCATCAGTCGGGCAGCACCTCCATCTCCCATCCATGGCCTCCTCCTCGCCCCCCTCGAGCATCACCCCTGCCGCAGGCCCAGGATAAGACCTCGCCAGAGATGGGAGGGTCGGCGGATGGCGAGAGAGTGGGTGGCGACGGAGATCCGTCGAAGATCTCGGAAGCGCGGCCAGAGCGAGTGCGGCGAGGGACTCGTGCCCCTGGCCCTTTGCCCGAGGACAAACTCAAGCACCGACGAGCTCCTCCCTTGACTACTGCTCTGCTTTGGAACTCCCATGGCGCGAGGTAACAAAAACTTTACGCTATTGTAGCAAAATCATATAATGTATGCAGCAAATAAAATATCATATTGTAGCCAAAAATAGCTATTGTAGCAAAAGTACTAAACGGGTGTAGCAAACAATTTATGTTATTGTAGCAAAGAGGACTTCGTTGGAGACATCGCCGGAATTCATAGACCAAATTTTGTACAGGACAGTGTAGCAAGTGTAGCATATAGAGAACACCAATGTAGTAAAAACGAAATGAATACATAGCAAAATAAAAACAAGCATGTAGCAAAATAAGTCCCCCAAAGTAGCACCCAACCCAGGCTTTCGTAACAACACTGCATGCCTATGGTAGCAGTCGCTGCTACTTGTAGCAACGGCCCGCCGTCCGTAGTTGTCGGGCATCGTCTGGTAGCAACTCCGCCCATCTTCGGTAGCATATCTGCAGCCCTTTGGTAGCAAGGAAGGCACCCATCAGTCGGGCAACACCTCCATCTCCCATCCATGGCCTCCTCCTCACCCCCTCGAGCATCACCCCTGCCGCAGGCCCGGGATAAGACCTCGCCGGAGATGGGAGGGTCGGCGGATGGCGAGGGAGTGGGTGGCGACGGAGATCCGTCAAAGATCTCGGAAGCGCGGCCAGAGCGCGTGCGGCGAGGGACTCGTGCCCCTGGCCCTTTGGCCGAGGACAAACTCAGGCGCCGACAAGCTCCTCCCTTGACTACTGCTCTGCTTTGGAACTCCCGTGGCGCGAGGTCGAACCCCCATGGTGAGGACGGGGCGCGCGGCGGCGCATGGCGAGACGCGCAGCAACACGGGGGCGGCGTTGCGAGGCGGAACCGCTGCGGCAGTTTCCATGGGGTAGGGAAGAAAGGCGGCGGCTGCGTGCAGCAGTTTCCGTGGAGAAGCCGGGAAGAGATAAGGAAGGGGCGGTAGTTTCCATGGATAGTTGGACCTCACGCGTCGAGTGTAGACCCAGGGGATCATTTCGTACGATCCCTCGGAGGATGTGTATCGTTTTCCCTCTAAAAATTATCAAGGATATATACCACATAATTGTATTTTGGTGGTATACCACATATATTATTGATCAACTGTGGTCCAAATAAATCATAAAATACCTGTATAAATGAATATAGTAATGAGTAATTCTGTTTACTGTCCACACACGGCATACTTTGGCAATTGGCCTCATCATCAACAATCTAATAAACAATAGATGGAACCAAGTTTACAACCTATCCACCATCCCATAATTTTTTTTATTGTGTCAGAAATATCATTATTTTTCCCCAAGTTACAATTAACCATAACCAGTGATGATCATGCAGTGATGCATACTAGTGAAGCTAACTAAAGCAAGTCCGGTTTGTGAGGATTCACCCTGATCTCAACAAGTCCGGCGTGGAGGTGGTTCCAAGTCAGAGCACGCAATGGATTATAGTGTTTTTGATATTGTAACGTTCAGACTTGTGCTTGATCATCTCGAGCCGCCCCTCGCCGCAGCGAACCACCTCCGCGTCGGTCAAGACAGTTTGCACCTCTTCATGCTCCTCGTGATACAACTCTTTCGCCCCGTCTCACGTCGCCTCCCCGCAGGCGGCCAAGGCGGCTCCCCTCTCTCTGCCTTCGCCCTCTCGCTCCCCCTCCCTCTGCTCTCATCCCCCTCCCTATGCCACCGCCGGCGTGCACCGACGAGCAAAGCTCGTGAGGTTGCGACGGTGGCGGGACGTCCCATTGCCACGCGCAGGAGGGCCTTGCAGGGGCGGCACAATCTATGGCGGCGCACGACGATGGCAGGGTCTCGGCCGGCAGCGGCAGGCAAGCCGCAGAGGCGGGTGCTAGGGGCACGAGGCGCAAGTGGTGACAGATGCTCTGAAGGCAGGCAGCGACGGGTGGCTGGGTGCTCCTGGCGGCAGGGCTCACGGGTCCGATCTGGGCCCCTTCAGGCCCAATCTAGGCCTTGCGGACCTAGCGATGCGTGCTTCTGCATGCACATCCGCGTTGCGTCGTGCGCTCGGGAGCACCTCCTCGATCCTAGGCAAGGCTGAGGCACCAGACCTAGGCCAGGCTGTCCTAGGTCTTGCTGCCGCCCGACAGATGCATGAGGCTCTATAGGGGTGACTTGTGGGTGACACTGTGGTGTCGTGTCTTCCGTACTCATCTCCCTTCTACTACCCGTGGGATGACGTCAGTTGCCTCTGGCCATGTTGTTCATCTCGTGGTGGTTGTGCTTGCTGTTTTGTGGGTGCGAGAGCGTTCCTCAGACCGACGGTGGTCCGGCAGGCCCAAGTGAGCTCGGTGGCGAGGGAGCTGCTGCTTGGCGGTGGATCTCCTAGTGGACGGAAGAGTATGGCCTAGTGCTATGGTTGGCGTGCATGGTGGAACCCTTGCCGCAGTGCGGCGACGGGGCTTCACGAGCCTATTCGGGCTCAGTCGGGCCAGGAGGGCCTGGTTTGTCCTGCTGCTGCATCCGGTCGGCTACCGCCTTCAGGCGGTGGAGGTAGTTCCCTCCTGCGTGCTTATGTCATGCCGATCCTCGCCAAAGTTTTCTCTTTTTTGGTCTTACCGACCTTGCACCGTGGGTCACGGTGAGACGGCGGTGGCGACTTCAAGACTATGGTGGCGCATGTATTATAAAGTGTCCAGGAGTATGGTTGTTTTAGGGATCAGGAGAAATCCTTGTCATATTGACACCTACGCGGTGACTTATGCGGGTGTTGACATCCTTTCTGAAGGGCGTCGGGTGTATCTCTTCCCCACCTCCCATTGCATACTGGGGGAAACCCTAAGACCAGTCCGGACAACAGTGTCATCGTTAATTACCTTTTTGGAGGTGTTGTTTGGTACGCGTAGCTTTGGACTACTAGATGTGTGGTGGTACTTTTCCAGAGGGCGCAACAATTGCGAGTTATCTCCGTTTTCGCCGTACCACTGATGTTAGCTTTCTTTTCTTTTCTTTCTTCTTGTTTTTCTTTTCGTCTTGGCTTGTGTTGTTTTTCCCCTAGCATTGTTCACAATGTTGTATCAGGTGGTTGCTATGTTAATATAGCGGGGCGTAAAGCATGTTTCGAGGAGTGATAGAACTCTTTCGTGAAGTAGGTAGCAATGCAAAACCTGCCTGAGCCCATATTCACAAAAGCACGCTTGACCGGAGACCACTGATGCCTAGAAGTATAGGGGATCGCTGAAATCTTCGATGGGAAGTATTACCCAAATTTATAGTTCGACTCAAGGGGAACACAAGAATATCAATAATACTTTAGCAATTGATACGTCACTCTCAACCACACATGTATATCAATAAACTCACAAAGCAAGTGGTGATTTTATAACAGTTGATTCAAATCAGTAAAACAAATAGTAACAAGTAGTAAACAATAGCAGCAAATTTTTAGTTTTCACCAGAAGTAGTGTTGTGTAACTTCAGTGGCTAAAAGCGTAGGCATGGGATGATAACGAGGTGTTGCATGAATGATATTTATCATATAATATATCCTAATAACATGGCATGCATCTCTAATTCAGTTGTATGTAGATGTGTGTTCCTAATATAGTTATGCGTACTAACCAAGAGAATTTGCATGACATCTTTTGTCCTACCTACCTATTTTATCGAGGCCAACTTGAAATTATAGGCAATTAAGATATATCATTTCGAATAGACCGGATCAAAACATTAACACTTCATGAACACACAATATCCTCAAACTATCATATATTCCCATTATTTTCCCTAACTATCACTTTAGGGTTCGCAGGTTCAAAATAATAATAGGTAATACACTTTGCAAATCCATACCAAACTCAAATATATGATGTGGCAATAAAAGTTTAAAACTGAGATCATGTCACTCGGGCCCTAGCAACAAGCATTAAACATAGCAAAGGTGTACAAACTCTCATACATGAATATCCTCAAGATAAACCCCTCAAATCCTGATACATATGGATGATTGCATGATCAATCTCATGCAATCCCCATCCACCTCACATGCCTACAAAGAACTACTCACACATGGCGATGGAGAGTGAGCACATGATGGTTGGTGATGGCATTGATGACGATGGTGGTGGAGAAGACCTCGAAATCCCCCTCTCCGGTGTGGAGAGAAGGATCAATCCGATCCCCGAAATGAAGAATGTGGATGTGGCAGTGCTCTTTTTAGTGAAAGGCTCCGTGCTTCTGGATACCTATGTTTCTCGGGCATATAAGGGGGTACGCTAAAGGAGAGGACAAGGCGACGCTCCAGGGCCAAATGGGCCTAGGTTGCACGCTGTCCCTTGCTGGGCGCGCCACCTGGGCTCTTTTGGTCCTGGTGGCTCCCCTCGCGTGATTCCAAAGTCTAGGCTCCTTGTCTTGGTGAAAAACTTCCGTGGTATTTTTTACTCGATTTTATTTCCCGTGAAAAAGACAGAAAGAAGACTTTTGCTAACAACAGCCTCACAATCAGCAATTTTATCCAAGTATGGTGAGATTCCGCCACAAATCACCAAGCAAAGTACTTGTAAAAGTAGATACATTTTGGATGTATCAGCTCCCCCAAGCTTAGCTCGTTGTTTGTCCTCAAACAACTCAAATGCAATGTAGAAGCGATAAAAGACTTTGACAAGAACTTTGCTCTATTCATGCCTAACAGTTTAACATAACAAGTATTTGGAACATAGCTTTATCAATGAATAGCAAAGTGTTAACAAAAGTTTACTATGTTGATGTTCCAATGTTTATATATGGTGCAAAGAAGATAATATATAACAACACTATTTAGGCATGACTAATTGGTAGTGGCAACGAACAAAGTTCTCACATCGCATTTTAATGGAATCATGAATAAGTTTTTTTAGACCTTTGATCCTTTCAATTATTGACCAATAATTCACCATGCTTGCAATGCAAACTAAATAATTCGGTGATGTCGTATCCTTCCAGTATTTGAACCTTTAAATGCTCATAGAAGATCCATACATGAGTGAGTGGCTAGTATCTTTAGTTGACAACATGGTAGAGTGGAAATAGGATAGGTGCTTGCTTATAAGCTTTTGCACCTTATATGAGTGGCATGGCCTTCTCCCCATTGCTTTGTATTTGTATCATGTTTCAACATCTTTCATCTTTATTTTGATTGGCATTTTGACTTTTCCTTTTTGTGGACACTTTTTCGATGTCTTCACATTGGCCAGCTCATTGCGTTCATTTTCTTTTTCAGGATAATGGTTCGTGGATATTTGCCCACCAACATAATGATGGCCATGTTGGCGGAATTGGTTTAAAGGCTAGCGAAAAGGCTGAGTTGTCAACTAAAGATACTATCAACCGACTTACATATGACTCGACGATGATATTTACTATTTGAAAGACTGGAATGCCATACAAACATCGGCCTTCATATTTCAAAGACACGTAGGAATATAAATATTCAACATTGAATATGTGCCACGTTCACATTTGCAAGCACAATGGGATGCATAGTCCTTTGTTCAGAGCTACTATCTTTCAATCACGTCTAAATAATGTTCCTTAATACCTCTCATTTGCATTATCATATAACTAGAAGAACACAGACAAAGTAAAGATCCACTACCACTTCCCTAAGTATTGATGAAACTATGCTCAAGTACTTGCTATTGTTAAATTGCATACCTAAGTACAGCAAAGGTGTCATACCTCTTTCATCAATTCATACATCTTGATTTATCATAGTTGTTCTTCCTCTCCCAACTTGAACTGCACAATTCACTTCTCATACAGAGTAAAGTCAAGAGAATATAGCTTGGTTCAATTAGGACTTCGTTTTCCACGGGTGTAAAAACGGTGGCACATGGTGGCTGTAATCCATAAATTATCGTATCATTCATATGGGGATCATTTGCAAGTCAACTGGCCACCTTTAGTGTTGAATATCGAAATCTGTCAATAGATTACTGTAGTGATGCATCACAATTTTGCCTTACTTAAACATCCCAGTAATTTTGGCTGATTTCTACGTGTGTGTGGGATGAAAAGTTATAGTAGCTGCATGAAAATAAACCTAATCGTAGTTACAGAAAAAAATATGAAAAATAAAATAGTGAACAACATCATGCAGATTTCTGCAACTCCTTCTACGTGCTTTACAAAAACGAAAATCTTTTTGTTGTTTTCAGTTTTGGGTGACAAAGGTAATCAACTAAATGACATGCAAGCTAGAGAGACAAGTGAAATATTTTTGGGGTTTTGGGTTTTTACTAAAAGTAGACAACATGCAAGAAGCTCAAAAGTGAAATATTTTTGGGTTTTTGAGTTCTTGGAGTAATGAAACTACAACTAAGGCAACTTAAGAAATTCTATCATGGAATATATAGTGAAAAGAAAGGGAGGAAATCATACTCCCCCAAGCTTGGGTAGAAGCTAGTAGCCTGGGTAGTTGGGGCCTGACCCCTATCGTATGGTCCATCTCCATAGTAGGGTGGCGGTTGCTCCCATGATCCCCACTCCTAAGAAGCACCCTCATTCCAAAAATGAGAAGAAGAGCCTTGCCCTAGGTGATGTCCATGTGCTGCAGATGTACCACCTCATGCATTGTATGCTAGCTGTGGAGGAAAATTCTCCCATGCTAAAGGTGAAGGTGGAGTAGGAGTTTCTTCCCATGAAGACGCGTTCGCTTGAGCTATCCACTTGTTTGTTAACCTGTCAAAATACTCAAGACGAGGGAGCATGGCAGATTCAAACACATCATGCCTAACCATGAATCTATATATTGTAAAACCATTTTCCAAGGTATTCAATATTCCCATAATCCCATGTTATGCAGCATTTGGGATTCTAAAAGGTTAGTTTCCATGATTTTCGTTCCCTTATACCTGAACTTCATTTCCTCCTTAATATAGTTATAAATTAATGTAGCTATGGCTCCAGCAAATAGAGGTTTGGTCAAATTATCGGCTACAACATATGACAAAGTTCTAGCAATAATCACACCCAAATTATACTCAGATTGTATACCTTATTTATCACATTTAAATAAATATACAATAGGTCCAGTGCATGCAGTAGAGTTTTTTCTAGCAAGAAATCCTCTAACAAGGAACAATGCAAAATATATTTGCCCCAGGTACTGAATATGTGAGAGTTTTCCCCTATGAATATTATCAGGCATATCGACACTTATGCTCTTCCAAAATTCCCGAAGGCTAGCATCAGAGTCACTAGGAATTTCATCCCAACTTCCAGTATTGGGTAAGCTTAGGGCTTTACAAAACTTTTCTAAGGACATGATAAGCCTTTGTTGTTTCATTACAAACCTCACATCAAAAGTGATGGGGGAATTTTTAACTTTCTTACTTACCTTCTCCTTGGTATGCACAAATCTGAAGGTAGCTAGGAATTCTCTGCTTATCTTAGCATAGGTCTTTTCAGGATTGCTTGCAAATACTTCCAACCCCATTCTTGCTAGGAAGTAGCTGAAATCTTCTTCTATGTGCAACATCTTCAACACCTCAGGGTCTTGCCATCTTGTGGCATGCACATCCAAGTACTCTGCATTGCCAAGCATATCATCTTCCCATTGTTGATCTTCATCATAGTTGAGGGAGACTTTATTGTTTCTTCTTGATCTTAGGCCACCAAGGAGGCCTTTGCCCTTGTTCATGGTGAGTGAGACCTTGCAGCACTTTAACAAAAATCACTAAACAGTTATATGTAGCAAGTTATAATTACTCAAGCATGCTCATGGGAGGCTCTACCGAGCAAGACTATATCTCATTTCTACTTAAAAAGCTTCAAATCCATGATTTTTTATGCATAAGATGTGACACCAAGAGCAAATTTTTTCTCATAATGCAAAGCATCATACCAAAAATAATTTGGATGGGTGGAGGAGTCGCATACCAATGAGTAATCCCTCCAAATGGATTTGAAAATGGTTGCCCAAACTTGTAGATCAAGAATTGAGCAACAAAGGAGCAATAGAAAAAACGTGAGTGGTACCTGGTCAGGTTCTGAGAGGAAGAGATGAACCTGGGAGGTTGGAGCCAACATAACTCCGCCTAGGGGCCCACAAGGTTGGATGGCATGCCCTGGTGTGGTGGGCGTGCCACCAGGTCCCATTTGGACCCTGTTTGCTGTTTGGCTTTGTACTTTCGCAGGGTGGATCCTCTGTGTAGAAAAATGACCTAGGAATTTTCTCGTAATTTTTGGAAAATATTTCTGTGTAAAAATTCAGAAATAAAAAACTTTCAAAAATAGGCATAGAATAAATAAAGGAACTTATGTTGAGTGAATAATAAACTTTGATACTACTACATGAATATTTTAATGGAAATCATCATCAGATCATTAAAATGTTAAGAATGAAGTTGATCAAGTCCCATTAATACCATGATAATGATAGAAACAATGATTTAGTTATTGTAATGAAAGAAAATTTCAGGATACCTCATAATAGATTGGCATTGTTTCAACCGTTATGGTTTTATACTTAGGCTTTGGAGGAGGAATAGGCATTTCAAATCTTCCAACCATAAGGATCCTTGGTTCAATGGAGTTGACTCTTTTCTTTGGTAGTTCCCCATAGTTCTTCTTTGGAAAATATATAGTGTGTTCCTTCCCTTTTAAATTGAATGCTACTTTGCCTTCAGTACAATTAATCATAACCCCTACAGTATTTAGAAAAGATCTACCAAGAATATTAGATAAGTTATCATATTCAGGCATTTCCAATATCACAAAGTCTATAGGGATCTATACATCAACAATCATGATAGGAACATCTTCACATATACCAATAGGGATAGTAGTAGATTTATCAGCCATTTAAAGGGAAACTTTAGTAGGGACTAACTTATTTAAATTAAGTTTCTTATAAAGAGAGAAATACATGACACTTACTCCAGCTCCAAGGTCACATAAAGCATATTTCACATAGGTATCGTTGATTCTGCAAGGAATAGTTGGAATACCTAGATCTCCGCGCTTTTCAGGCAATTTTCTTTCAAACGAATAGTCAGCAAGCATAACAGTGATAGCTTTATTGGGTATTTCCTTTTGTTAGTGACAATATCTTTCATATATTTAGAGTAAGGAGGAATTTTAATAGAATCAATTAGAGGAATTTGCAAGTATAAACCTTTTATCAATGCAATAAACTTTTCAAACCTTGCATCATCTAAATTTTTCATTGCCTCTTAGGGATATGGTATAGGCCTTTGAACCTAGGGATCCCTTTCCTTACCTTTTGGTTTAGGTGTAGGTTTCTTTTTTCTCTTGTCTCTTGAAGATTGAGATCATTCCTCTCAATAGATTCCGATTCTTCATGGTTTTCCTCCTCCTGTGGCTCTTCATGTGGTTGAGACATCTCCACATCATCTTCTTCATTATTATTATCTTCAGTTTTAGCATCAGACATAGATACATTATTATTATCTTCATCCTCATTAATTTCACTTTCATTGGGAGATTTTCCTGTGGGAGATTTTCTTAAGAGCCTCTTGCTCTTTCCTCTTTGGATGTACCTCTGGATGATCAGGATCCTGGGTGCTGGAGCCTCCCCTAATATTAACTCCACAAACTTCCCTATTTTCAGCAAGGAGCTTCTCATATAATTTATTTTTGAAGAGATATCATTTGCTCCACTTGATTGTTCATCATTTTGTAATTCTTAACAGTCACCTTAATAGAATCTACACAAGAACTCACCCTTTCATGAAGGACTTTAATTTGTTGAGAGTTTCCTATTATATCCTTCTCAATTTTATGGTCAAAAGCTTTTCGATGATAAGCAACGTTACTTGAATGATCAACATATGATATTTCAGTAGGGGTGATACCTTTTAATTACCTTTAGTATAACATATTGCATGTACTTGGATGGGAAAACATGGTTCATCAATAGGGAGCTTGACACCCATTTTAGAAAGTTCCTACAAATGAGAGGTTTTAATACCCTTTTATTTAATAGACCTTGAGGCTTGTTTCACGTCTTCATTAGATAATTTATGAATACCTCCCTTGTTATGAATCAGTTCAATCCTCTCTTCCTCTTCAATATGCCAATCATGATGATTTTGAGTAATAGTGTCCAATAATCCTTTAGCTTCCTCAATAGTCCTGTGCCTAAAAATATTACATGCAACACTATCGATCTAGATTTTTTAGTTAGTCCATTATAAAATATATCAAGCAACTCATTATCTTTAAAACCATGGGCAGGGCAAGCACAATACCTCCCCCAAGCTTGAGGGATACTTTCTTCCTTATTTTGAGCAAAGCTACTAATTTCAACAATCATGGCATGTACTTTACTAGTAGGGAAATACTTATTATAGAATGAATATATGCATGCCCTTTGGCTAGTTATTGACTTGGGAGCTAATGAGTTATACCAAGCTTTTGCATCTCCTCCTAAAGAGAAGGGAAACAATTTCAAAAAGTAATAGCATTGTTGGATTTCATTTTCCCCAAAAAGCAAGCTAGTTCATTAAGTTTTGTTAAGTGTTCATAAGGGAATTCTTCTTCTTTACCATAGAACTTAGATGCTTCAACTCTTTCTATTATTTAAGGGTCAATATCAAACTCATAATCTTCATTTTCAATGTATATTGTAGGTGCATCAATTTTACTAGCTATAGGGAATAATTCTCCTAGAGAAAAGTGTAACACCCCGTCCACTCCTGGGCCCGGGGGGTGTCACTCCTGGCAGCTTAATAGGATATCTAGACCGGCCCCACAGACCAACACTAGCCTTTTCTGCGCACTTTGTCCTCACTCATGCGCACCCGGTTACCCCCTTCCCGGTCGGTCACCCATCCTAGAATTTCTCTAGCCCAAGCACGCTTAACCTTAGAGTTCTTTTCGAATGAGCTTCCGAAAAAGAAGTTGCAACTTGTTGATATGGGTATCCTATCAATCCTATTAAGCCATGTGCTGGATCTCACATAAACCCACCCTTTAGAAGATCGATGCCCTCATCGATCAAGCACACCCTAGGAACGTTCCCTCTTGGCACGCGTCTGTGCGTCTAGTGCCGGCACATGTGTCATGTCGTGTCCACTCCGGGCCACACACGCCATGCTCCACATGTCCCGCCACTGATCCGCACACACCCGTGTAATTGCAAGGGTTGGCTCTGATACCACTTGTAACACCCCGTCCACTCCTGGGCCCGGGGGGTGTCACTCCTGGCAGCTTAATAGGATATCTAGACTGGCCCCACAGACCAACACTAGTCTTTTTTGTGCACTTTGTCCTCACTCATGCGCACCCGGTTACCCCCTTCCCGGTCGGTCACCCATCCTAGAATTGCTCTAGGACAAACACGCTTAACCTTAGAGTTCTTTTCGAATGAGCTTACAAAAAAGAAGTTGCAACTTGTTGATATGGGTATCCTATCAATCCCATTAAGCCATGTGCTGGATCTCACAAAAAGGCAGTCGTACTAGCATCAAATTTATCCAAATCATCTAAATCGAGTCTCATTAAAGCTTCAATAAATGCAATATCCTCTTTAGTAGGTGTTGATCTAGAGCTATTTGCAATATTTTTTCATCAGAAAGTTCATCTTCATCATATTCAGGTTTTATTTCTTCATTGGACAAAGGCGTAGATAAATCAGGCATCCCCTCTTTTTCCTTACCATCATCCAACAAATCTTTTTCAGTAGTAGTAGACACCCTAGAAAATGGTGAACTTGCTAGGACAATAGTTTTCCTTTTAGTAATAGGAGTAGTAGTAGCATTATGTGAAAAGTGTAGCCTAGAAGGCAAATCCATACCTCTCCTTGTAGTGGAAGGCAGTATGCTCTTCTTATCACCATCCTTATCCTTTCCCATGATGAGAAATCAATAAGTACAGCAAGTAAATGATAACAAGTGGTCTTACCAATAAAGCTAGGCTCCCCGACAATGACACCGGAAGATGTCTTGATGCCCACAAGTATAGGGGATACCCATCTTTGATGGGAGATGTCTTGAGCCTGAAATCTTTGATGGGAAGTAATACCCAAATTTATAGTTCGACTCAAGGGGAACACAAGAATATCAATAATACTATAGCAAATGAGACGACACTCTCAACCACACCTGTATATGAATAAACTCACAAAGAAAGTGGTGATTTTATAGCAGTTGATTCAAAGCAGTAAAACAAATAGTAACAAGCAGTAAACAATAGCAGCAGATTTCTAGTTTTCACCAGAAGTGGTGATGTGTAACTTCAGTGGCTAAAATTGTAGGCATGAGGTGAAGAGGGGTGTTGCATTGATGCTATTGATCATATAATATATCCTAATAACATGGCATTCATCTCTAATTTAGTTGTGTGCTCCTAATATAGTTATGCATACTAACCAGGAGAATTTGCATAACATCTTTTGTCCTGCCTACCCATTTTATCGGGGCCAACTTGGAACTATACGAAATTAAGATCTATCCTTTCGAATAGACTGGATCAAAGCATTAACACGTCATGAACACACAATATCCTCCAACTACCATATATTCCCATTATTTTCCCTAACTGTCACTTTAGAGTTCGTAGGTTCAAAATAATAATAGGTAATACACTTTGCAAATCTATACCAAACTCAAATATATGATGTGGCAATAAAAGTTTAAAACTGAGATCATGTCACTCGGTCCCTAGCAACAAGCATTAAACATATCAAAGGTGTACAAACTCTCATACATGAATATCCTCAAGATAAACCCCTCAAATCCTGATACATATGGATGATTACATGATCAATCTCATCCAATCCCCATCCACTTCACATGCGCACAGAGAACTACTCACACATGGTGATGGAGAGTGAGCACATGATGGTTGGTGATGACGTTGATGGTGTTGATGACGATGGTGGTGGAGAAGATCTCGAAATCCCCCTCTCTGGCGTGGAGAGCAGGATCAATCTGACCCCTGAAACGAAGAACATGGATGTAGCAGCGTTTTGTTTCGCAAAAGGCTCAATCCTTCTGGATACCTATGTTTCTCGGGCATATAAGGTGGTACGCCAAAGGAGAGGATGAGACGACTCTCTAGGGCCAAATGGGCCTTGGTGGTGTGCCCTCCCTTGCTAGGCGCGCCACCTGGGCTATTTTGGTCCTGGTGGCTCCCCTCGCGTGCTTCCAAAGTCCAGGATCTTTGTCTTGGTAAAAAACTTCCGTGGTATTTTCTATTGATTTTATTTCCTACGAAAATGGAGAGAAAGAAGACTTTTGCTAAAAACAGCGTCAGCATGAGCAGTTTTATCCAAGTATGGCGTCAGCATGAGCAGTTTTACCACGGCACATCCCATCTTGGTTGCAAGCGCGCGGCCAACTTGCGAGTCGGCCTGTTCTAAAGTCAATGGAAGCCATTCAAGAAAAGGACGAGGAAATCTGAGTGTTGTCTCATGTAAGATGGCTACCAAGAAAAAGAAAACACGTCCCGATCAGACTGCATGTAACCAAGCAGATTAATTACTTATCTGGTGACCTTATCCCGTACAAGCGAAAGAGATACCGTGACCACGTTCCCATCAGTTTCCATGGAGGAAAAGTCAATCTGGAGAACATCCCTCGATGCACCCTACGCTACATGGCAAGTAAAGCAAAAAATTTAAACCAAGTGCTACTTCACCTCCTCTTATGGACAGGGTTAAAAAGAAAATGGAATATGTATCAGATGGACCAGTTCGACTGTACATGTATTTTATGGCCGCCGGCTATCACTGTACACGACCAGCTCAACTTCAACACTACCACTGCGGTATAATTCTGTTTTGTCATGGTCTACTTCATTCAACACCGTTGCATCAGCTACTCTGGCTACCACAACATCGACCATGTCCACCGTGTGACTTTGCATCCATCACGTCGAATACTAGTTTGTCGTGTCAGGTATACGTCTGCTGCAGCGTTGACTTCGTCCAACGCGCGACTCTGTCGACCTCGACTCTACACTCGGAGCTCTATCGACTCCTGTCCACCAGCGACCCACCACTAGATCGACTCAGTCCAACTGCATCAGCTCCATGCTCAGGGCTGTGTCGATCCCAATGCATCAACTTTGTCGACTTCGACCATCGCGTTGGCTACGCCCTTGATGCGTCGAGTACACCTACACAGTGTCAACCCCATCCAACCGCATCAACTATACACTCGGGGGCTCGCCGACTCTGTCGCGCGACCCGCCAAAATCTTCAGCAGCCGCGATCCGCTAAAACCTTCGGCTGCGACCACCCACTGAGTCTTCAGCTCCGGCAACCCGCTGCCTCTTACGACTGCGGTAACCCCGCTACCGATATAGGCTGCAGTGACCCAATACAATTTTTGGCTATGGCAACCCGCTGCCACCATTAGCTACAACGATCCACGGACTTCATCGCCTCCGACATCCTACTACCGCATAGACTTTGTCTATGCCAACTACCAATAAATCCCTTTACCGAGAGTCAATAATTGTTTATTTTAATCGCACTCGAAACAATTGGGGGCTACGCCCTCTTCGAGTAACCTAAGTGCCATCGACTCCGCATACTCGAGTACCTCGTACATGACTTCTGGAGTAACTGACTATGCATGAGCTTCGAATCCTTGAACTCCGACCCAGTTGCAGCCCAACTGACAGGTCGGCAAGGTACCGAGACTAAGGGCATCAGGCTAACAAAAAGGTCTCGTGTTACAATGCAAAAGTGTCAAGTCCAATGGACCAAAAAATGTTATAACAAGCCGAAAGGAAAATATTCTTCACAAGATACAAGTACTTCATAATTCGTTATGTTGTTTGCAAGGACGTCGACTACTTCGAGCTATTCTATTGGGTCTTCCAAAGGAGTCGACTGACGCCAGCAATGTTAACTTACGTCAAGACCAGAGTCGGGTATCTCCTCGGATGAAGATGATGTCTGGTCCAAGAAATACAAGGCCTCTGTTGAGTACCTCCTCAGATGATAGAACTTTGGGCCTATGCTCCAGATCGCTAGCGTGCACCCGATGAAGATATATCCTCCGATAGAGTCGATGAAAACAAATTACACTACTACAAACAAGACTTGAGTAGAGAACCTCCTCGGATGAAGATCATCTTCGAGCCTATGTTCCGGTACAAGCACCCGAACGTAGACTCGGGGGATACTCCCATTGGGAGATCTGGCCACACACCCGATAAAATAATTCTCCAATGGAGACGATGATTATTACTTGCGATCAAGAACTAGAAGACCCGAGTCGAGTATCTCCTCGAATGAAGAATATGTTATGAGCCTATGCTCTGGTGCAAGCTCCTGAACATAGCCTCGGGGGTTACTCCCATCGAGAGCACTGGTCGCACACCCGATAGAAAAAATAGAAATCCTCCAATAGGAGTCGACGGGATAATATCTACAATGATGAAGCATAACTATGAGCCTACTCGAGTGTAGCCTCAAAGGTTACTCCCATCAGGAGCACCCGATGGAAATGCCAACATCACTTCAATAACAAGACAACTTCATCCATTGCATCAGCCAAACAAGGCAGTTGAGAAGTTCACATATCCGAAGAAATCTCTGAGTTCACCTTCTAGGAATATTAAAACGAACTTGGAGAGTCAGGGGCTACTGACATGGGCATGACCCTTTGGGTGCCCATTGTTTGTTTATATGGTGTGGCCCAGCGGAAGTCTCACTCGAATATACCAAGATCCATGAAGCCCATGATGATTTGGCTGATATGAAGCCTACAAGGACACCAACTCCAAGCATACAAGACAAGGAAAGTCCAAGATTAGACTACATACAAACTCTAACTTGTAACCTAATTGTATTGGTACCCGAGACATAGCCTCCCCATATATAAAGACTAGGAGGGTCCAACGAGAAGGACACCTAACCACCAATAACCCCACAATAGATCTAGACAACAGACATCAGATATACACATCTCTCTCTCTCTCTCAGTGAGACCGCATCTAGTCGACTCAACAAGTTTGTACTCTCCATTGATAATACAAGAAGACAAGCAGGAAGTAGGGTTTCCTCTACGAGGGCCTGAACCTGGGTAAATTGCCTCCCCTGTTTGCCTGTTAGGACAAAAAATCACTAGCCCTCTCCCTTCCCATCAACCCAAGTCCATAACAATAGGTATTGCCGAGGTCACCCCTCAATAGGATGGGGTTTTGGTTACATACCCATGCAAGCCGAACATAGTTAACGCTCCGTGGGGAACGTGGATGAAGTAGTCGTACTCATTCGACCTCAAGGTCAGCGAAGCTCCTCAATCCTCACCTCCTGGTCCTTGCACGATAGCTCTGGCACCACAAGTGGCAGTTCCCCCGAGGTATCACACACGTACGATGTCCGACAATGACTCTCGTTCTTCTTGATCCAGCCAGGATGCGAAAGTAGACCCTCTAGAACTAGGATCCAGCAGCGCAACAGCATGCTGGTTGTGTCAACTCTCTCATGCATAGTTCTTCTTGGAACCGCACTCGTGAGATTCAAGAGAGAAAAGAGAAGGAAAATTCCCTAGGGAAAAGGCCTGAGGAAATCCCCTTTTGTTTTATTGTTGTATTTTCCCGCCAATATAGACCTTCTTATATAGGGGAAAAGGGAGGGATCCCCTCCCTAAAGTCCAAATGTAGGACTAAAGGAAAAAAAGAGAAGGAGGGGAACTAGCCAGCTAGGTGAGGCGGTGGCCCAGTGGGCTCCCTGCGCACCAGCCCAGCTCGCCCGTGGCCTGCGAGCCAGCGTCAACCAGGTGGGCCTCGCCCCGTAGCCCACCTACATGCCAATGTCTGCTCGCACCCGCGTAGACCTTGGATACAGCCCGCATGCGCCTGCCTGCTAGCACCCGCTCGCGCGCATGTCTGCGTGGGCCCACCTAGCTAGTGGGACCTAGCATCGGCGGCTGCCCTTTGGGGTGGATTCCCTCTGGGCCTTTCCCTCCAGGGATTTTCCCAATAGAGGGAGTAGCCCCATAAATATTAATTTTAAATATTTATTTAATATGTTAATTCACAATTAATATATAAATGCATATTATAAAATCTCTATTAATCCGAAACGCCTTTATAGTCACTCAGTTACGTTCATGATGGTTGATGTGATCAAAGCTTCCACATGAGATAGTGATTAATATGACCTCATGGTCTAAGGAGAAGGTCATTTTGTTTCTCACTATCACAATGATGAACCATATGACTAGACCACGCTGTAATACTTATGTGGGTAATGTCCATCATATCATTCTCCAATTATATGACTCCGTTGTCAACTAGCATAAATGCTCCATGATTAGGAAACCTTGATAATCGGTTGCCCAAAGAACTAGTTGAATAGAGGCTACTAGGGACCAGGTTTGTTTGCATACCACACATGTATCAATGTTTCCTCTTGATATAGTTATAACACAGTATGAAACTATTATGAACTAGTTTGAGATATGATAATAAACCATTTATTATTTGCCTTTAGGGCATATCTCCTTGACTCTCCGCCATTACCAACCTCCGATCACAACTACCATGACTTGTTTCATGGTACTGACAAGAAGGTGAAGCTCCACGCCTCACGCAAATGATAAGGATGCGCATAGTTGCATTGATTCGGCTCAAGATATCTAGTAACATCATGCATCAAACTGCGGAAATCTTTGAGAGGAAGTCCAGAACTCATCAGCTGCCAGATCAAGGAGGCCAACATGAAGCAGATCAACGCCATGGTGCTCAAAGAATAGTAGGATCTGGCCATCTTTATTCTACTGCGCCATCATCTCTACCAGCCAATGCAGAGACGTCGAAGGTAACCCACACTACCCACAACCCTCGATGCCCAAAGAATGTGGCCATGAGAGCCACCATCAACCTAGGCGTGCACTACCACCGTGCCACCTATCACATCGTCACCACAGGTCGGGCCTGAACGCCTCTGCCTATGGCCCCCAACATAGCGCCATGCCCCATCACGGGAGCGTGCCTTCGTGTCTGCCCCGCCAAGCAAGGGAACGAAGAAGATCTATGGCCCATCACGGGAGCGTGACTTGATCGCCGTTCTTGGATCGTACCGGATGCAGTGCGCGGCAAGGTCTATGGCCCATTTCGCCACCCGGCCTATGGCGTCCTTGTTGCCGATGATCTCCGATAGGGGGGCTAGCGCCACTAGCCGGATGGAGTGCTCTTGGAAGTAGTGCTTCAATTTCTTGGCGGCCATGTACACGTCGTACACTAGCTTCTGATAGTGAGGGTAGTTCTGCTTTGACGGTGAGAGTACCTCACTCAAGTAGTACACCGGGCGCTGAACCGGCTGAGCCTTCCCTTATTCTAGCCTTTCAACCACTAGCACGATGCTAATGACCTGATTGGTAGCTGCAATGTACATCAGCATCAACTCCTTTGTGGCGGGGGCCGCTAGTATCGGCGGAGAGGATAACATGCGCTTGAGGTTGCAGAAGGCCTCATTCGCCTGCACCGTCCAGACAAACTTTTCCATTTTCTTCATGAGTTGGTACAGGGGGAGTGCTTTCTTGCCTAGCTGACTGACGAACCGACTGAGGGAGGCTAGGCACCCCGTGAATTACTGAACGTCGCGCAGATTTTGTGGCGGCTGCATGCGCTCGATTGCGCCAATCTTCTCCGGGTTGGCCTCGATTCCATGTTCTGAGACGAGGAAACCAAGGAGATGGCCGGCTGGGATGCCGAATATGCACTTCTCCAGATTCAGCTTCATCTAGAACTAGCGAAGGTTGGCGAATGTCTCCTTTAGATATTCGAGGAGTGTATGCTTCTCCTTTGTCTTGACCACCACGTCATCGACATAGGCGTGCACGTTTCTGCCGATTTGCGATTGTAGGCACTTCTTCATGCAGCGCTGGTATGTGGTGCCTACATTTCAGTCCAAATGGCATGGTGGTGTAGCATTAAGCCCCATATGGGGTGATGAATGCTGTCTTTATTTGATCAGCAGGGTTCAACCGGATCTGGTGGTAGCCGGAATACGCATACAGAAACAATAGTTCGTAGCCAGACGTGGAGTCGATCACTTGGTATATCGTTGGCAGGGCGAACAGATCTTTGGGGCATGCCTTGTTGAGGTTGGTGTAGTCAACACACATGCGCCATGTCTTGTTCTTTTTCAGCACCAGCACCGGGTTTGCTAGCCATTCCGGGTGGAAAACCTCCATGATGATTCTGGCTGCGAGCAGCCGGGTGATTTCTTCACCAATGGTTCTTCTCTTCCGCGAAGCGGCATAGTGACTGCTTTATCGGCTTTGAATCCGGACTGGCATGTAAAGAGTGCTCGGTGAGTTCCCTTGGAACACCAGGCATGTCCTTGGGGGACCATGCAATTGTATCCCGATTCTCATGGAGGAAGTCGACGAGCGCGCTTTCCTATTTGCTATCAAGGCCGTCTCTGACCAGGGATGAACTTGTCTGGCTCAGCCTGGTTGAGCATGATCTTCTTGGTGCCCTTTGATGGATTGAACTGCGCATCTCCGGTCGACTTGGGCTCACCATCCGGCATGTCCGCCTGCAGGGCCGCCATGTTTTGCATGATGATGTAGTTCTCCTCCGTGATGATCATGGCCTCGGCGATCTTGGAGCCGTTAGTGGCGCATTCCACCAACCGCCTATAGTCACATGCAAAGGTGATTACCCCCTTTGGCCCAGGGAGCTTCATCTTGAGGTACACGTAGTGCGGCACCACCATGAACTTGGTGAGCGCGGGGTGTCCCAGGATGTCATGGTAAGCACTGTAGAGGTTGACCACCTCGAACTAGATAGGCTCGTGGCAGAAATTGTCCTCCATGTTGAAGATGACGTCCAGCCGGATCTCGCCGGTGGGTGAATGTGACGGACCCGACACGGGTCTGTGGAAGGAGGTGCTGGATGGCTCCAGCTAGGACTCACTGATGCCAAGCCGGTCTAGGGAGCTGCAGTACAGGAGGTTGATGTTGCTTCCTCCGTCCACCAAGACGCGGGAGAACCTGCATGGGTGCTTCTTGGAGATGATGATGGGGTCCAGGACCATGGTGTATGTGCCCGGATCCGGCAACATGTCTAGCTGGTCCTTCTGGCTCCACTTGACCTCTTGCTCGGACTAATTTAGGAACTAGGGCACGGGGGAATGATTGCATTCAGCTCCGCCTCGTGGTGTCTTTTGATGTGCTTGGTTTCCGGCTCGGTGGTTAAGATGTGGTAGTTCCCTACCAGGAAAGGGTAGTCTCCTCTGTCTTCGTCCTATCTGTTCTAGCGCTCACGGTTGTCCTACTGGCTACCGGCTGGTGGAGGCAGGGGTGGAGGTGGTAAACCACAAACCTCGCCATCTTCTTTGTCTAGGTGCACTGGCAGGTTGTATGCGTAGCCGGCTTGTTGCCGCCACTGTGGAACTTGCATGGTCCATCAAGCATCGATTTGATGGTATACTTGGGCCGAGGTTGTCGGTCATCAGGATTCTGTCCCCAGCTGCCGCTTGCAGCCCGGTCCTCTTGGACGGCTGCCACCTGCCTAGAACCATATTGGCTATCCGTCTCGTCGTCTTTCCTTTTGCCGTGGCAATTGGCGTGCCACCTAGAGTTGTGGTTGTTCCCTTCCGGCAGGTGTCAGTCCGTGGAGACCTCCACGATGATCTGCCCCTGGTCGTCCAGCCGGATGGACCATTTCATTGTCGCGTCCGCGGTGGCATACTTGTCTGCGATCTCCATGGTTTTGGCCATGGTGTCAGGCTCCACCCGACGAAGCTTATGATTGAGCATAGTGCCGTCTCTACAACCATTGATGAAGAAGTCGGTTGCCTGGTGCTCGCGCACCCCCTCATAGGAGTTGTGCATGCTTGTCCACCGGGTGATGTAGGAGCGGTCGGTATCGTCCTTGCCTTGAATGCAAAGGGCAAGCTCGCCGGGGTGACCCAGGCGCTTGTAGGTGTCGGTGAAGTTGCGGACGAACGCCTTCTCGAAATAAATCCAAGCGTTGATGTTATTGTTGGGGAGTCTGTTGAGCCATGTCCTGGCTGAGTCGAGGAGCATGAGCGGGACGTAGCACACAACTACTCAGTGATTGCTGTTTGTGATGCCCACCGCGGTGGTGTAGTCCACCAGCCAGTCCTCTGGCTTGACCATGCCGTTGTACTTTGGCGTGTCTCTTGGGAGTGAAAATCCCTTTGGAAATGGCTCGTTCCGTATGCGCGGCCTGAAACACCTTGGGCCAGCCGGACTTTCCTCTTCCAGCACGCCTGACTGGACCAACAGGTCGATGCACGCGCACACATCCCGCGGATCCTCTGGCTCGAGTAGGCCAAGCCGTCCTAAGAGGTAGGACTTGGCTGGCGTGTTGGTTCTTCCGGCTTCGTCAGCCGTATCACGGTTCCTGCCGGTGACAGCTGCGGATTTGTGCGGGTTTTGCCCACGACCGGCTGACCCGCCGTGTGGACGGCTATTCTACCTTGTAACGTTCGGAGAGGAGGCCTTGCTCCCACCTGCAGCCAGATCGGTCACCCGGCGAGGCTACTGGCTCTTGTTGTTTCCTCTAAGGCTTGCGCCTGCCTCGGCCTGTTGCATGTTGGCCGTAGCAACAAGGAGCTGGACGGGTTAGCCGAAACGCGTGATGATGTCGGTGAACAACTTGACCATTGTTGGTCCATCTAGTTTCTTGATTGGCTTTGCCTCGATCCACTTGGTGAGCTTGTCCACGGCCACCAACAAGTGTGTCATGCCGCATCACGCTATTTTGAAGGGGCCTACCATGTCCAAGCCCCAAATGGCAAATGGCCAGGTGATAGGGATTGTCTTGAGCGTTGATGACGGAGTGTGTTTCTGCTGGGTGAACCGCTAGCACCCATTGCATGCCTTCACCAGCTGCTCGGCATCCTCCAGCGCCGTGGGCTAGTAAAACCCATGGCAAAATGCCTTTGCCCTATGGCTCGTGATGACACGTGGTGACCGCATTCGCCTTGGTGAATATCCACTAGCAGCCGGATTCCTTCCTCTTGGCTTATGCAGCGCTGGTATATTCCTCCCACGCTGCGCTTGTAGAGCTCATTGTTGATGACAGTGTATGAGCTTGCCCTTCGCTTCACTTGCCTTGCCTCAACCTCTTCATTAGGAAACTCCCCTTTGACTAGGAAGTTCATGAACGACTTGCCCCATGGAGGTGTCTCCCAGATAGCGCAGACGGTTTGCATGACCAGCTTGACTTCCTCGCCCCCGGCCGGCTCGGGCTCGTCAGGTGGCCTGCCGGGTGGGAAGCCGGAGCCGGCAGTCCCCAAGATGGAGGCGGAAGTCCGCGGGTGTGGCGTGGCAGTCCCCGAGTGTGGAGCGGTAGTCCTCGGGATGGAGGCGGCAGTCCCCAGGTGCGACGCGGCAGTCCTCGGGTTGGAGGCGGCAGTCCCCGGGTGCGGCGTGGCAACTTTGGGTTGCATGGAGATGGCAGTCCCTGGGTCCGCATCTAGCATGATGGAGTTGGACTCTAGAGACGGCGTGATGGAGGGCTTGCGCAAGTGCTCGAGGGCGACTCTAGGAGGAATTGCTGCTCTTGTTGACCCAACGCGGATGAGTGCGTCCGCGACTTTATTGTTTGCTCGAGGCACGTGGTGGAACTCACATCCTTCGAAACAGGCACATAGCTACTGTACTTAGAAGCGGTATAGTGCCATGTTTGCGTCCTTGGCGTCCAGGCGGCGTTGTCAGGCGGTGTTGTACTCGCACATGGTTACGTCCAGGCGGCGTTGGCAGGCGGTGACCTTGCTGGCCTCCTCTAGGAGGTTCTTGGGCATAGCCTCCAGCGCAGCTACTGCAGCCGCCAGGTCTAGCTCGAGGGCGATGGGGATGCAAAGGTTCTAGATGGAGTCCGCCAAAAGGTCCACGCCTTGCTCGCGTGGGGTGGCGTCGTTGGCAAAGTGCATGATGCAGCTGTCACTTGGGAAGGTTTCCCCGTTGAAGCAGGATGCGTTGTCGAGGACATAGTCGAAGGATCCGAAGGTGAGGACGAGGCCAGAGGCGGCTCACTCACCGGCAATGAGCGGAAGTCTCGTGCGAAAGATGACCCCAACCGAAGCGACGTGCCCCATGGTAGGCGCCAACTGTCGTGGTGTGGAACACGACAGTGCCATCGGGGATGGCATGAGAGGGGACAATCAGGATGCTTTCGGTGGCTACTCGCGACAGGTTGGGCACAAATACTTCAAACACAGTGGTATACCCAGTTTTGGAGTGCTCTGGTTGAGGTAACACTCCTACTCCTGCAAGGATCTACTATATGGGGAGCAGATGATCAATACAAGTGCTCCTTGAGCTGTTTCCCTAGCTGCTATTGAGACCTAGAGGAATATGAACTACTCAACTTGTCGATTATGGCTAACTTCTAACTTGTAATCCCTGACCTAGAACCCTAGCACTACCCCTCCTTATATACTGGTGGAAGGGTAGGTTACAATGTGGGCTCTGTTTGGGCTTTGGGTTTACAAAGCGGGCCAGCTGCTGGGTCCAGTCGATGGTCTAGGACCCGGTCAAGCTCCAGTACAGGTGGGGGCAGCACCACAACGACTCAATGCTGCCTCTTTGGGCGTCACCCCGTGCTTTATCCATCAGCTTGGTGCTTTATCTATCAACCGAAGCTTTATCGATCAGCCGGTGCTTTACTCGTCAGCCTCTAGCCTTGGCGCTTTGGCATCCTCGTCTAGTAGTGCTGGCAGGGCGGCGTGCCAGCCTGTCCGGTCAAGGGTGCGCTCAGCAAGAAGCATCACCTCCCCCATACCATTGGCCAACGGATCCGAGGCGGTCGGATAGAGGTGGCCACCCAGCTGGCTCTCCTGGCCACCTGGCTAGATGGGCCAGCTGGGGAATCTTGAGGCGAACCGGGTGTAGCGTTCCACCCGGCTGTGGTTCTTTTCTCATGGCCATCTGGCTAGATCTCCCTGGAGCTGACCAGTTGAGTCTGGCCTGGACTACCCGGGGGTCATCCTCCTGACATCACCTGACATCAAGGTCGCAAAGCTCCTCGCAAGTCACCCTGCTCCTTGTATGACGTAGTCGACCTCAAGGTTGTGTCGTCCAAGCTACAAGCTCCAAGCAATAGCACCACAAGTGGCAGTGCCTCATGGCCTTACACACATCTAGTGTAGAGACGTATCCCGGGCTCCGGTCCAGCAAAGCACTGGAAGAAGATTGATCCAGACCAAGTCCAGCAGCATGAAGACATGAGTATGGTGGAGAAACCCCTATCCACATATGCAGTTCCAATCTTGGGAACCACATGTGAGGGGGAGAGAATAGGAAAAGCCAATTTGATGGGATTATGTGATTTGGGAAGAGGGGTGCCCTTCTTTATATAGGTGGAAGGGAGGCACTACCTCCCTCAAAGTCTCGGGGTGGGATTAATCAAAAGGGAGGAAGTGGGGAAGCGCCGCCGGCCAGCCTCCACCATAGGCCCCATGTGGGGGGGGGGGGGACTAAGGCCTCCACCCCTGGACCTTTCTAGGGCACGCCCCCTCTTGGGCCAATGAGGCCCAATTAGGTGGGCTACCCTATAAATCCATTTTAAATAATATTTTAAATATTAATTCATTTAGTTAATATTAAATACATATGATTTAATACCTATCATTTCGAAACACCTTTCGGACCCCTCTGATCATCATCGGATATCCTCGGAATCATTCTGGTATCACCTCGAAACTATTCCAGAGTTTTGTCTCTTCTCCTACGATCTCAAATCAATGCCTAAGCGTCATTGATACGTCATAAACATATCTATAATTTTTGATGCTCCATGCTTGTTTTGTACCAACTTTATTATGTTTTGTTTACACTTTGAGGTATTTTTATACATTTTCTGGAACTAACCTATTGACAAGATGCCGTAGTGCTATTTGCCTGTTTTCTGCTGTTTTTGGTTTCAGAAAAGCTAGTAAATAAATATTCTTGGAATTGGACGAAACAAAAGCCGAAGTTCCTATTTTACCAGAAGACTCATGGAGCCAGAAGACGAGACGGAGAGGGGCCACGAGGGGCCCACACCACCTGGTGGCGTGGGCCAGGCCAGGCCGTGCCAGGGGTGGTGTGGCCGCCTCGGTCTCTGCCTCGACCTCTCCTTTCGCCTATATGAACCCCCTGAGAAAAAACCCTAAGAACGAGATTAGAATTCCATGAAAAGTTCCGCAGCACCGCCACCACCGAAGAGGAGATTCAGGGGATAGAAGTCTCTGTCCCGGCACCCTGCCGGGACAGGGAAGTGCCCCCAGAGCCATCTCCATCGACTCCACCGCCATCTCCATCGTTGTTGCTGACTCCCAGGATGAGGAGGGAGTAGTTCTCTCTCGAGGCTAAGGGCTCTACCGGTAGTTATGTGTTCATCTCTCTCTCTCTATGCGTGGTCTTACTGAGATCATGAGCTTTGTAATCTAGTTGAATAATAGATCTATTCTGCTACTCAAGTGCTTTAATTAATCTCTATTTATCCCCACGTGTGTGAAGTTGACAGTGTGCACATAATGTGGAACTTAGGCTAAGGTTACATAAATACTTATCATGAGTATAATTTGAGTTGGATGTCTCTGTGAGATTGTGATTTTTGTTGGAACCATCTAGCGCTCAAGGTGACAGTGAGGGGTTATCTTGATGGGGAATGTGAACTTTAAGGTGTGTTGTTATATCCCTACATCGTCCAACCGGAGAGTAGTTCAGGGTAACATAATGAAGAGAAGACATTTATATGAGAGTGTCCACTAGTGAAAGTATGACCCCTAGGCCTTGTTTCTAAGCATTGAAACACCGTTTACAATCAGTCATGTTACATGTTTGCTTGCTGACACTCTTATTTCAGATTGCAATTACCACTTATAATCATCCATATTACTTGTATTTCACTATCTCTTCGCTGAACTGGTGCACCTATACACCTATCAAGTGTATTGGGTGTGTTGGGGACACAAGAGACTTCTTGTATCTTGATTGCAGGGTTGCTTGAGAGGGATACCTTTGACCACTTCCTCCCTGAGTTCGATAAACCTTGGGTGATCCACTTAAGGGAAACTTGTTGTTGTTCTACAAACCTCTGCACTTGGAGGCCCAACACTGTCTACAATAATAGGAGCATGCATAGACATCAAGCTATTTTTGGCGCCATTGTCGGGGAGGTAAGGTAAAAGGTACTCACATCCTCTAGCTACTAAGCTATCTTCTATTACTATTACTGGTGTGTGAGTGCTCGAAGTTATTTCCTTTAGATCCTGCAATTATATCTTTTTCTTTCTTGTTTTTGTTTTCACTAGTTAGGCTTAATGGAAAACAACAACAAAATTAGAGAACTTTATAGTATTTATCTTGAGTTAGGACATGAAGTGTTTGAAGAGAAAATTAAAAAACCTATGGAACTTTATTTGCATGGTAATGGCAATGTTATTAGTATGAATTCTTTGAATACCATTATTGATAATGCTATGGAAAAGTCTAAGCTTGGGGAATCTGGTTTTCATGAGTATGATATTTTTAGTCCCCCAAGCACGGAGGAGAAAATTTACTTTGATGATACTATGCCTCTAATATATGATGATTACAATGATGAATATGATATTTTAAGTCCACCTACTATTGAGGATAAAATTAATTATGATTACAATATGCCTCCTATATTTGATGATTATGGTGATGAGAATAATAACGATAGCTATTTTGTTGAATTTGCTCTCACTACGATTAATAAGAATGACTATGCTTATAGGGAGAGTAATAATTATTTTATGCATGTGGCTCATCATAAGAATGTTTTATGTGATATTTATATTGTTAATTTTATTCATGATGCCACTGAAAGTTATTATGATAGAGGAAAACATGGTTTTATGTATCTCAACAATATTAAGTTTCCCCTCTTTATGTTTAAAATTTTGAAGTTGCACTTGTTTTACTTTCCTATGCTTGTTGCTTTGTGCTTTCATGACTTGCTTCTTTACAAGATTATTTTTCATAGGAAGTGTGTTAGACTTAAATTTGTTCCATATTTTCTTCTCGATGCTCTCTTTTACTTCAATTCATATTTTTTATGTGAGCATCATCGAAATTATCATGCCTACCTTAATGGCTATAAAGAAAGAGCTTTTGGGAGACAACCATTATATTTTCACTTTCAGTTTATTTTTGTTTTGTTGAGTCTTGGAAGTTATTGTCTCTGTAATAACCTCTCCTTATCCTTTTTGTTTGACTTTTGTGCCAATAATAACCTCTCATGAGAGGGAAGTAAGATATGGGGAAGTTGCTGTCCCGAAACAAATTTCTGTGCGTCACTGTAAAAAATCGTAAAAATCCCCAGTACGTCGGATTGAGCTGTAAAATTTTGTGCTTATGCCCTAGGTTATTACCCAACTTTCATTAGTTTTGCACTTTTAGATTTGAGCAACAGAATATTTTTGAAAAAAATGGTGTTTACCTGCTGGTCTGTTTTGACTGATTTCTGCCATTATTTGCATTTGCCTCTTAATCGGTTTCTTTTTGAGTTCTCTTGGATCACTTGAGCTTTTAAAAATAAATTGATACAGTAGCTTGTGTTTTAATGGAATTTTTACTTGTGTTGAGACTAAATCCAAAGACTTATTATCTTGAATACACTAATGTTGCTAATGAAGATTGTGTGAAGTTTTGTATGAAGGAAATTTTCAAGTGTAGGGAGAGAATGATGAGATGAGATGAAGTATGGACAAAAGCTCAAGATTGGGGATGCCACCCATGTCACCCCAAGAAATATTCAAGAAGTACAAGCGTCAAAGCTTGGGGATGCCCAAGGCATCCCCTTCTTCATCAATAATCTGAGGTCTTCTTTCAAGACACTTTATTTTTATTACCTTATGCACTATGTGTTGTTCTTGGAGCATCTTTGTTTTTAGTTTTATTTTGCTTTCTTTCCTGAAATTACTTGGTTGTATCCCAACACACTTATTTTGGAGAGAGACACAACCTGTTATTCATTGCCTAGAGCACTCTAGTTTTCACTCTTATTGTTCTGTGAGTGTTCTCCTTTGCTAGCACTGCGTTTAGCTTTAGTTTTCTTATTATTTTGGCTTAGAACTTTTTATTTCTTATTTGTAGATGGGTGAGACATGCTCTCTGGTCTTTATTGATTATTATCTTTGTGAGTTGTTTCAAATAAATCGATTGGTGTTGGAAAAGAGTAGGAAGTTTCATGCATATAGTGGTACAAAATGAAGCTTGTTTTGATTGTGACTTAGACTTTATCATGTCATGCTAGATGTTGCTTTGACCATATGCTTAGTGATTATTGTTGTAGCATGACTTGTTTCAAATAATTGAGATTGCTTAATGTGCCTTGAAAGAATCATGCGTTGTTTTAGCATACAAAAGCATAATATTGTGGTATTCTCCTTTGATGCTTTATTTGGGTTGACTTGGCACATGCTTACACCATGTTAAGACTATGAACCAGTCACCATAGCCTCTATGATAATTTAGTTTTTGACTTGCAATATCACTTTATGCTTTAATTAATAATGTTTTGTCGCTTTGTATGATTATGGCCATTATTGCTCTCTTAGTTGGTCGCTCCCAGTCTTTTGCTAGCCTCCACCTGTACTGAGTATGAGTTCTACTCATGCATCCAACTCCCAAGAAACCAAGTTATTCCAAAGAGTACACTATAAATTCCTATGCATGGTGTATTACACCATTCCAAGCATATTCATGTTTTTATCTATCTTCCAAATTAAACTTGTTATGTGAAAATTAGTGATTAAAGCTCACACAAACTTGATGGCACACTTTATTTTCTTGCACTTAATATACATGAACCATTGTGTCCATCTATGTTGCTTATATGCTTGCACTTTATAAGTTTTGAATTAGCAGAACCATGTTACCATGGGGAACGCTTTCAACATTGCACTTATTATTCAGTTGATATCATGTTCTTTTGTTTATGGATCCCGGCGGTGTGAAATAAAAGGGGAGCTTGTAAGCTCATGGAGTTTGTATGTGTGTTAGAGAAACACTTGGGTGGCTAGCCTAAGCCATGCCTAATCAGGGTGGAAACTTGCAGCATAACCATAGTGAGCACTCTGTGAAGCATCCTCAATAAAAACCTATGCAAATAGCAAATAAAAAGATCACTGAGATGCTCATTGTATATTGCCTTGTCATTTTCATATGGGAGAGCTCCTGTGTCATGGGGCAAGGGGTACCCCATTCGCGGTTCTCCATGATACACATGTACTTACAATGACAACAACTTACTTGTGACTAGAGTTGAGTAGCATGAGGTTCGGTACTCGTAAGCAAGGGGCATGAGATTTTCAACTTATAACTTGTCAGGCATATCCTCATATTGTGTCACTTTAACCTTAATCACCTCAAGAGGCTTATGATAGGGGCAATGAGAGCTGAAAGCTAATAAGTACCATAATTTTTGGAAGCTCTTTATGAAACTTGAAATCCCTGCTTCCCTCTGTGAAGGGCCTTTCTTTTTACTTTTATGTTGAGTCTCCATCTTCTATCTTTATGCATCAATTGAGAGAGCATAGTTTTCATTCTTAGTTCAATGTGCATTGTCCCAAAACTTGTTGATTGATTCATAACTTTGATATTGCTTGTTCTTAAATTATTTGTATCTAGTCACCCTTATGAACTTTGAAGGTGTCATATGCATTTATGTTTTGCTATACCATGAGGGACAAGCTAAATACCACTCTTATTATGTTTTCTATATGTGAAACAAACAAACATCTTTCAATGCATTATTATTCATGATCTTTTGTTTGTACCTTTTCATGTTACAACATAGTTGGCTATGTCTTATTGTTAGAACTATATCTTTCATGTTTATGTTAGAGTACTATGATCCCAGCTATCAATGTTTTACAATACCTTGATCAAGATTCTGATGGTGCATGTCACCTCAAAAAATATTCTTTTTATCACTTACCTACTCGAGGATGAGAAGTAGTTAAGCTTGAGGATGCTTGATATGTCATAAACTTATTTATAATTTTTGATGCTCCATGCTTGTTTTGTATCAACTTTCTTATGTTTTGTTTACACTTTGAGGTATTTTTATACATTTTCTGGAACTAACCTATTGACAAGATGCCATAGTGCTAGTTGCATGTTGTCTGCTGTTTTTGGTTTTAGAAAAGCTAGTAAAGAAATATTCTTGAAATTGGACGAAACAAAAGCCGAAGTTCCTATTTTACCAGAAGACTCACGGAGCCAGAAGACGAGATGGAGAGGGGCCACGTGGGGCCCACACCATTTGGTGGTGCGGGCCAGGCTAGGCCACGCCAGGGCTTGGTGTGGCCGCCTTGGTCTCCGCCTCGACCTCTCCTTTCGCCTATATAAACCCCCCGAGACGGCGTGAGGCGGTGCCTCACCAGACATTCTAACGGGATGAACTTTCCCTTCCGGTATTTCTGGACAAGCTCGTTGGTGACATATGACCCGCACCAGCCACCGGCCTGATCTGGCAGCATCTCGGTAGGCGTGGTGGTAGCACGGGAGAACCGAGGTCCCGTCATCAAAGAGGAAAGGCGGCGGCACTGACGACCAAAAAACGGTGGCACAGGGAAGCGACAAGGAGGCAGAGCGCAAATGGCAGAAGCAATGGATGTAGGGAGAAGATGAAGTGGGGGAAAGAACCCTCCCTGGTGCCCCTATTTATCAAGGCAGAGCAACCGCGTCCC
This sequence comes from Avena eriantha, assembly GCA_910589775.1. NCBI lineage: Eukaryota > Viridiplantae > Streptophyta > Magnoliopsida > Poales > Poaceae > Avena > Avena eriantha. Next base: position 347,335,022 of record OU342741.1, read on the forward strand.
CGCACTACCCTCCACCATGTGGCAAGGAACCACTCCACTCCCACCATGATGTTTCGGTTCCGGATCGCATGCCCAGAGCAACTCCCACAGAAGATCCTGCATGCGTTACCACAAAGGCCAAGCGCGTGCACGATCCCCAAGAAACCGCTATGATGAAGGCATGTGCGCAGTTACCAAAACTGCAGCAGCTGGCCAAGAGGTCAATATGACACGACGCGTGCCAGAGGAGGAATGCGTGGCTAACACCAGCACTGATGTCATTGACTGGACGATTCACCTCCCCACCGGGTGCGGCAGCCGGGAGATGTAGTTGCTGCTCACACCCTGTGGGTGGGCCACCGGACCCACAACTGGAAAACTCCAGCTTGGGACAACAAGCATCTCGAGCCGGAAAAAAACAAGCACTACAAGACAAAGCACTACAAAACAGTTGGCGATACGGTCTTCATCAGCAATCATTTCAGAATCAGCTAATGAGCACACATGAACTTTTCCGCAGACCGAAGTCCCAACACACTTGGGGACTAGTGTCAGGGGGATGACCCCCGGGTAGGCCAAGCCAGGCTCAACTGGTCGGCTCCATGGAGATCTAGTTGGATGGCCACGAGAAAAGATCCATTGTCTAGTGGAACGCTACACCTGGTCTGCCTCAAGATTCCTCGTCTAGCCCGTCTAGGCGGGTGGCTAGGAGAGCCGGCTGGGTGGCCACCTCTATCCGGTCGCCTCGGATCCGTTGGCCAAGGGTACGAGGGAGGGTGATGCTCCTTGCTGAGCGCACCCTTAACCGGACAGGCTGGCACGCCACCCTGCCAGCACTACCAGACGAGGATGCCAAAGCGCCAAGGCTAGAGGTTGACGAGTAAAGCACCGGCTGTCGGATAAAGGTCCGACTGACGGATAAAGCACCAAGCTGATGGATAAAGCACGGGGTGACGCCGAAAGCGGTAGCACCGAGTCACTGTGGCGCTGCCCCCACCTATACTAGAGCTTGACTAGGTCCTGGACCACCGGCTGCACCCGATAGCTGGCCCGTTTTGTAAACCCAAAGCCCAAACAGTAAACCCTATAGCCCACATTGTAACCTACCCTTCCACCAGTATATAAGGAGGGGTAGTGCCAGGGTTCTAGGTAAGGGATTACAAGTTAGAAGTTAGCCAGAATCGACAAGTTGAGTAGTTCATCTTCCTCTAGCTCTCAATAGCAGCTAGGGAAACAGCTCAAGGAGCAATTGTATTGAGCATCTTCTCCCCATATAGTACATCCTTGTAGGAGTAGGAGTGTTACCTGATGACCCACAAGTATAGGGGGTGTATCGCAGTATTTTCAATAAGAAGAGTGTCGAACCCAACGAGGAGAAGAAGGTGTTGACGAGCAGCTTGGAGCAGGAATTCTCTGTAAATAGTTAGCAAACGGAATTTTAGGGGTTTTTGATAATGTAGATAAATAAAGTGCGAGTAAATAAAAGATAATAATAATAAATGCAACAAGTGGCCCAAATCCTTTCTTTAGCAAAGGACAAGCCGGTTGTATTACTTAAGATGACCAAACATTCTCGAGGACACATGGCAATATCATCAAGTGCTTTCGCTTCATATAGTTTATTAATCTTCTTTAGTTTGCTAAGTGTTGTGCGGGTGAACCTGTGCTAATGTACCGACCTTCCTAGGACTAATACATACTTGTGATTATACCCATTGCAAGCATCCGCAAGTATAAGAAAGTAATTAAGATAGAAACCTAACCACAGCTTTAAACTCTAAGACCCTAACGTCCCTTGTGCAAAGGTTTCCTAACGGGGGTTCAGGTTTCTGTCACTCCGGCAACCCCTACGATTAGTAGCCAAATACACAATGCATTCCCCTAGGCCCATAAAGGTGAAGTGTCATGTAGTCGACATTCACATGACACCACTAGAAGAATAACGCGACAACTTAAATATCAAACCATTGAATCTTTCTCAACACAACTCCACTACTAACAACATGACTTCTCCCATATCCTCAAGAACTAAACAAACTACTCACGAGACATCATATGGATCAAGATCAGAGATGATATAATGATAAGCAACAATCTGAACATAACAATAATTCAATGGTTCCACTCAATAGCATCAACTACTACAAGTAATCAACGCCGGGAAAGTTTCCCCTAAGAACTATGCAAGATTCAACCCAATTGTTACAGCGGTATGGAGTGGTGATGATGGTGGTGATGGAGATGATGGTGATGATGATCCTGGTGAAGTCCAGCTTGATGGTGGTGTTGATGGCGACGATCTCCCCTCTCCGAGAAGGAATTCCCCCGGCAAAAGTTTGTCTGCTGGAGAGATCTTTCTCTCTCTATAGTTTTCTGCCCCGCAGAGGTGGCGGAATCTTTCTGTGGTCGCCCCCTGGTATTAGGGTTTCGCGGGGATAATATGCGCCAAAGGGGAGATCTAGGAGTGGGCCAAGGTGGCCACACCACCTAGTGGCGCAGCCAGGGGTGGCCCACGCCAGGGGGTGGTGTGGGCCCCCTGTGGCCCATCTCCACTCCCCTTCTGGCATCCTTCGTCTTCTGAAAAAATAGGATTTTCCATGTATTTTCCCAGATTTTCTGATCTTCACGAATTTTGCCTCCAAACAACACCTTTTCCATCAAAATCCTGACTGCAGTGGTCCATGCTCCAAAAGTCATCAACCATGCAAAAAACAGATGAAATAACATAAGTATCATCTCTTAATATGAAATATGTCAATGAATAATAGTAAATTATGATATAGAATAGTGATGCAAAATGGACGTATCAACTCCCCCAAGCTTAAACTTCGCTTGTCCCCAAGCGAAAACTAAGCTCAATAAACATGACCTCAGGTTTATGGAGTGAAGAGTCGATAAAAGAATACAGACAAGAAGCATAACATTCATCAATACACAAATCATAATAGAAGACAACTCACCATTATATAACTTAACTTACAATAAGTAAAGGAAACACAAATAAAGATACACAAAGTCAATCATAATTGGTAATGGAAAACTTAGCTCTTGGTCTAAGAATAGTTGACAATTTGCAGGAGTTCACACATAACTGGTTTTCAATGATAGCTTTCAAAGTAATAAACACTAAGATGAGAGCAATGTGCAAAACAAGGAACATAAGAAACATGATTGAATAAATCATCATATGAATGAATGAAACACAACAACTCAAAATACTTGCTGAGATAGAAGGGAATAGGTTTACTGACTCAACTAAAAAGTAAAAGATAGGCCCTTCGCAGAGGGAAGCAGGGATTTCTAGTTTCATAAAGAGCTTCCAAAAATTATGGTACTTATTAGCTTTCAGCTCTCAATGCCCCTATCATAAGCATCTTTAGGTGGTTAAGGTTAAAGTGACACAACTAAGAGGATATGCTTGACAAGTTATAAGTTGAAATCGCATGCCCCTTACTTACGAGTACCGAACCTCATGCTACTCAACTTTAGTCACAAGTAAGCTCTTGTCATTGTAAATACATATGTATCATATAGAACCGCCAATGGGGTACCCCTTGCACATGATACAGGAGCTATCCCATAATCAAAATGATAAGGCAAGCAGACAATGAGCATCGCAACGATCTTTTTATGTGCTATTTGCATAGGTTTTTATTAAGGATGCTTCATAGAGTGCTCATTATGGTTATGCTGCAAGTTTCCACCATGATTAGGCATGGCTTAGGCTAGCGGCCCAGGCATTTCTCTAACACACATACAAACTCCATGATCTTACAAGTTCCCCTTTTATTTCACACTACCGGGATCCATAAGCAAAAGAATCATGATATCAATGCAATAATAAGTGCAATGTTGAAAGCGTTCCCCATGATACATGGTTCTGGTAACTTCAACTTATAAAGCGCAAGCATATAAGCAACAAAGATAGACGAAATGGTTCAAGTTTATTAAGTGTAGGAAAGTAAAGTGTGCCTTCAAGTTCGTGAGAGCTTTAATCACAATTTTCACATAACAAGTTTAATTCGGAAGGTAGATAAAAACATGAATTTACTTGGAATAGAAATAGTGCTAATAGGTAGGTATGGTGGACACAAATGGCGTAGGTTTTGGTTTAAGGATTGGATGCACGAGAAGCATTCCCTCTCAGTACAGGTTTTAGGCTAGCAAGGCTAGGTAGCAAGCATAAGAGTTGAAGGAAACAAACACACATATAAGTGATAAAAACAAGCATGCAATCTTCCTTGGAAGCACAAAAGATCTTAACTAGAGAATACTAAGCTTATGAGCAAATCAAGAAAGATGATGAAATTATATTTCTTCTAAGAGTACGTTTTATCTTTTCATTCAATTCTCAAAATAGTGCTGCTACTTACCGAGCCAGGTTTGCCAAAACCAACTAAATTAACTCAATGATCCCAAAGTGATACCAATAATAACAACAAGATCAATCATATAACATGAATTGAAAACTAATATAAGATATACAAAAGAGTAAATGATAGAACTTCTCATTAATATTCCATAACGGCAACTCACCCCAAGGGATACATAGATATCTAATGAGAGAGGGGACACTTCCATAATGCAAACCATCCTACATGATAACTTCTCTATTCATGATATGACTCTACTAAAAAGGTAAAAAGATAAAAGATAGTGATGTGATACCGTGGCACTCCCCCAAGCTTGGAACAAACCAAGGGGATGCCAAAACCTGATGATGAATTACTCCTTCGGTGGTGGTGGTATTCTCTCGATGAGCCTTTCAATCAATTTCCTCAAGTCCTCAATCTCGAAGGTGAGAGTATGGATCAACTCCGAGTTTTGCTCAATGCAGTTCATGATCATGTTGGGCTGTGATTCCCAGCTCGTACAATTCTTTCCCCACTCTTCCTCCTTGAAGTCTTCTTTTCCTGCATGGTTACAACGAGGCATATCCCAATTGGAGGGTAGTTTCTCCTTGGGCATATTCTGGAATTGATGCTCATGTATAAGGGTATGGAAGGGATTCTTGGTGCATGGAGAAGGTGACCGCGAAGCCAAGCGATGACGCGGAGTCTTCCCTCCAGTGGACATCCGTGTAGTCCTTTTGAACTTGGCAGGGTTTGCCATCACTCCAATGCTTCTAATGTTGGTGCTGGTGTGCGGATGTTGGTCTTTCTTTGCCTCCTCTTCAACTTCACTATCGCTCTCCTCCTCATGCTCAAAGTCTTGGAGATCTTCCTCCATAGGCTCCTTGCCCTTATCGTTGGCAGAGACCATTGTGCTTCTAAAATTTAAGAATAGTTCCTGGCAGAAACAGATCAAAACGAAAACACGATGAGAACACGATATACAAATCTCGGGGGATCCGGGGGATCATATATTACGAACTTTTACAACAAAAGGAAAGTACTGGGAGAAAACGGGTCGGAGACGGAGTCCGAGGTGGCCACACCACCTGCTGGCGTGGCCAGGGGGTCCGTGCCACAAGGTGGTGTGAGCCACCCTGGCTCCGTTTCCGTACCTCTTTCACTTTGTAGCTTTCCTCTTTGGCTAAAAACTGCAAAAATATAACTGGACAGATCTTTCGCGGAACTTTTCTTACCAGAACTGTTACTTATTCGAAAACGGACTCTGTAGGTATCTGAATTTGCTATTTAGCAGATTCTTCCGGATTCACCACTTCAGTGATATCAATATCTTCATCTTCATACACATATTTCTCGAGTCATGAAACCTTTCACTATCTTATTACACCATTTTCTCCAATAACCTGGAAATTTCTTTTACACAAAACTTCACACAATTCTCATTAGCAACATTAGTATAAGCAAGGTAATAAACCTTTTAAGTTCAATTTCAACTGAAATCCATTAAAACATAAGATACTGTAGCAAATCCTTCCGAAAGCCCAAAAGGAATTCAAAAAAGGAAATCGATTTAAGAGGCAAATGCAAGAGTGGCAAAAATCTGTCAAAACAGGCCAGCAGGTAAAGATCATTTTTTTCGAAAGTCTTCTGTTGCTCAAATCAAAAAGTGCGAAACTGACGAAAGTTAAATAACAACCTGGGGCATAAGCACAAAAATTTACAGCTCAATCCGACATTCAGAGATTTTTCACGAATTTTTACAGCGAAGCACAAAAATCTGTTTTGGGACAGCAACTTCCCCAAATCTTACTTCTCTCTCATTAGAGGTTGATCTTGACACAAACCAAACAAAAAAGAGAAGGAGAGGTTATTGGCAAAACAATAACTTCTAATACTCAAAGAACCAAAAACAAACTGAAAGCAAAAATATATTGGGTTGTCTCCCAAAAAGCTCTTTCTTTATAGCCATTAAGATAGGCATGATAATTTCAATGATGCTCACATAAGAATATGAATTGAAGTGAAAGAGAGCATCAAGAAGCACAAATACACATGTTTAAGTCTAACCCACTTCCTATGGAAGGGAATTTTGTAAACAAACAAATTGTTGAAACCAGAGGCTGCTGGCATAGGAAGGCAAAACAAGTGCAACACAAAAACTTTAAGCATAAAACGAGGAAACTTGATATTATTGAGATGCATAAAAATAGTCTTCCCTCTCTCATAATAACCTTCAGTATCATGCATAAATTTAACGATATAACTATCACATAAACCATTGTAGCAATAATCACTTATGCTAAGAGAGAACACAGGAACACTAGCTCTCATAACACTACTTTGTGAAACAATATTAGGGATATCCTTAAATAGGATTGTGTGTCCATCTTCTACATATTTAGTGGCAAAATCTTTCACATTTGCTACTATAGGTTTAGCATCCATTTGTTCATTAGGTTCAACAGTTTTATTCATACTTTCATTAACCAAACTAGCTATCATAGAATGTTCCTTTATCTTAACCGGGAAAGCCACTTTCTCAATGTAAGGTTCAGGTAAAACATGATTAGCAGTATAAACTTCAATATTTCTTGCAGGAACACGATTAGTAATATCTTTATATGGCTCATGATACTTATTCCATTTATTTTTAGGAATTTTAATATAGGAAGCAAAAGCCTTAAAATAAGTTGCAATAGCTTGAGAGTCAAGACCATAAGCATTTTTAATGTTTTGAAAGTCATCAGTTCCCATAAAAGATTCAATGCATTCATAATCATAATTTATACCTGACTTTCTTCCTTTATCATTCTCCCATGCTTCAGCATTGTCTTGAATACGGTCTAGAAGATCCCATTTAGCTCCTTCTTCCGTGCGTGTAAATGATCCAACACAAGAAGCATCCAATAAATCCTTCTCATGAAGAGAAAGCCTTGCATAAAAGTTATTGATAATAATATTGTTGGGGAGCTCATGAATAGGATATTTGAGCAGCTTGAGCTGTACTCTCTCCATCAAGAGGCCAAAAGTTGTGTATTTTATTCTGATCTTTATGAATCTCACTAGGAGGATAAAATTTTGAATAAAAGAGAGGTACTACTTCCTCCCATTCAAGTGCTTGATCATTCTTCAGCAACTTATACCATTCTTCAGCTCTTCCTTTCAGTGATAATGAGAATAACTTCTTCTTGACTTGATTGGTTGTAATACCTGCACACTTGAACAACCTGCATAATTCGTGTATAAAGAGCAAATGATCACCGGGAAGGACAGTTCCATATCCAACATAATAGTTATCCATAACACGATCAATAATTCTTGTAGGTATTTTAAAAGTATCATTCTCAGCAGGTGGTGGTTCATCTACTACCTTAGTAGTGGTAGTAGCATTATGAAATAAGAAACTAAGTGAATTATCCATATTGAAATAAAGCAACTAACATAAGTAAACAATACTCACAATAGAAGTTTCCTTTACAAGTTCCACTCTCCAATAGCGCTTCACTCCCCGACAACGGTGCCAGAAAATAGTCTTGACGACCCACAAGATAGGGGGTGTACCGTAGTATTTTTGATAAGTAAGAGTGTTGAACCCAACGAGGAGCAGAAGGTGTTGACGAGTGGCTTGGAGCAGGAATTCTTTGTAAATACTTAGCAAACCGATTTTAGGGTTTTTTGATAATGTAGATAAATAAAGTGCGAGTAAATAAAAGACAGTAATAATAAATGCAGCAAGTGGCCCAATCATTTCTTTAGCAAAGGACAAGCCGATTGTATTACTTAAGATGACCAAACGTTCTCGAGGACACACGGAAATATCGTCAAGTGCTTTCGCTTCATATAGTTGATTAATCTTCTTTAGTTTGCTAAGTGTTGTGTGGGTGAACCTGTGTTAATGTACCGACCTTCCTAGGAATAATACATTCTTATTATACCCCTTGCAAGCATCCGCAAGTACAAGAAAGTAATTAAGATAGAAACCTAACCACAACTTTAAACTCTAAGACCCTGACGTCCCTTGTGCAAAGGTTTCCTAACGGGGGTTCAGGTTTCTGTCACTCTGGCAACCCCTACGATTAGTATCCAAATACACAATGCATTCCCCTAGGCCCATAAAGGTGAAGTGTCATGTAGTCGACGTTGACATGACACCACTAGAAGAATAACACCACAACTTAAATATCAAATCGTTGAATCTTTCTCAACACAACTCCACTACTAACAACATGACATCTCTCATGTCCTCAAGAACTAAACGAACTACTCACGAGACATCATATAGATCAAGATCAGAGATGATATAATGATAAGAAACAATATGAACATAACAATAATTCAATGGTTCCACTCAATAGCTTCAACTACTACAAGTAATCAATGCCGGGAAAGTTTCCCCTAAGAACTATGCAAGATTCAACCCAATTCTTACAGCGGTATGGAGTGGTGATGATGGTGGTGATGGAGATGATGGTGATGATGATCCCGATGAAGTCCAGCTTGATGGTGTTGTTGATGACGATGATCTCCCCTCTCCAGGAAGGAATTCCCCCGACAGAATTCTGTCTACCAGAGAGATCTTTCTCTCTCTGTAGTTTTCCGCCCCGCAGAGGTGGCGGAATATTTATGTGGTCACCCGCCCTGGTATTAGGGTTTTCGTGGGGATAATATATGCCAAAAGGGAGAGCCAAGAGTGGGCCAGGGTGGCCACACCACCAGGTGGCGCGGCTAGGGGTGGCCCGCGCCAGGGTGTGGTGTGGGCCCCCTATCGCCCATCTCCACTCTTCCTTCTGGCATCCTTCGTCTTCTGGTAAAATAGGATTTTCCATGTATTTTCCCGGATTTTATGATCTTCGCGAATTTAGCCTCCAAACAGCACCTTTTCCATTAGAATCCTGACTGCAGCGGTCCATGCTCCAAAAGTCATCAAACATACGAAAACAGATGAAATAACATAAGTATCATCTCTTAGTATGAAATATATCAATGAATAACAGTAAATTATGATATAGAATAGTGATGAAAAATGGACGTATCATTACCTCAACCAGAGGGCTCTGAACCTGGGTACATCGCTGTGTTTACAGTATCTGTGCCCAACCCATTGCGAGTAGCCACCAAAAGCATCCTAGTTGTCGCCTCTCATGCCATCCCCGATGGCACTGCCATGTTCCACACCACGACAGGTGAGTACAACTACATCATCCATGTTCCCCACTAAACGTTAATCGGGTGTTTAGGATTCAAAGATATGAACACCAAATCCCCTCTTGTTACCTTACATCTGCATAGGTAGATCTTGGCTAGGTGTGTTGACCATAGGATTTTTTTTGTTTTATGCCACGGAACCCCTTTAGGTGATACCTCTATATACGCGTGTAGTTATGGGACAATTCTTGTTGTGAGATTCAGAAGCCACGCGTAATATGTTGCATGAAGGGTTGAACATGTGTTTGGATACAGTATTGCACCCTTGTAGGGTAAATCTTTTCAAGAAGTCGTGTGTCCATGGTTATGGACACCTCAGGAGTACAGTTTCACAATCATAGTCAACTCCACTAATGCCTTGCCCTAATAATATGACTAGTAATTAACCTTATCAACTAAACAACTACTTAACTAAACTTGCAACGTGTGTGTTCTGTGGGACTACTTCCTCGACTGGTTTTCGAGGGGGGAAACCTCAGATGGGTTATGCACGGTGTTATATTCTTATTACTATGTAGCACTATTTTATTTCACTCTAATAGCCAAAGTTGTAGCGTGTCTCTATAGATTAGATGGTGCAAGCTTTTATGCCGCTGAGCCCACCATACCCATGTAGGCGAGAGCCGCCGAATTCTAAGCCTCATTCTGTACTGGCCTCAGTATTGTTCGCTCTCTTTTTCCTTTGCCCTTTGGTAGCACTCCTTTGGTTTCGAACAGGTATGTGATCAACGATGTTAGGAAGGTTACCCTTTTGGCTTGGCGTAGGCATGCGTGTCATCAACACTTGGTTATTCTTCAGGACCCTTAGTCCTATTTGGTTCTTATCCTTACTCGGACACTATTTTGCTTTAATCGTGATTTATATCTCTGTGTTGTATCTTTTGATTCTTGGCTCGCCGGAGTCGTTGTTGTATATATATGTTTCTTGTGGATTCTATTGTAAACTATTGTGATGTAACTACTTGTAATAAAATCCACCCACACAGAAGTCTGGTGGGCGTCTTTGAATTGATTCTATGCAGATTTTGGTGAAAATGCAAAGATCTGCATAGACCCGATTCGGGTGCATTATAAGTGGTATGAAAGCAAAGGTTTACGATACCTCACTTGTCCAGCCTATATGTTAACCTTGCCAACGAACAATGTCTAGTGTCAAAACTAATTAAATAATGTCTTAAGCATGGTGGGTAGCACGTGCGCTGAGGCCATCTGTCAACGCTCCAACATCGACCTATGACACGGACAACAACAACAGTTGCGACTCCAATTTGTGCGATCCATCATCGGAGGACGACATCTGTGGCTCTGGATCAGAGAGCCAGGGGAGCAATGGCTTCCCCAACCACTACATGTGCGCCTTCATCACCAACGGCGGTAGAGGCACTCAAGGCAACACCAGCAACAGAGGCCCCACTGACACCGGCTACAATGGCCCCACCAATGGCAGTCGCGATCCTCCCAACCCTCCCAACCCCAACGCCAATGGTGCAAGTAGGTCGGGTTGCCCACAGATCCACCTCTCAGAAGAAGGGTGGGAGTGAGTCAGGGAAGCCCTACAGGGCAACCCCTTCCAGATGATGCATCCCACGACATGTTGTTGGCGTACCACTAGCTCATAAAGGAGTTTAACCGCCAACAGGCGGTAAATGGTAAACTTGCAAGCTACAGTATCGTTTATGTCGGTGGACTCTCGGGGTCACATGATCCCCCAAACAACGCAAGTTACTACATACCTACTGACCAACCAGTCTCCAGCTAGAGATCCACGATCTGTCGTACACCGATCCTCCATCACTAGTCTCGAGCCATTCACGAGGAATCGCTCACCATCATCCAACGAGGAAGATCAAGAAAAAGCCATGATGTTGCAGCCCATGGCAAAAAAGCCACAATTCTGATTCCCATGACGATATCACATAGTGCAAGGTCGAAAAGATGCATGCCAAATGCGCCTATTCAACAAAGTCATAGGACAAAGAAACAGAGCTCAGTGGCGCTAGCTGCTTCAGTAGGGCCATATGGCAAACTGGGATGCCTAAAGGCTTTAAGCTTACCTCAGATAATCCAAAGTTCGATGGCCTCCAGGAGCCAAAGATTTGGCTAGATGACCACATTCAGTCATTCAAGTTACATATCGGATGCAAGAACAGAACCATGCAATGCCTTCAGCTACAGCTGAAGGGCGCCGCCAGAGCCTGGCTCAATAACCTTGCTCGCAGTTCAATTCGCAGCTGGGAGGAGCTGGTGTACAGCTTTGTCCGCAATTTCAAAGGCGCCTACAAATGGCTAGCATAAATCGAAGAGCACTGTGCCTGCTGTCAAAAACCAAGTGAATCCCTCTGCTCGTACATTCAATGGTGGTACATCTAGGAAGAGCGCGCAATCGACGTGTTCGACGGTGTTGTGCATCGTCGAGAGCTCAGGTAGGAGTTGGGCCGCATGAGGCCCAAAACCATTAACCACCTGATGGACTTCGCGAACCGCTGGGTAGACGAAAAAGATGCCATCCACAACAATCGCTCTCATTGAGACGAAGATGATGACCTTGGCCGCATACGTGAACACCGAGGGAAGCATCGATAGCAGCAAAACAACACGAGTGTGGCAGCGCCGCGCCCGGGATGACGCACCCAATGCCATGGAGAGGCTATCGGGACCTTGCAACGTCCACTTCTACATCGACAACAAGGACGGGAAGAAAAAATCCAGCCACCTCCTCATAGATTGCCACGAGTTCCATAAGCTCCAAGAAGCACACACCCAATTGCATCATGATGCGATGAACCTGGGGTACAGAACTGCACTAGGCCCCATATCAGTATGGGGTACCACCACCACCCGGAGGACCCCCGCAGCCTGTGGCTGCACCAGCACTGAATAGCAGGGCAGAACAGTACCCACGCGTGCTGGGGAACATGGGCATGATCTAGAAAGGTCGCCCCTCCAACATGACCCAGAAAACAATCACTCGCCAACTCAACTTGGCAGTCATCGCTCCACCTACCATCCCTAAGTACCTAGTGGGTCAGAGTCGTGCATCACCTTTGACAGAACCGATCACTCGCGTTAGGTCCCTCACCCAGGCCATTCTATCCTGGTGCTCGAGGCACAAATCGGTGGCTTCGAGATGAGCAAAGTCTTGATGGATGGTGGCAACACCATCAACCTCATGTTTTCTAGCACCTTGCGCACCATGCGAATCCCCATATCCAGCCTAGAAGCATCTGAGATGACCTTCCACAACATCGTACCAGGGAAAGTAATCTACCCCCGGGAAAAATCTAGTTGGATGGCATCTTCGGCACACTCGAAAACTTCTGACGTGAGCGCCTTGAGTTCAAGGTGGTCGACTGGCCATCTCAGTACCACACCATCCTCGGACGCATGGCATTCACAAGGTTCCTCGCGGTGTCGCACTATGTCTACCTCCTGATGAAGATGCCAGGACATAACGATGTTATCACCATCCAGGGGAGCTTCACCAGACCTGACACCTGCGACAGGGAATTCAACAGAATCTCTTTGTCCTACGACATGCAAGAGGAGTTGGCAAGGCTCAAGGAGTCAATGGACAACAATCTTCCTCCTTTGAGTAGGAAGAACGCAGCTGACTAGCCGTTCGACTCGATGGTCAACACCATGGTGGTCCAGGTTCACCCGACGGGCCCAACCAAGACGGCCCTCATCGCCAACAACCATAGTTCCACATAGGAACTCGTGCTCGTTGAATTCTCCGTGAGCGCTGGGAAATCTTTGCCTAGTATCCTGCGGACATGCCAAGAGTTCCCAAGGAATTCACCAAGCACACACTCAACATGTACCCTGATGCACGACTAGTCAAGCAGTTGCTACGGCGGATGTCAGAAGAAAAGGCCAAGACTGTAGGAGGGGAAACAGATCCTCGACGATGATTTCATCCACGAAATCAAGGTAGCTAACCCTGTGCTGGTTCCAAAGAAGGACACGGACATCCGCATGTGTGTGGACTTTACCTCCCTCAACAAGCACTGCCTGAAGGATCACTTTCCATTACTGTGGATCGATCAAATAATCGACTCCACCACGGGATGCGGATGTCTCTCCTTCCTTGATGCCTACTCAGGCTATCACCAGATCCGGATGAAAGTGGAAGACCAAGAGAAAAGTCCTTCATCACACCATTTGGAGTCTATAACACGATGCCCTTCGAGCTGAAGAACGCAGGTGCCACGTACCAACGGTGCATGCAGGGCTACCTGAAGAATCATCTTGGCCACAACATCTCGGTCTATGTTGATGGCATAGTAGTAAAGACAAACAAGGAAGCTACTCTCATCGACAATCTCTGTGAGACCTTCGAGAACCTTGACCACTATAAGATCAAGCTAAATCCAGAGAAGTGCGCCTTTGGCGTACCATCCGGGCAACTACTCGGGTAGCTCATCTCCGCAAGGGGAATTGAAGCAAACCTAAAAAGATAAAGGCCATATTGGCCATGGAGAAGCCAAAGAACATCAAGGGCGTCCAACAGCTGGCTAGGCGAATCGCGACGCTCAACCGATTCATCAGTCGAATGGGTGAGAAGGTGCTGCCGTTCTACCAATGCCCTCGCAAGACGGACTAGTTCGAGTGGATGAGCAAAGTGCAAGAAGTATTCGAAGATCTCAAGCGCCTGCTCTCAACCTCTCTTGTCTTGGTAACCCCCAAGGAAAAGAAGCCAATGCTGCTATACATAGCCGCCACTCACCAGGTGGTCAGTACCGCTCTTGTGGTCGAGCGAGCTTAAGAAAACAAAGTCCATGGGGTGCAACGTCCGGTGTACTACCTCAGTGAGGTGCTCACACCCAACAAGCAATGGTACTCGCATTACCAAAAGCTGGCCTGCGGTGTCTTCGTGACTGCATGGAGACTCCACCACTACTTCTAGGAGCACCCGATAATCGTGGTGAATGATGCCCCGCTAATCACATCCTCAACAACCCTGAAGCAACGGGGCGGGTCGCCCCTAGGGAATCAAATTTTCTCCACGAGACATCACCTACGAGCGACGAACGACGATCAAGTTGCAAGTTCTGCCGGACTTCCTCGTTCACTGGATGTAGCTCTAGCTACCAAATACACCAGACATGTAAAGTCTATGTACAATGTATTTTGACGGGTCCAAACACCAAGAGGGAGTTGACGTCGATGTCATCTTGACATCTTCGTAGGGAGACAAGATCTGGTACATACCGCGGATGAAGTTCCACGCATCCAACAATGAACTGGTGTATGAAGCCCTGCTCCATGGGATGCGGATGGCCAAATCTTGTGGCGCCACTCGACTTGTCATCTACGACGACTCCAACCTCGTGGCGCAGCAGACAATGAACAAGCGCGATGCCATCAGCGACAACATGATCGCCTACCATGACCTCTACAATGCACTTGAAGGGGACTTCGACGGCTGTGAACTGTGGCACGACAGCCGTGAAAGCAACGAGGAGGCCAGCAAGCTCAGAACCATCGGCTCCACATGCACCCCGGTGCCACCGGGAGTATTCTTGGAGCAAATATGCGAACGCTCCATCAAGATCAAGCCATTTGAGGTGTTGGAAAAGTGAATTTTTCCAACTTCTCAAAATAAATATCCAATACCACAGGGTTGTAGCCCTTGACGAGACGAATTCAACGTGCCCAAGAACACCCAAAATAGAGTTCGTATGAAGAAATGGCAACCAAAATACTAAAGATTACTAAAGGTTTAACGACCAACTATACGGTGGGAGCAAAAAATCTGACCGTATAGCTCCCGCCATATAGTTGCCAAAAAGGTTGTAAACAACGGGATTTCACCCTCTAGAAGCTCCACAACCTTCCCTAAGTCATATGACAATATTGGGGAACCCTAGGGAACCCCCAAGTCCTGTATAAAGGAGGGAGGAGTCAAAGAATAGAGGGGGGAAGCCACCATACACCATATACAAGATCTAGATCCCATCTACCACCTCCACGGTGGCACCCTGCTTCCGTGCCGCCTCCATAGCCTCTACAGATCCACCAAGATCCAGATCTCCATCAACAACATCAAGCCATCCAAGCAAGAAGAGGAGGAGAAGGAGGACGCCACCATCACCACGTCAACGCCACCATCACCGCGCCATCATCACCATCTCCATCGCCGCTACTCCTTCATCCTTCCCCATCATGATCTTCGTGATGGGTTGTAACATGGCTTGAACCCCTTTTATTAATGTTATGATGTTTTGAGTAATTGAAGTGTGGTGTGTTCTTGTTAATTAATATGTTTGTGCTTTCTCTTTACATTGTTCTATTCATGATATTATTCTAGTGATTGGATACATCCAATCCATTGTTTAGGAATTTACTAGGGATTCACGAAGTGTCACAAAACTTATCATTAGTCTCTGCTCTTCCATGGGTAGAACTAATATGCTATTTGCTATAAGTGATTTGTGGAGGCAATAGCAGCTTAGGATGCACCGCCGAGAGTTCCCTCAAGATCCCTCATGATATAGATAGGTATAGTGTTGCGAATTGCTTGACCCCAAAGTGACATATGGGATATATTGTGACTAGCACCCTTGCTGAGGAATACGGTTGTCCATACAACTTAAATCCTTTGCTCTAGTTTACCTTGATTGGTCTTGTTACCTTAATACACTATTCTCTTATGAGATGACCCATGTCCGAAGAGGGTGTGGACAATTGAGTTGTCTAGTTGCCACTTACCAACGGTGGGAGACAACGGTATATGAGGGACCTCCACAATTATAGTTAACAACTATTCCATAAGCACTTATCATGCACACCGGTATACACAACATTACTTGAGGAATCATAGCATTAATATTTCATCTCATTGAATTCACCTCCTTTCAGCTTTACTTTTGTTCTAGTTTTCTTCTTGTCCTAGTAGTAGTTATTACGAAACATCTTAAATTCATTTATCCTAGCAACTTATAGAATAGGCTATTTCCAAACCATGGTTTGGGTGTGAACATGGTCGCATTGACAACATGGTTGCGGGGTCATGTTTGCCGAGCTCCCATCGGGACAAACTCTTTAAATATTTGCTGCTACAAGTACTACAATAACCCGGTTATTGGTGCAGGAACCCAGTCATCAAATTGGCACCGTTGTCGAGGAGCAAAGAGTTCGGTTATCTACTCGCACATAGTTTATTTTAGTTTGGTGCTATTATCTTACTACTTTCTTTTATATTGAAAACAATAAAAAAATTACAAAACCAAAAATTCATAAAAACTGTTGCTACTAACCATGTCTTTAGAGATAAATTTTGTTCAAGAGATAATACAAGCATTGGAGGAGATAAAGGATTCAAGTTCATCAAGCCTAGTTGCTAGACATGAGTTGATAAAGAAATTTCTGGACCAATTGGAAAGGCATTCATTATGGTTGCGTGCTAATGATGGATCTTATTGCACAATTTTTATAACAAATGACCACCTTAATTTTCAATGTAAGTGTTCGAACAATCCTACTATAGCAAATTATAATAGAGATAAATCCTATGCTAGTTTGGAAGTACTAGAATACTTTGTTTTCAAAGGTGCATCTGAAATGGTATTTAGACTAGGAAGTATTGATGTTGAAAGTGAAGCACTTGATGGAGTTTTTAATTTAGTATACCTCATATTCCTCTTTTGCGACAATAATTTAAGTAATAATGCATTGGTATTATAATATTTGAAGTGGTCTAAAACTACCATGGAGAAAGATAACCTTTTGCAGGAGTCACTAAAGAGCGAAGAGGAAAAGGAGCACAAGGAGGAAGAACAGATTGATCACCCGCTCACACCTTCGACTCCTACTTTTTATTCTATCATTGCTATTAAAACACTAGTCGATGAAAAGGAGGAACAAAAAGGTGAGGTTGATAAAGAGAGTCACACCACAACTTTTGTTTGTGATGCCTCTCACTCTAGTAGTGATTTTTATGATGCTAAAACTGTTGATAATTGTTCTGCAGAGGCCTTGTGCCTAGACACTCATATGGAGAGCATTAATAATAGTGAACTAGAGATAGAATCTTGCTATACTAACATGCAGGGTCCTGAACTGCCTGCTATGAAGGAAGAATACTATGAAGTGTTCCCCTACATAGGTAACCAAGGTAAAGATTTAAGAATTTTATATGAATCTCAAATCCTCTCATTGCAGCTATACACGGAGGCATGTTCACCAAACTTGGTGCATCAACACTCGCTTGAAAGTGAGAACTTGTTCATCTACATGATGCCAATGCACCGTAAGAGGGTACGACTCTGACCAAACTCTACTTTAAGATGCTCCAAGCTGGTATGTACAACCTCACCTCGAGTCGATATCCCTTGGGATTTAGGTTCGAAATGTATGGAGCATCCTAGCCTGGCTTTATGGCTTTAAAGAGAGTGCTTCTCAGGAGGCAACCCGGAAGTTACTAGGTGTCTTTCTTAGTTTTGTGTCTCAAGTCTAGTTGCATTCATGTTGCATTGGCACTTTTATTATTCGCATGTCTTGCTATTAGAGTAATCTTGTGGTAGTTTTCAAAAGGTAGAATTTATTGTCACTATATTATGTGTTGCATAAACTCGGTAAAAAGGAAGAGAAAATCAGTTTCAGGTGAATCCTTCAATTATATGTATTTGTTGGTCAAAAATTAAAGTTGTTATTTTACCGTCAAAACATGGTGCTTATTAAGTTTCAGGTTAATAACGAATCCTCGAAGAAACAGGTGAAGATTGGCATTTCCAGAAGGTTTAATGACCAACTATACAGTGGGAATTTTTTCCGGCTGTATAGTTGCGGTCGTATAGTTATCTACCCCATCTCTGAATTTCTATTGCAGGGTACTGCAAGTTTAACGACCAACTATACAGCGGGACCTTTTTGGTCCGGTCGTATAGTTGTAGCCGTATAGATATCGACGCCATCTACACTTTGTTGTTCAAGGTACTATAAGTTTAACGACCAACTATATGGCGGGACCTTTTTGGTTTGGCCGTATAGTTGGGAAAACCCCTCAAACGTCAACTGGAAGGTAACCATCGCTCAAAATTTCTTTCTTTCTTCCTCCTTCTTCTTCTAAAAACCTCGAAACACCACCTAGGAGCTTCTCCATGTTTTAGAGAAGCCGAGCGTATGTAAACAATAAAGTTCTATCTCAGAAATTCCTTAAGTTGTAATTCTCTTTAGTAGTTCATGTTTTCTTTTCGTTTTCTTTCATTAGTTGGGTGAACGAACTTCGTTCATACACCAAACCGCTGTCTTTTGTTTTGTGTGTTATTTTCGCAGGGACTTGAACCTGTGACGTCGTGTACGGTAGCGTCAACCGTGCAAACACTCGCATGAGCCACTTGGTTGCTTCACTTCAACGTTTCAACAATCAGTGTCTGGTAAAAGCTTCCAACTCGAACCTCTTTTAAATAAGCACATAGGGGTTGCACACTTGTGTCTCGTATCCTATTTCACTTGCACCTCATCACAATCTAGGAGAGGCCACTTCTAGAACTAGTTTGTTGACTTAAGCGTGGTGCTTAGGTTGATGAATAGACTCAGTGGGAATTGTATTATCACTTGTGAGCCAAACCCGTGTCTTCAAAAACACAAAAATGTTTTGTCTTCTTTATAGTCTTGTTCCTACCAGGTTCTTAAGGAAGGCATACACCGGATCATGAAGCATTCATTGAAGCAAATGTTCTTTGTCCATCAAAGTAGAGGTTAAAAGCACCTCCACGATAAAGTGTGTCACCCTTTGTTTAACTTAAGCTTGGGTAGGTAACCACTTCTTATACTCGCTTTTGATAACTGAATTTTCTCTTTTGTTTTCATGATCTTCTCAAGTTGGTATTCTTAGTTTGGGGAGGTTATTTTGCATGCGTAGAGTCTTGTGCGAAGTTCTTTATCTTAAAAAGTTTCCATGCTATTGTGTATCCCTCTATTTTTGAATGCTTGCTTAATTAGGTGAGTTTTTGTTCATATTTATATAAGGGATATACTTGCTCATGTTAGGCCCCATAGGAGACAAGCCATAGATTTGATGCACCTTGTTCAACTTTTATCTAGCTTGTGAATAATATTGTGATCCTCTAAATATACATTGCAATGTACTCTACATTTTGAAAACAAAAAATATAATAAAGAAGTTCTTCGAAACTTGCTAGTTGTCACTATTCATAATTGTCTTAAGTGAATGGTTATGGAGTAGCACGACCCCGTAGTTTTGGAAATGATGGTCTTAATAGATGCTTACTGGGTGAGTTGTCAAATAAGAAATGATGTTTCAAAGTTTCGAGATTACATATGCCAAAATTTTGTCTTGGAAATCAAAGTGAGATATTGCTTTATGTGTGTCTTGCACCACTGTCGCACAACATGGGATGCTAACAACTCCACTGGCCTTTGGACAATCCAAAAAGAGGAAACTCTTGGATTTTGGCTATGAGTTGCCCAACATATGTAAAAAAATGCTATATTTGGGTATGCATTGGTATTCTCATGGGCCTGCGTTAAAAGCAAAAGTCGAAATACTCCTCTGACCATTATGAAAAATCATTATACCAAAAAGGGTGTAACACCCTCAAATCGGCCCTATGCAAGTTTTAGCGCTTCCCGCCAAACCCGCATAGAAACGATTCAAGGACGCCCACCAGGCACTTGCGTGCAGGTGGAGAACGAAGTAATACCATTACACAATAGTCCACGATGGAACCCACAGGACATATATATACAACAACGACTCCATGAGTCAAGAATATAGATATATAGTACAAAGATCCAAATCACCTCGAAAATGATACGACATCCGAGTACGGATAAGATGCAAATGGGGCTAAGAGCCCTGAAGAATAACCAATGGCGTCCATAACCCTGCCCAGGCCAAGCCATAAGGGTAACCCTGCTAACGACGTCGATCTTATACCTGCTAAAACAAAAGGGGTGCCAACAAAGGGCAAAGGAAAAAAAGGAGCGTCAGTAATGAGGCCAGTACATGGCGAGGCTAAGATTCGGTGGCTCTCGCCTACATAGGTATGGTGGACCGAAGCAGCAGCGAAGCATGCACTAAACAACCTATAGAGACTCGATAAACTGTCGGCTATTAGAGAGAGATAAGAAAGACCTATTCGGAACCAACCTTATACTACACCAATCATACCCATCCTAGTATTCCCCCTCGAGACCAAACAAGAAAGTTAAACCGTGAAACTCACACAGTTGGCAGTTTTATTCATTCCATTATAGTCGCAGCACTTACTAGTCAGATATAGATAGCATGAGTCATTCTGATAGCATAAGTAGTGAGCAGTTTTAGTTAACCATTCAGTTGTAGTTGCAGTACTTACTAGTCAGATACAATTAGCATGTGACATCCCAAACCCAGCAGTTGTTGGCACTTTTATTATCCATTCCATTGTAGTGAAGCTGATTACTAGTCACATATTAGGTAAAATTTATAGCACTACTTTAGTTATGCTTGTCTATGATCGAGATACTGTGCTCCAAGTCGTCCATAACCGCGGACACGACTTTAAGAAAGATTTACCCTACAAGGGTGCACAAATAGCAACACTCACACGATCAACCTCGGAAAAACCAACTCAAAATCCAACGAGGCTTTCACGACAAAGCAATCACAAGATTCATAAATTATTTCAGGGGACCACCCCATTAAGCTACCCGCAACGAAGTTGGCCGGCTCCGAGACGGACCCAAGGTTTGCGCCAATGGATGTAAACGACTGGGAACCCGAAAGTGTGACTAGGCTTGTCGATACCGCGAAAACACTCCGCAATTCGTAAACAGTACAGGTGCTCCACGCACAATCGTAAATAAAGCAGTAAAAACATGGCATAAGTACAGGATAGTAATAAGGCCCCAAACTAGTTTGTGCCCCCAAGAAATAAGAAATGAATCAAGCTCTGGCTAAGGGGATTCATGGTCCCATATGCGGATAGTGCGATAGTCAAGGAACAGGTATCAAGTACTCGGGGCCTACGGGACACAAGTGGACATGAAAAACCAAATAGCATATAATGCCCACCGGTGCCTCTTTCATTAGTTGTTCCAGCAATTTAATATATATTTAAAGTCATGATCCTCTCCACCGTAAAGCATATGACAACATTCCATCAATTGTGTGGTACTTCACGTCACGGGATCGCACCTGAGCAAGTGACTACGACTCGCAAGACCGTCTATCTACCAAACAACAGGTAATAGGAGGTGTCCAAGGCAATATAAAGGCTGCACGGAATACATCTGGTACGGAACACTAAAGCATCGCGACATGGATAGCAATAGATCAACAGGAGTAAATAAAGACTATAAATGCAAAATAGGTAGAAAGGGGGAGATGCTCGCCTGGGAACACTGTCGAAGGTTCGTTATCCCAAGAACTTGTCGATACTCGCATCCACTCAACGGCCTAATCCGTGAAGAAGCAAACACTAAAATAAACACCGGATGCACTATTTAATACTACGACAGAAGATCGGGCATGATGCATGGCATGGCAAAGATGCGATGCAACTAGACAATATTAAGCGGAACCGAGGTCCTGACAATTAATTAGGAGGTTCATGTTGTTTAGCTACCCCGCAATTTAAATGTTGGCTTAACAAGGAGAAACATGGCATCGGTTCGCTACACAAATTTAAATGGAGGCGTTAATAGATAGGAATAACCCATATATACGCTCCATATTTAATTATTAGGTGAGTCGATAAAATACCCCCAAACACATGAACATGTATGCCAGCATGAACAATTTAATATGCAACATTTGATAATGTCACATTATAAAAATAGGGGTCTCGGATAGGGGTCACACATTGGGGTTCAGATCCGATGGTCTTAGGGTTTGACAAGCATTGGGGCACCAGGATCAGTCTTCGGGCTTCAAATCCAGGAAGGAGAACTTGGCGGTTCCGGGGATTCGGGGCCTCGGCCATCGGATCCGTGAAGGCAACCTTGTCGGACTGGCATCATCGCTTCAATGTTCTTCATAACTATCTTCGGGGCATCGAAACCATGTAGTAGATCTTGTCGATTCCATGTCGAAGGCCTTGGGGTTCCAACTTGTCGCATTCAGGCATCTACAAGGCAACGTTGGGACAAGCTTGGTGAGACAGAGATCTATTGCTTGAGCTCCTGCGGCACGCACACGTACCTAGGGAGAGAAAACAACCAGGGGTTCTCATCGTATAGCGAGTAGGCCCTTGACAAATAGATACACGCACGGGAGCTTCAGGTCAACTCGCGCAGAGGCAGCGGTGGCGACGCGGTCGTCCATGGCAACGGCGCACCTGAAGGTTGGGGAGGAGGTGCTCGAGGCGAGGTGGCCAGGCGCGGTGGCGCGCGTCCGCAGCAAGAGAGAGGGAAGGGTAGCGCAGGGAGCTCAGGGCTGCATCCGGTGGCGAGGTCGAGCATGCGCGGCGGCGCCATGGCGGTTGCAGACGTGGTCTGCCTTAGAGACGCGAGGAGGTGCTGGCGGTGACGTTCGAGGTTGGGGATGGCACTGCGAGGCTCGGTGATGCGACCGGCGACATAGGCTTGCGGGGGGTGAGGAGGATGCGTGGGCTCGGCGACGAGTTGAGCGGGCGCGGGGAGAGGTGGACCCAGGGCTCTGCTCGGGGGCGGCTACTCTGCTTGCGGAGAGGGTGACACTAGCGGCGGAGGGCGACGGAGAGTGGATGAGGTGGTGTTCCGGTGGCGCAGCTCGACGGAGAGGCAGGCTCAGGTGGAGGAGAAGGACCAGGGGCGGCGGGGCTCTAGCGGCCGCTGCGCCTGCAAGGAGCGAGGCGAGCTTGCGGGATGAGGAGGGGAATCGTGTCAGGGTTGGTGGGGAGGGGCGCTGGCGCTAGGATCGAGGGGAGATGATGGGGTCGGGGCGCAAGCGGTAGGTGGCGCTACACGCGCGTGTACGCGTTGGGATTGGGGTGGCTGTGAGCGGGCTTGGTCGCCGGGCAGGTGGGGAGCGGGTGCCACGTCGGTAGGAATATGGCCAGGATGGTGGGCCCGGGGCGAGTGGGACCGGCTCACGCGTGGGGTGGGCGTGATGGGGCGTGGGGAGGTTGGCCTGAGCGACGCGGGTGGGCGTGTAGTTTCAGGGTGGCGGCAACAGAGGGGAGATTAGGTGGGGGGTTTGGAACTAGGGTTTTCGGGTGTGTGGGGTGGTAGGTAGCTGGCTGCTGGGCCTGGCGACTGGCTGCTGGTCCTTTGGGCCTGGCGGCTGGCTGCCTCCCCCACTAAAAAAACAAAAAAAACTTTTATTTATATTTTATTTTTAGAAAGGCTGTTATAAATAGTTTTTAGACAAACTAGAGATCCGAAAAAGATGGGGGTTTTATAGTTTAAAATAAAAAAGGGGTATATCTAGAAAACAAAAATAGTCTTTTGTAAAATAATTTTAGGCAAACATATGCATGATGATGATGCTCAAATGCAATGTGGCATGATGACATGAGCGTGCTGTCATGATGCACAAAACAAAAACATCAAGCGATTTTCTAGTAGTGGTTTTACCGGGGTGCTACAATTCGACACCACTAACAAGGGATCTCGCCCTCGAGATCCGCCTCATGGTACGGAGAAGAAGGACGAGGATCTGAATCTTCTCGCTTCGTATAGATCCTCGTGACACCAATAACAAGGGTGCTTACTCCATCTTGGAATCGTCGACACCACCAACAAGGAGTCATTGTTCACGTCTGTCGAGAGAACACTTCGAAGAAACAAGGACGAAGATAAAGGTATCGAAAGGTAAGACCACCTTCAACTTCTGTGGAAGGAGTAAAATTGCATCGATCCACCCATTCAATATATAGAAGCGAATGATAAGAGTAGTGGTATGGTCGCGACTCCATCCCGCACTCAAAGCATTACCTTGCATATGAATAGGAGAATTATGCAACCAACTCTCAGAATTCAGACTGAAGATCTCGACAAGTGAGGTTCAGAAACAAAGGAGTGATGCAGGGTTTCATCGGATCTGATGTACATGAGGATGTCGTGTTGGAAAACACCAGAAGGCACAAGAAGGAACAAAGAGAAGTCCAACAGATGAAGGATTCCTCAGATAGGATGAAGACCGGATGTAGAAGCACCGTTACCAAAGGAGGAAGCGAAACCCTGAAGGTACGACGAAAACCCAACCACGAGAATTCCTAGACTTGAGGAAAAGATAAGAGAGCAGATTCAAAACACGCAGAGGTAAGAGGAGAATAGCATACGGGTAAGGAGTAAAATCAGACCTAATCAGATCTATCCAACCGATTTTGTAAAATAGTTTTGACACTCTACATCGACCGTTAGCTAGGTTATCCTACAGGCTGGACCAGTGGGGTATCGCAATTGCTGAGATCTGATACCACTCTGTAACACCCTCAAATCGGCCCTATGCAAGTTTTAGCGCTTCCCGCCAAACCCGCATAGAACGATTCAAGGACGCCCACCAGGCACTTGCGTGCAGGTGGAGAACAAAGTAATACCATTACACAATAGTCCACGATGGAACCCATAGAACATATATATACAATAACGACTCCATGATTCAAGAATACAGATATATAGTACAAAGATCCAAATCACCTCGAAAATGATACGACATCCGAGTACAGATAAGATGCAAATGGGGCTAAGAGCCTTGAAGAATAACCAATGGCGTCCATAACCCTGCCCAGGCCAAGCCAGAAGGGTAACCCTGCTAACGACGTCGGTCTTATACCTGCTAAAACAAAAGGGGTGCCGACAAAGGGCAAAGGAAAAAAGAGGAGCGTCAGTACTGAGGCCAGTACACGTCGAGGCTAGAATTTGGCGGCTCTCGCCTACATAGGTATGGTGGACTGAAGCGGCAGCAAAGCATGCACTAAACAACCTATAGAGACTCGATAAATTGTCGGCTATTAGAGAGAGATAAGAAAGACCTATTCGGAACCAACCTTATACTACACCAATCATACCCATCCTAGTATTCCCCCTCGAGACCAAACGAGGAAGTTAAACTGAGGAACTCACACAGTTGGCAGTTTTATTCATTCCATTATAGTTGCAGCACTTACTAGTTAGATATAGATAACATGAGTCATCCTGATAGCATAAGTAGTGTGGCATCCCGCAAAAACCACTACTAGAAAATCGCGTTGTTTTTGTGCATTGCATCATCATGACCGCAGGCTCATGTCATCAAGCCACATTGCATTTGAGCATCGTCATCATCATGCATGGCTTTTTTCTAAACTAATTTCGAAACGCTAGATTTGTTTTCTAAATATTCTCGTCTTTATTTCAAATCCAAAACCCGGGTCTCTAGATGTATTTTATTTCGTCTACCAACGGATTTCAAAAGCCTCGTTTTAAATAATAAAATATTTTACTTTATTTTTGGGAGGCAGCCTGCCAGGCCGAAAGCCCGGCCGGCCACCTCCAAACCCTAGTCTAAAAATATTTAGCCCTAAGCCTACCTACCCTAATTCCACCTAGCCGCCACCTCACCCCAACTCCCTTTCCCGCGTTTCCCGCCCTGCCCGCCTGTAACCGACCGACAGACACCTGGGCGCGCACTCCCGCGTCGCCCAGGGCCACCCACGCCCCTGCGCCCAACTCCCGACCCACCCGCCTGGCCCCACCCCCACGCGGTGGACGCGTCCCCCGCGTCGTGGCCTCGTCTCCACCTGCTCCCACCAACCACCGCCCACCCATGCCTCACCCTGGCCCCACCCACCGACAACCTCGATCGCCCCACATGGCCGCTCCCCCCACGTCGCCTAGGCCCCACCGCAAACCGCGCGTCGCTCCACGCGATCCCCACCCATCGCCTCGTCGCTCCCCACCGACCCGCTCCTCCCCAGATCCCGCGCCGCCGCCGGCCGCGCGAGCTCCCCCACCATCCTGCCGCCCTCTGCTACCCTTGCTCTGCCCTCCGTCACTCGCGGCCACTCCGCCGCCCGGAGCTCCGTGCCCGGCCCCGCTCGTCCCCGCGGGCGTGGCCCTCGCCTCCCACTCCTCTCTGCAGGGCGCGACTCTGACCGCCGCCTCCACCTTCCCCCGATGCCGCCTCTCCTGCGTGCCATGCCGCCGCCAGGACTGCCTCGCTGGCCGTGGAAGACCCCCTCCATGTGGTGCCCTGCCCCTGCTCCGGTCGCGGCCTCCGCCCCAGCCTCTGTGAGCCGCCGTCGACACCCCGTCACCTCCAGCGCCACCGCAGGGCCTATTCTCCGCCCGGCGGGCCACCGACGACCTCGCTCTTCCGTTGTCCACGGGACGCGACCCCAAGCCCCTCACGCGCCTCAGGTCCCCGCGAATCTCGACGCCGCCTTCGCCTGCGCAGCACCTCGCCGCGCGCTACCCCCGGGCCGAGCCTCGCAGCTCCCTGGTGCCTTTTCTTCTGTTTGATCCTGGCCGAGCTCGTGCATGTGGTCAGATGTTGCTGTAGTAGGTGTGGCTTATGCAGATGTGTGTGGTACTCTGTTGTGTGGATATGATTATTGTTGCAGCTATCTAAGACACCATGCGACAAGAGCGACAAGCCAAACCTAAGGACGGCCGCCACCGTGAACGATGGTATTCGAAGACGATTGCCACCGATGATGAGGTTCCACCAAGGAAACCGATGCCGGATAGACAAGATCTTCAGGGACGCCGAGACCCCGACCGGAAGATACCCGGAACACCAAGATCTGCTCCCGAACGCTTGGACCAAGACCGAACCAGGATCTACACGGGACGCCGAGTTCTCCACCTTGAACGCCATGACCGTCTACACGAACCCGAAGACCACAGATGCGACAAGTACTCCTTCCCGGATGCGAGCCCCGGATCCAAAGACCGCCAAGTCCTTCGTCCCGGAACGCCAAGCTCTCCCACCGTCGTCCGAGGACGTTCCCGCCGAGACCGATCCCTGTCGGACCCTGTCGAACCCCTCGGAGCCCAAGTTCGCCGAACCCTAATGTGATTCCCTATCCGAGACCCCATTATTTTATAATATGACATTATCGGCTGTCGCATATTAAATTGTTCATCTCTGCATCATATCATAATCATGCCGGATCTTTGCCGTAGAATTAAATAGTGCATCCGGTGTTTGTGCTAGTGTTTGCTTCTTCGTGGATTAGGCCAGTGAGTTGATGCGAGTACCGACAAGTTCTCCGGATATGATCCGTCGGTAGTGTTTCCCAGGCGAGCATCCTCCCTCTTTCTACCTATTTTGCATTTATAGTCTTTATTTCCTCATGTTGGTCTATTGCTATCCGTGTCGCGATGCTTTAGTTTCCGCACCCCAGTTATATCCCGTGCAGCCTCTATATTGCCTTGGACACCTCCTATTACCTGTGTTTGGTAGATAGCTGGCCTTGCGAGTCGTAGCCGCTTGCTCAGGTGCGATCTCGTGTTGTCGAGTACCATAGTTGTTGGAATGGTGGAGATGTTTATTGCTGGCAGATGTTTATGGTGGAGATGAGCATTACTTTAAATACAACTATTAAAATGTTAGAATTAACTAATGCAGAGGCATAGGTGGGCAATAGATGTTATTTGGTTCTTCCACGCTCACTTGTGTCCCGTAGGATCCCGAGTACTTGATACTTGTTCCTTGACTATTCGCACTATCCACATCCGGGAGGCCTTATGGACCCCCCTGAGCCAGAGCTTGATTCAGTTCTATTTCTTGGGGCCACAAGTAGTTTGGGGCTTTATTACTATCCTGTACCTATGCCATGCTTTACCGCTTTATTTAAGGTTGTGCGTGGAGCACCTGTACTGTTTTGGATCGCGCCACGTTTTTGCGGTATCGACAAGCCAGTCACATTTTCGGGTTCCCAGTCGTTTATAGCCGTCGTCGCAAACCCTGGGTCCGTTCTGGAGCCGGCCAACTTCGTTGCGGGTAGCTTAGTGGGGTGGCCCCTTGAAATATATATGAATCCTGTGATCGCTTTGGCGTGAATGCCTCGTTGGGTTTTGAGTTGGTTTTTCCGAGGTTGATCGAGTGTGTATTGCTATTTGTGCACCCCTGCAGGGTAAAACTTTCTAAAAGCCGTGTCCGCGGTTATGGACGACTTGGAGCACAGTATCTCGATCATAGACAAGCATAACTATAGTAGTGCTATAAATTTGACTAATTATGTGACTAGTAATCAGATTCAAATACAACGGAATGGATATTAAAAATGCTAACAACTGGTGAAGCTGAGGTTCCTTGCGTCTTGTTATATATGCTTAGTAAGTATTACAACTCCAATGGAATGTGATAAAAGTGCCAACCACCGCTGGGTTTTGGGATTCCTCAGGACAATTATATCTGACTAGTAAATGTTCCAACTACCACGGAATGGTTAACTAAAACTGCCCACTACTTATGATTCAGGATGACTCATGCTATCTATATCTGATTTGTAATTGCTGCAACTATAAAGGAATGAGTAAAATTGCCAACTGTGTGAGTTTCTTGGTCTGACTTCCTCGTTTGGTCTCGAGGGGGAAAATACCAGGATGGGTTTGTTTGGTGTTAGCTTCAGGTTGGATCCGATTAGGTCTTTCTTATCCCTATCTGATAACCGCCAGTTGAATTGAGTATCTATAGGTTGTCTAGTGCCGCTGCGCTACCGCTTTAACCCACCATACCTATGTAGGCGAGAGCCGCCGAATTCTAGCCTCGCCGTGTACTGGCCTCAGTACTGACGCTCCTCTTTTTCCTTTGCCCTTTGTCTGCACCCCTTTTGTTTTAGCAGGTTTGAGGTCGACGTCGTTAGCAGGGTTACCCTTCCGGCTTGGCCTGGGCAGGGTTATGGACGCCATTGGTTATTCTTCAGGGCTCTTAGCCCCATTTGCCTCTTGTCCATAGTCGGACGCTCTATCGATTTCAAGGTGATTTGGATCTTTGAATTATATATCTGTATTCTTGACTCCTGGAGTCGATGATGTATATATCTGTTCTGTGGGTCCCATCAAGGACTGTTGTGTAGTGTTATTACTTCGTTTTCCACCCGCACGAAAGTTCCTGGTGGGCGTCCTTGAATCATTCATATGCGGGTTTGGCGGGAAGCGCTAAAACTTGCATAGGGCCGATTTGAGGGTGTTACAGAGTGGTATCAGAGCTCAGCAATTGCGATACCCCACAAGTCCAGCCCGTAGGATAACCTAGCTAACGGCCGAAGTAGAGAGTCAAAACTATTTTTGAAAAATGGTTGGATAGATCTGATTAGGTCTGCTTTTACTCCTTACCCTCTGCTATTCTCCTCTTACCTCTGCGTGTTGTGAATTTGCTCTCTTCTCTTTCTTCAAGTCCAGGATTCTCGTGTTTGGGTTTTCCATCGTACCTTTAGGGTTTCACTCCCTCTTTAGGTAACGATGCTTCTACATCCGGTCTTCGTGCTATCTGAGGAATCCTTCGTCTGTTGGACTTCTCTCTGTTCCTTGTTTGTGCCTTCCGGTGTTTTCCGACGCGACGACATCATCTACGCCGAATCCGATGCAGAGTCTGCATCACCCCCCTCTTGTCTCGAATCTCGCTTGTCGAGATCTTCAGTCTGTATTCCGAGAGTTGGTTACATAGTTCTCCTATTCATGTGCAAAGTAATGCTTTGAGTGCGGGATGGAGTAGCTACCATACCACTACTCTTATCATTCGCTTTGTACATTGAATCGGTGGATCCAGCAATTGTACTCCGTCCATGGAAGTTAGAGGTGGCTTTATTTGTTGATACCTCTATCTTCGCCTTTTTGTTCCCGGAGTGTTCTCTCGACGATCACGAACAAGGACCCCTTGTTAGTGGTGTCGCGAGGATCGACACGAAGCGAGAAGATTTAGATCGCCGACCTTCTTCCCGGTACCATGAGGCGGATCTCGAGGGCGAGATCAATTGTTAGTGGTGTCGAATTGTGGCATCCCGCAAAAACCACTACTAGAAAATCGCGTTGTTTTTGTGTATTGCATCATCATGACCGCAGGCTCATGTCATCAAGCCACATTGCATTTGAGCATCGTCATCATCATGCATGGCTTTTGTCTAAACTAATTTTGAAATGCTAGATTTGTTTTCTAAATATTCCCCTCTTTATTTCAAATCCAAAACCCGGGTCTCCGGATGTATTTTTTTTCGTCTACCAACGGATTTCAAAAGCCCCGTTTTAAATAATAAAATATTTTATTTTATTTTTGGGAGGCATCCTGCCAGGCCCGAAAGCCCGGCCGGCCACCTCCAAACCCTAGTCTAAAAATATTTAGCCCTAAGCCTACCTACCCTAATTCCACCCAGCCGCCACCTCACCGCAACTCCCTTTCCCGCATTTCCCGCCCAGCCCGCCTGTAACCGACCGACAGACACCTGGGCGCGCACTCCCGCGTCACCCAGGGCCACCCACGCCCAACTCCCGACCCACCCGCCTGGCCTCACCCCCACGCGGTGGACACGTCCCCCGTGTCGTGGCCCTGTCTCCACCTGCTCCCACCAACCACCGCCCACCCACGCTTCACCCTGGCCCCACCCACCGACAGCCTCGATTGCCTCCCCACCTGGCCGCTCCCCCCCACGTCGCCTGGGCCTCACCCCAAACCGCGTGTCGCTCCACGCGATCCCCACCCATCGCCTCGTCGCTCCCCACCGACCCGCTCCTCTCCAGATCCCGCGCCGCCGCTGGCCGCGCGAGCTCCCCCACCATCCTGCCTCCCTCTGCTACCCTCGCTCCGCCCTCCGTTGCTCGCGCCCGCTCCGCCGCCCGGAGCTCCACGCCCGGCCCCGCTCGTCCCCGCCGGCGCGGCCCCCGCCTCCCACTCCTCTCTACAGGGCGCGACTCCGACCGCCGCCTCCACCTTCCCCCGATGCCGCCTCTCCTGCGCGCCATGCCACCGCCAGGACTGCCTCGCCGACCGTCGAAGACCCCCTCCATGTGGTGCCCTGCCCCTGCTCTGGTCGCGGCCTCTGCCCCAGCCTCTATGAGCCACCATCGACACCCCGTCACCTCCAGCGCCGCCGCAGGGCCTATTCTCCGCCCGGCGGGCCACCGACGATCTCGCTCCTCCGTTGTCCACGGGACGCGACCCCAAGCCCCTCACGCGCCTCAAGTCCCCGCGAATCTCGCCGCCGCCTTCGCTTGCGCAGCACCTCGCCGGGCGCTACCCCCAGGCCGAGCCTCGTAGCTCCCTGGTGCCTTTTCTTCTGTTTGATCCTGGCCGAGCTCGTGCATGTGGTCAGATGTTGGTGCAGTAGGTGTGGCTTATGCAGATGTGTGTGGTACTCTGTTGTGTGGATATGATTATTGCTGCAGCTATCCAAGACACCATGCGACAAGAGCGACAAGCCGGAACCTAAGGACGGCCGCTACCGAGAACGATGGTATTCAAAGACGATTGCCACCGATGATGAGGTTCCACCAAGGAAACTGATGCCGGATAGACAAGATCTTCAGGGACGCCGAGACCCCGACCGGAAGATACCCGGAACACCAAGATCTTCTCCCGAACGCTTGGACCGAGACCGAACCAGGATCTCCACGGGACACCGAGTTCTCCACCTTGAATGCCATGACCGTCTACACGAACCCGAAGACCACAGATGCGACAAGTACTCCTTCCCGGATGCGAGCCCCGGATCCGAAGACCACCAAGTCCTTCGTCCTGGAACGCCAAGCTCTCCCTCCGTCGTCCGAGGACGTTCCCGCCGAGACCGATCCCCGTCGGACCCTGTCGAACCCCGAACCCCTCGGAGCCCAAGTTCGCCAAACCCTAATGTGATTCCCTATCCGAGAGCCCCATATTTTATAATATGACATTATCAGTTGTCGCATATTAAATTGTTCATCTCTGCATCATATCATAATCATGCTGGATCTTTGCCGTAGTATTAAATAGTGCATCCGGTGTTTGTGCTAGTGCTTCTTCGCGGATTAGGCCGGTGAGTTGATGCGAGTACCGACAAGTTCTCCGGATATGATCCGTCGGCAGTGTTTCCCAGGCGAGCATCCTCCCTCTTTCTACCTATTTTGCATTAATAGTCTTTATTTCCTCTTGTTGGTCTATTGCTATCCGTGTCGCGACGCTTTAGTTTCCGCACCCCAGTTATATCCCGTGCAGCCTCTATATTGCCTTGGACACCTCCTATTACCTGTGTTTGGTAGATAGCTGGCCTTGCGAGTCGTAGCCGCTTGCTCAGGTGCGATCTCGTGTTGTCGAGTACCACAGTTGTTGGAATGGTGGAGATGTTTATTGCTGGCAGATGTTTATGGTGGAGATGAGCATGACTTTAAATACAACTATTAAAATGTTAGAATTAACTAATGCAGAGTCATCGGTGGGCAATAGATGTTATTTGGTTCTTCCACGCTCACTTGTGTCCCGTAGGATCCCGAGTACTTGATACCTGTTCCTTGACTATTCACACTATCCACATCTGGGAGGCCTTATGGACCCCCCTGAGCCAGAGCTTGATTGATTTCTATTTCTTGGGGCCACAAGTAGTTTGGGGCTTTATTACTATCCTGTACCTATGCCATGCTTTACCGCTTTATTTAAGGTTGTGCGTGGAGCACCTGTACTGTTTTGGATCGCGCCACGTTTTCGCGGTATCGACAAGCCCAGTCACATTTTCGGGTTCCCAGTCGTTTACAGCCGTCGTCGCAAACCCTGGGTCAGTTCCGGAGCCGGCCAACTTCGTTGCGGGTAGCTTAGTGGGGTGGAACCCTGAAATATTTATGAAACCTGTGATCGCTTTGTCGTGAATGCCTCGTTGGGTTTTGAGTTGGTTTTTCCGAGGTTGATCGAGTGTGTGTTGCTATTTGTGCACCCCTGCAGGGTAAAACTTTCTGAAAGCCGTGTCCGCGGTTATGGACGACTTGGAGCACAGTATCTCGATCATAGACAAGCATAACTATAGTAGTGCTATAAATTTGACTAATTATGTGACTAGTAATCAGATTCAAATACAACGGAATGGATATTAAAAATGCCAACAACTAGTGAAGCTGAGGTTCCTTGCGTCTTGTTATATATGCTTAGTAAGTATTACAACTCCAATGGAATGTGATAAAAGTGCCAGCACTGCTGAGTTTTGGGATTCCTCAGGACAATTATATCTGACTAGTAAATGTTACAACTACCACGGAATGGTTAACTAAAACTGCCCACTACTTATGATTCAGGATGACTCATGCTATCTATATGTCATTAGTAATTGCTGCAACTATAACGGAATGAGTAAAATTGCCAACTGTGTGAGTTCCTTGGTCCGACTTCCTCGTTTGGTCTCGAGGGGGAAAATACCAGGATGGGTTTGTTTGGTGTTAGCTTCAGGTTGGATCCGATTAGGTCTTTCTTATCCCTATCTGATAACTGCCAGTTGAATTGAGTCTCTATAGGTTGTCTAGTGCCGCTGCGCTGCCGCTTCAGCCCACCATACCTATGTAGGCGAGAGCCGCCGAATTCTAGCCTCGCCGTGTACTGGCCTCAGTACTGACGCTCCTCTTTTTCCTTTGCCCTTTTTCGGCACCCCTTTTGTTTTAGCAGGTTTGAGGTCGACGTCGTTAGCAGGGTTACCCTTCCGGCTTGGCCTGGGCAGGGTTATGGACGCCATTGGTTATTCTTCGGGGCTCTTAGCCCCATTTGCCTCTTGTCCGTAGTCGGACGCTCTATCGATTTCAAGGTGATTTGGATCTTTCAATTATATATCTGTATTCTTGACTCCTAGAGTCGATGATGTATATATCTGTTCTGTGGGTCCCATCGAGGACTGTTGTGTAATGTTATTACTTCGTTTTCCACCCGCACGAAAGTGCCTGGTGGGCGTCCTTGAATCGTTTCTATGCGGGTTTGGCGGGAAGCGCTAAAACTTGCATAGGGCCGATTTGAGGGTGTTACAAGTAGTGAGAAGTTTTAGTTAACCATTCAGTTGTAGTTGCAGTACTTACTAGTCAGATACAATTAGCATGTGATATCCCAAACCCAGTAGTTGTT
This sequence comes from Avena eriantha, assembly GCA_910589775.1. Taxonomy (NCBI): domain Eukaryota; kingdom Viridiplantae; phylum Streptophyta; class Magnoliopsida; order Poales; family Poaceae; genus Avena; species Avena eriantha. The sequence continues at coordinate 347,369,477 of OU342741.1, forward strand.
GGCACTTTTATTATCCATTCCATTGTAGTGAAGCTGATTACTAGTCACATATTAAGTCAAATTTATAACACTACTTTAGTTATGCTTGTCTATGATCGAGATACTGTGCTCCAAGTTGTCCATAACCGCGCACACGGCTTTCAGAAAGATTTACCCTGCCGGGGTGCACAAATAGCAACACACACACGATCAACCTCGGAAAAACCAAATCAAAACCCAACAAGGCTTTCACGATAAAGCAATCACAAGATTCATAAATTATTTCAGGGGGCCACCCCATTAAGCTACCCGCAACAAAGTTGGCCGGCTCCGAGACGGACCCAAGGTTTGCACCAATGGCTGTAAACGACTGGAAACCCGAAAGTGTAACTGGGCTTGTCGATACCGCGAGAACACTCCGCAATTACTAAATAGTACAGGTGCTCCACGCACAATCGTAAATAAAGCAGTAAAACATGGCATAAGTACAGGATAGTAATAAAGCCCCAAACTAGTTTGTGGCCCCAAGAAATAAGAAATGAATGAAGCTCTGGCTAAGGGGATTCATGGTCCCATATGCGGATAGTATGATAGTCAAGGAACTGGTATTAAGTACTCGGGGCCTACGGGACACAAGTGGACATGAAAAACCAAATAGCATATAATGCCCACCGGTGCCTCTTTCATTAGTTGTCCCATCAATTTAATAGTTATATTTAAAGTCATGATCCTCTCCACCGTAAAGCATATGACAACATTCCAACAACTGTGTGGTACTTCACGTCACGGGATCGCACCTGAGCAAGCGACTACGACTCGCAAGACCGTCTATCTACCAAACAACAGGTAATAGGAGGTGTCCAAGGCAATATAAAGGCTGCACGGAATACATCTGGTACGGAACACTAAAGCATCGCGACACGGATAACAATAGATCAACATAGTAAATAAAGACTATAAATGCAAAATAGGTAGAAAGGGGGAGATGCTTGCTTGGGAAACACTGTCGAAGGTTCGTTATCCGAAGAACTTGTCGATACTCGCATCCACTCAACGGCCTAATCCGTGAAGAAGCAAACACTAAAAGAAACACCGGATGCACTATTTAATACTACGACAGAAGATCGGGCATGATGCATGGCATGGCAAAGATGCGATGCAACTAGACAATATTAAGCAGAACCGGGGTCCCGAAAATTAATTAGGAGGTTCATGTTGTTTAGCTACCCCGCAATTTAAATGTTGGCTTAACAAGGAGAAACATGGCATCGGTTCGCTACACAAATTTAAATGGAGGCGTTAATAGACAGGAATAACCCGTATACACGCTCCATATTTAATTATTAGGTGAGTCGATAAAATACCCCTAAGCACATGAACATGTATGCCACCATGAACAATTTAATATGCAACATTTGATAATGTCACATTATAAAAATAGGGGTCTCGGATAGGGGTCACACATTGGGGTTCAGATCCGATGGTCTTGGGGTTCGATGAGGATTGGGGCACCGGGATCGGTCTTCGGGCTTCAAATCCAGGAAGGAGAACTTGGCGGTTCCGGGGATTCGGGGCCTCGGCCATCGGATCCGTGAAGGCAACCTTGTCGGACTGGCATCATCGCTTCAATGTTCTTCATAACTATCTTTGGGGCATCGAAACCATGTAGTAGATCTTGTCGATTCCATGTCGAAGGCCTTGGGGTTCCAACTTGTCACATTCAGGCATCTACAAGGCAACGTTGGGACAAGCTTGGTGAGACAGAGATCTGTTGCTTGAGCTCCTGCGGCACGCACACGTACCTAGGGAGAGAAAACAACTAGGGGTTCTCATCGTATAGCGAGTAGGCCCTTGACAAATAGATACACGCACGGGAGCTTCAGGTCAACTCGCGCAGAGGCAGCGGTGGCGATGCGGTCGTCCATGGCGGCGGCGCACCTGAAGGTTGGGGAGGAGGTAATCGAGGCGAGGTGGCCAGACGCGGTGGCGCGCGTCCGCAGCAAGAGAGAGGGGAGGGTAGCGCAGGGAGCTCGGGGCTGCATCCGGTGGCGAGGTCGAGCATGCGCGGCGGCGCCATGGCGGTTGCAGACGTGGTCTGCCTTAGATACGCAAGGAGGTGCTGGCGGTGACGTTCGAGGTTGGGGACAGCGCTGCGAGGCTCGGTGATGCCACCGGCGACATAGGCTTGCGGGGGGTGAGGAGGATGCGTGGGCTCGGCGACGAGTTGAGCGGGCACGGGGAGAGGTGGACCCAGGGCTCTGCTCAGAGGTGGCTACTCTGCTTGCGGAGAGGGTGACACTAGCGGCGGAGGGCGACGCAGAGCGACCGAGGTGGTGGCGTCCGGTGGCGCAGCTCGACGGAGAGGCAGGCTCGGGCGGATGAGAAGGACCAGGGGCGGCGGGGCTCTAGCAGCCGCTGCGCCCGTGAGGAGCGAGGCGAGCTTGCGGGATGAGGAGGGGAATCGCGTCAGGGTTGGTGGGGCAGGGCGTTGGCGATAGGATCGAGGGGAGATGGTGGGGTCGGGGCGCAAGCGGTAGGTGGCGCTACACGCGCGTGTACGCGTTGGGATTTGGGTGGCTGTTAGCGGGCTTGGTCGCTGGGCAGGTGGGGAGCGGGTGCCACGTCGGTAGGAATATGGCCAGGATGGTGGGGCCGGGGCGAGTGGGACCGGCTCACACGCAGGGTGGGCGCGATGGGGTGTGGGTGGTTGGCCTGAGCAACGCGGGTGGGCGTGTAGCTTCAGGGTGGCGGCAGCAGAGGGGAGATTAGGTGGGGGGTTAGAACTAGGGTTTTCAGGTGTGTGGGGTGGTAGGTAGCTGGCTGCTGGGCCTTTGGGCCCGGCGGCTGGCTGCCTCCCCCACTAAAAAAACAAAAAAACTTTTATTTATATTTTGTTTTTAGAAAGGCTGTTATAAATAGTTTTTAGACAAACTAGAGATCCGAAAAAGATGGGGGGTTTATAGTTTAAAATAAAGAAGGGGTATATCTAGAAAACAAAAATAGTCTTTTGTAAAATAATTTTAGGCAAACATATGCATGATGATGATGCTCAAATGCAATGTGGCATGATGACATGAGCATGCTTCTCATGATGCACAAAACAAAAACATCAAGCGATTTTCTAGTATTGGTTTTACCAGGGTGCTACAAAGGGAAACCTTGGTAATGGTCACGAGTGTCATTCCTAGCCTACACAGTCTCGATTGAACATATACCACTCTTTTGGCATGGTCTCGTTACTAAGAATTATATTTTCTATGAGCTCAACAATCGAAGTTTGCACTTGAGAGACTTTAATAGATGGCATGAGTGGGCAGCATTAGAAAACTCTATTTCTATTTATGATTGACAACTAACCGTGTTCAACTTTGCCTTATACAAATCAAAATATAAAAATACAATAAAGCGCGTATAGAAGGATCACAAGTTTACTTGCAAGCTAGATTTAACTTTGACATGGGGCATAGAAGTTTTTGACTAATCTCTAGTGGTTTGGAATAATATAACTTAGCTTATATTGCCTTGTATGATTATGTGCTCTCTTGCTTTGAGCTTGCAGGAAAATATGGATACAGTGCATTGATTTCCAATGATAAGCAAGATCACATCCATTAAGTTATCGATCCCTTTTTCTCGAGGATGAGCAAGATCTAGCTTGGGGAAGTTGATGGCTGTGATAATACAACACATTTTAGCAATATAAATTGTGTCATTTGCACTATTGCTATTTATGATTACTTGTTTTTATTAAATTCAATATGAGTTTTGCACATTTAGTAGTTTAGGTAGAGTTTTATCCCTTTTCCTTGTCTTTGACATGTGTGTAGGTGTTGATGATGATTATGGATAAAACAAAGGCAAAAGGAACAAAGAGAGCATAGTATGGAGGAGCTGCAGGAACCAGACTTAGCCATTTGAGGTGTTGGAAAAGTGAAATTTTCCAACTTCTCAAAATAAAGGTCCAAGACCATGGGGTTGTATCCCTCGACAAGACAAATGGCAGCCAAAATACTAAAGAGTACTAAACATTTAACGACCAACTATACGACGGGAGCAAAAAATCTGGCCGTATAGCGCCCGCCGTATAGTTGCCAAAAAGGTCGCAAATGACGGGATTTCGCCCTGCAGAAGCTCTAGAACCTTCCCTATGTCATATGACAGTATTGGGGGAACCCTAGGGCACCCCCAAGGCCTATATAAAGGAGGGAGGAGTCAAAGAAGAGAGGGGGAATCCACCATACACCATATACAAGATCTAGATCCCATCTACCGCCTCCATAGCCTTTACAGCTCCAACAAAATGCAGATCTCCATCAACACCATCAATCCATCCAAGCAAGAAGAGGAGGAGAAGGAGGACGCCGCCATCACCACGCTGTCATCACCATCTCCATCGCTGCTACTCCTTCATCCTTCCCCATCATGATCTCCGTGATGGGTTGTAACATGGCTTGGACCCCATTTTATTAATGTTATGATGATTTGAGTAATTGAAGTGTGGTGTGCTCTTGTTAATTAATATGTGTGTGCTTTCTCTTTACATTGTTCTATTCATGATATTATTCTAGTGATTGGAGACGTCCAATCCATTATTGAGGAATTTACTAGGGATTCATGGAGTGTCACAAAACTTATCATTAGTCTCTGCTCTTCCATGGATAGAACTTATAGGCGATTTTCTATAAGTGATTTGCGGAGGTAATAACAGCTTAGGATGCACCGCCCAGAGTTCCCTCAAGATCACTCATGATATAGATAGGTATAGTGTTGCGAATTCCTTGACCCCAAAGTGACAGATGGGATATCTTGTGACTAGCACACTTGCTTAGGAGTACGGTTGTCCATACAACTTAATGCCTTTGCTCTGGTTTAACTTGATTGTTCTTGTTACCTTAATACAATATTCTCTTACAAGAGGACCCATGTCCGAAGAGGGTGTGGACAATTGAGTTGTCTAGTTGCCACTTACCAACGGTGGGAGACAACGGTATATGAGGGACCGCCACAATTATAGTTAATAGTTATTCCATCAGCACTTATCATGCACACCAATATGCACAACATTACTTGAGGAATCATAACATTAAATTTTCATCGCATTGCATTCACCTCTTTTCAGTTTTACTTTTGTTCTAGTTTTCTTCCAGTCCTAGTAGTAGTTATTACAAAACATCTTAAATTCATTTATCCTAGGAACTTATAGAATAGGCTATTTCCAAACCATGGTTTGTGTGCGAACATGGTCGCATTGACAACATGGTTGTGGGGTCGTGTTCGCCGAGCTCCCATCGGGATAAACTCTTTAAATATTTGCTGCTACAAGTACCGCGATAACCCTGTTATTGGTGCAGGAACCCAGTCATCATGTGTCCAACACAACCTCAATGACCAAGGACAACTAGTATGAACAACATGAACATATAGTTCCACAATCAAATCAGATATTCAATGATATATATCAGTAGTTCATACAAGGACAATAACTTTATGAATACATTGGGAATAACATCATACATGATTGCCTCTAGGGCATATTCCCAACAGAGTCATGTTATGCTTTACTTTATGCATCTTGCACTCGGGGGATGCGCCTCCCTGATGACCTCGTCGTAAGTACAACCAATTCACTATCACGATGACTCGAGTAGCTGACTCTACTTACAACTGAAACCTTGAAAACTCCAACCCAGTTGCAGCCCAACTGATAGGTTGGCAAGGTGTTGAGATTTATAGGCATCAGGCTAACGAAACGGCATTACATAATCACACTCGAACACATACAAACTAACAAGTTTGTGTAAATTACAAGGGTCACAACACACAATCGAAACTATACACGCTTTACATCAATTCTATGTCCTATGCAGGCTAAAACTATGCTACTACCGCTGAAGTAAGACGTTGGTGCGCTCGTCAAACAACTGTATAAAATCCTCTATGGGCTGGGCAACCACCTGGTAGTGTGGCTGCATATTCCACAACATACCATTTGGAGGTGCCCGTGGTCCTTCAGTGATAACCTCCAGGTCCACATCTGGACGATGCATATGCACAAAAGCCAAAGCAGCCTTTGCGCCGCAACAATTTGTTGGTGCATGCATTTGCGTATAGAACCTACACCGTGAAACTTCCGTAGTAATGCCAACAGGCTCGAAGGGACATCCTCCAGGGGAACATCGCCCTGAAAATATGCTTGAAGGAGGATTGGGGCTTCTTCAAATAGTGCAGTACCTACGCAATGCGATCTTGCAGCATCGCCAACATGGTCGCTCGATCATGATCAGTACAAAAGAACCCGCCAGCCTCCACCTTCGCCTGATTAAGGCAATTCAGTCGGATACTGACGCGCTCTTTATCTTCCTGTGGAATTCGATTGACAACTACACCACCAAAGCAATGAGATTCACAGTGCAAACAGACCGAAAGGACAACACAACCAAGGACACTTACACCGCATATGTTCGCTGATCTGGGTGACTTCGCCAAGCAGATACTTCTCCCTCTCAGGAGCCTTCTCTGTGTCTGACTTCCACACATCAGCGTTGCCACGGATAATCAACAGATTTTTCTCCACATCCTTCACATGGTCACACAGGAGGGGGAGTTGCGACAGTTTGTCCACCCTCGAGCGTCGAGGAGCTAAAGGAGTAGAGGATGATGGCGCGTCCCGTTTGCCACTCGCTGGACCATAGTCAAGCAAACAATCAAAGGATAAGCACTTTTGTTCAAGAGTCAACAAGTCGAAGGATCACGAGAAATGGTAAGCGACTGATATATACACATGTAATTCAAAGGATTGAGATAGGTTCTGGTAGTTTAAGCTCACAAAAGCATTCGAAGAAACTACAAAGTCCTAGCAGCACTATACAACAAAAACACTAGAAATGGCGCATCACGGCCTACGCGGAAGCATCCAAAGGTTTCATGGAACCCGTAGCATCCCCTGACTCCGTGGCTTTTGCCACATCCAACCGTTTATGCTCTGTGGAGTACTTCGCAAGCATCTCATGAGCCGCGGGCCATACTTCCTATAGCGCTAGGCAAAGGAAGCAAATGCTACCTCTTCACCTTTTGTTGTCACCAGCATCTTGGAGGTAATCTCGTTGATGTCTAGCCCAACACCGCAAGCCTATGCCATTGCCAGTCCAAGGGAGGGACCCGCTGCTTTGTGTGTTTTCTTGTACTCCGCAAGCAGGGCCCCGGTGAAAGCCTCAGGAAGACGGTTGATGTCTTCAATGGCCTTGGCTTTCAGAAACATCTCCTCACAGAGATGACCAATCACGACTTTAGCCTTCTAAAGCGCATCCTTGATGAAGACGATGCGATCCTCGGCTGTAGCTATGGCGACAACCAAGAGGTCGTGTCAACACCCGGATTTTTAATCCTAGATGCCTATTATGCCATACATCGCAATCCCATGATTACCTTTTTTGCGAGAAGCGGAATAATAATCGCAGTAGGGGGCTTACAAATAACAGATTGGATATCACAGTACGTCATCCATTACAAACCATAATAAGGTCTTACAAATATAGGATCTCACGATCCAGTCTTAATACAAACAAGCAGCGGAATAATAAGCGTAGTAGGGGGCTCCATCTTCAGTGTCATAGGCAATGCTAACAATAGGAGATGATCCTAGTTGTCGTAGATGTCCTGCTGTCCATCATCCTAGTAGTCCTCCTCATAGTTTGGCCACGGGAATAGCCAGGGACAAAGCCATGAGTACTCTTTAAGTACTCGCAAACTATCACTAACAAGTAAGGTAGTTCTAGTAGGAATCTTAAGCTCTAGGTTTATTTGCAAAAGGCCAGATTTATCTAAACTGAGTTTAGAAGTAAAGAAAACTAAGTAAATGTTCTAAATCACTTAAGTGGGAACCTAGTTTTCATATTCACAACGATGTTGTGGTCAAGTAAAAATCATAGTTTATTTCACAAGTCATTTTGAAAACATCTGATGATGGAACAGTATGGCCACTCCAACTTTCCATGACCGCAAACGTGGCTATTCGAATAGTTTGACACTCTGCAGAGGTGGCACACTTTCACCACAACATTCGATACATCCGTCAGGGATAACCCTGAATCATCATACTTAGTATGCGGATAATCAAACATAACCTTTCAATTGCACACTATAGTATAGGCACCTCCCCTATGAGCTTGGCCTCCCAGCCATGGCCATCTGCCATCCTAGGCACTGCATAGGTGGACAATTCACACTCACGAGGTAGCCTCAGCTCAAACCTCTTCCGCGAGGGAACCCATACTAATGCATATAAACATCCGGCTAAGCCTTACCCAATTCATGTATTGTGGTTGTACGGTAGAATTGGAATGGTATCTCATCCGAACCCAACCATCAGTTTTTGGTAAAAGGGCTAAGGATCATGCCTCAACATTTTCATCATCAAATCCATTTGTGTTTCTCAACACATGTCAAAACATTTCAATAGAATGACTCATCATTCCAAGGTTTTCATAATCATTTTCACCAGGTATTCCCATCTAAAGTGATCAAGTTTTATGCTTAGCACTAGCCACTAAGTTAAGAGTGTTCACTAATGAGGGGTGCTAATCTTCAATCTCATGCCATAGAATGACATCTAGTATAGGCCTAGTTTTATACTCTTTATGCTATCGATACTACTTTCCAAAAATCACAAAGCACTAACTAAAAGTAAAGAACTTTGGTAAAGTAAAAGAGTAAAGCTTGCAAGTAAAACTTGGGATGGGTATAAATCAAAGTGTATATAACCAAAGCATGCCTAATGCATCTTGCTTAGGTTATCTTGCAGTTAGTGATGGCTTGCCTTAATTGGTGCAGTGATTGGAGTTTTCCTCCTCTTCTTCGGGGTAGAACTCCTCCTCCTCGTAGCTTGGGTCAGTACTATCGTCTATAAATAAATACGGGGTACACAATCTGAAGGAGATATGCCCTAGAGGCAAATAATAAATAGGTTTTTATTGTCATATCTCAATTAGTTTATAATAGTTTCATATTGTGCTAGAACTGTGCCAAGTATAAACATTGGTACAGGTGTGGTATGAAACAACAAAGTCCCTAGTAGCCTCTATTTATACTAGTTCGTTGGTCACAAAGATGATCTGGGTTTCAAGATCATGGGAATTTATGCCAACTGACAGCGAGATCATATCATTGGAGAATGATGTGGTTGGACATTCCTCGAAGGATTGTAACACGATCAAGTCATATAGTTCATTGTTACAACAGCTATACCTAGACTCCTTCTCCTTAGACCGTGAGCTCATATTACTCATTGTTTCCCTAGGCTGCTTAGACTGCATCAACCGTCATCTGGTAATACGGTGGTCGTAAAGGTGTACATTGGGTATTCCGAAGGAACAGTAGATGACATGTGACTGCAAGATCGGGATTTGTTCACCCACATGATGGGTAAAGATACATACGGCCGGCTTGGTGAGATTACATCCATAAATGTTGCAACATGTGACTAGGTCACGGGGATGTAATATCACAGTAACAAGAAAATAGAACTTGTTGTGAACGAGATTGAACAAAGGTATGGGATACCAATGATCAGATCTCGGACAAGTTTTATCGAGAAACAAAAGGAAGAGGATGCTACATTTAGACGGTTCAAATGACATTGTCATCAGGAATGCATAGGGGTCACATGGACATCCCTGGTCCCTCTGTTGATCATTGATACAGATCATGTCTAGAGCATTCCCGAGCCGTGAGAGGATACACTTAAGGGTACGATGAGAGCGATCATTCGTAAGACGGAATCATAGTAGAGAAAGAGAAAGCCGGAATCGTACCGTGGAGAGATCTGAAGTTCTTCAGAGAAAGAATAAAGAACCAGAATCATTCCGGGAAAGATCCGAAGTCGTTCGGAGGAAATCAAAAGGGAACCGAAAGGTGTTTCAGGTCAAGATGGATTTTGTAATATGTATTTACATATTAATAATGTAATTAATATTAAATATAATATTAAAATCTAATTGGAAGGGTTATTCCACTAATGGGCAAAACTTCCTAGGGAAATAGGGCCCATGAGGGAAAACCGGAGGAGGGAAGGGCTGAGGGCCAAAGGGCCAAAGGGCCAAGGCCCGGGCGCCTCAAGGGGGCCCACCTGGCCAGCCTAGGGCTTTCCGTGGGGTGGGGCCCACCCCTGGCCGGCGGCCCATGAGGCCCAAGTGCCTCCCCCTCTCCCTTGTTTAGTCCCACATGGGAAACCCAAAGGGGAGGGCACACCCCCTGCCCCTATATAAAGGGGTGCCCATGGGTGGGATTGAACACACAACTTGAGAAGTCCTTTGGTTGACTTTCTCCCTCCCTCTCTCTACACCTTGTGACCATGGCCCCAAGTCTGGGCTATGCAATCGAGGCACACCTGCAGTACGCCGTTGCGCTGTAGGGATTCCTAGCTGGATATCAACTTCCGCACTCCCGGCAGGATCGTGGAGCCAGAGGTCTCATCGTGCACCAGATGTGTACAAAGACACGAGGCGGAACACTTGGGGTGCTTAAATGTCGTGAGCCGGAGCTGTTGCACGATGAAGATGATGAAGATCAAGAAGGAGCAAGGGGTGACCTGCGAGGAGCTTCGTGACCTTGAGGTCGGCTACGAGTACGACTACTTCAACCACGTTCCCCGCGGAACGTTAACCACGTACGGTCTACAAGGGTATGTATTCTATACGCATTGGCCGTTACCGCATTACTATATAGATAGATCCTAGGCAAGTTTCTAGGGTTCAACGTAGGAAATTTTTTGTTTTCCGCACCGATCCCCAACAGTGGTATCAGAGCCGATCTATGCGTAGGAGTGTTGTACGGCCAGTACGCACAAGTATTGTGCGGGCATTGATCCCTTAGTTGTTACCCTCTAACGTGTACTTGTTTATATCATGGTATTGTTTGATGAAGCGGCCCGGACCGACCTTGCGTGTATTCGTACGCGAGACTGGTTCCACGCTCAACATACGGCTTATACCGTATAAGTGGATAGCGGGTGTCTGTCTCTCATTCGATAGTTGATATAGCATTTACAACGGAGGGCCCCGAAAGGGGTGAACTTTCGGATCCATGTTGTGGTTGGAAAGTTCGTAGTTTAGAAACGGTTCTAGTGTGAAAGCCCTAACAACCACGTAAAACTCGCAATAGATAAAGTAGAGGCGTCTAACTTTATTTTGTAGGGGGCATGTGACTATGATATGGCAATGGTCGTTACGAAGGTAAAGTAGTTTACTTTACTGTTACTAAGTAGTATAGTGATAGTCATCATTCCGATGAACGACCTAGTGGAGGCATCGTGGACTTGGCGTCAAAGCAAGGGCACGATGGAGATCATGCCGGAGCGTTCGATGGAGATCAAGGCACAAGAAGAAATACCATATCATATCACATTATACATATGATGTTGATACTAGTTTTTACATCTTATTGTGTGCTAGTATTTAGATACTCAACGGTAGCAAATAAGATAATCCCTATTTAATTCCAATGTCCCGTGTTCCCCTTGTGTGTGCACCACCAAGAAAGTTCTTCGGTATGAGGCGATCCAGGGTTACAGGCCTACGTGTCAGACATATCTACATTTGCATACAGTGGGTGTAAGCCATGTTGCACTGTGAATACACACAAGTTAGATTTGGCGATCCTAGCACGCTAGAGAAGCGTGGCCTCGGAACACAAGAGATTGAAAGATCGAGCATGAGTCACATGGATGGTGTGATTGGCATTAGTGAATGTATACCTTTGATACTGCACTGATGGCCGTGACGATCGGGGGAGGTGCAGAGGATAGGGATCATGCGATCACTAAAATCGTCCAGGGGATGACCGTTTTAGTGGAGGCCGATACAAATCATGTCTAGAGACCGGGATTTGTTCACCCACATGACGGGTAAAGATACATACGGCCGGCTTGGTGAGATTACATCCATAAATGTTGCAACATGTGACTAGGTCACGGGGATGTAATATCACAGTAACAAGAAAACAAAACTTGTTGTGAACGAGATTGAACAAAGGTATGGGATACCAATGATCAGATCTCGGACAAGTTATGGGTCGTGCAATTAGAAGACAGATCAACGACTAGGAGTCATTGTCGATGACGAACTGCTTCGGCGAGGAATCAACCCTAACACGGCGATGGGGGTCTCGAGGGGCTCACCTGGGCTCCAGCTAGGGTTGGCAACAGGGCGATCGACGTGGTAGACGACGGCGAGGCACGGTCACGGCAGGGCTTGGGGTGGTCGAAATCGATGGTGCCCTTCTCCTCCAGCAGCGGCGGACTCCGGCCAAATTCCGGAGAGAGAGCTCGCCTTGTTCCAGGAAGAAGTGGGGGAGGGTTAGTGAGAGGTTGTGAGGCTGTTGGTGTGGAGAAATGGGGCAGGGGTGGCCTCTGTTTATACTGCGGCAAGGGGACCAACAGTGCAGGCGCGAGCTTGTCGGTGACGAGGCTATAGGCAGCTATCGGTGTGACGGAGGCTAGTGGGCGGTGCGCGGTTCCCTGGTGGTACTCACAGATTTAATGGCGAGGCGTGGGGCGGTGTGGTTCGGTCGGGAGCTGCGGCACTCCGCGCGGACGCAAAGGTGTTTGTGATAGCGTGCAGCAGCTGCTAGTCGCGCGGCAGCGAACGGGGTTGTCTATGGGGTTGCTGCGATCATTGCGAGCTAGTGCACACGAGGAGGGGGTGAGGCGCGGTCTAGGTGAGCTGGTCGGGCGTGGCGAGCTAGCGCGCTCTAGACATGGTGCAGAGGCACGGTGCGCCGCGTAGCTAGGGTGGTCCAGGGCTCGGCTGGGGTCAAGGCTGGGACAAGGGGTGGCGGTGGAGTGCGGCGTGCTTCCTAGACATCATGGTTGGCTGCGGTGGTGTCTGCTGTGAGCTGGCCGTGGTCGGCCGGTGATGACCAAAATCGGGTGGCGCTCCACTGTGCAAACGGCAAGGGGGACTTGGTCTGGGTGCTGGCTATGCTCAGGAGAGACAGGGGAGTGAAGTGGAGACCAAATGGTCGACTAATTACTGTGGAAACAGTGAAGTTAGGCAGGTGGTTAAATTAATGTAAACAAGATGTTTGTGGAAATGGCCGCATGAAACTTGCTTTAGAAAATTTGATTCAAATTTTTTGAGTGATCTTAAGTTAAGCTTGACAGTCTATGTTTGCTTGGAGAGGTCAAGGGGAATTAATTTGATAGGTTTTTTAAAAAGTGGGATCTTAACATATGAACTAGATTCAATTTTCAACTGTCCATTAAATTTATTTGAAATATGTTTTTGTAAATTTGTAAAGTGGGCCTTGATTCACTTTTACTTGGTCTAGCAAGGGGTGAAAATAAGTAGAAATGTTTCTGTTAGAATTCTTCTTCTAGGAACACACAAAGTGGCCCAGTGGTTAACTTTTGTCAAAATGACCATTTGCTTTATTTATTCATATTTGATTTCTTTTTCTTTTGATTTTGTTTGTAAATGGCCTAGATGATGTAGCATTCATCCTTAAACCATTTCACATCATTTACAACAATCAAGCATGGCATTAGCACTCAAATATACACTAATGCAAACACACATGCATTCATATTCATTTTATTAATAAAAGTTTTTTGTTAACCCTAAATTGGGTGATTTGAACTTGATAATCTTGATTACAAGTTTTGGGGTGTTACAGGTCGTCACGTATCAACGCTTGACAGTCAAAATCAAGATCGGCTGCATCGGCAAAGACAAAGCAATCAAAGCTCTAGACGAAAAGAGCCAAAGGAAGACAAGCAAGAAGAGCAACTCACACAAGAAAACTTACCAGAAAGAACCTGTGCACCTGTCATGAGTTGGTCTGCCAGACCCTTCTCCCTCTCCGCTGTGACCTCTGCCAAGTCTTCCTCGCACTGTTTCGACTGTGTCTTGTAGCGCTCGAGGGCTTGGACTACATACTTCTTAATTGTCTCTGATGTGCTACATTTATTTTTGAGGGACTCTAGCTGACGAAGAACTTGATTATTATCCTCTAGTGCAAGAAAAATGCATCAGTCAGAAGTTGAGCCCATATTCGTATGAATCACACAACAGGACAAAGGAGTTTACCTTGGAGTTACCGGAAGTCAGCATCTAGTCGCACGTGTTATTGACCCAGGCGAACCATGTCCCGCGGGAAGGGCTAGAGTAGCACTTCATACCAGACCAAGAAATTGACTCGGGGGATGCCTTGAATGAATATAACACACTTACATAATCACCCAAAGACTCTGAAGTTTCTTACCTAGTCATCCAGACGAGAATTCTGTGGCGCCCCAAGTTGGAGGAGCTTGAGCAGCTATTGCCGGAGGTGGCCACCGTCTTCGGGGGGCTCAGCCATCTCCACGCCTTTTCCCTTGGAGTCCACGACTCCCTAATCTTCCATGTCCTTGCCACTTTTAGACAGTGACGACCCCCTGTCACTTCATCATTAAAAAGAACATCTATCTAAGAAAAGCAACGAGCAATGTACTTTAAAAATTGCAAGATTGTAGAGGCTCACACGTCAAATTTGTCAAGGTCAAAAAACTCCTCCCGTTTCTATTTCTTCAACTGAGGTTCGGGAGGCATGGTACAAAGGGGTACCGCGGGAAGCGGATTGGCAGCACCCATTCCAGGAGCATGATCCTTTGGGGTCTCCGATGTGGAGGCATCCGAATCTTTGCTCTGCCCTCGCTTTCGAGCCTTGTCCTTGCTGGACTCAGGGGCTCCATGTAACTCCATAGCAGGAGCGATCGAATCTGACTCATCCAGCTCTCTAGCCTCAGGAGGGAGAAAGCCCTTAGGTTGGGGATGCATCGAACCTTCAACTTTCCACTCCTGCAGGAAAAGACAATAACACCATCAGGTCTCTATTAAAACTAGCCTAATGACAAGGAAACATACGACATAACATTACCGCTGGCACAGGATTGGTGGCATGGAATGGCTCTGTCATCGATTCTGCAGGGAGAGGCTTGTCTGCGGTGAGTTTGGTCAATGACCTAATCTTCATTTTGAGCTCCATGGACAACAGGTTTTCAGAAGAAACACGTGTTGGATCTGACCGGCTAGACCATAAGAACAATGGGGTAGCGTCTGATCTGTAGTGGCTGCACACAACACTACAGGAAGGTTTGAATGAGGTCTACACCAAAGACCTCCTTATCACGGATGAGCTGAAGATCTTGCGCCCGCTGATACAAGGCCTCAACTTCGTATGCTTCACCCGACATGACTATGTTCTTCCAGGATCTTTTCCTCTTCACTCGCCTTCGAGCCAAACAGAGCGATCCCAAACTTCTGCTCTCCTACCCTCTGATCTCGGATGTAGAACCATTTTTCCCCCATCCTTGGGCAGAATCGACAAAGTTGGAGCTAAAGTACTGAACATTGGGCTTGCGGATATACCACATCTACCAATGTCATACACTACGGACTTCGAACCTGATTACCTCACTACAAGAAAAGTTGGCTTTTACAATGGATGATTTTCTTGGTTGAAGGCCCATTTTTTGTGGCTAAGAAGTCTTCTGTGATGGATGGCCTTCGTGGTAAAAGCCCCGTCACAAATGAATCAACCACGGGTTTTTTTTGACCATGACGGATCGCACCCTTCGGCCACAAAAACTTGTTCTGTCGTAGATCTGCTCGCATGTTGCATTGAATGCTGACGTCATGCAAACTGCCACATGGCAGCCGCCATTAATGGCCGGTTACCTCCTTTAACGGTTAGAGAAACCGTGGTAGAATCCTAGCCCAGCTAAGGCCTGCTAATTATTAAGTGGGATGGCCCATGAGGAGAGCCCAATAAGTAGATGACCCGTTACTATTTCATTTTGCGCTTCTTGACGTGGGCCCATTAATGCAGCCAGCTTCAGCCCTTGAACTTTTAGGCCTGATACTGTTTTCGCCTACAGAAGGCCCACATTGGTCCAGCACTGTGTGGCCCATTAGCAGCTTGTGCCAAGTCGCTCTTGTACAGTTAAGGCCTACTATTAGCCCATCACTGTTCACGCAACCCATTGTGGGCCGCCTACTACCGACCCTTATTTGAGATGGTCTGTTACTGTTCTGGCCTTTTACTGTTCCGGCCGTCAACTATTCAGGCCCAGAGGCGGCTTTTTACTGTTCTAGCTGGTAATTTTTTCAGCATGTTACTTTTCTCGTCTTGAAATTTCTCGATACGTTATCGTTCTGGCCTTTAACCATTTTGGCCCTTTACTATTGTGGCCTACTACTGTTATGTCCCATTAATCCTCTATCATGTTACTGTTCTACCATTTTACAGTTTCTTGCCTTTTACTGTTGTGGTATGTTACTGTTATGGCATGTTTCTGTTCTGGCATGTTGTTGTCTGGCCTGCTATTGTTTTGTCCTGTTACTATTATGTCTTGTTATTGTTACTTCTCCCCACATGTGGGTCAGCCCATTATGTTTACGGTATTTCACTGTTTCAGCCTTTCTGAAGCCCATGCCAATATCATAAAAGTTGTATAATTAGCGAGCATATTTTAGCGTTCATCGTTGGCCGAATACAAGACGAGCCAATAACAAAGCACGGTATTGTTCCCTAATCGACCTGTCTGGTGTAGTTATGGTAACGACTACCGCCATGTGTGAACGGCGTCAACTAAATGCCTACATGGCCTATGCGACTTATCTAGATATTACATCAGATGTTAACTTCTTAAAATTATAATGTATTATCACCTCAAGGGAAAGCAAATTCGGCATTTCAGTTGACAATCGAATTGATAGCAGAGTCCTCAAGTTTCTTTCTAAATCGATCACCTGCATCTTCCTTTGAGTGTGATAGCTACATTGGAGGAGACATGATCTTGCATTCCCCTCTTTGGTGGCGATAACAATAATTGCAGTCTGAAACTAAGTAATAACAAGTTAATACATCAAACAAAACAAACTACTCATTTGACTCATATGATAGGAGCTATGAACTAGAGTTTACAACTGGTCAATATGAAATTGTTGACCAACACGACAAACAAATAGGACAAGCAAGCACCGCATTAAAAAAGTGTGCCTACCGTGAAATGAGCAATCAAAAAATGTATGTGTGTGGCTTAGAATTTCACCAAATATAAACTAGCTAGGTCATTTCAACAAATATATATGAAAACAGTTGCATACCCTAAAATGCAAGAGATGTTGGGTGACTCAGAATTTGTGCTGAGCTACACAATGGCATGCAGTTACTGTCGAAGCTAAGAATGAACCAGATAGAAATTATAACCGCATCATACAAGAACTTGTAGAGCAGGAATGCAAACCACAAATGAACTACATATAGTAGAGGATAGTTATGTCGTTGCTTAGGACGAACCAAAACCAGATGCGAGATATGATGGCATTGCTCGTGATCCTATAGAATAGGACAAACAAGCATTAGACAAGTGTGCCCACAATGAAATTAGTAATCAAACAAAGTGTTTCTTAGAATTTCAGCAAATATAAACTAGTCAAGTCATTTCAGAAGATATATATGAAAGAAGTGGTAACTCCTCGAATGCAAGAGACGTTGTGTGACTCAGAATTTGTGATGATCTACACAATGGCATCCAGTTACTCTCATAGCTAAAATCAACCAGATAGAAATTATAATGGCATCATAAGAGAACTTCTAGAGCAGGAATGCAAACCACGAGTGAACTACATATTAGAGGATAGTTATGCTGTTCCTCGGGATGAACTAGCCCCAGATAAGGAAATAATGGCATCGCTTGTGAACCTGTAGAATAGTCCATGCAAACCAACATGTTCATTGTTCCATTTTGAGCTCTATGGAAGAAAAAGAAAATAGTTGGTGATGCAATTTTTGAAGAACCAGATTGTGACAGCAAAATTATAATCAAATTAGTACGAAGAGATTAAACGGCTACTACAGGATAGCAGAATGATGCCAAGGAGGAAATAATAATAGGAACTAATCTCAGGACGAGCTAGATAATTAAGTAACTATAGAGCAGGGAATCCACACAAATATTTTCCACTGACTTCAGATTTTGCAAGAATTACATTCTAGCAGGCAATTATTGTTGTACGGAGTAGCTAAGAACATGTGCATGACTTTAAAATTGTAGATCAGCGAATGCAAACAAACATGTCTAGTGACCTTGTATGTAGTGTGTACAACAGGCATGCGCATTGATTTGGTGTGTAGCACGATTTCAAAATGCAGTTCACTGCAACAGGCTTGAACCTGCTATACTGCTGACAAAACAAAAATGGGTTGGAGATTTGGTTACCTTGGTAGGAGAGGCGTCTAAGTATCATCGGTACCGTGCGGGTGACGTCCAGGTCACCGAGATGCTGCGGTTGTGGTGGTCGTTGGCATCGGAGAAGTAGATCTTGGGCGGTTGATGCCAGCTTGAGCGTGGTGGACGAGAGTGTCGCTGAGGTAGATCTGGTGTAGTGAACGGCGACGGACGTGCCGTTGGTCTAGAGCGGTGAACATGAAACTCCTTGAACTAGATCACGTTTGGTGGACACCGGTGAAGCGTATCTTGTATAGTTAGGTAGCTTCCTGCGGCGAGGAAGCAGAGCTTGGGTGGTCGATGACGCCATCAGTGTGGTGGACGAGACCGTAACTCCGGTGAAGTGGTAGAGAGACCCGGTGAACTAGATCCGGTGGGTGAGCGTCCGTCAAGCGGCTCCACGGTGGTGCATAAGACCGCAGATCAAGCCGGTGTGGGCGGTGGCCGTGGAGGCAAAAAAGAGCTTGGGATTTTTGGGAGGGCTAACAGGAAAAACTGCGCGAATCGGGACCATAGAGGTGAATAGAAATATAATTACGATCGTGCCCCCAAGCTACTGACTTTAGCATGCCCATCTATTGTTTGAACAATGGGTAGAACAGGAAATTTAAAGACAAAAGATTTTGAAACAGAGGGGCGCGAAATGCTTTAAGGTCGATGTGTGATATTGCCGCTTGATTGAGATTTGAATTTGGCTAGCTTCCAGCTAGTAATAATAGAAAAACGATACTATATGGTGGGATATTTTGGCTCAAAGGTTTTGAATCGGTGGGGGCGGGAAATGCTTCAAAGTCGGTGGGTGATTTTGCCGCTCATATCAGATTTTGAATTTGGCTAGCGTCCATCTAGTAATTTAAAAAGATAGTAGATCGTAAGCTATATGTCCAGTACCAAGCCGAGAGTCACATGAACTGATCATCCATTTCCATATTTTTGCATGCAACATTGGATACCAACGATTCATGCAGCATATGCAGTAACTTTTGCCGCTTGACAGAGATTTTGAATTTAGCTAGCGCCCAAATAATACTCCCTCCATCTCAAAATAGATGTCTCAAATTTATCATGTATATTGCAC
Organism: Avena eriantha; assembly: GCA_910589775.1. NCBI lineage: Eukaryota > Viridiplantae > Streptophyta > Magnoliopsida > Poales > Poaceae > Avena > Avena eriantha. The sequence goes on from OU342741.1 coordinate 347,388,799, forward strand.
AACCTCATTTTAATCTCTCAAGTATATTCCACAAAGTAGTTGTGCACGCACCCCTTTTTATTTGTCATACTTTCAAATTCTTAGAAGGTATGAGATAAATCATGAACATTGGCGGTGTTGTATCTTGAGCATTTAGCTACTTCCTCCATCCTCAAATAAGTGTGCATCTAGCGTTTGTTCTAAATAAAACTTAACTATTTCTGAGCAACTTTTATTTATAAACGTAGCAATATTTATGACACAAAACTAGGACAAGTGATTAGTTTTGAAATGTACTTTCATAATATGTAGATTTCATGTTATATATATTGCTAGATTAGTTTTAAAAGTAGTCAAATTTTAAAAAAGTTTGACTTAGACTAAGAGCTACTAGAAGTACACTTATTTGTGGATGGAGGGAGTATGCAAGAACTTGGCATGGTGGTGTTCCCGTATTTGGTAGGAGTACATAGGAGCTTTCTCACATGATGAACAATATTGCCACTAGGAGTTTCCCCCATGTTGAAAAAAATTCTGTGAGAGAGAAAAGACTGAGAGCACGAAGGAGGCAGCGCGAGAATAGCGAAGAGGAGAATTTACCAAAAACTTTTGAAGCTAACCAGGAAATTAGTACAACAAAAACCACCAAAAAGCTATTACATAAAACTTTCAAAGAAACCTACAATTTACATGTAGCTCAAGTTTGACCTAATTTTGTTAAGTTGTCAAGATACAAAATCTTAGCAAGAAGTTGACCTATTGTCAGCACTCTCAGTGGTGGTTTTGATATATTAAATGACCCCTTGATGGTTGGAAAATGAGAATGTACTTTCGTGATAGTTTGACACTCACACCGATGGCATTGTTTACTATAAGAAGCAGTGAAGGAAATATTCCCTAGAGGCAATCATAGAGATGATTGTATTTCATATGTATCCATGAGTTATTATAATGTTCCTTGTATATCCATACATCAGCCAACTTGTATTGATTGGCAATTATGTGAATTGCTTGTGAAACTCTTTACTTGTATGCTTATCAAATAGTTGTCCCTAGTTGGAGTTCATGTGAGGACACACGTGAATACTAGACTAGCACATCGATTGGTTGATGACTATGTTTCGCAAGTCATAGACATGGAGATGTCAAACCAATGATGTGGACACATGTTATGAACATGGGGTTGGACTAACCCAACTTGAGACTAGCAATAATACTTGTAGCTCTCTCTACACATCGTGTATGTTTTGTCCTTAGACCTGAGATTGTCGCATGTGCTTGAGATGTGGATCGACCTACTTTGGGGCTATCAAACACTACTCTGTAACTGGGTAGTTATAAAGGTAGCTTTCGGGTTTGTCCTGATACATGCTGCAAGGCATCGGCCAATCAAGATGGGATTTGCCCCTCTCTACTTGAGAGAGATATCTCTGGGCCCCTCGAGTGATCGGATCCAGAAATGCATGGCTGTGCTACATATGGTTAAGAGTTAACCTTGTAAAGGGATTCCAAATCACAGTATCGAGAAAGAGAGGTCATCTTGGAGCTAGACCAAATATCGTGAGGCAAAGGGAAAGACATGTACTCAACCTTGTGATGGTTCATCCGAATGATCTTTATATGCGTTTAGGAGTTCGCACGTCTTGCTAGAGGCCGCTACCAACTATTGACGGAGTAAGTGTACTCGTGTCATGTCTATACGTGTATGAACCTATAGGGTCACACACTTTAGGGGCTGGAAGTCTAATGAGGATTGGATCCGAATTAGACCAGGCTTAGGCTGCTAATGGGCTGCTAAAGTAGAAGCCCACCAGGAATGCCTATATAAGAGAGAGTGAGGCGAGCTGATTAGGGTTGAGCATTCCACCTAGCCGCCACTCCTCTTCCGCCTGTGTTGCCCGTGCAGACCTAGCAGTCTGGCGTGTGACGGCTTCCACTCCGGACGTGTGGATACCTCGGAGGTGCTGCATCTTTAGCACTTGGACGGGCCACGCAAAGGGGGGCTGCTCATGGGACGAGAGCAAGGAGGAGACATAGAACATCTACACTGCCGCGACGTGCTTGTAACTACCTCGATGAATTACGCTCTTAGTTACATGCCTGGATGAACGAAAGTGGATAAAATAGTACGGTGGGGCCCAGGGCCACTCACGGTAGACCTTTCAGCCGTCCTAACCACTTTCAGATCATCGGGACAAGAACGAGCGGCGTAATCGGCAGGCGAAGGGATCAACTACATACACAAATGAGTATGTATGCAAGCCACATACAACAGTCCTCAGAGCCATTCCATATAAAAGAAATAGAAATATTGCAACGCCATACGGCAAGATTCAAATATCCTAGATAGAGATAATAATTTAGGATAGCTCCTCATACAAGAAACATCAGAGTATCAGGCGGAAGCGGAAAACAAGATCCGAGTACGGATAAGAAGCAAATCGGCATAAGATGCCACATAAATAAACACATCCCACCCATAGATCTCACGGATCCCTATTCCCGAAATCTCTACACCGAGTGATCGTTGCCAACATCATATATCTCCTCCACCCAGTATCCATCTTGCGGGTACGCCTATTCATCTGAATCAAACAATTTATCGTGTGAGACCCTAGGGGTACTCAGCAAGTCTTTATGCCACTAAAGGGGACACAACCTGGGGTGACACAACTGCAGCAAAAGATAATATCTAACAAGTCTATAGATACTCGCTAACCATCCGCCTAACCAATGATAGATGGATGTCCGTTAATTAAGAACAATAGTTATATCAGTATAATTAACAGATCCATCCTCCTCCTCGCTTACCAATGAGGAAGCGGACGAACAACCCCCATCATCTGTTGGCAGTTTTATTAACCATTACATGAGTATTTCACTATTTACTAGTCTAGTATTTAGTCAATTTAAAAGCGGTACTTTAGTTATACTTGTCTATGATCGAGAAACTGTGCTCCAAGTCGTCCATAACCGCGGACACGGCTTTCAGAAAGATTTACCCTGCAGGGGTGCACGAATAGCAACACACACTCAATCAACCTCGGAAAAACCAAGTCAAAACCCAACGAGGCATTCACGGCAAAGCAATCATAGGATTTAGAAATATTTCAGGGGGCCACCCCATTAAGCTACCCGCAACGAAGTTGGCCGGCTCCGAGGCGGACCCAAGGTTTGTGTCAATGGCTGTAAATGACTGGGAACCCGAAAATGTGAGTGGGCTTGTCGATACCGCGAAAACATTCCACGATCCAAAACAGTGCAGGTGCTCCACGCACAATCTTAATAAAGCAGTAACATGGCATAAGTTCAGGATAGTAATAAATCCCCAAACTACTTGTGGCCCCAAGAAATAAGAATGAATCAAGCTCTGGCTCAGGGGGGTCCATAAGGCCTCCCGGATGTGGATAGTGCGAATAAACAAGGAACAGGAATCAAGTACTCGGGGTCCTACGGGACACAAGTGAGCATGAAAAAAACCAAATAGCAGATATTGCTCACCGGTGCCTCTTTCATTAGTTATCCCATTACTACTCAGGTTAAATTGTTTAGGTACCTCATGATTCATCAGACACTCACATACCCTACACATGCTTTTCTACGACTCGCATGGCTCAAACAACTCCTGTAGTAATGGCTCATGGGATGGAGGAACAAGCTTCGGTGGGGTTTAAAAGTAAAGGCTATGCAGTACTTGGGATTTAATTTAATGCAATCGCGACTCAATGATGCAAGAATAAGATAGAGGCAATAGGTACTATATGTATGCAAGCATGTGGTACTGCTTGCCTGGCAGCTCAGTTGAAGCGAGAGATGGATCTGGGTAGTACTCCTGTGATTCCTGGTAATTCTCCTGCTGGACGTCTATTCGAAGAAGAACCAAACAAACAAGGGCCAACATAAATAAAGTGCACAAGCATATGAAATCAAATGCGACAAGCAAACAAGCATGCCATAATGAATGATGCACAATTTACATGGCATTAAAGTAGCATGGCATGGTGAGGTGTGGAATACAAGAATAAAGCATTTTATTATTTATTTGGTCCAATTTTGTTGTCATAAACAATTCTGATTTATAAATATGGCATGATGCAAGCTTCAATTCAGAACAAGGAATGCATAGATAGAACGGGCTCGTCGCGCTGATCGATTTAGACATATTATTTGCCAAAATTGGAGTTATAGAATTAAAGTTATTAATTTATTAAGAAAAGGGCATTTATTTGTAATTTTAATCAACTCGAAATTTTAAAGTGCTCAAATAATATTTCGAATGGCATATTTGAATTCTTCACATTTTTCTGATTCCAAAACATATATCATTTGTATTAATTGGATTTATCAATTAAAAGTTATGATTTTCTGGAATGAAAACATATTTATCAATTTCTGAAATTATTTTTATTAACAGAAAAAGATCGCAGAACCTTTTGGCACCCAGAGACAACTAGCCACAGCGGCTGACAGTGGGCCAACCGCTGACTCAGCACAGGTGACACGGCGGGATTGGTGCGAAGACTTTTGCCACCGCAGGGTGAGTTAGCCGGTGCGGCTGTCAGGTGGGTCTGGCGTCCGGCAGGGCCACCGCGCGCGCGACCCAACCAGGGCTTGCCACGCGGCCGATCCGGGGAGGCGCGGGCGTGAAACACAGGTTTCTGGGGGGCCTTTTTGTGAAGATCCCACGGTCACTGTCGTGGGGTTAGAGGTTAGCGTAGGGACTGCGGGTTGGTTTATTCGAAAGGCGGGGGCTAAACTGTAAAACGGCGCTAGGTGCTGCTGCTCTCTGAAGGAATCGGGCCGTGCCGGCGGCGGCTCCGACCATCTTCCATCGATGGTGGCGATGGCTCCATTGGGTATTTTGCATCGCGGTAAAAACCTAAGTTGTAGAGGGGCCAAAACTCTAAATCTTTCGTTAAGGAGATTTCCGTAGCGATGGATCCCGTTGTCCGAGATCTGGACGCGAAAAGCGGTGCGCGCGGTGTCTGCTGCTATTGATGTAAGCTGACGAACAGGCGGTGTCGGCCGGCGAACTGACAGAGAAGATCCCGGCTGGCGGCGCGACTGGCGGGGAGGATTCCGGCGAAACGGCCAGCTGAAACGGGGCGACGCAAAAGCGAAAAACCTAGAGAGTGCATCGCTCCGCAACTTCTGTTTAGGAGGCTTCTTGAGAGGGGGACTGTAGAGCTCGGGGGTTCGGTGGGAACAGAGGCTGGCGAGGGAGTGCTGCTGCTACTGCAGGCGCGTCTGGCTACCGGGCACGGAAGGTGGAAGATGATGTCCAGGAGAACAAGGAGCTCACCAGGATGCTGCCCGTGGCGTCGCTGGAGCGAGAGGAGGAACGGGTCGACGTGGAAGAAGCGGTACTAGAAGCTCGGACTCCGGCGGCTACGGCGCGCGTCCGGCGAGCTGCAGGGACTCTATCCGGCGGCGGCCCTGGTACGGCGGCGAAGAGGGAGCGGGGAAACGGGGAGGGAAGCTAGGGTTCGGAAAAGACGCGGCTCGGAGCGAGGATAAGAGGAAGGGTGGTGACGCGGATAACGGCCAACAGCCACCTGCTCGCTGCCGTCTGCGCGCAGAGAGGAAGAAGGAGAAAACGGCGTGAGGCGTCGGGGAGAAGAACAGTAACGGAGGATGAAGGGGTATGGGCCGCGGCTAGGGGAATGGGCCGGGAAAGGGCTGCGTCGTTGGGCTGCTGCATTGGCCCTGCTGCTGGGCTGCTGGTGAGGCTTCTCTTGCTATTTCTTTTTATTTTTAATTTAATTGTTTTGTTTTTTTTTTTGCAGATTTAAGCAAGCTCAGAAAATGAACCTTTTTGGAAATTTTGCAAATTTTAATTAAAGGGGAAGGAGATGGAGAGGGGAGGGTTTTGTAGTGGAGCACAAGGTCAGGGGAAGATAAACTCAAGAAAAAGAGAGGGAGAGGTGGGGTTTTAAAATAAATAAAAAGAAGACCCCCTATGAACATGCATGATGGAGGGAAAAGGGTTTTTGGTTGGGCACATGGGGATGGAGAGAGATGGAGATAATCCCACAAAGAAAAGAACTACTACAACCAAGAGAAAATAAATGGGCTAAAGGTGGTGGTACTCTTGCATGGCCCATGCAAAATGTTAAATGCCATGTTTTATTTTGTGAAAACAATAATAATAATAATATGGCATTATTCTTATGCATTCCTAAGAAGTGGAATAAGGCCAAGCAAAAGAAAATGGGATTGGATCCACACTAACCCACATGAGCTAGATTAAATGCCAAAAATGAATAAAAGCTCATGGGTAATTAGGGTGGTGGACTTATAAGGTGGTGACAAAGAAAAATGGTGGAATGGAATAAAAGATATGCCCCCAACTCAACTTGGGCATTAAACAATATATCAATAACCAAATACAATATCAAGAGGCAAATACAATTAATAATGCATATGAGAGAAGATCCAAAGAAATGGGTTTTATATGATGCTCAAATGCAAGGTGGCATGATGACATGAGCATGATATAATTATGATGCAAAAATTATATATAGGAAGTAGTCATTATATTACTAGACCAAGTAGTATTACAATTGTTAGACAATTGGGATGCTACAACTCTCCCCCACTAAACAGGAATCTCGCCCCGAGATTCTAGGAAGAAGAAGAAGACTCAAAGAGGGTAGGATACTTGACACGGAGCTCATCTTCACGTTCCCACGTGGCTTCATCAACGGAATGGTGCGACCACTGCACCTTGCAGAACTTGATGGACTTGTTGCGAGTCCTTCTTTCTGCGACTTCTAGAATTTTTATTGGGTGTTCTTGATAAGACAGATCTTCTTGGAGATTGATGAGTTCATGGTCCACGGTCCTGCCGGGATCCTTAAAGCACTTCTTGAGTTGAGAGATGTGGAAAACATCATGGACCTTGAGTTGATCAGGGAGCTCAAGAGCATAAGCAACTTCTCCTCTTCTTCCACGAATTTTGAAAGGACCGATGTATCTAGGAGCCAACTTTCCTTTGATACCAAAACGGTGCGTGCCTCTCATGGGAGTGACACGAAGGTAAACGAGATCACCAGGGACATACTCCATGTCCGTGTGCTTTCTGTGATAATTGCTCTTCTGGCGACTTTGAGCAATCTTCAGGTTTTCAAGAATGATGTGAACTTTCTCCTCCGCTTGAGTTACAATGTCGGGGCCAAACAATATTCTTTCACCTGCGCCCGACCAACCAATCGGAGTTCTGCATTTGCGACCATAGAGAGCCTCAAATGGTGCCATCTTTAGACTTTTCTGGAAGCTGTTGTTGTAAGAGAATTCAGCATAAGGAAGACATTCTTCCCACTTCATGCCGAAAGAGATAACGCAAGCACGGAGCATATCTTCTAGAATCTGATTGATCCTTTCAACTTGTCCTTGTGACTGAGGGTGGTAGGCTGTGCTGAAGTTTAATTTTGTTCCCAAAGCATTTTGGAAACTTCCCCAGAACTTGGAAGTGAAGATACTTCCATGGTCTGAACTGATCTCAAGAGGAACTCCATACAGAGAAACAATTCTATTGATATAGAGCTCAGCCAACTGAATTGCAGAAATTGTTTCCTTGACTGGAAAGAAGTGAGCTACTTTAGAAAGCCTGTAAATGACAACAAAGATTGCATTGTTGCCCTTCTGCAACCTTGGAAAATCAGTGATGAAGTCCATCTCTACTTTCTCCCATTTCCATTCCGGAGGCTTCAATGGTTGTAGAAGACCGGAAGGTTTCTGATGGACAGCTTTAACTCTGCGACAGACATCACACTCCGAGACATACTTGGCACAATATCATTTCAAACCAGGCCACCAATATTGTGTTTTCAAGTCCATGTACATCTTAGTGCTGCCAGGGTGGATAGAAAGAATAGAATCATGCGCCTCCTTGAGAACTTGCTCTCTTAAACCCGGGTAGTTCGGAACAAACATCCGGTGTTCAAAGAAAAGAGTGCCTTGGTCGTCGACGTGGAAAGACTCATACTTCGGAAGCTCAATGTTGGAGATGGTCTTTTTAGTGTAAGGATCACCAAGTTGAATAGAGGAAACTTTTTCTTCCAAGAGAGATGTTGCTAGAAGGTTCAGAAGATACCCTTGATCGACAATTTCAAGGTTTAGCTTACGGAATTCCTCGCACAAGAGAGGTTGTTGTTCTTCCACCATGATATTGTTAACATAAGCTTTTCGGCTGAGAGCATCGACCATGACATTGGCTTTGCCCGGAGTGTATTTGATGGTCAAATCGAAATCATTGATTGTTTCAATCCACCTCCTCTGACGAAGGTTGAGATCAGGCTGTGTGAATATATACTTCAGACTCTTGTGATTAGAAAAGATCTCACAGCGGTTGCCAAGCAAGTAATGCCTCCATACTTTCAAAGCGAAGACAACTGCTGCGAGTTCGAGGTCATGTGTAGGATAGTTGATCTCATGCATCTTTAACTGACGAGATGCATAAGCAAGAACCTTCTTTTCTTGCATAAGGACCACACCCAATCCTTGCAATGATGCGTCACAGAATATCTGGAAAGGCTTTGATGTATCTGGAGGAACCAAGACTGGTGTGGAAGTGAGCTTCTCTTTGAGTGTTTCAAAGCTTGCTTGACATGCAGGAGTCCAAAGGTATTTCTTACCTTTCTTGAGGAGATCGGTAAGAGGCTTTGCAATCTTCGAGAAATTTTGAACGAAGTGACGGTAGTAACTGGCCAAACGAAGGAAACTCCGGACTTCTTTGACATTTATGGGTGGAAGCCAGTCCATAATTGTCTTAATAGTTTCTAGGTTGACAGCAATGCCCTTGGCAGAGATGACGTGACCAAGGTAGGTGACTTGCGGCAGCCAAAACTCACACTTGGAGAACTTTGCATAGAGGAGGTTCTCACGAAGCTTGTTTAGGACACACCGAAGGTGTTCTTCATGTTCTTCTTTTGACTTAGAATAGACTAGAATGTCATCCAGATAGACCACAACGAACTTATCAAGATACTCCATGAAAACCGAGTTCATAAGCCTCGAGAAGGTGGCAGGTGCATTGGTGAGACCGAAAGACATAACCGTGTACTCATACAGGCCATAACGGGTGGTGAAAGCTGTTTTGGGAACATCTTCCTTGTGAATCTTGATTTGATGATAACCACTTCTCAAATCGAGCTTAGAGAATACCACAGCTCCAGCTAGCTGATCGAAGAGATCATTAATCCGCGGAAGGGGATATTTATTCTTGATTGTTTTAGCATTGAGTGCCCGATAGTAAACACAAAGTCTATCAGTCTTGTCTCGCTTCTTCACAAAGATGGTTGGACTACCCCAAGAAGAAGTAATGTGCTGAATGAAACCCAACTTCTCTTGTTCATCAAGCTGACGTTTGAGTTCAGCCAACTCAGCAGGACCCATTTTATAAGGCCGCTTGGAGATAGGAGCGGTACCAAGTTCAAGTTCAATGACAAACTCGACCTCACGATCCGGAGGCATACCTAGAAACTCTTCAGGAAAGACATCTAGGAACTCACAGACTATAGGAACACTCTGAATACCTTCCATAGCATCATCATTCAGAGCTGCCAAAGAATAAAGCTAAATTGCAGGAGTCAGACTTGGAGAATAGACTATATGGCCTTCAGGAATTTTCAGAGAAACCGAACGTTCAGCACAATCAATCACAGCTGCATTTGCTGTTAACCAATCCATGCCCAAGATAACATCAATATCAGAATTGCCCAGAACAATTAAGGAAGCCGGAAATGAAGAGCCACCAATCTCAATTTGATTGCCATGGCTGATCTTGGTAGATAACAATCTTCCCCCGGGAGAAAGAACCATTAACTTTTTATCCAGCTGGTCTATAACAAGCTCATGCTCATTTGCAAATTTGTGAGAAACGAAAGAATGTGAAGCACCAGAATCAAACAAAACTCGTGCAGGAACTGAGTTAACAGGAAGCATACCCATGACAACTCCAGGTGCATGCTCAGCTTGAGCGACGTTGACATAGTTGGCACGAGCAACCGTAGACCCAGGCTTGGTGTTGATGTTGAGAGCCCGAGGTGGAGGTGCACGAATCATAGGAGAACTTGCCGCAGGTCTTGGAGGTGGTGGTGGAAGAGCTTTGTTGTTCATAGGACAATTCCAGTGCTGATGCCCAGTGTTTCCACAAGTATAACAAGCACCAGGTGGACGTGGAGCAACGTAGCCAGGGACTCTGCCAGGCGCTCCAGGGTAGTTGTGGTTGTAGCCCCTAGGAGCCGCAGTGAAGGAGTTTGGTGGCCTTGCTGCGTAGCTTGACGGTCTTGGTGGAGCAGGGAGCGACGGTGGGGTGTTAGGAACCCAGACACGACGCTTAGAAGGAGCTGTCATAGCAGAAGAGCTTGCTGTATCACGACTGTGTTTCTTTGACTCCTCAAACACTTGCCTACTTGCTTCTTCCTGCAAAGCTGTGTGCTGGAGTTCCAGAAAAGACCCCGGCCTTGCATGAGTGATTGCATATTTGATGGAAGCATTGAGGCCTCGCCTAAACCTCTTTTGCTTTTTCTTGTCATCAGAGATCTCATCGCCACAATAACGAGAAAGGTTCATGAAGTTTCTGATGTAGGTATTGACATTGTCAGTGCCCTGCTTGAGGTTGAGAAACACTTCCTTCATCCTTTCCATGAAAATTTCTGATAGATATTGCTCTTTGAAAGCAGCAGTGAATTGTTCCCAAGTAGGCTGAAAACCAGAGAGATCTGCCTTGAGGTAATTTTCCCACCACAGAGCTGCATCTCCCTTCAGAAGGTGAGTGGCACATTTGACCTATTCTTGCTCGGGGACATCCGCAGTCATCAGCAACCTTGACACTTCACGCAGCCAATCATCCGCATCAAGTGGCTGATCAGACACCTCAAATTGGCGTGGGTTGAACTTGAGAAAACTCTTGATGTCTCCTCGCTTGGGAGGTGGCGGTAGCGGAACAAACTCATTCCTCCTGACACTTTCCTCGAAGCGCTGCTGGTTCTGCTGCATAGTGCCCAAGGCATTTGCAATACTTGCCAAAGCAGCCCCAAGTTCAGGTGGTATGTCCTCCTCAGAACGGCGTGATGGTGCCATCCTGTGATTGATATAAAACACAAGTCAGTACTATAATGGAGAATGATAATAATCCAAAATAGTACCAAAATGGAATTAACCAAGATTAAAGGATGCAATTCACTAAGATGATATTAAAATATCAACAAAGTTCAAGGCAACTAGAAGATATTAAGCATAACGCACATGATTGAACAAGGAGTGTGGTACACAACTAACAAAGAAAATTTTTCCGCAAATTTCAGCATTAAAATACCACTATATGCGCAAAACCACTTAACGAATCAAGATTAGTAACTCTACTAGTTCAATATACAAGAGCAATGATAAAAGTAGTGGTATGGTCGCGACTCCATCCCGCACTCAAATCATTACTCCGCCCATGAACAAGTAAAACACATATCCCAACACCTTCTTAAGATGAACCTAAAGATTGGTGACTACGAAAAGAACACCCCAACAAGATAACGTCGGATAACAAAGAGTAAGATAGATCACATCGGTATACAACGAATCAGAATAGATCGCGTCGGTTTACAAAGGCCTGTCGGTATGGAATGTACCAACAGTTGATAACCAAAAGGCAGACAGTGATAACATTTGGATGCAACAGATAGACAAGGAATTCACACACACACACACAAACACAACCTATGGTGCTACGGAACCCAGAACACGTAAATCCTAGTTTGAATTTTTAGAAGAGGATTGAAAACGTTACACTTCCTTACCAGAAAAGGGTGGGTGGGTAAGAAGGAAAATGGAAGCAGTCCTACTCTCACGTTTGTTTTTCCCTAGTATACATAACTACCAAAAATATTTGCTAGACTGACAACGACCATTTTGGCTGAGACCCTGAAGGGCGGGATGGCTCTGATACCAATTGTAACTACCTCGGTGAATTACGCTCTTAGTTACATGCCTGGATGAACGAAAGTGGTTAAAATAGTACGGTGAGGCCCAGGGCCACTCACGGTAGACCTTTCGGCCGTCCTAACCACTTTCTAATCATCGGGACAAGAACGAGCGGCGTAATCGGCAGGCGAAGGGATCAACTACATACACAAATGAGTATGTATGCAAGCCACATACAACAGTCCTCAGAGCCATTCCATCTAAAAGAAATAGAAATATTGCAACGCCATACGGCAAGATTCAAATATCCTAGATAGAGATAATAATTTAGGATAGCTCCTCATACAACAAACATCAGAGTATCAGGCGGAAGCGGAAAACAAGATCTGAGTACGGATAAGAAGCAAATCGGCATAAGATGCCACATAAATAAACACATCCCGCCCATAGATCTCACAGATCCCTATTCCCTAAATCTCTACACCGAGTGATCGTTGCCAACATCATCTGTCTCCTCCACCCAGTATCCATCTTGCGGGTATGACTGTTCATCTGAATCAAACAATTTATCGTGTGAGACCCTAGGGGTACTCAGCAAGTCTTTATGCCACTAAAGGGGACACAACCTGGGGTGACGCAACTGCAGCAAAAGATAATATCTAACAAGTCTATAGATACTCGCTAACCATCCGCCTAACCAATGATAGACGGATGTTCGTTAATTAAGAACAATAGTTATATCAGTATAATTAACAGATCCATCCTCCTCCTCGCTTACCAATGAGGAAGCGGACGAACAACCCCCATCATCCGTTGGCAGTTTTATTAACCATTCCATGAGTATTTCACTATTTACTAGTCCAGTACTTAGTCAATTTAAAAGCGGTACTTTAGTTATACTTGTCTATGATCGAGAAACTGTGCTCCAAGTCGTCCATAACCGCGGACACGGCTTTCAGAAAGATTTACCCTGCAGGGGTGCACGAATAGCAACACACACTCGATCAACCTCGGAAAAACCAACTCAAAACCCAACGAGGCATTCACGGCAAAGCAATCACAGGATTCAGAAATATTTCAGGGGGCCACCCCATTAAGCTACCCGCAACGAAGTTGGCCGGCTCCGAGGCGGACCCAAGGTTTGTGTCAATGGCTGTAAACGACTGGGAACCCGAAAATGTGAGTGGGCTTGTCGATACCGCGAAAACATTCCACGATCCAAAACAGTGCAGGTGCTCCACGCACAATCTTAATAAAGCAGTAACATGGCATAAGTTCAGGATAGTAATAAAGCCCCAAACTACTTGTGGCCCCAAGAAATAAGAATGAATCAAGCTCTGGCTCAGGGGGGTCCATAAGGCCTCCCGGATGTGGATAGTGCGAATAAACAAGGAACAGGAATCAAGTACTCGGGGTCCTACGGGACACAAGTGAGCATGAAAAAAACCAAATAGCAGATATTGCTCACCGGTGCCTCTTTCATTAGTTATCCCATTACTACTCAGGTTAAGTTGTTTAGGTACCTCATGATTCATCAGACACTCACATACCCTACACATGCTTTTCTACGACTCGCATGGCTCAAACAACTCCTGTAGTAATGGCTCATGGGATGGAGGAACAAGCTTCGGTGGGGTTTAAAAGTAAAGGCTATGCAGTACTTGGGATTCAATTTAATGCAATCGCGACTCAATGATGCAAGAATAAGATAGAGGCAATAAGTACTATATGTATGCAAGCATGTGGCAGTGCTTTCCTGGTAGCTCAGTTGAAGCGAGAGATGGATCTGGGTAGTACTCATGTGATTCCTGGTAATTCTCCTGCTGGGCGTCTATTCGAAGAAGAACCAAACAAACAAGGGCCAACATAAATAAAGTGCACAAGCATATGAAATCAAATGCGACAAGCAAACAAGCATGCCATGATGAATGATGCACAATTTACATGGCATTAAAGTAGCATGGCATGGTGAGGTGTGGAATACAAGAATAAAGCATTTTATTATTTATTTGGTCCAATTTTGTTGTCATAAACAATTCTGATTTATAAATATGGCATGATGCATGCTTCAATTCAGAACAAGGAATGCATAGATAGAACGGGCTCGTCGCGCTGATCGATTTAGACATATTATTTGCCAAAATTGGAGTTATAGAATTAAAGTTATTAATTTATTAAGAAAATGGCATTTATTTGTAATTTTAATCAACTCGAAATTTTAAAGTGCTCAAATAATATTTTGAATGGCATATTTGAATTCCTCACATTTTTCTGATTCCAAAACATATATCATTTGTATTAATTGGATTTATCAATTAAAAGTTATGATTTTCTGGAATGAAAACATATTTATCAATTTCTGAAATTATTTTTATTAACAAAAAAAGATCGCAGAACCTTTTGGCACCCAGAGACAACTAGCCACAGCGGCTGACAGTGGGCCAACCGCTGACTCAGCACAGGTGACGCGGCGGGATTGGTACAAAGATTTTTGCCACCGCAGGGTGAGTTAGCCGGTGCGGCTGTCAGGTGGGTCCGGCGTCCGGCGGGAGCACCGCGCGCGCGACCCAGCCAGGGCTTTCCACGTGGCCGATCCGGGGAGGCGCGGGCATGAAACACAGGTTTCTGGGGGGCCTTTTTGTGAAGATCCCACGGCCGCTGTCGTGGTGTTAGAGGTTAGCGGAGGGACTGCGGGTTGGTTTATTCGAAAGGCGGGGGCTAAACTGTAAAACGGCACTGGCTGCTGCTGCTCTCTGAAGGAATCGGGTCGTGCCAGCGGCGGCTCCAACCATCTTCCGTCGATGGTGGCGACAGCTCCATTGGGTATTTTGCATCGCGGTAAAACCCAAAGTTGTAGAGGGGCCAAAACTCTAAATCTTTCGTTAAGGAGATTTCTGCAGCGATGGATCCCGTTGTCCGAGATCTGGACGCGAAAAGCGGCGTGCGTGGTGTCTGCTGCTGTTGCTGTAAGCTGACGAACGGGCGATGTCGGCCGGCGAACTGACAGAGAAGATCCCGGCTGGCGGCGCGACTGGCGGGGAGGATTCCGGCGAAACGTCCAGCTGAAACGGGGCGACACAAAAGCGAAAAAACTAGAGAGTGCATCGCTCCGCAACTTCCATTTAGGAGGCTTCTCGAGAGGGGGACTGCAGAGCTCGGGGCTCCGGTGGGAACAGAGGCTGGCGAGGGAGTGCTGTTGCTACTACAGGCGCGCGTGGCTACCGGGCACGGAAGGTGGAAGATGAACGAGGAGCTCACCAGGATGCTGCCCGTGGCGTCGCTGGAGCGAGAGGAGGAACGGGTCGACGTGGAAGAAGCGGTACTAGAAGCTCGGACTCCGGCGGCTACGGCGCGCGTCCGGCGAGCTGCAGGGACTCTATCCGGCGGCGGCCCTGGTACGGCAGCGAAGAGGGACCGGGGAAACGGGGAGGGAAGCTAGGGTTCGGAAAAGACGCGGCTCGGAGCGAGGATAAGAGGAAGGGTGGTGACGCGGATAACGGCCAACGGCCACCTGCTCGCTGCCGTCTGCGCACAGAGAGGAAGAAGGAGAAACGGCGTGAGGCGTCGGGGAGAAGAACAGTAACGGAGGATGAAGGGGTATGGGCCGCGGCTAGGGGAATGGGCCGGGAAAGGGCTGCGTCACTGGGCTACTGCACTGGCCCTGCTGCTGGGCTGCTGGTGAGGCTTCTCTTGCTATTTCTTTTTATTTTTAATTTAATTGTTTTGTTTTTGTTTTGTTGTAGATTTAAGCAAGCTCATAAAATGAACCTTTTTGGAAATTTTGCAAGTTTTAATTAAAGAGGAAGGAGATGGAGAGGGGAGGGTTTTGTAGTGGAGCACAAGGTGAGGGGAAGATAAACTCAAGAAAAAGAGAGGGAGAGGTGGGTTTTAAAATAAATAAAAAGAAGACCCCCTATGAACATGCATGATGGAGGGAAAAGGGTTTTTGGTTGGGCACATGGGGATGGTGGAGAGAGATGGAGATAATCCCACAAAGAAAAGAACTACTAGAACCAAGAGAAAATAAATGGACTAAAGGTGGTGGTACTCTTGCATGGCCCATGCAAAATATTAAATGCCATGTTTTATTTTGTGAAAACAATAATAATAATATGGCATTATTCTTATGCATTCCTAAGAAGTGGAATAAGGCCAAGCAAAAGAAAATGAGATTGGATCCACACTAACCCACATGAGCTTGATTAAATGCCAAAAATGAATAAAAGCTCATGGGTAATTAGGGTGGTGGACTTATAAGGTGGTGACAAAGAAAAATGGTGGAGTGGAATAAAAGATATGCCCCCAACTCAACTTGGGCATTAAACAATATATCAATAACCAAATACAACATCAAGAGGCAAATACAATTAATAATGCATATGAGAGAAGATCCAAAGAAAAGGGTTTTATATGATGCTCAAATGCAAGGTGGCATGATGACATGAGCATGATATAATTATGATGCAACAATTATATATAGGAAGTAGTCATTATATTACTAGACCAAGTAGTATTACAATTGTTAGACAATTGGGATGCTACAGTGCTTCATCAAGTTCCGCACCTGCGCGTCTAGCGGTAATCCTGTGATCTATGACAATAGTATTCCTGGTTGACGCGGTAGAAAATTTTGATTTTACGCTAGTGTAGCCTACCCGTAACCCTACAGTGGTATCAGAGCCGATGGTGTTCAGTCATAGGTTCGGGAAGTTTGCATATGGTGATATGTAGATTGATATGAATGATGTGATCGTTTGTATGGCGGTGGTTCTGGATTGATCTATGATCTTACTTTTCGTGATCGTGATCCTAAGGTCGTCGAACGACTTACCCCTACCGGTCGGTTTCCGCCATCGGGGTAGACAGTGACACATAAATCCATTTGAATCATGCGAAGATCAATATGATTGATCGAGTCAGGAACTAGATCTGAATCGATGTACCATGATCAAAGGAGTTTGATCGAATCGGAACTTTAGTCGGTTTATGGTAAATTTGATTTTCTGATCAAAATCCTTAAAGAAAATTGTTTAGACTGGCTCATCAAAATCCTTAAAGGTACCGCGAGGGGCGCTGCCCCTTCAAACCCTGGAAGGGGAGACCCCCTAGACCCTCCTTTGTCGTAGCCCCTTTTGTACCACGTTAAGGTTCATAGGTGCTACGATTTCACATGATCCGGTAGAATGCGATTCTATGCACAACTTATTTTGCAGGATGTATGTGATCAGTATGGCCCAAATATGTATGTGATGCATGTATGTATTTTTCATGACATGCGTGTCGTGAGTAGGGCAACATGGCTGGAGCCATATGTGTTATTATTGTAATGGCCTGCGTGCCAACTTGTGATGATCCCATTACCATGTAATTTTGATTACTAGCTGTTAGGACTAATAGCTTGTATTAGTTCTTGGAGAACTCATCAGTTGGAGGATGGCTCGCATAGAGCATGAAGATGGAGATCATCATGGTGGACAGGTTCTATGGCGATGGAGATCACCATGAGAAAAAATGGGCCATACTGTATCACATCTATGTGAATGCTATTCTTATACGTTTTACTACTATGCATGCTTAGATGATAGAAGTAGAATGATCCCTCACAAAGTTTAAGTTAAACAATGCCCTCCCAACCAAACCTTGCACCGTCCTATGCCATGTACAATCGTTGGTGGGTCTATGAAATTAGGGTGCCACGGTTTTCCTTTGCTGGATGGGTTTGTATCGGATACCGACACACATAAGGGTTGGTGAGCTTAACAAGGTCATCTTAACAGTTAAGGACCTTGGGGCATAAAGGTTGGGCGCCTAGTTTTGACATAGAGATGTCACCCAACAACAAGAGTCATATGTGATATGATTAGCAAAGGTTGCTTACCCATTTACCTTGTCTTCTAGCGGTGATGCTAAAGCTCACTAGTCGACTTGTTAATTGTGGATCTTGAATCACTTAGTATCAATAGAGGGATGTTGATTTAAGTGGGAGTATATGCTATTAAATTGTTTAATATGTTTTACTCTTTCATGGTTACATGGCTTAGTATTTTGCATATTTTTGTTGTAGATCAATGGCACCGAACAATTCATCACCTTTTGCTTTGCGTTCGATCCTTGAAAAGGATAAACTAAATGGAACAAACTATTCGGACTGGGTCCGTAACCTGAGAATTGTTCTCAGGGCTGAGAAAAAGGAAACTATTCTGGATACCCCAATCCCGGATGAACCTGCTGATAATGCAACTGCTACCCTAAGAATGCCTACAAGAAAGCATGTGATTAATCTCTTGAGGTTAGTTGTCTTATGCTTGCATGCATGGAACCAGATCTTCAAAAGCAGTTTGAGGACCAGGAAGCGTACGATATGATCGTTGCGCTTAAGGACATGTTCCAGACTCAGGCTAGGACTGAGAGGTACAATGTCGCTAAGTCCTTTGTGGAATGCAAGCTAGCAGAAGGAGCAGCTGTAGGCCCCATGTGATCAAAATGGTTGGTTACAGTCAGACTTTGGAAAAGCTTGGTTTTCCATTAGGCCAAGAGTTGGCCACTGATTTCATTTTGGCATCTCTTCCATCTAGCTATGGGCATTTCATTTCGAACTACCATATGCACGGGGTGGAGAGGGGCCTTAATGAATTATGTGGGATGCTAAAAACAGCAGAATGTGACATTAAGGAGTGTGCAGGGCATAGCCATGTGATGGCTATGCAGAACAAGCCTAGCTTCAAGAAAAAGGGCACTTCTTGGCAGAAGAAGAAGGGCAAGGCTAAGGATACGATCCCTAAGCCAAAACCTGCACCCAAACAAAAGGCTGGACCTGCAGGAGACACTGAGTGTTTCTTTTGTCATGAATATGGCCACTGGAAGACAAACTGCAGCAAGTACCAGGCTTCTTTGAAGAAGCGTGGAAGTAAGAGTACTTCCCACTCAGGTACGCTTGTTGTAAATGTTGTGGACATTTTTCTCACAGATTCTTATGTTAACTCTTGGGTATTTGATACCGGATCGGTTGCTCATATTTGCAATTCGATGCAGGGGCTAATAAGAACTAGAGAAGTGCAGAAAGGCGAAGTGGATTTTCACGTTGGAAATAAAGCAAGGGTTGCTGCATTGTTCGTCGGCGTAATGCAACTTCACCTTCCGTCAGGATTTATTATGGAGTTAAATAATTGTTATTACATTCCAAGTATGGGTTAAAACATTTTATCACCTTCATGTTTGATGAGGGATGGTTATTCATTCATGAGTACAAACAATGGTTGTGTAATCTCTAAGAATGCTATGTTTGTGGCTGATGCTCCCATTGTGAATGGGTTATTTATTTTAAATCTTGATAATGCATGTGTTTACAATGTTAGTGCTAAAAGGCTTCGGCCAAATGATTTGAGTCCTACCTATTTATGGCATTGTCGTTTGGGGCATATAAGTGAAAAGCGCATGAAGAAGCTCCATGGTGATGGTCTTCTAACTTTGTTTGATTTTGAATCATACGAGACATGTCAAGCTTGTTTACTTGGAAAGATGACCAAGATGCCTTTTACGGGGTTTCCCGAGAGAGCGACAGACTTGTTGGAACTCATACATACTGATGTATGTGGACCAATGAGCACGACAGCCAGAGGAGGATATCACTACTTCATTACTTTCACTGATGATTTTAGTAGATATGGCTATGTCTACTTGATGAAGCATAAGTCTAAAACTTTTGAAAAGTTCAAAGAGTTTCAAAATGAGGTAGAGAATCAACGTGGCAGGAAAATAAAGGCCTTGTAATCTGATCGCGGAGGTGAATATTTGAGTCACGAGTTTAGCAATCATCCTAAGAGTTGCGGAATTGTTCCACAGCTCACGTCGCCCGGAACGCCTCAAAGAAACGCGGTCTCTGAACGGCGTAATCGAACTTTGTTGGACATGGTTCGATCGATGATGAGCCAGTCGGATTTACCATTATCATTTTGGGGTTACGCGCTAGAAACAACAGCTTTCACACTAAACAGGGTACCGTCTAAATCCGTAGTTAAGACACCATATGAGATGTGGACTGGAAAGAATCCTAGTTTGTCTTTTCTAAAGATTTGGGGTTGTGACGCATTTGTCAAGCGACTTCAGTCGGACAAGCTAACACCCAAATCGGATAAATGCATATTCGCGGGATATCCAAGGGAAACCTTAGGGTATTACTTCTACAACCGAGAAGAGGGCAAAGTGTTTGTCGCTCGTAGCGGTGTTTTCCTAGAGAAAGAGTTTCTCACAAAGGGAACGAGTGGAAGGTCGGTACGACTTGAAGAAGTTCAAGATGAGCCAGTCCGGGATGCTTCTACGAGTGATGCTATTGTAGAAGAACAAGTTGAGGAACCCGTGGCAATAGAAGCACCACAGCCACGAAGGTCGGCGAGGCTCCGCGAAGCGCGAGAGTTATTATTGTTAGACAATGATGAACCTGCGACCTTTGCAGAAGTGATGGTGGACCCAGACTCTGAGAAATGGCTGATTGCCATGAGATCCAAGATAGAGTCCATGGGAGACAGACAAGTTTGGAACTTGGTTGACCTGCCTGATGGTTTTAAAGCCATCGAGTGCAAGTGGATCTATAAGAAGAAGATTGATATGGATGGAAATGTTCACATCCATAAAGCTCGACTTGTTGCAAAAGGTTTTCGACAAGTTCAAGGGGTTGACTACGACGAGACTTTCTCACCCGTAGTGATGCTTAAATCTATACGGATCATTCTACCCATTGCTGCATATTTTGAATATGAGATATGGGAGATGGACGTCAAGACGGCTTTCTTAAATGGAATCCTTACTGAGGACGTGTATATGATGCAGCCCGAAGGTTTTGTCGATCCAAACAATGCTAGAAAGGTATGCAAACTTCAAAGCTCTATTTATGGGCTGGAGCAAGCATCTCGGAGTTGGAACATTCGATTTGATGAAGTTGTAAAGGAGTTTGGCTTCACCAAAAACAAACAAGAACCTTGTGTGTATAAGAAAGAAAATGGGAAATCACTTGTGTTTCTAATCTTATATGTGGATGACATATTACTGATTGGAAATGACATTCCTATGCTCGAGTCTGTTAAGACCTCATTGAAAAATAGTTTTTCTATGAAGGACTTGGGAGAAGCGGCATATATTCTGGGCATCAAGATCTATAGAGATAGATCAAGGAGGCTAATTGGATTAAGCCAGAGTACGTACATTGACAAAGTGTTGAAACGGTTCAGCATGGAAGAGGCTAAGAAGGGGTTCTTGCCCATGTCTCACAACATTAAACTTAGCAAGACTCAGTGTCCTTCGACCACTGATGAGCGAGAGTGCATGAGTAGGGTTCCATATGCTTCGGCTATTGGATCCATCATGTATGCAATGACATGCACTCGCCCAGATGTTTCCTATGCTCTAAGTGTTATGAGCAGATACCAGGTTGATCTAGGTGAGAGTCACTAGACAGCGGTTAAGAATATCCTTAAGTACTTGAGAAGGACTAAGGATATGTTCCTACTTTATGGAGGTGAGGTTGAACTCAGTGTAAAGGGTTACACAGATGCGAGTTACCTCAATGACTCAGATGACTCGAAATCGCAATCAGGTTATACGTTTGTCATGAATGGTGGTGCTGTGAACTGGAAAAGTTCCAAGCAAGATACAGTGGCCTCCTCTTCAACAGAAGCTGAATATATTGCTGCCTCGAAGGCTGCAAAGGAAGCTGTTTGGATTAGGAATTTCTTGATCGCTCTTGGTGTGGTTCAGGGCTCGTCCAATCCCTTGGACGTTTATTGTGACAAAAATGGTGCTATTGCACAAGCCAAGGAACCTAGACAACACCAGAAGAACAAACATATTCGCATGCGTTACCATCTGATTCGTGAGTTCATTGATGATGGTAGTGTCATGTTATGCAAAATACATACAGACTCAAATGTTGCTGATTCCTTGACTAAGCCACTCCCGCAGCCTGCGCATGAAGCACACACAAGAGCAATAGGTATTGGATACTATATAGATTGACTCTAGTGCAAGTGGGAGACTGAAGGAAATATGCCCTAGAGGCAATCATAGAGATGATTGTATTTCATATGTATCCATGAGTTATTATAATGTTCCTTGTATATCCATACATCAGCCAACTTGTATTGATTGGCAATTATGTGAATTGCTTGTGAAACTCTTTACTTGTATGGTTATCAAATAGTTGTCCCTAGTCGGAGTTCATGTGAGGACACACGTGAATATTAGACTAGCACATCGATTGGTTGATGACTATGTTTCGCAAGTCATAGACATGGAGATCTCAAACCAATAATGTGGACACATGTTATGAACATGGGGTTGGACTGACCCAACTTGAGACTGGCAATAATACTTGTAGCTCTCTCTACACATTGTGTACGTTTTGTCCTTAGACCTGAGATTGTCGCATGTACTTGAGATGTGGATCAACCTACTTCGGGGCTATCAAACACTACTCCGTAACTGGGTAGTTATAAAGGTAGCTTTCGGGTTTGTCCTGATACATGTTGCAAGGCATCGGCCAATCAAGATGGGATTTGCCCCTCTCTACTTGAGAGAGATATCTCTGGGCCCCTCGAGTGATCGGATCCAGAAATGCATGGCCGTGCTACATATGGTTAAGAGTTAACCTAGTAAAGGGATTCCGAATCACAGTATCGAGAAAGAGAGGTCATCTTGGAGCTAGACCAAATATCGTGAGGCAAAGGGAAAGACATGTACTCAACCTTGTGATGGTTCGTCCGAATGATCTTTATATGCGTTTAGGAGTTGGCACGTCTTCCTAGAGGCTGCTACCAACTATTGACGGAGTAAGTGTACTCGTGTCATGTCTATACGTGTATGAACCTATAGGGTCACACACTTTAGGGGCTGGAAGTCTAATGAGGATTGGATCCGAATTAGACCAGGCTTAGGCTGCTAATGGGCTGCTAAAGTAGAAGCCCACCAGGAATGCCTATATAAGAGAGAGTGAGGCAAGCTGATTAGGGTTGAGCATTCCAACCAGCCGCCACTCTTCTTCCGCCTGTGTTGCACATGCAGACCTAGCAGTCTGGCGTGTGACGGCTTCCACTCTAGACGTGTGGATACCTCGGAGGTGCTGCATCTTTAGCACTTGGACGAGCCGCACAAAGGGGAGCTGCTCGTGGGATGAGGGCAAGGAGGAGACGTAGAACATCTACACTGCCGCGACGTGCTTCATCAAGTTCCGCACTTGCGCATCTAGTGGTAATCCCGTGATCTATGACAATAGTATTCATTGTTGACGCGGTAGAAAATTTTGATTTTACACTAGTGTAGCCTACCTGTAACCCTACAAGCAGATCCACCCATCTACCTCCGAAAAGTCATTTAATTCAAGAGCAATCTATCGTGCTCACTTGTAGCTCAAGTTTGACCTAATTTCGTTAAGTTGTCAAGATGCAAAATCTTAGCAAGAAGTTGAACCTATTGTCAATACTTTTGGTGATGGTTTATGATATATTAAATGACCGCCCGATAGTTGGAAACTGAGAATGTTCTTTCGTGATAGTTGGAAACTTACACCGACGAAATTATTTACTACAAGAAGATGCACCCATCTACCTCTAAAAAGACATTTAATTCAAGAGAAATCTATCGCGTTTACTTATAGCTCAGGTTTGACCTAATTTTGTTAAATCAGCAAGAAGTCAGTGAAGTGTGCGAAGTTAGCTAGGAAGCTTAAAAATGGAATTATAACAAACCACGGTTCACTTTGTGTGATTAGTGGGGTTGTTGCATTTTCTTATAACCGTGGTAGGTCCCATAGGAGTGAGGTGCTTCAGTTAACACGGTTAGTGGAAGTACAAGTTACATCAAGAGCCTCAAAAATGAAAATTTCATCCAAATCCATGCATTTAGCACAAGGTCCCCAACGAAACTAAGAAATGGAGTTTGTTTTCAGGTTTGCACATACTAGCATTCATTGAGCTAAATACTATGAATATAATCTTCTAGATGCTAAGAATGGAAAAGAAGATCCAGCGGTTAGCAATGTTTGGATTTGCCAGACTTGATCCAACGGTCAATCTTCAAAGTTATCCATACACTATATAGTGGTATGGTATTGTAAGAGATAAGACAAGATAAAGATAAGATAAGAAGTACTGTGAATGTCTGTCTTTTGATTAACCTCCCCTCCCTATGTTTGGGAAGCAAGTGAAAATTTCAAAACTGGAAAAGTTTGATTTTTTTTGCCGCCAAGGACCAAAGTGGTTTCCTTCTTATGACTCCTCCTACTCTACACCAACGCGGATACCGAACACACGAGAGACATAGAACCACCATACCAAGGCACACGTGCGCTGCGCCACGATATGGATGAGGGAGAGATCAGTCGAGCGGTGTGTGAAGGGAGAGGGGAGGAGAGATGAGAGGCAGCAAAGGAGAGAGAAAACACACAATTTATTTTGCATGCATAGGTCCTAAGAAATTTACTACTAGTAGAGTGTACACTTTAAGGTGGCAGGAGTACCTCGTTTGAGGAACCCATCATAACTTTGCTCTGACATCCAACCGCCTTAAACTCCTATTATTCTATCTTCGCTGCTGCCTCTTCCCCTGCCTACGTTTTATTCTCCCAACATGTACAGTGCATGGACAGAGGTGAGCATATGTCTAAGCAAAGAAATACTCCCTCTATTTCATAATATAAGATGGTTTATCTTTGTGAAGATAATATATCTAGACATCTTTAATGTATAGGTTCATAGAGGTTCACTCTGAATCTACACACTAAAAGATGACTAGTACATAACCTTCACAAACCTAAAACATCTTATATTTTGAAACTAAGGGAGTACTACTTACTATACTGCGAGTAAGCTCCATCGTTTAGACAGTGTCTAAACGAGATGATTAGTGGGACCTACTAAACAGAAGATGCTAACGTTTGCATAGGAGTTTTATAGCTTGGTCATACACTACCAAGTGGGCCCATTATTTGCTTTTTTTCCTTAGGGCATCGGCACTGTGTAAAAAAACACCTTCAGGCCTATGTGTCATCCGCTAAGGTTCACCTTATGCATTGTGGAGAAAATAAAGTTGCCTCAAGCTCGTGGGTTTCCCATAGAGAATAGAAACATCATTTCCCCTCTCTCATCTCTCTTGCATGGAGCAATATGACAAGCTATGTGGGTCCTATCTTGTGGCAAATGATGACCTTATACATTGTGGCAATTTCCATAAAAGTCGAGTGGGTCCTACATTAAAGATGCCCTTAGACACTTGTGCCTTGTACTCCCCTCCCCAACGTGTTAGACTCGTGGGTGCTAAACTATAATGTGGATATGGCCATGAACTTTACTAGTGGCTCAAGCCAATTTGTCATTATGCAAATACTAATTAGTGCTGGCATTTTTCAAAACTATTGTTGGCCCATGATATATTCGCCGCCCGGGTTCCTTCAGTAGAATTTTGGAAATTTTCTAGAGTAATAGTCTATCGCGCTCACATGTATTCAAGTTTGACCTAATTTCATTTTATCGGCATAGTGTCATTTAAGTGCGTGGAGCTTTGGCTTGGAAGTTTAAAAAATCCTTAAACTTGGGAAATTCTAAGAAAGAATTGTCCACTTTGTACAAAAATTTGTTGGGGGCATTCTTTGTTCTTTAATCCATTCTACCAGTAAAATACTTGAAAAACTCACTTCATGGTATGGCCTACTATACCATGTACTCCGTGTGAACTTTCTTGGGTTTAAAGGAAAATTACCAAGGTCATGGACATACTCTATATATCTTCACCAATATAATGATGTTATGTCCATATTTTGGTATAGGTTGGTGCATGTTAGCATGGTAAACAAGTAAAAGTTTTTTCAGAACAGAGTACGGTTAATATGGATAAATTAGAGTCCATAGCATGTGCCATTTATTTACTAGTATATAAAGTGGTTGGATAAATTACATGTTATATTTTTAGGCTTAATTTTCTACCTAATTTAACCCACTCAGACGACTTTTCGTCGATTTGTCAAATTAGGTCTAATTTAATAATCTATAAGAAGTATGTGAGAGCAAGTTCATTAGTAAAACTGAGTCTTAGGTATAAAAAAGTTACACGTTGTTTACTACCGGCCTTATACCATAATATACAATACCTAGCGATTAAACTATACAATAGCTAGCATTACGATGCAACAACATCGTCAAAAAGCAAGAAGATTGAACATGAATAAAACGAAAAACCTTTCTATGTTCACTTGAAAAATCCTAAAACTTGGGAATTGTAAGAAAGCATGGTACACTTTGTCTGAAAATTGCTGTGGTGGAATTCTTTATTTATTTTTTGGAATTAGAGGTCGTGGAGGAGCGAGACGCTTCTGTTATCATGCTAGGGTTTGTTGTTGTTGCAAGGTGGTCTAGGGACCTTTTTGTAATTATTGTTACCTCTGAGCCTTTTTGTACTGGTGTTGATGATTATTTTGAATTTTGGAATAGAAAAAACAGTTGCTGGAAGTAGATCGGTGTGCCGTACCAAGACACACGTGCGCAGTGCCACATTGTGAACGAGGAAGAGACAAGCTGGACTGTGCACCCGCGGCTGTAGAGAAGAAATCGATAGAGGATGGATGGTGAGAGGCAGCAAAGGAGAGAGAAGACACAACTTATTTTGCATGCATATACTAGTAGTAGGTCCATACATTTACTACTAGTGGAGTGTACCCTGTACCTCGTGTCAGCATCCCATCATAGCTTTGCTCTGACATCACGGCGCCTTCAACTCCTCCTCTTCGCTGCTCTCGTGCTGCCTCTTTTTTTCTTTTTTTGAAAGTCTCGCGCTGCCCCCTCTTGTTGTCTTACTTGTGTAGCTCAAGTTTAACCAAATTTTGTTAAGTTTTCAAGATGCAAAATCTTAACAAGAAGTTAAACCTATTGTCCAAACTCTCAATGGTTTCTGATATATTATTTAACCCCTCCTGGGTACCTCCAAAAGCTTTTTCGTAAAACTTTCAAGAAAAAACTACGATTTACTTGTCGTCGTGATCCTGTCCATCGTCGTCCGCCGTCCTCGTGCTGCGCTACACCACCACCACCATCGACGACCGCTACCGCCGGCCCCAACAGATAGGTGTGTCCCTCGATCTCCCGCCCCATGGTTAGTAGTTGTATTATATAGACAATTAGCTAGATAATTAGCTAGGTAATTAGTCTAGGGTTAGTAGTAGTAGTAGTATAGTAGTATTAGTAGTAGTATAGTAGTATTAGTAGTATTAGTAGTATTAGTAGTATTAGTAGTAGTAATATTAGTAGTACTAGTATAGGCATATTAGTAGTAGTAGTATAGGCATATTAGTAGTAGTAGTACTAGTAATATTAGTAGTGGTGCATAGTAGTGGCTAGGCATATTTATTGATTTAACAAAAGAAAAGATTATAAAGACAATGTATGTATATATTTTTTGTGTATGAACAAAAGAAATGATTATTATGAAAGTATATGTATTATAGTATGTGTATACATAAGAAAGTTTAAGTATATATAACAAAATGTATGTATACATAAGAAAGTATAGCTGAGTTATTTTCTTTGTTTATTTAGTTATTTTCTTTCATATGTTTAATTAGTTATTTTCTTAATTAGTTGTTTAGTTATTTTATTAGTTGTTTAGTTACTTTAGTTATTTAGTTGTTTAGTTATTTAAGTTATTTAGTTATCTTAGTTACTTAGTTATTTTAGTTAGTTAGTTGTTTAATTACTTAGTTGTTTACTTAGTTATTGTACTTAGTTATTTTTTTACTTTATGGATTATTTAGTACAAATTTGATTTTAGTTTGATAGGAATTTGTTATCGGTGGTGATGCCAATCTCGCATCCTCATCATCGACTCGGCGGCAACGATGGAGGACTGGGCTCCGCCGGGCATGTCCGAGACTAGGCTCCGCCGGGCTGACACTGGGAATTGCTACCTTCCAGGATGCGTAACTTGGTGAGGAATCCGGGTCACGTCATCGACTCGGATCTTCTTTGGTGGCGGTCGCATGGTCCACTATCGGTGCAGAGGGAGCCAGCCCCCCAGGAGGTGGTACAGAATTGTGTCAGGGAGGAGGACGAGCATGTCTATCGCTATATGGCTGCATTGGACATCAGGGTCTCCAATACCTGACAGTTTCTTCAGGGATCTCACCCAGCTATGATCCCGTGATGGACCCTTCTCTTTGTGTGTTCACCGCCTGCGGGTCATGACCCGGGAATCGATGTCCAGTTTGATTGAGATAGATATGTATTAGTGATGTTTTATTCAAGATGTATTTATTTACTTATTGTTTCTTCAGGGATCTGATATTATTGTTGCATTAACTGGATTATTCGAGATGTAATAACTTTACTTATTGTTTCATTAGTATTGTTTTATCTTCTGTATTAGTGAATCTATGGACTTCAACGATAGAGAAGGTGAGGAGGATATGTTCTATGCAATATGGAATCCCCATGGTGGAGCAGAAGACGGTGGAGCATATTAGGGTGGAGCAGAAGACGATGGAGACGAAGATGGCTCATAGTTTTTGAATGAGTCTGATGAAAGAATGGAGATATATCAAAGAAACGAAGCGTCAACGAGTTTTGATTGCAATGACGGCTCAGAAGAGATCGAATATAAATTATATATGCATCAACGTGTACTATGTATGTAGTAGCATAGAATATGTGTACGGAAACATGTTTGAAATTATAATGAAACACAAATTAAAAAGGAACGGAATGAAAAAACAAAGTAAAAAGTAAAACACAAAAATGTGTCGTGGCAGAGAAACACGCGAATTCTCTGCCGCAACAGGAAGATCTTTAGTCTAGGGTTGTGTTACGGCCCGGGACTAGAGGTCCTCTAGCCCCGCCACATTGTTGTTGCCACGTGGTGGCCTCTAGTCCCGGTCCGTAGCAAACCGGGACTAGAGATAGGGGTCTCTAGTCCCGATTTGGCAGTCCCGGGTGTGAAACCGGGACTAGTGCCAGTTATGGACCGGGAGTAGAGCCCTGTTTTCCACTAGTGCCTCTTACACGTACTGCTCGCCATCAAAAAATCATAAATAAGTGTTTAACTTCTTTTGAAAAGAAAAACAGCTCTGCTTCTTCACAATATCAATATATATACACCAATATATAGTGTACGAATAACTTCGAACATCGGCAGTTGGATATAGATTGGAAAATTCCAACACTGTTGACCATTGGATTTCTTTCAGTACATTAGATTATGTCATGTCTAACATCTAGAAGATTCCATCGTTGGTCTTTAGCACCATGAATACTATGCACGGAAAGTACGAAGGTTCTGAATGCCACAAGCCGAGTTTCTAGATATAGTGGACAATGTTTTAAGTACAAAGGTGCTTGGCGTGGTGGTGTTCCCATATTTGGTAGGAGTACATAGGTGCTTCCTTGCATGATGAACAATGTTTCCACTAAAAGTTTCCTCCTTGTTGAAAAAAAATCTGGGAGAGAGAAGAGACTGAGAGCACACATGAGGCAGCGCGAGAGCAGCGAAGAGGGGAATTTGAAGGCGGTGCGATGTCAGAGCAAAGTTGCGATGGGTTCCTAACACAAGGTACAGTGAGTAGTACTCCTACTCATCACCATCCACACACCCTGGCCGGCTGATCTCTCCCTCCGCAACGTGGCGCTTCCCACGTGAGTTGGCCTGCCTTGTTGTTCTATTTCACACCCAGCAAAGAGGAAGCACCAAGCACACGAGTAATGCTACACTTACGGAGAAATTTTATGGAATCAAACTTACGAGATGACGTGGAGTCATAGGGTTGGGTGTAGTTTTTTCCACACCCCCAGCACGCTGGTTCGAAAATGTGAGGATCGTTTTGTGTGTGTGAAGCGAGTACATTAATACAAAGGGTATGGCTCAGTTGCTCGCTCGAGAAGGACCCGATTGCTTTTCCTTACTTAATTTAGGGCCCTTTGTGCTAAATTTATGGACCTCTATGTATTTTTCTCTTTTTTGAGGTCTTCGATGGAAACCATACTTGCTCCCACCAACCGTGTCAAATTTTAACTACAAGTAAGCGTGATAGATAGATTCCTCTTAAATTTTTCCAAAAAACTTTTGAAGCTAACCAGGAATTTGGTACATCGAAAACCACCAAAAATCTTTTTCGCCAAACTTCCAAAGTAACCTACAATTTACTTGTAGTTCAAATTTGACCTAATTTCGACAAATTGGCATAGAGTCTCATTCAAGTCGGCAGAGTTAGCCAGGAAGTTTTAAAATTTGCAAAACATGGGAAAATCGAGAATGTTCTTTCCTGATAGTTGGAAACTCACACTGACGACATCATTTACTAAAAGAAGATGCACCCATCTACCTTCGAAAAGACAATTAATCCAAGAGCAATCTATCACGCTTACTTGTAGCTCAAGTTCGACCTAATTTCGTTAAGATATCAAGATGCAGAATCTTAGCAAGCAGTTGAACCTATTATCAAAATTTCAGGACCTTTACTATATATATGCATGCAAAACAAATTGTGTTTATATCTCCTTCACTGCCTTGTCACCATCCACACACACCCCTGCCGGCTGATCTCTCCCTCGTCCACAACATGGCGATGCCCACATGATCGAGTTGCCTTGTAGTTCCATGTTGGGGATATGCTATATGGGTATCCTCATAGCATGTCACCAATCCGCCTAACCTGGGTGGCCCATAGTTGGTAGGAAGGCCTATGGCCTGTTGGGCGGCCCAGTTAGATGGATCCTAAAGGAGGCCCATGCCGAATAAAGGAAGGCTACGCAAGATTCATCGACATACTCGGAGCCTTGGAGTACAAGACACGGAAGACTAGTTCGTGTAGCTGTAGGACTCTTTACCTTGTCCAGAAAGGACCTTTCATTGTAAACCCTAGGTCTTGGTGCCTTTATAAGCCAGCATGTGGGAGCCTTTAGGGCAATGATTCATAGATTTCTGCGTACAACATGCAACACCTCGCACAATGAACCTATCTCGGAAACTTGGCGTATTGCCATTATAGTGATTTATAGCAGGAGTAGAGTTCCGCCACCGTTGTGGGACTTGAACCTGGCTAAGCTATGTTACCTTGTACCCGCCAACTCTCTGCCTTACCCCATGTCTCTAAACACGCACTGTGAGGACCCCTCCATGGCGTACTCATCAGCAATACCACAATAGTTGGCGCCCACTGCGGGGCACGAGGCGCTTTGAGCTCTACACCGGGCGAGGTCCAATCTCTTCGCGGGAATCGGTGATACCGTAGCCATCGGTCGTGTTCTCTTCTTCGGCAACGTCCTGATCGTCCCCCATACGAGTTTTGGGTGTTGGCGAAGACGAACCCCATGTGTTGCTCTGTCATCCCCTTCGGAGATATCCACATCTTCATCGGCGAAAATGACTCGAGTCCTAGCTCCCAAGAAGTCAGAAACTCATCAAGCTCCGCACGGACTGCCTATGAGCAGGACACATTCATGGAAGGATCTAGGCCATACCTCTCTTTGGAGTATGGTGGCTCGGATCAGGAAATTTCAAGGCCCACCCAAACCGCCCCTATGCAGGTTATAAAGGTGGAAGGACCCTGAAAATCCGCTTGGCTTCCTCGAGCGTTAGAGATGCGTAGGTCACACTTTGTCGGTGTCGTCACCATCTTCGATCTGGCCAGATGTGGTCAAAGGGACGGAGAATCTCCCCGCGATACCTTGCCAGATGGATGAGGGTGAGGGAAACCCTAGAGGGCGATCGTGCCGACGAGCTCGAGTACCACTTCATGGAACGGCTCACACCGGGAACACTTCTCCGGTATACCCTCTGAAGACGGCAGGCCCTCTCACACTTGGTGAGATGGTTGCCATCGTTAATGAATATGCGGATGCCAATGAAGAGGCCATGGCAGCAATCACCGCCATAGTCGGAAAAGGAAACGATAACAACGGCTCGCCTCCATCACCCTCCACATCCGCCATCGTCGACACCGAGGCCAACTCCCACTCCGTCCTCAACACACTTTACACCGACATCAATATGGATGCCAGCGGCTCGGACGCTAACTCAGAAGGATAAGACGCAGTTATGAGGGAGATCGAGAAGGAGGAGCGCGCCGAGAAGACCAACACTTCCCACCAGGTGCTAGTCGCCATTGGGAGCATGATGAAAGAAGACGGACAGGAACGGGAATGTGAGAGAGCTCCGCCCATGCCAGCGGTCACCAGGACAACAACAGCTAAAAAAGCCGCCAAGCCTCAGGCTTCGGCCAAGGCTCTGCCTCCTTCGGTTACCCGCCCGCCACCGGCGCAAGAACTCACCATGGACCCTAATACGGCCCGACAATCAACTCAGTCGCCAATGCCACCGTCAATGTCCACAGCTGGCAACCCACTATCCACTCCCGCCGACAAAGCAATATAGGGTGCACTTCTCGTTGAGTCAATCACCGTCGCCCATATCCGAAGCGTTACGGAGCTTGATGAGAAACATGCACGAAGCTGGACGAAGACATGGCTAAGGCGCAAAAATCCATCAAGGCGGCAAGAGCTATGGAGGCCAAATACAAACAATTGATGTTAAAGCATAAAACAAAGAAGGCGCCAGCTCACGTCATCCAAGCTCCTAGCGTTCGGCGAGGATTGGGATTTAATGGGTCTAAGAAGACAAAAGCCACCCCTTACATAGATTCTGAGGGGAGGCATGTCATGCCAACCCCCGCTCTCAACATTGCTGTCACCAAGACCCTCCTAGAGCAGGACATGTCGCCAGAAGCAGTTGCTCAGGTGTACGACCTCGTCGCCAAGGCATGCAAGCAATAGGAAAATGCCGCCTTGTAGAGGCTTGAGTCCAACCCGGAGCTGTGCTAGTCAACCCTAAACAGCCGCAGAAGGCCAAAATCTCCCCGTGACGAAGGATCGCGCATAGGCTCGACAGAGCAAAGACGGAGAGAGGCACGCAACAGGACTGGCGCTATCCCCATATCCTCCGACCATGGAGAAAAGGCTCGTCCACATCACTCGCCACCTCCACCACCATCTCGACATCACGAGGAACCAGAGCCGTGCCACCACACAAGCATGCCACCACCAAGGCGGTCCCATCCTGGTATCGTTATACGTGATCAGGGCGAACAGCCTCGGCATGCCGGAGAGCGCAGCAGCCATGACGGACACAGGAGCAGGTCATGCAAGGAACCGCCATGTCCGACAAGCAACCGCGGCACGCATGAGGAGTCGCAGGAGGGGCACAGCAAGAGAGCTAACCCACCGCCTCCACCACCACCATCGCCACCTAGCAGCGAGCACGACGGAGGGCATGGCGGGTGTCACAAACCACGCCACAACTCCCCTCCCCATGACGAAAAAGGGAAGAAGCCAGAGCCATATGACGCACGATCGCGGTTGGACAACATCCAAGAATCTCGGGAGCTCCCATACCTTGGGCCATGATGTTTTGGACCAGTAATACGGGCCACAACTTACCCCAAGGGCCTCCAGATAGACAAGACCATCAAGCCATACAACAGCACCGCCTGGCCAGCAACGTGGTTGCAGAACTACAGCGAAGCGATCCACATCGCAGGGGGAAACCCAAATGTTGCCGTCAAGTACGTCCCACTCATGTTAACCGACACCGCCCGGCAATGGATCACTGACTTACCAGAGAAGTCAATATGCAATTGATTGGACATGCACGAAGCGTTCACCAAGAATTCAAGGGTACGTACAAACGTCCATGCACTGTCGGAGACCTACAGCGGTGTGTGCAAGAAAAGGATGAAACCTCCCGTGCCTACCTCTCTCGCTGGCTGGATATGAAAAAATC
The DNA here is from genome assembly GCA_910589775.1 of Avena eriantha. Taxonomy (NCBI): domain Eukaryota; kingdom Viridiplantae; phylum Streptophyta; class Magnoliopsida; order Poales; family Poaceae; genus Avena; species Avena eriantha. The sequence continues at coordinate 347,422,498 of OU342741.1, forward strand.
CTGCGTAGGGGTGCACGAATAGACCGCTATGGCCGCCTTCATTGATGGTCTAGAAAAGGGAACTTTGCTCCGGCACACGTTGAAGAGCAGGAAAGACAACAATGACCTCAACCTCAACGCAATGATCACCATGGCTAGCAAGTTCACCGCTGCTGATGATGACGCACGTGGATCGTTGCCGGTGATAGCAATCCCTACCCAAGCCAAAAACAACAATAATAACAAGCGGAAGAATTTGCCCAAAGAGAAGCAAGTAGCTGACATGGTCACCGCAATGTTCACTGGCAGAGGCAATGGTGGACAGCGTGGACGTGGCAAGGGAGCCAGCAGTGGCCAGCAGAGGAGTGACACTACACCCTCAGCGCCCCGCGTTCCCCAAACGTATGAAGAGTACCGCGATATGCCATGTTTCGTCCACCTCGACGCTAATGGCAAATCCACCCAGACCAACTGCTAGTCCAAGTTTGTCAATGGATTATCTACAAGATGGAACTTTTCCCGCCGACGAAGTCAAAAGCCGGCAAATAGTACGCAGAGCAAAAGGCTACATCGTCATTGACGGCCAGCTATACAAAAGAAGTACCATAGGAGTGTTCCTACGGTGCGTCTCCCAGCAGCAAGGTATTGAAATCCTTAGAGAAATACATCTCGGAGATTGCGGGCATCACGCCGCTCCCGATCGTTGGTGGCCAAGGCCTTCTGACAAGGATTCTACTGGATAACTGTCAAGGCGGACGCCAACAAGTAGGTACAAACATGTCTCGGGTGTCAGTTTTATGCAAGACAACCAAATGTTCCAGCTGAAGAATTACGAACAATACCAATAACTTGGCTGTTTGCAGTCTGGGGGCTGGACATGGTGAGACCTTTGCAGACAACACCCTGTGGATTCACACACTTGCTAGTAGAAGTGGACAAATTCACAAAATGAATTGAAGCTAAACCCATTAGAAAGCTTGATGGGGCAACAACCCTAAAGTTTGTCCTGGATCTAGTGGTGAGATTTGGTCTCCCACATAGCATCATCACTGACAATGGCAGAAACTTATCGCTCGGAGATGTTGAGGAGTACTGTCATGAGAAAGGCATCTGCCTTGACCTAGCATATGTGGCACATCCACAGTCAAATGGGCAAGTTGAAAGGGCCAATGGACTAATTCTGCACGGAATCAAGCCACGCTTAGAGGCACCACTATGTAGAGCAGCTGGAGCCTGGGCGGAGGAACTACCATCTGTCTTGTGGAGTTTACGAACAACACCTAGCAGATCTACCGGCTTGACTCCTTTCTTCATGGTTTATGGAGCAGAAGTAGTTCTCCCATCCAACATCCTCCACGATGAACCAAGAGTCTCCGCCTACATCATCCGGTCTGGCTGTGGCAGCGGCGACGGCGACAGAGAAGGAAAGCAACCGCAGGATTTGGATCCCCTGCTTGCTAGACGACGAGAAGCTCGGCGGTGTGGAGACTGAAGGGCTCCTCCGTGCCGGCGACTGGTGGAGTGGCTCCGGCGAAACCATCCACAACCCATGCGCCGACGAGCGGGTCCACTTCGGAACCCACCTCGACAGAGGTCTGTATTTCCCTCCCTCGGATTTCTTTTCTGAGGTAATAGATCACTATGGTGTTCAACTTCACCACCTTCCCCCCAACTCCATCTTAGAGATGAGCGCATATGCGGCCTTGTGCGAGGGATATATCGGCATTAGGCCAAGTCTTACTTTATTCCGGTACTATTTCCATGTCCGGAGAAATTCTATTACAGCCGGTGTTCCTTATATTACCGGTACAATTAGTATTTCGGTTAGGCGCGAGCGCGCCTATCCTAAGATTCTAGCTAGTGACTCGGTCAAGCAATGGCCAGCCACTTTCTTTTATCACAAGGATGTCCCTGCTCCCGTCAAAGCTACCCCTTTGCCGGCTTTCATCGACGGAGCTGCCACGATACAACCGTCTTGGGACGAGGCTCCTCCGGCTCTCAGTGATGATCTGATCCTCCGCCGCGTCCTTCTCGTCCTCCAGACCCAAAAGTAGCATTGACCACTACCGTTTCCGTGTTGGGTTTCTCTTCCGAGGTATTTTTGCGCTTCTGAGCTTGTTGCTTTGGTTGTTTTGCCGACTGTGGCACAGCTAGGGCGTTGAGTAGTCCTTCTGCATCGTCGTCAGCATCTGCATACTTGCTCGCTGTATCTATCATCTCTCCCAGATCAGTAACTTTGTCACACTTCAAGCGATGACGTAGTAAACCAATTGGGCGACCTGCAATGAAAGCTTCAATCGCAGTTTGATTGTTTACTCCGTCACAGGAGTTCTTGGTGTCGATCCATCGTCCGAGGTAATCTCGGCAAGTTTCTCCGGCCTTCTGGGTGCAATGTTGTAGGTCTCCGACCGTACAGGGCCTCCGGTGTGTGCCTTCGAAATTCCAAAAGAACGCACTTTGCATGTCATACTAGTTGTAGATGGTGTTCTCCGGAAGTTCACTGAGCCATAATCGTGCCATCTTCTGCAACATGAGTGGGAGATATCGGGTTGCGACCAGGCTGTTTCCGCCTTTGGCGATGCAGCAAGCTTGGAAGAAATCCTGTAGCTAGGTATCTGGCCGAGCAACACCATCGTAGGCTTGGATATGTCTTGATATAGCAAATCCTTCCGGGAATCGTGTAGCTCTGATGCGTGGTACGAAGCACTTTGGGCCCATGTAGATATCATCATTTTCGTAGCACCACGCCTCTATGTTGGAGTTGATCCTGTGCCTTGTGTCGTTCGGGGATAGAGATCATCTCGAATGTCGGTTGTGGCTGCGGTGCCTTGGAGCCGGACTTCGGCTTCTGCCACCACCTCCTCCACCTCGACGCCCTCCCTGGCCTCCTTGAGAGCCGTTGTGATGGCTACTTGGTGGAGATGGTGGAGCAGTGGGTTATTTCCGGCTAATCGTCGGCCTCCATCCGGAGCGTGATTATTCCGGTTCCAGAGAGGGTCTTCATTATGACGAGCCCCCTACCGCCTTGACTCGGCACGATGTCCGTCATTCCCTCGTTCGTCGTTCCCACCACGGTGGGGCTCGGCCGGACGGCTTGCATGTATAGGAGGTGGCATCCTTTGTCGGTCCTCCTCCCGACGTTTCTCTTTGTCTTCTTCCCTGCGATCATTTGACTCTCGCCGGGGAGGATTTCTCGGATACAGTGCAGCAATCGCGTCTTACTCAGCGACTGGTGCAACATTGCGCCAGTCGCATGCGGTTTTGTGGTGATGTCCTGATGATCCGGTTCTGGAGTAGTTGCCTTCCCATCGGTTGGAACGGTGATGCTGTTCCAGAATGCGTTGGGGCCTTATATCATTCCAGGCTGAGTCCGTTCGACATTGGTTGGATTTGGAGACCAGCTTTCCGCTTCCGGATTTCGCAGCCCTTTGTTGTTCCAGACCCTTGGTGAGTAGCTTGATGCCCAATCAAACCTGTTCTGGGCCTGGATTATTTGACAGGATGTCCCGAGCTGCGATAGTGTTCTGTACCGGTGTTGGATACACCAGATCTCCTTTGCTGTCGAGACGAGGCATCCCTGGATCTCCTTCAAAGAGAACCTTTTGTACTTCCGGGAATTGACTGTCACGTGTGTGACGTTTTCGGGTCTTCTGATGTTGCCGAGAGATGTACTTCTCCGTTGTTACCATGCGTTTCTTCTCCTCCTCGATGTTTTTGGCTTCATCTAGGAGTTGTTGACTACGCGCTTCTAGGGCCTGGGCCCTTTCGTCCAGCTCTTCAGCAGTAATTTCTGCAGCTGTAGGGATAGGTGTGGTTAATGTGGCATCGATGAATTTATGCGCACCTTCAGTGATCACATGTCCATCCACCGATTCTTATTTTTTGGGCTCGTCCGGGATAAGCGCTCCATCCGAGTCTTCTTCGTATTCCTCGGCAATCACCTCCTCTGCTAGAGGATCTTTTGTCGGGGTCTTGTTCTTCTTCTTTGCCTTCTTGGAAGGGCCGGTAGCAAAGACGGCTTTGGGTTCAGGAGTCAAGCTCTGATCGGTACTTTCGGACATCTGGACTTCGGGATTATCTCCGACTTCCATGTCATCCTGCGCTTTGGGAGAGTTTTCCCCGGATCCTTCATCCATGGCTTCTCCTTCTTATGCAGCCTTGGAGTTATACTCCTCTTCATATTCCGCGGAGAACTTTCGGAAATCTGTTGACGTCATTGATTCATCCGAGGATGCGGGTACGTCGGCATTTGTTCCAACTGCCTCCAGCACTGAGTCGGTGTTTTCTCCAGCATCGGCAGAGCAAGATCCGGATCCAACATATCCGACGAAGTGCGACGCGTGCTTCCTGAGGTATCTATGGCTCTCATGATCTGCTTCGTCGGAACATCTGATGGCCTCGAGAATTGCATCTGTGCTTGAGTTTTGCATTATCATACGTTGCAGCGTATACCTTAGGAAAGGCATGTCTGTCCCGACGTCATCAGAGCCAGAATCAGTGTCGTTGTTATGCTCCTCCTGGATTTCGACTTCGGCGGGTGGGTCGATCTGGGATTCGATCTCTCCAGGGAGATCCACTCTAGTATCGATCTGGACCACTAGGTCTTCTCCAGGCTCGGATTTCTCCACTATCTTCGCAACTGGAGCGGGCTGGGTGGGATTAGGGTTTTCTAAGATCCGGAACTCTGCTGCCTCCGTGGAGAAAGGGGACCTAGAAGATTCTTCTGCCTCTATCATCACCACTGGGGTGGGTGGGACAGGTTCGGCAAAGCCGATGTAAACATCAATATCGCCGAAAGACATGATGGTGTAGGCAGTCATAGCCTCCCTAGCCGGAATCCAGGTCTCGTCGAGAACGATGAGAGGGACGTCGCTGGTGTAGAGGATGCGACCGATAGTGATGGTCTTGCCGATTCTGATTCTTGTAGATTCCACTCGGAACACAGATCCGAAGCTCACTTGCCCCACGGTGGGCGCCAACTATCGTCGGATTGATGACAAGTACGCCATGGGGGGGTCCTCGAGGCGTGCGGAAGAGAGGGGTGGGAGACGTACGGTGCTCTGGGACGGTGAGCACACAAGTTTACCCAGGTTTGAATCTACCGGCTTTGGATGGATCCTACTCCTGCTAGCAATCCAGTAATATGGCAGAGCCGGAATACGGGTTACAAGGGTTCGCCTGTGCGAGTTGAGATTGTAGACTATTGAGGTGTTGCCCTAAAGGCTCTCCCTAGGGCGGCTTATATAGATATCCGGCCTAGGGTTTACAGGAGAGATCTGTCCGGCTACGACTAAGAGTTGGTTACAGAGTACATCTTGAACTACAAGTAACACTATGGGCCTAAGTCGGTAAGTCTTCTGGGCCTTCCCGTAGCAGGATTGGACTCCGTCTTCTCTCCCTGACTAGGCCGCCCATGAAGCAAAGCTCTAACCCGAAGTGGGCCACCCTGGTCAATAAGGAACTGTGAGGATACCCGAAAAGTATATCCCCAATAGGGAGCAGACCCCGACAACCCGGATAGAGTAGACTCATTTGTTAACACAGTAACAGTGACCTCTCCGGCTTGGACGAAGCTGTTCATGGATTATCTACAAGACGGATCTTTGCCCACCACGAAGTCGAAAGCCGCTAAATAGTACGGAGAGCAAAAGGTTACGTCATCATTGACGGCCAGCTATACAAAAGAAGTACCACAGAAGTCTTCCTACGTTGTGTCTCCCAGCAGGAAGGTATTGAAATCCTTAGAGAAATACATCTCAAAGATTGCGGGCATCACGCCGCTCCCCGATCGTTGGTGGCAAAGGCCTTCCGACAAGGATTCTATTGGATAACTGTCAAGGAGGACGCCGACAACTTGGTGCAAACATGCCTTGGATGTCAATTTTATGCAAGACAACCAAATGTTCCAGCTGAAGAATTACGAACAATACCAATAACTTGGCCGTTTGCAGTCTGGGGGTTGGACATGGTGAGACCTTTGTAGACAGCACCCTGTGGATTCACACACTTGGTTGTAGCAGTGGACAAATTCACAAAATGGATTGAAGCTAAACCCATTAGAAAGCTTGATGGGGCAACAGCCCTAAAGTTTGTCCGAGATCTAGTGGTGAGATTTTGTCTCCCACATAGCATCATCACCGACAATGGCAGAAACTTATCTCTCTGAGAAGTTGAGGAGTACTATCATGAGAAAGGCATTCGCCTTAACCTAGCATCTGTGGCACATCCATAGTAAAATGGGCAAGTGGAAAGGGCCAATGGACTAATTCTGCACGGAATCAAACCACACTTAGAGGCACCGCTACGTAGAGCAGCAGGAGCCTAGGTGGAGGAGCTACCATCTGTTTTGTGGAGTTTACGAACAACACCCAAATCTACCGGCTTGACTCCTTTCTTCATGGTTTATGGAGCAGAAGCAGTTCTTCCATCCGACATCCTCCACGATGCCCCAAGAGTTTCCGCCTACAAGGAGGAGGATGCTGAAGAATCCAAACGACTATCTGTGGACCTACTTGAAGAAGAGAACGTGCTGGCATGCCAGAGATCTGCCTTCTACTAGCAGAAGCTGCGCGGCTACCATAGTCGTCGTGTAAAGCATCGCTCGATTAAAGAAGGGAATCTGGTGCTTAGACTCAAGCAGAGAAATCACACAAATTATCCCTGCCTTGGGAAGGACCATTCATCATAAGCAAGCATTTCTCAATGGTTCATATTACCTCGTCGATATTTGCGAGTTGAAAGATAGGCCAAAAAATCGCAAGCGCAAGCAACTTGACTCCAATGATGATTACCCGGAGATAGATCGGCCATGGAACATAGCACAGCTACGTCCCTCTTACACTTAGCACATTCATATTATGTAATAAGTTTCTTATATGATCAATGAAACAAAGCATTTGGTTCACTCATATTCTCTAAGTCTTTTACCTCCTTTAGTTGTTCATTTTTGGATCATATAAACCCTTTATGCGCAAAGTTGCATTTTCCCTTGTGAAAATTTCGCCTACAGGCGTTAGCTTAAGTTTTCTAGTCTACACGTTTTTTGAAGTTTTTATGTGGATTCTGGAGTAGTGACTTTTCGGCACTCAAAGCCGGCGATTTTGTTCTTAGGTTCTAGACGGTGCTATTAAGCATCACCACCTGAGAACATAGTTTTGTGTTGCGAGTCTTCCGTCTCACGAAAGATCAAGCATATGAACCAGAATAATGGATAAGCCAGCACTTGCTTAAAAAATATATACATGCTAGAAATAGATAAGTTACAGGAAGCTTGAATACAAGTTTTTCTGACTTAGAAAAACATAAGTTTTTTCCACATACATTTTGCAGAGACACATTTAATACAAATATTGTTTTTCATGGCTCTACTGCAGGGGGCTTCATGGTGGCATCATCAGGAGAGCTAGGCCGAGAGAGATCGTCAAACTCTAAAGGAGAGGGGCTAGATTCAAATGAGGTCGTGTCGTCATCAAGGATCTCGGCAGGCACGAAGACATTGGCATTGACCATCTTGGCGACTCTAGTGTCGAAGCCGACGAGGGAGTTCCAAATAGCATCGCTATCGATCTCCTGACCTTCCTCGTCTACCTTGGGCAAGCCGGAGGTCACCAGGTTGATGTCGTCATTGTCATATTGCACCTTAACCAAAGACAGGGTCATCCTTGCACCAGCCCAGACACAAGAGGCTTTCCAGTCCTTGACTTTCTCGGGGGTTTGGCGCAGCATTTCCGTGAACTTGGCCGCCGAATCTGCCGCCTTGATATTTATGCCTAGAGGTTCAGCTATCTCCTTGGCTTGGGCGATGGCGGTGCTGACGAAGTTGCCGATAAGAATCATGCGTTCCTTGGGATTTGGAGCACCCTCAAGCCAAGTTGGCTAAGCCAATGGGGGATGTGGTTTGCACAAACATACAAGGACCATGAGTATGAATAAGTCAAATGGTTATCCAACTTATAGAAAAAGACCAAGACGGAGAAAGGTTACCAAAGATGCTCGTTTCTGCTTGCATGCATGTCTCCGCCAAGACATCGTGCTCCTTCTGGACTATCTTGAACGCCTCAAGGTTTCTAGCATTCTGCTCTTTGGCAACTTGGTTTTGTTCCTTGAGTTGCGCAAGTTCGTCCTTCAAGCGCCGCATCTCGGCATCAGCAGACTCTTCCATAGCCTTCATCGCGGCATCATGCCCCTTGATGGCATCGGCTAGGTCTCTCTTCAGAAATTTATTCTCATCATCGAGCTCCTGGATATGCTTGGATTGCTCGACGATGCTCTTGGCCTTGGCAATGGCTTCTGTAAGAAGGAAATCACGAAGTGCTATCAGAAGACGGAAAGGATAATTCAATGAGAAAAGCAAGGAGCTACTGTTGGAAACAGACTCTGGCTATTTTTGATCTGTTCCTTCAGGAATTTGGTTTTACCCTGTTCAAGATATAGCCTCTTCCGAATAGCAGCAAACCTCTCATTGGCAGCAATCCTCCGTTTATTCTCATTCTGCACAAAATATTGACATGCTTAGTTTCTCTAGTGCATCTAGTCGGAATAATTCAAGTTTCAACTAAACGCTCGAGGGCTACGATACATGATTTTGAAGTAAGCTAGTTTCTCTAGAGCATCTAGTCGGAACTGTTCAGTTTCAACTAAACGCTCGGGGGCTACACTGACAAGTTGTACGCTTAGTTCTCTGGAGCACTCATGCCAATAACTATTGACTTATCCGCCTAAGAGGTCGGGGGCTACAGTGGGATATACTACACAAAGTGAAGTAAGTGAAGTTCAAAAAACTTACGATGGCAATGATCCTGAGATTGTTGGCTAGATGAGCATAAGAGTAATGGAAGGTCCAGGCATTCTTATAGATTGTGTCGGCCTGCTTGATAAGGTCATCCAAGCTCAGTGTCGGAGGAGTCGTAGCCAATGGAGAGATTGAAGTCGAAGGCATGGATGAAGCCCTAGCTTCCTCCTTCACCTTTAAAGTAGTCGATGGCTCAGAGCCTCCCGCCTTGATCGATGCTTCCACGTCCACCTCTTCCACCTCCTTCCCTTTCCCGGTGGCATCCTTAGCCGGAGCTTCAGCCACTTCAGTGGAGGTGTTCTCATGCGTCGCCTGGCCGCTGGGAGCAACATCCGCCTCGACCGAACCTGAGACATCAATTATGGGATTGACATTTGTCTCCATGGCGGAGGTCTTAGGGATGATGGGGGATGACAGTCCAGCAGGGCCAGTAGAAAGCTTGGCGAGAGGAGTAGGGGGAGCGGTGGCGGGAGAGGACTTGGCGGGCAAATCCCTGGTCAGGATATCATGAATGTTTTTTGACCCTCCAACATCTTTGGAGGATTGCTTCAAATTAACACCGGCTTTCCTCCTGAAATGTACAAAATATAAGTACAAGAGTTGGAAAAAGGTATGGGCTGGAAAACACAAGTCGGAGAATGAAAGTACTTACTCCACGGTAGGAGCCTTGGTGAGGGGAATGTCGGTGGACTTCTTCTTCTTATCTGCCTCTAAGGTCGAAGTGCAACGTTTGGATACTCCACTCTCCGGGTTTTTATTCTTGGCCTCGGCAGCAGCGTTAGAGGATGAGCTCTTCCACTTTCGCACTGCCGGAGCTGGTTGATCCTTGGATGCATCATTGTCGCACACCACCTAGATACCTTCAGCTTAGGATCATAGACCTGGGAGGCCATTTGATCCGCCTCCAAGGTCGCCAGCTAGGATACATGGAAAAGTTAGACGGACAAACTTCAAGCCAGAAAAACCTTAGAGCATATAACGAGCAACAAAGGAAACATAAGCTACCTTTGGGCACTTTCCGCAATCGAACATGTCGAAAGTGATCTTGAAGCCATGCCTCTTTTCCTTCACCCTGACAATGTCCTTTAGCCGGAGCATGATGGAGTCAGTAGAGAAGTTATCCCACGAAATTTGCATGGGATCCCTCCTGTCTTGGCTATATTTGCACATCAGCTGGGCGCGGTGCTGTAGAGGCTGGATCCGCCTAACATACCAGCACATGGCAAGGTCCAAGCCGGTCAGACCTCCGTCTATGAGCCCTTCGATCTGCCTTACGGCGTGATTGGCTTCATCATCGGAAGGAAGAGAGGCTGGGGTCCGCTATGTGGGCATTTCGGTGGCAGCTCCATCGACGAAGTCGGGGTAGGTCTCAAGACGGTTTGGTAGAGGGACATCTGGCCAGTAGAAATACGTGTGCTGCCAGTTCTTGCAAGACTCGTGCCCTACGATGTCGGGGAAGCACCAGCTAGGCCGGATCTTAAAGCTAATGGTTCCACTGGTCCGCAATTCATCCTTGGACTCTATGGACTCTCTCTTGACGGTGAAGAAATATATAAATAGTTCTAATCTAGGCTTAATCCCTAGATATCCTTCGCACAGAGCTAAAAAGTTCCTAAGGACTAGAATGCTGTTAGGAGAGAGGTTGTGGGGAAGTACCCGGAAGTACCGGAGGACATCCAAGAAGAAGTCAGAGACTGGCAGGCTTACGCCGCCTACCAGCTGAGACTTGAGGTAGACCTTCTCTCCGGCTTGGGGAGAAGGGACCACCTCACCGGCCGGCGCCGCCCGCCAGATGAACCTCTCCGCCGCAGGGAGATACCCCTCATCGACCAGCTCTTGGAGATCTTCGGTGGAAAGATCAGAGCCTCTCCACACCCCCTTGTGAGAGTCACTTTTTTCTTCAGCGGCTTCAGGCGCCGCTTGTTCTTGGTCATCGCCTGCGGATTCCGTCACGGCGGAGACAGGGACAACCACCCCCTCCGGCGGAACGATCACTCCCTGGGATGGCTCCTTCGTAGCCTCGGGAATCATCGTTGTGGAAGGAGCAGAGCTTCTGGAGGCCATTGCAACGGGGAGAAGGTGGAGCAAGAAAATGCTTTGGTTAGGGTTTTCACATAGGAGCTCAAACGGTCGTGCAGCTGGAGGAAGACGAAGACTGGGAAGGAATGCGGGTAAAAATAAATAAATTGACTGCGGTGGAAATATATAAGCCTCACGTCAAGATTCGTGCAAAAGAATCTGATGGATGGAACGTTGTCGACGTGGAAGTGAACGTGCGCAGTAATTTCGCCATGTCCTCCGTCTTTTGTCGCTCCACCGTTTCGGATTTCGCGCGCGTGAAAATAGCTAATGATTAATTTTCTGTTTTTGTGACTTTCGAGGAAGTGTAGGTTGTACCCTACGTCATCCTCCTGACAGTTGCAGTAAAGGGTCACATCCTAAGATTCCACCGAAGACGGAAACTACATGACTCTGGAAATGAAGACTCAAGGAATCTCTGGCTACATTGCAAAGCCGGAGAGGATTGTAGAGTTCTTTGGGAGACCTTTGAGATATTGCCTGACGGATTGCCGGTATCACTTAGACGAGACATTCGGAGATCAACGAGCAAGACGGCGCGAGATTTCAAAGTCCTTCGGGGGCTACTATTGGGGATATGCTATATGAGTATCCTCATAGCATGTCACCAATCCGCCTAACCCGAGTGGCCCATACTTGGTAGCAAGTCCTATGGCCTGCTGGGCGGCCCAGTTAAACGTATCCTGAAGGGAGGCCCATGGCGGATAAAGGAAGGCTACGTAGGAGTCACCGACATACTTGGATCCTTGGAGTACAAGACTCGGAAGACTAGTTCGTGTAGGTGTAGGACTCTTTACCTTGTCCGACAATGACCTTTCCCTGTGAACCCTAGGTCTTGGCGCCTTTATAAGCCGGCCTGCGGGACCCTTTAGGGCATAACATCAGATAACCTCATAGATTGCTGTGTACAACGCGCAACAACTCGCACAGCGAACCTATCTCTGTAACTTGGCGTATTGCCATTATAGTGATTTATAGCAGGACTAGAGTTCCGCCACCGTTGTGGGACTTGAACCTGGGTCAGTTGTGTTACCTCGTACCCACCAACTCTGTGCCTTACCCCATGTCTCTAAACATGCACTATGAGGACCCCTCCATGGCGTACTCGTCGGCAATACCACAACATTCCATTTCACACCCAGCGATCAAGAAGCACCAAGCACCCCCCAGCACGCTGGTTCAAAAGTGTGAGGAGCATTTTTTTGTGTGTGAAGACAATAGTACAAAGGGTATGACTCAGTTTATCGCTCAAGAAAGACTCAACTTCTTTTCCTTGCTTAACTTTAGGGCCCTTTGTACTAAATTTATGGACTCTATGTAATTTTCTGTTTTTTGACGTATTCGATGTAAACCATACTCCCACCGACCGTGTAAAATTTAGCTACAAGTTAGCACGATAGATAGATTCCTCTTAAAATTTTCCAATTTTTTTTGAACCTAACCAGGAATTCAGTACATCGAAAACTATCAAAAAGCTTTTTCGTGAACCTTCCCAGCTTATAGAATTTTTTGGCCACATACATAGGTGATGCCCTAATACTGGTATGAAAATAGAAGCTCTAAATAGTAAAATAATATGTCTGGTTAAACTGACGTGATGAGACTATACTGCGCTAGGAAGTGACATGTTTAATTTATTGCATAGGGGCACGTTAGTCTATCACGCATTCACGCTAGTCGGTGTCCTCGATGCAGTCGCTTCCTACAGCATAAGAAAAGAAAAAACCTCTTTCAAAGATCCATCCCATCTTCCCCATCTCCGTTTAGTTTATTCCCACTCACCGACGCTGTCTGGCCACATCTCTGGCGCGCGCTTCACACATTTTACTCGCCATCTTGTCGCTGCATCACTCCCTCCAAGCCACCATCCCTCTCCTCCAAAAACTACCAGCAACTCTACATAGATCCACCCTCGCCCCCAATCCGTACAGACGTGATAGCGGTTCGAGGTGCAACCCATGGCACTTCAGCCGGAGCAAGGTCGGCGACGACGTCTTCAACAAAATCACTATGCATCTAGACACTACCAGTGCAGTTAGGCTGGCCGCATGCTCCAAGGAGCTGTACCGCCAGATCGCCGGCGGAAAAGGTAGCAGACGCCCCAACGACCACTATTATTCATTGGTCTCCTACAATGACGTCTATGAACACAAGATCTAGTGCAACTATGCCCCATGTGGAGCCTGCATGGAGCGAGGATATGAGTTCTTCACCCGGCCATTGACTGCGCACGAGCTCTTTGACCACTTGAAACTTTCCCACAAGACGTATTTTCCCGAAGTGACCTACTTCAATAAACACTAGTACCCGACTGACTCGATGACCGCACCAGACATCATCGGCATCGGTAAAGAGGGAACGGAGTTTGCCGCCCAAATTGAAGGGTACATCACGGACATCTTCCTATCCGTCAGGTACGTCAAGTCGGCGGCATGCGCATCTCCGCTGTACAAGGTGATGTTATGGTCGTTGTCGTCATGGGTTAAGCTCCATTCGGTCGAAATGGCAGCGACATCTGAGCTGACAAGCAGGCCTTCATCGGCTGAAGTCGTGCTGAAAGGGATCATGTCGAAACCACAGAGTTACCTACGAGCTTCTCAAAATGTCATCAGAATTCCCCCTAGATTACAAGTATATCAACCAAGAGTGAGTTAACACATATAAATCTTCTTTTGATGATCCTAATATGAATATATGTAATGCCGTACTAATTAATTACTCTATGTTGGTGACATACCCAATAGGTATGGGCTATCCAGCCAAATATGTCTTCATGTTCAATGCTCGCTGCTGCAGTCCTGTGGAACAACGTGGTGCCTGGTTGCGAGTTCGACGCAATACCGTTTGTGCTCCACTCCCACCTCAGAGAAGCCCACTCCATGAGGTTGCGCATTTTCCACTACGGTAGGAAAGGCATGTACATCTCTAAGCCAGTGCCGGCACTGGGCTCGCCTAATGATCGGGGTAACCGGGGACGATGGCATAGTGTTCTACGTGCTATTTGATAGGCGCAACTAAGTCATCTTGATATCCGTCATGTTCATCAGGCTGGCGGCACGCTTGTCACCATAGTACCACCAAGCCATCTCCCGTCAACCCAGGGCCTAAAGTGTCGAGCTCTGAACTCTTGGACTAGCTCCGGCGATAAGTGACCTCACCCACGGTTCCTGGTTCTTGAAACCCTCACGCAACACATGTAGGAACCTCAGCAGCGTATGTTTTCACCCTACAGTCTGCTCCTCAAGAGGACTACAGGGTGGCTCGTGAGGGTACTCCCCTCCAGCTGCCAAACCTCATGCTATGCCTACGACCTCCTCCTTCAGGGACCAATAGCATAAGCATTGCCATGTGAGTGGGGGCTAGGTACGGTGTCTACCGCTGAGCCACCTCCCGACAACCCAGGACCTAAAGTGTCGAGCTCTGAACTTTAGGACAAGCTCCGTTGGTAAGTAACCTCACCCACGGTTCCTGGTGCTTGAAACCCTCGAGCGACATTGTTGGGTTCGCAACATAGAAAAAAAATTCCTAAGATGGGAACTATAGGCCAAGATCTATCTACTAGATACAAGCAACAGGTGGATATACATCCATAGAGAACTTACCCTCAAAGACAAAAAAGCTTTGTTAACAAGTTGGAACTCGTGGATGATGTAGTCGTACACTTGCCGATCTCAAGATCGTGATGAAGTCCTTCAAGTCCAGCAGCTCCAGCACCATCAGGTCCAGCACCATCAAGTCCAGCACTGCAAAGTAGCGGTGCATCCGTGATCGCACACACGTTCAGTCCACCGAACAACTTCCGCCTCCTTGCTCTAGCGATGTAGCGGAAGCAGCAACTCCTTTCTAGATAAAGCCACCGAGAACATGTATCTCGCTAATCCGAGACCATGGGGAATAACTAGAGGGAGAAGAGAACCTTCATGATGAGGTGAGGCAAGAGGAGAGGAACCATGGGGCTCCTTTTATAGGGGATGGGGCGCAGCCCCAAGGCCATGGCTTGGCTGGCCATGGTGGGTGCCCCCACCTCTCCCTCATTCATGTGGGTGGAGCTTCCACTAAGCCCACTCACATCAATTTCAACTCCACTCACTTTCCATTTAATGTCCACCAAATTAAATGCATTTTATCTTTAAATAAAACACTTTTATTTATTTTACTCAGAAATTTGTTAATTACTTTAATTAACCAACATTCACATAAAACCCCCTGCAACATTTCAATATCACCGACATAACCAATTTCAGCAATTTCACCCGAAACAGTTTTGGTGTCTATTGAAATAATTCCAGCGCTTTCTTAATCTTTATCTGAAACATATTTGCTCCTAAATGGTGTCGGTATCCCTTAAGTGTGTCACCCTACGATTCGTGAATCATGCAGACATGATCGAGACCCCTCTCTGATCAAAAATCAGTAGGGGGGCCTGGAGATCCGTACTGACTCCCACATATTCAACGATGACCCTTGTGATCGTGTGCACCTTTAACATCGTAACTAAATCCCTTTCTCTCGCGATATATTACATGTCCAAGATTCGATCATTGGCATCCAAATACCTAGTTTGATCTCGTTACCGACATGCACTCTTTTCTCGTTCCCATGATATAACATTCTGGTGATCACATCACTTGCTTGCAAGCTATTTTCAATGTGATATCACCGAGAGGGCCCAGAGTATATCTATCCGTCATCGGGATGGACAAATCCCACTCTTGATCCATGAGCCTCAACATAACACCTTTGTAGCACTAAACCCACCTTTATAGTCACCCTGTTACGGTGTGACATTTGATGTTATCAAGATACTCTTCTGGTGTTAGAAATTACCATGATCTCATGGTCTAAGGACTAAGATTACTTTGTATGATTTTATAGCAATATAAACATAATGACTCTGATTGTAATGCTATACTTCGGATGAATGTTCATCACATCATTCCACCAATGTTGTGACCTCGTTATTAACAACATCCAATGTCCATGATTAGGAAACCTTGATCATCTTGTTAATCAACGAGCTAGTTTATATGAGAGGCATTACTAGGAACTTTGTATTTTGTTTATTAAACACACATGTATTGACATTTACAATCAATAAAATTATAGCATGCAAATTAAACATTTATCATAAACAAGAAATAAGATAATAACCACTTTATTATTACCTCTCGGGCATATTCCCTTCAGTCTCCCACTTGCATTAGAGTCAATAATCTAGTTTGAAAAACTTTGCGTATGGAACACCTATGGCTTTCTGGTGTTGCATATACGCGATTTCTAGTGGTTAACATAATCTCTGGATCTGACAGTATCAGGTCCGTGTGTATGTAACATCCCAAAACTTCAATCCAAGCTTATCAAGATCCAAATCATCAAAATTAGGGTTAACAAAAAAACTTTTCCAAATTAAAAATGAAAGCATTCATGTGTATGTGAATTTAAATTAGGAATTGATTTGAATTGCCTTGGTTCTGTGATTCTTTGCTTCTAAAATGTTTCTTAGGTGATTTAAACATCATCTACATCTTTCCCAAACTTTTCCTAGAGAAAATCAAATCAAAAAGAATTAAAAAGGAGGAATGGTCATTTTGGCCATTTTGATCCACTACACTACTTTGAGTGTTCCTAGCACTCATTTCTTAATAGAAACAATTCATGATCTTTGTAGCCCTTGCTAGTACACATAATGAGGTACCAAGGCCCACCTTTTGATCTGCTAAAAACATTCTTTTACTTATTTTAAATGGCATTTAAAAATGGAATCCAATGCATATGCATAGATCACCCTTATTTCAAAAACCACCTATTTGAGCTCCACTTCCAAAACCCGTGCAACCAGAGACTACCTAGCACTAGTGGAGATCACTCAAAAAATTTGAAACCAAAATTCAAAAGTTTATTTCTTGCGGCCATTTAATCAAACACTTGGCAGGCAGGTTTAAACTCTAAATCATAGCTCACTATTTTGAACAGGGTTCTGCCCCCATTTGATCTCCATTTAATCTCTTTGTCCCCTCTTTATCTAACTAGGCCCTTAGTATCCATCCCCTACCCCCCCTAGCAGCCATGCCATGCCAAACCTTGCCCCGCTGCAGCAGACCATCTCCCCCTCTCTCGCCATGTCTAGCATGTCGCCAGTGGTCCACCTCCACCGTCCAACCAGCCCCAGTCCAGAGACAGAGGGCAGAACGGCCAGAAACCGCCGCGCCCGGAGCTGGTCGACCATGCCGACGCCGCCCGCAGAGCACGCTCTGTCCCTGCGTGCACATACCGCCGCTTGGCCGCAGCCCGCGCCCACCGCTCCGCCACGACCTGGGGAACACCCCAGACACCCCCGCTGGCCGCCCAATGCCTCACAGCCACCGCTCGCCGTGGACACCGCCGCCTCTGCCGCTCAGAGCGCCACCTCGCCCAGACCGCATACCACCGCCCCTACGCCCGCATTCACTTCCTAGAGCACCGCCAGGAGACCACCTGTCGATTGCCACCCTCAGCCATGCCTCTAACCGGCCGTAGCCATGTCGCCACCGTCGCCTGCCCATCCCGCTCGGTCTCACTGTCGGGCCTATAAAAGGAGGCCACCCCCAGCCGTTTGAAGCACACCACTCCACTCCCCTCACCTCACTGAACCTCACCCACCTCTAGCCGGAGCAAGGGGAGCAGCAGCTCGCCTGAATTTCACCGGAGCAGGCCGCCTCTGGAGGAGAAGGGCGCTGCGATTTAGGGCACCCCAAGCTCCGCCGCAACCGCGCCTCGCCGTCGTCTTCCAGTTTGTTTGTCCGCCTTGCCGTCGTCGCTGGAGCCTTGGTACGTCCCCAGCAGACCCCCACCAAGCCGCTAAGGTTCGAGCTGGCCGGCGACCTGTTCGTCGTCGACGACGACCCTCAGCCGTAGATCCCCCTTCTAATCCTACGGCCCACAGCACGCGTACCGTTTTGCGTGTTAAGTGCCGCTGACAAGCGGGACCCCCCTGTCAGCTGAGCCCCGCACCGCGGAGCGCCACTAGGCCGGCCCAAGTTCTTTCCCGCGTTAGCCCAACTGTTCAAATCTAGATTTTTCTTTTTAAGTTGAATCTAGTTTCTGTCCACTAGTTTAAAATTCAATTCTGAGAGTTTTACAAATCCAAATTGCATGAAACAAGTTTTGTCTGAAAGATATTAAGATGATCTATCCAAGCCCGTTGGATTTAATTCTATTAGAGTTATAGATCTCTCCTAATAATAATAATAAAACAGAAGCTTTTGCACCTTGCAACATTTTTATAAAATCAACCTATTTAGCTTTTGAGTTGATTCCAACTCTCAAAAATCACATTTCATCATATCTACCTAAATATGTAATAATATTAAGGTTTACATGCAGTGACTTTGGAGTAGTACCAAAATAATGCTATATAGGCATTTCTAGTCACTTTAAATCATTAAATAATGAACTTAAACCAAAGTAATATTGATCCTACCTTTAAATCTCATTACCCCATGTTAGAATATGTGGTGATGACATGTGTCAACATGATCCCATATTTTAGGTGGTGAATATTAAATTTTAGTTAATTTTTCAATGAGTAGAAATTACTTTTCTAAAATAAAAAAAATGAAACCATTGAATTAAACTTGTGATGCTTGTGATGGTAATAGGTCATCAAATGTTTGTCTTAGATTTCTACTTAGTCTAGTTAAGTATTGTTTGGTGATTGTGTACTCCCTATGTATTTATAGACGATAGTACCGACCAAGCTTTTGAGGAGGAGGAGTTCTACCAAGAAGAAGAAGAAGAAAACTTCAACCACTGCACCAACCAAGGCAAGCTACTATTAGCAAGCTAGCACTATCCAAGTGCAAGCCACCCTTAGCAATGCAAGATAACACTTGCAAGTTTAGTGCTTAGCAAGCTAGGACCAAACTAGATGGTTTAGAAAAGATGCATTAGGCATGCTTTGATCAGACCCCTTTGACTATTAGTACCCCAAGTTTTATTTACAAGTTTTACTTCCCTTAGTTTACACAAAGCTCTTTACTTGTTTTGAAGGTAGCATAAAAAGTATAAAACTTGACCTTTTTAGAACCCCTTTAGATGTCATTCTATGGCATGAGATTGAACCCATCTTTTCCACCTTAGTGAACACTCTTAACTTAGTAATTTAGAGTGGATCAAAAACTTGAGTCACTTTAGATGGGAACACTTGGTGAAAATGAGTTATGAAAACCTTGGAATGATGAGTCATTCTATTGAGATGTTTTGACATGTGTTGGGAAACACCAATGGTTGATGATGAAGAAAATGTTGAGGCATGAGCCTTGACCCCTTTTATAAAACTGATGGTTGGATTCGGATGCGATACCATTCCAAATTTACCGTACAACCACACTACCTGAATTGGGTAAGGCTTAGCTGGAAATTTATATGCATTAATATTAGTTCCCTCACGAGAGAGGTTTGAGCTAAGGCTACCTATCAATGTTGTCCACCTATGCAGTGCCCAAGATGACTGATGGTCATGGTTGGGAGGCCATGCTCAGAGGAGAGGTGCTTATACTAGGGTGTGTAAAGGGAAGGTTATGTTTGATTATCTGCATACTAAGTATGATGATTCAGGGTTATCCCTGACAGATGTATCGAATCTTGTGGTGAAAGTGTACCACCTCTGCAGAGTGTAAAACTATTCGAATAGCCTCGTCCGCGGTTATGGACAGTTTGAATGGCCATACTGTTTCGTTGTCAGATGTTTTCAAGTAACTTGAAATGAATGATGAATCTTGACTTGACCACAACAAGGTTGTGTTTATGACAATAGCTTCCCAACTTAAGTGATTCTAGAACTTTACTTTATCTTTCTTTGCTTCAGAACTCAGCTTAGGTTTCAGACTTAACTTTATAGTTAAACTTAGAGTTAGCACTTTACTTTAGAACTATCCTACTTGTTAGTGGTAGTTTGCGAGTACTTAAAGAGTACTCATGGCTTTTGTCCCTGGCTATTATTATGGCCAGACTATGAAGGAGACTATCAAGATGATGGCCAGCAGGACGGCTATGATAACTAGGACTATCTGCCTTCGTCAGCATTGTCTATGCCCCTGAAGATGGACCCCACCGCTACACTTATCTTTTATTTCCGCCGCTGGTTGTATTAAGACTGGATCATGAGATCCTTATTTGTGTAAGACCTTATGTATGGTTTGTAATGGATGATGTACTATGATATCCAATCTATTATGTCTCGCAAAAATGGTAATCCTAGGATTGCGAGGTATGGCATAACAGGCATCTGGGATTAAAAACCCGGGTGTTGACAAGTTGGTATCAGGGCCATCCTGACCATAGGAGACCCTAGTTAGAATGGACGTTCGAACAAAAACTTAGTTTCAAAACCAAAGTGAGTATTTATGAAAAACTATCTCCTCTCTTATCCTTGTGAATTCATTCTTTCTCGAAAATTCATGTTCCTCAAAACTTTTACACTACTACTTAAAATTTGACACACTTGATCACTTCTCTAACTTCCTCATCCTTAACTCTTGTAGATGGAGTCTCAGTTTAGCATGTTTTACCAGTTGGGAAACGGAGGTCAACTAATCTTCGAGAGGGATATGGATTCACTGTCGGAGTTACTGGGACGCCCACATCCTGAGTTTCTTGGAGCTCAACTTCCAGGACCCCAGGAGGAGACCTATAGTGGCTAGTCACCGCGGATCTGAGAGGAAGCATCGAAGCACCAACTTCTGGGAGAATTTAGTTCTCTGTGAGAGAAAACAACTGGCTAGATGGATTAGCCAGGGCAATGCATGAAGCTCTCGCACGTCTATGTGACCTCAGCGTCAACAAGATCCAAGGAACGCGTTTTGCCCACTATGCAAGACGTGACTTCATGGGAATGCCAATGGAGATGCCGGGTCACCCCGAGTTGAGGCATCAAGTGGAGAACCTTGACTTCTTGCTACATGACAGACAGCAGGAACTGGACAATGCTAGAGAGTTAGCCAACCAGAACCGTGCCATTACTGACCAGAAGCCCCAGACTTTCGCACTGCTTGTTCAAGACCGCCAGTCTCTTTGCCGCCAGCGTGCCAAGAAGGATCGCACCATCGCCCGTCTTGGCAAGAAGGTGGCCGACCTCGAGAAGACCATCAAGGAGAAGCTCAGCTTGCAGCAAAGGAAGAAGAAGATGAGGGTGAAGACATCCAGGGAGACATGGATTCTTACCTCAGCAATGATGATGACTTTCTGGCGGAGGATGTCGTGGACTTCTACACTGATGATGATGACTCTGACTTCATCGACGATGAGTAGATGCACTAGAGAACTGTTGTAGCATGAGATGTATCGATCTCACTATATCGTAGCTTACAGAATGGTCCATCAAACCATTTGTTTTCCCTTTGATTGTTGTGGTGTGTGTTGTATTGTGTCCTTGCTTGCATGAATGAAATGGAGTTAGTTGAAAAACCTAAGTCTAACTCAAAGTTTTATCTTTGAAAACCCAAAACCATGAACCTTAGAAATTCCCTCTTACCCCTATATCCATCTCAATCTTCAGATGACTCATGGAAACCAAGGAGGGAGCAGCTCGTCGCAAGACCCAATGCTGCAGATCTTGCAGAATATCATCGCACACCGTGAAGCAAGCAGGGCAGAGCGCCAAGCCAACTTAGCAACACTTCAACAGATCGCCTAGATGGCTCTCAACAACCAAGGACATGGAAATCAGGATCACCGGGGATCCAAACTCAAAAACTTTCAGAACACCAATCCCCCAATTTTCAACCAATCTGAAAACCCATTAGATGCTGATGACTGGTTACAGACCATGGAAAACAACTTAGTAGTTGCCAGAGTTGATGAAAATGAGAAAGTTCTCTTCGCCACCCACTATCTGGCAGGAGATGCAAGAGCTTCGTGGAACAGCATCCGCAATATGAACCATGGTCAAGTGATGACATGGGAAGCATTCAAAATCAAGTTCAGCCGCACCCACGTGCCGCGAGGTCTAGTCAACAGAATGAGAGATGAATTTCGTGAATTGAGGCAAGGAAGAATGACTGTGGTGGAGTACCGTGACAGATTCCTGTCACTTGACAGATATGCACCGGATGAGATCAACACGGAGGCCAAGAAGAAGGAGAGATTCTTGAACGGACTGCTTGATGAGATGCAGACTGTCCTCGCCAACATCCGTTTCTAGGATCTCGAAGAGCTAGTCGACTCTGCCATTCAGATGGAAGGCAAGATTAATCAGGCAAACGACAACCGCAAGCGTCGTATGATGCAGCAGTCTAGATCCAACAGTCACCAGAAGTACCGTCCCAACCCTTCACCAGGATATGCACCAAGGAACAACCGACCCCCAACGTCTCGCCCAAGCTACCCTAACCGTAGCGGGGGCAATGTGAAGCCTGGAGGAAACAATCACAACTCCGGTAACACCAACAATTTCAACCGTGCCCCTCCCAAGAACAACAACAACAACACTGCACCCAGAACTGGCAGCAATGTTGTGCCTGTTGCAGTCAAGGACAAGTCCCAAATCACTTTCTTTGAGTGTGGAGTGAAGGGTCACTATTCCAATGAGTGTCCTAAGAATACAGCAGCCAATGCCAATGTGAATGCCCTAGCTCAGCAGCAGCGTCGTGTTCAGCCAGGAAGGAGATTTGCCCTAGGGAACCCTCACAACCGCAACGGCTGTCTCTTCCACATGAACACAGAAGAAGCCCAGGAAGCGCCAAATGTTGTGTTGGGTATGTTTTCTGTCAACTCAGTTTTAGCTAGAGTATTGTTTGATTCGGGAGCATCGCATTCATTTGTCATCGAAGAATTTGCATGCACTAGTAAGATTCGTCCAACCAACCTGAATCATATCATGATAGTTCAAATCCCCGGTTCAACAACCAAAGCTAGAAAAATTTGCAAAGCTGTACCTATCAGAATACATGGGATAGGTTTTTATGCCAACCTAATTGTACTTGGAACCAAAGGATTGGAAGTAGTACTAGGTATGGACTGGATGTCAAGGCATAAAGGACTGATAGACCGTGCTAAGAAAGCCATCACCATGACCAGTAGCTCTGGAGTAACAGTAGAGCATATCTTTGAAACCTTACCCCGTAAATTCAAGTGCAACAAGAGTGTAGCCTTGCCCACATTAGACCAAGTCAGAGTAGTTTGTGAATACCCCGACGTATTCCTAGATGAATTGCCAGGTATGCCCCCGGATAGGTATATTGAGTTCATTATCGAACTAATCCCTGGAACCGGACCTATATCCCAGAGACCCTATAGCATGAACCCATCAGAGTTAGTGGAACTGAAGAAGCAGTTGGATGCCATGTTAGAGAAAGGCTTGATTCAACCCAACGGATCGCCATGGAGATCCCTAGTGTTATTCATCGACAAGAAAGATGGAGGCAACCGTCTATGCACAGATTACAGAAAGTTGAATGATGTCACTATCAAGAACAAGTACCCTTTGCCAAAGATAGAGGATCTATTTGATCAGTTGACCAGAGCTCAGGTATTCTAAAAGATTGATCTTAGGACTGGTTATCACCAACTTAAGATTCGTGCAACAGATATTCCGAAGACGGCCTTTACTACTCGCTATGGTTTATACGAGTATATGGTTATGTCTTTTGGATTAACCAATGCCCCTGCTTATTTCATGAATCTCATGAATAAGATCTTTATGAATTTCCTAGATAAGTTTGTAGTTGTGTTTATCGACGACATTCTTATCTACTCCAAGTCAGATGAAGAGCATGAGCAACATCTGAGAGTTATCCTAGAAACCCTGAGAGAGCATCAGCTATATGCCAAGTTCAGCAAGTGTGAGTTTTGGCTGAAGGAAGTGGGATTCCTAGGACATATCGTGTCTGCCGGACGAGTCTTTGTTGATCCCACCAAGATCAAGGATGTCAAAGAATGGGAAGCCCCAACCACTCAAACCCAAGTCCGTGCATTTCTCAGATTAGCGGGATATAACCGCAAGTTCGTAGAAGGATTCTCGAGCATCGCCCGACCCATGACCCAATTGTTGAAGAAGGACAAGAAGTTTGAATGGACAGACAAATGTGAAGCCAGTTTTCAGGAGCTTAAGAAGAGATTGATATCAGCCCAATATTGGTCATGCCTGATATCAAGAAGCCATTTGATGTGTATTCTAACGCATCCAAGATTGGTCTAGGATTTGTATTGATGCAAGAAGGAAAAGTCATCGCGTATCTGTCTCGACAACTAAAGCAGTATGAGCAGAACTATCCGACCCATGATCTTGAGCTAGCGGCTGTGGTTCTAGCATTGAAGACATGGCGTCATTATTTGATGGGTAATCGCTGTGAGATTTACTTAGATCACAAGAGCTTAAAATATATCTTCACTCAGAAGGATCTAAATATGAGGCAAAGAAGATGGATAGAGTTAATCAAGGATTATGACCTTGACATCCACTATCACCCCGGCAAAGCCAATGTGGTAGCGGATGCTCTTAGCAGATTGCCGTGTAGGATAAACACCATGATCAAGGAGAAGCAACCAAGTTTGTATGAAGAGTTGGAGCAATTCAGGACCGAGTTAGTTAGCAAAGGATTCTTAGCTAGCATTGAACTTCAACCCACTTTGATTAGCCAAATCAAAGAAGCCCAGAAGGGGAATGAAAGTATCGACGGAATCAAACGTCGTATTGATACAGGAAAGGTACCTGGTTTCACTAAAGATGACGAAGGAGTATTGTGGTACAAAGGACGTATCTGTGTGCCAGCAGATTCGGAGCTGAAGGAAGTTATCATGAAGGAAACTCATGATACTCTTTATTCTATCCACCCCGGAGGAACAAAGATGTATCAGGATTTGAAAGAGCAATTTTGGTGGCACAAGATGAAGAGAGAGATCGAAAGCTACATCGCCAAATGCGACATCTGTCAAAGAGTCAAAGCAGAACATCAAAGACCTGCAGGACTGCTACAACCATTGCAGATTCTGGAATGGAAATGGGATTCCGTTGGAATGGACTTTATCACCGGTTTACCTACTTCTAGTAGGGGGAATGACTCAATCTGGTTCATAGTTGATAGATTGTCCAAAGTAGCCCACTTTATACCAGTCAAGACAACTTACCAGAGTGCAAAGTTAGCAGAGCTATACATTGCTAGGATTGTTAGTCTACATGGAACCCCAAGACCATCGTACCAGATCAAGGAACCCAGTTTACCTCAAGATTTTGGTAGAAATTCCAAGAAGGATTAGGAACCAAGTTGAACTTCAGCACAGCGTATCACCCGCAAACAAATGACCAGACTGAGAGAGTCAACCAGATCCTAGAGGATATGTTTAGAGCTTGTGTGTTGGAATATGGATCAAAATGGGAAGACTGCCAGCCTTTCGCAGAATTCTCATATAACAACAGTTATCAAGCTAGTTTGTAGATGGCACCATTTGAATTCTTATACGGAAGAAAGTGTCGTACCCCTTTGAATTGGTCGCAAGTAGGAGAGAGTCAGATCTTCGGGCCCGACATCCTTCGGGAAGCAGAAGAGAAAGTTCACAAAGTCCGTGAGCACCTCAAGACCGCCCAATCCAGACAGAAGAGTTATGCTGACAAGAGAAGGAGAGACCTGACTTTCAATGTCGGAGATTTTGTATATCTCAAGGCTTCACCATTGAAGGGAACTCAACGCTTTAGTCTGAAAGGAAAGTTAGCCCCCAGATATATCGGGCCCTTCAAGATTCTGAACCGTCGAGGAGAAGTATCGTATCAACTGGAACTGCCTAAAGAGATGTCAGCCATCGACAATGTGTTCCATATCTCGTTACTTCGCAAATGTCTGGAAGTGCCCGAGAAGACTGAGGTTTTCAAGAACATCAATCACAGAGCTGTGGAAATCAACAATGACCTGACCTATCGGGAAGTGCCCATCCGTATCTTAGAAGAAGCCTACAGAACCACCAGAACCAGGAGCATCAAGTTTCTCAAGATTCAGTGGAGCAACCATACCGAAGAGGAAGCCACTTGGGAGCGCGAGGATTATGTCGTCGGATTGAGGACAAGTACGCCATGAGGGGGTCCTCGAGGCGTGCGGAAGAGAGGGGTGTGAGACGTACGGTATTCCGGGACGGTGAGCACACAAGTTTACCCAGGTTCGAATCCGCCGGCTTTGGACCAATCCTACTCCTGCTAGCAATCCAGTAATACGGCAGAGCCGGAATATGGGTTACAAGGGTATCGCCTGTGCGAGTTGAGATTGTAGACTATTGTGGTGCCCTAAAGGCTCTCCCTAGGACGGCTTATATAGATATTTGGCCTAGGGTTTACAGGAGAGATCAATCCGGCTACGACTAAGAGTTGGTTACAGAGTACATCTTGAACTACAAGTAACATTATGGGCCTAAGTTGGTAAGTCTTCTGGGCCTTCCCGTAGCCGGATTGGACTCCGTCTTCTCTCCCTGACTGGGCCGCCCGTGAAGAAAAGCTCTAACCCGAAGTGGGCCACCCTGGTTAGTGAGGAACTATGAGGATACCCAGAAAGTATATCCCCAACAGTAGCCCCCGGAGGCCTCCAAGATCCAAAGTCGGATTTTATCATCGTCTAGCTTGATCTTCGGCTTGCAGAATCTTGAAGGGTTCCTGAAACTTCACAACAAAAAATACGATCCGGGTCTTAAAAGTAAGTCGGACCTATCAACAGGTTTACTCGGATTTTCCAGCTTGATTTCAAACTAAGCCGGAACTTGGTTTCTAACGCCACCTGACACAAGTCATGGTCAAGTCACATCATCTGACAGGTGTGCCATCAGCACGACCGTTGGTGGGTCCACGGTTCACGGAACCGAGGCACCGTTTCAATGCGTGCATGGAGATCGAGGAGACGCAATCATCGTGTGGGTCCTTCCCAGTTCTTTCCACGACGCGTGGCGGTTACACTGTAGCATTTGCACGAATCTTGGCGCAGTTAGGTGGATATAAGGGGTTTGGATTTCTCCTTCTCCTTTCCACCAGTCCCTTGCCGTTTCCTTTCCTCCCAATCCTCCTGCGCGCACAGAGCTCCCTCGTCCTTCCCCCACAAAACTCCCAGCATCGCCCCTTTTAGGTCATCTTCTCACCGGAGCAATGGCTTCATCATCTTCTTCCAGCGGTGGCGGCGACGGCGGAAGCAGTAGCAGAGAAGGAGAGCTTTCGGGGAATCTGGATCCCCTGCGCCCTCATCGAGGAGGGCCTCAAGAACATGGAGAAGGAGGGGCTTCTCATCACCGGCGACTGGCGGAGCGGCTTCGGCGAAACCGTCCCCAACCAGCATGACGGCGAGCGGGTCCACTTCGGCACCCATCTCGACCGAGGTCTGTCTTTTCCTCCCTCGGAGTTCTTCTCCGAGGTGGTAGATCATTACGGAGTTCAACTCCACAATCTTCCTCCCAACTCTATCTTAGAGATGAGCGCGTATGCATCGCTTTGCGAGGGCTTTCTCGGCATTAGGCCGAGTTTGCTTCTCTTCCGATACTACTTTCATGTCTGGAGAAATTCCATCACTGCCGGTGTTCCTTACATCACCGGCAGTATTAGTTTTTCACTTAGACGTGACCGGGCGTATCCCAAAATTTCAGCCAGTGACTCGGTCAAACAATGGCCAGCTTCTTTTTCTATCATAGGGATATTCCTGCTCCTGGCAAAGCTACTGCTTTGCCGGCTTTTGTTGACGGAGCCGCCACGGCCCAACCTTCTTGGGACGAGGCTGCTCCGGCTCTCACCGATGATCTGATCCTCGCTAAGAATAGGATCGAATATTTGATCAAACACAAGGAGCTGAAGGGATCCGACTTGGTCCACTGTTGGGTCTCACGTCGGATCTAGCCACTTCAGTATCACAGGGATAGACTGATGCACTCCATCACGTCATCCAAAAAAGACTCCCTCCGCATCAGCCCCAAAGCCTACGCCACTCAAGCCTACATCAGCCATATCAAGTGGCTGATCAAGGAGCGGATTGAGAGGAGAATTCTGGAGATTTCTCTAGATATGCACTCGGCGGAAAACCCCGTGGTGCCGGTAAGCTTCCATCAATACACCTTTTATGTGTTTCAATCTTCAAGTTATACTGCAATACTGATATGCTTTCTTGTTTTCAGCTTGCTGACCTCCCCGAGTCGGAGCTTGCTCCACTCGAAGGATATCCTCCTGAGTTTTCTCAGGAGACAGAAGTGGTCCCATTGCCGGACCTTGCGCTCAAGAAGCGCAAAGCTCCGACAATGGCTGTTGGCACAAAGGAGGTGCCTGTTGTGAAGAGGTAACTTTCATTCACAATTTCTGCCTTTGTACCTTTCTCGAATTTCTTTCTGAGATGTAATGTTTCTGACTACTACATTCTCAGAGGAAAGCCTCTCATCAAGGGTAAGGGGAAAGGATTCCTTCGAAGCCCCTGCGACAGACGAAGCTCACCATAGCTTCCCCTGCCGTGGCTCCTCCGACTCTTGCCCCTCAACCTTCTGCGACTCCGGCGATCATTCCTTCTCCGGTGGTTGCAGAAGATCCGGCTCCTCCAATAGAGCATGCGATCCTTGGGTCGCAAACTGACGTCACCGTGGGTGCGTCAGATCAAGATAAGGGTGAACCCTCTTCAGGTAATGATCCCTCGGCTGAAACCTTCGCTGAAAACCTCCTCAGCAATCCGGAACTTGCCAAGTTTGGCCTGTCCTGGAAATCCGCAGAGGAAATCTAGCGGCTAGCCAGGCAAGTCCTGGACAAAAGCCATTTATCCCCCGAAGAGGAAGCGCAAGAAGCAGAGGACGTCAAGTTCTTCGACCTTCTCTCTCAAGTCCGCCTTCGCGACGAGAGGATTAGGACTGGCGAGCTTCCAATAGCCCCAGTGATCCCTCTTACTCTTGCCGAGAAGGTGGCAGCTAAAGTGAATGAGGGTTTAGATAAACTCACCCGCGAGCAATATGTAAGTCGGAATTCCAACTCTTGTTTTTACATTATGTTATATCATATCCTCTAGCCCCCAAGCATGAAGTAGGATACATAATCCGGGTTTATGCTTCATTAGGATGCCAAAGAACGAACTAGTGTAGCCCCCAAGGCTCGTGCTGATATTTAGCAAAAAATATTAGCCTGAGTCTTCAGTAGCTTTCTGACTTTGGGTATTCTAACTTACAGAAAGTATGTTCCCATAACCAGGAATTACTGACCAATGTCTGCAATAAGCGGAGAGAGATCAAGGCTCTCCGGCTTAAAAATGCCGAACTTAAAGTAGCCAAGGATGAAGCCGAAGGTAAACATTCCGAGATTCAAACCTTGTCTTTTGCTTTTTCAATGTCGAACTTTTTCTGAACTGTTGTTCTTTTTTGACTTACAGCGCTGGTGAAACAATCCATTGCTATGATTGAAGAGGCCGAGAACCTCAAGACCCTGGTGGTGGAGAACAAGGGACTTCGCCAAGAGCTGGATAAGCTCAAGGCGGATCATGAAAGGATCATAGCTCAAGTCCTTGAATCCTCCTCCATGGCCACCGAAGAGTGTGATCGCAAGATTGCTGCTCACGATAAAATAATCTCGGACCTAAAAAATTTGCTTGGCAGAGAGAAGGACATCTCCCAGGTGCTCCGGGCTGAACTCCAGAGTCTCCGGGAGGAGAAGACCAAGATTGACGACGTCATTCTCGGTATGTTCCATCTGTCTGACTTATCTTTTCTTCGACTTTTATCAATGTCGGATTTTTCTTGACTTGTTTTGTGTATAGGTCCTCTGAACCTGACGGACTCTTCCTCCTCCGAGCCTCGCACCCACCATCTTACCCAAGTCGGTGATCTTCTTCATGACTTCCGCTAGTCCCTTGAGGACATTGGCGAGTCTCTCCGGATTTCGGACATGCCAAGCATGTCGGATTTTCAGGTGCGGGACAAGGCCAAGGAGATGTCGCAGCTTGTTCGGGACTAGAATATGTCCTACGCGCGGACTGATGCGCAGAACGCTCTCCCCATGGTCATGAGCCATCATGGAAACATGGAGATATGGCAAGTGACTAGAGGGTACTGCAAGGTAGACGAAGTCGGCCAGGAGCAGGACCTTCAAGCCATCATGCAATCCTGCGCCGGATACAGGTGTCACGTAGCTGATCTGACTAGCTACGAGATCCCCTTCTTCACCCGTGTAGCTACTCTGCCACCTCCTCTAGAAGAAGCCGAAGAAGTTTCCGATGATGAACAGACCACCTCAGATCCGGACATCTCGGAACGATATCAAGGCGGAGTAACCAGCGAGCCGGCAGCTCCTTCATCTCCTCCTGCATCATAGACCAGAAAATTATGTATTATTCCAGAAAGAACATGATGCGTTTGTAAATATTAAGTACTATTGATTTTGCTAGTGCTAAGCTTTTTATCTATTCAGCACATTTGGCTTTGATTGATTTTTTTGTGTGCCTGAAATATTTTCATAAGCACTTGAATTTTTTCGTCTCTACTTATCATTTATCTGGCTTTCCGCCTCGTCCCTTTCGTGAGCCGGCTAAACCTTTAGCCGGAAACTTTGTCGAGCAACGGAGCTCACTTGCTAAACCAGTTTAAACTCGGAAACAAAGCCGGCTTCCAGTACCAACAATTCACTACTCGGAAAATACCCGCATCCAGCAATCAGACAAATAACCAAAGTAAAGACTAGAAATTTTAGAGCTATACCCGAAGGTAGTAGTTTTAGAATCGGAAATCTAGACCAGAACGAACATGAGCATAAAGTACTTTCAAGCATTCTGGGATTTTCGACTATAACATGATCATTTGGAAATAAGATGGTAAAAACTTCTCAGAAAAAACTTGAGGCAACGAAAACTTTTATTTCTCAAAGAACATGTACATACATATGATTACAAAGAAGGATAAACTAAGAATAAAAGGGACGTAGCTGAGCAATATTCCACGGTCTGTCTAACTCATCCGGATTTGTACTGCCTCCAGCTCTCTTTCTCTTCTTAGTAGCAGGTCTTTCTTTGACTGGCCTCATGCCAGTTAAGTAGTCCATTGTGCAATACTCGACTAACTAGAAAGGGCCCTTCCCATACTGGGGAAAGTTTGTGCTTTCTTTGTTGCACAAGCCAGAGAACCAAATCCCCTTTATTGAAAGATCTGTTTCGGACTCTCTGGCTATGATACTTGCGTAACTTCTGCTGATAAGCTGTAGATCTCATTTCAGCAACGGCGCGAACTTCTTCGACTAAGTCAAGATCATTTTGTCAAGAAATCTCGGCATCCTCTTTGATATACGCGGCCACTCTAGGAGAAGCATGAATTAAATCACTAGGAAGAACCGCTTCTGCGCCATAGACCAAGAAGAAAGGTGTGTATCCTGTTAACCTGTTCGGAGTTGTTCGTAAACTCTAGACTACAGAGGGTAATTCCTCTGCCCAAGCCCCCGCAGCACGTCGTAGTGGTGCTTCGAGTCTCGGTTTCAGGCCTTGTAAGATTAGACCATTTGCTCTTTCGACTTGTCCGTTAGCCTGTGGATGTGCGACTGACGCAATGTCAAGCCGGATATTTTGCTCATCGCAGAATTCAGCCAATTCTCCCATGGAAAAGTTACTCCGGTTGTCCGTGGTAATGCTATGCGGATAACCATACCGGATTATAACATCCTCGACAAATCTTTTGGTTGTTGCTCCATCACAACTAGTGACAGGTTTAGCCTCGATCCATTTGGTGAATTTATCCACCATCACTAAGAGGTGAGTAAATCCACTTGGAGCTCGTTTAAATGGTCCTACCATATCAAGCCCCCAGACCGCAAAGGGCCATGTTATAGGTATTGTTCGTAGCTGATCAGCCGGAACATGAGCTTCCTTGGCATACTTTTGGCAGCATTTGCACGTCTTGACTAATCGCTCGGCATCTTCCTGAGCCGTAAGCTAGAAAAATCCGTGTCTGAAAGCTTTTGCCACTAAAGATTTGGCTACAGCGTGGTGACCACACTCTCCTTCGTGCATTTCCCTTAAGATTTCCACTCCTTCTTCCGGAGATACACAGCGCTGAAAACCCCCAGAAACACTCCGTTTATGGAGCTCACCTTTAACAATAGTATAGGCTTTTGCTCGTCGGATAATCTGTCGGCTCAGCACCTCGTCTTCGTGTAATTTTCCATCTACCAAATAATCGAGGTAGGGTTGAGTCCAGCTGGGAATTACAGCCAGAACTGCTATCAAAGGTGAGGCGGATTTGTTCGGATATTCCTCATTTACTCCCTTTATCGAGGGGACTTTGAGGTGCTCTAAAAAAGCGCCATCCGGGACCTCTTTCCACGCAGAGCCTATGCGAGATAGTGCATCTGCCTCCTCATTTTCTGCTCGAGGGATGTGTTGAACTTCAAACCCTTCGAACGATTTAGATAGATCATCCACGACAGCTTTATATGCTGCCATGTGTTTATTTGCATTACAAATATCCGAGACTTGCTGAGCAACAAGATCCGAATCTCCGTAACACATCAAACGCCGGATGCCAATATCCTTAGCAATCCGGATTCCATGCAGCAGTGCTTCATACTCGGCAATGTTGTTTGTCGCTGTGAAGTGGATCTGCAACACGTATAAAAGTTTATCTCCTTGGGGTGATTTGAGCACCACGCCAGCCCCGAGCCCCCTCGAGCCTTAGACCCATCGAAAAAGAGGGTCCAATATTCTGACTCAGGGAGGATCATGTTCTCCTTCATCTCTATCCAATCAGCGACTAAGTCAGCAAGGATCTGGGATTTGATTGTTGTCCGAGGTTTATACTCAATGTCGAAAGCTGAGAGCTCTATTCCCCATTTGGCGACGCGTCATGTGGCGTCACTATTATTGATTATGTCTCTCATGGGAGCTTTGCTTACCACGGTAATTGGATGCTCCTGAAAATAGTGTCGTAACTTACGAGATGCTAGAAAAACACCGTAAGCCAATTTTTGATAGTGCGGATACCGTTGCTTTGATTCCGTAAGGACCTCGCTAACGAAGTACGTTGGACGCTGCACCAAGTGTTCTTGACTTTCCTCGGGTCTCTCCACCACCATGACGATACTGACAACCTTATTAGTCGCAGCAATGTAAAGCAACATCGGTTCCTGAGGTTCCGGCGCTGCAAGGATAGGAGCAGATGAGAGTACTCTTTTCAGATCTTGTAGTGCAGCTTCAGCTTCGTCTGTCCAGACAAAATCATTGGTCTTTTTCAGGAGTTTATACAGTGGTGCGGCTCTTTCACCAAGCCGGCTTACAAATCGACTGACCGCAGCTATGCAACCAGTTAATCTTTGTACGTCCTTCAGTCGAGTTGGCCTAGAAATATTGAGTATAGCCTTAATTTTGTCTCAGTTCACCTCTATGCCTCTTTGAGACATGATGAAACCTAACAATTTTCCGGCTGGTATTCCAAAGAAGCATTTCTTCGGGTTAAGCATGATTTTGTATTTTCGTAGATTGGTGAACGTCTCCTCCAAGTCGGAAATCAGTGTTTCCTTCTTTTTGGACATCACCGCGATATCATCCACGTATGCATGTACATTGCGTCCGAGTTGGTCATGGAGGCAACGCTGCATCATGCGCAGGTACGTAGCTCCTGCGTTCTTCAGCCCAAAGGGCATTGTAACAAAACAGAAGGTTCCAAAGGGGGTTATGAATGAAGTTTTGACTCTATCAGATTTCTTCATTCGGATTTGGTGATAACTTGAATATGCGTCGAGAAAACAGAGGAGTTCCGAGCCTGCCGTAGAATTGATGACTTGATCAATTCTAGGCAGAGCGAACGGATCTTTTGGACAAGCCTTGTTCAAGGCAGTATAATCAACACACATCCTTAAATCAGTGGTGTCCTTTTTAGGGACCATTACAGGATTGGCCGACCACTCAGTGTGGATGACCTCTTCTATGAATCCGTCCAACTCGAGCCGTGCTAGTTCCTTAGCTATTGCCTTACGCTTTTCATCGCCAAACCGTCGTAAGGACTGTTTGACGGGTTTAGCGTTCGGGTTTACATTTAGAGAGTGCTCGGCAAGTTCCCTAGGTACTCCGGTCATGCAAAGATATCTTGATTTGTTTGGAGGAACTTGACGAGCACGCTTTCCTATGCGCTACTTAGGCCGACGCCTATCTAGGTCACCTTGGAGGGGTCATCATCCTTCAACGGTGTTGTCTTCGTCTCTTCTGATGCCTTGAACTCCGGATTTGACTTTGTCACCTCCTTCTTCGTTGCGGGCATCTCGGACGGATCTATGCTCTTCTTGATCTCCTGGTACTCCTGGGCGTGTAGCATGGCTTCGGCAAAGGCGGCATTCCCATCCTCGCACTCTCGCGCTTTCTTTGGGTCTCCCCTGACGGTGATCACGCCATTGGGACCTGGAATTTTCATCATATTGTAAATGTAACACGGATGAGCCATAAAATCCTAGTAAGCCGGACGTCCGAATATAGCGTGGTATGTGCTCTTGAACGGGACCACTTCGAAGGAAAGTGCCTCCGTCCGATAATTCTTTGGTGTTCCAAAGGTAACATCCAAAGTAATCTCTCCTAGGGAATTAGCTTGTCTTCCCGGGACAACTCCGTGAAAGATCACAGAGCTATGGTTCAGCTGTGTTTCCGAGATCTTCATCCGGCGTAGCGTTTCAACATAGAGAATATTGATGCTGCTACCACCGTCACTGAGGTCTTGGAGAAACCATAACCGTCTATAAGTGGGTTGATGATTAAGGCGTATTTTCCTCGCCTATGTAGCTTAGGCGGATGATTAGCACGGTCAAATGTGATTGCCACCTCCGACCAGTCCAGGTATTGAGGGACAGCCAGAACTGTTGCATTGAGCTCGTGGAGAACTGCTTTCTTGACCTTTGCTGGTTGAGATCCGAGGAAGGTGACGTAAGTGTCCTTCTTGGTGGGAAAAGTTTTCTTTCCGTCCGACTTGGGATTTGAAGCATCGGCTTCCTCCATGTCGGAATCTTCCTTGGTCTCCTTGTCCTTTTCAGGAGTTTTCTTTCCCTTCTTCCGCTTAGCTTTGTAGCCCACGGTATCATCTCTCTTGATGTCGTCGTTAAAACGACACTCAGCGTTGGTGTGGGACGAGCCCCCATTGGCGTCCAAATGATGCACACATGGGTTATTGGCAATGTCGGCCCAAGTGTAGATTTTGCCTGGTTGTTGATCTCCTCTACCTTGGACCCTCGATGTCCCACGGCCACGCCCGCGGCCTCCGCTATGTCCTCCTCGTCCTCCAGACCCGGAAACAGTAGTGACCACTGCTGTCTCTGCGTTGGGTTTTTCTTCCGAGGTAATTTTGCGCTTCTGAGCTTGTTGCTTTGTCTTTGCTGACTGAAGTACAGCCAGGACGTTGAGTAATCCTTCTGCGTCATCGTCAGCATCTGCATACTTGCTCGCTGTTTCTATCATCTCTCCCAAATCAGTGACCTTGTCACATTTCAAGCGGTGACGTAGTAGACCAATTGGGAGTCCTGTGATGAAAGCTTCAATCGCGGTTTGATTGTTTACTCCATCACAGGAGTTCTTGGTGTCGATCCATCGTCCGCGGTAATCCCGGCAAGTTTCTCCGGCTTTCTAGGTGCAACGTTGTAGGTCTCCGACCGAACAGGGCCTCCGATATGTGCCTTCGAAATTCCGAAAGGACGCACTTTTGCATGTCATACCAGTTGTGGATGGTGTTCTCCGGAAGTTCATTGATCCATGATCGCGCCGTCTTCCGCAACATAAGTGGGAGATATCAGGTTGCGACCAGGCTATTTCCGCCTTTGGCGATGCAGCAAGCTTGGAAGAAATCCTGTAGCCAGGTATCTGGCCGAACAATGTCGTCGTAGGCTTGGATGTGCCTTGAGATAGCAAATCCTTCCGGGAATTTTGTAGCTCTGACGCGTGGTCCAAAACACTTTGGGCCCATGTAGAAATCGTCGTTTTCATAACACCGTGCCTCTGTATTGGAGTTGATCCTGTGCCTTCCATCGTTCGGGGATAGAGATCGTCCCGAATGTCGGCTGTGGCTGCGGTGGCTTGGAGCCGGACTTCAGCTTCTGCCACCACCTCCTCTGCCATGTCGTCCTCCTTAGGGGCCGTTGTGATAACTGCCTGGTGGAGGGGTGGGGCAGCTGAATTGTTTCCGGCTGATCGCCGGTCTCCGTCCGGAGCGTCATTATTCCGGTTCCGTAGAGGTTCTTGACTATGACGAGCCCCCTGCCGGCTTGTTCCAGCATGGTTTCCGTCGTTCCTTCGTCTGTCGTTCCCACCATGGTGAGGCTCAGCCGGACGGCTCTCATGTCTAGGAGGTGGCATTCTCTGACGATCCTCCTCCCGACGTTTCTCCTTATCTTCTCCCTTTCGATCATTGAATTCTCGTCGGGGAGGATTCCTCGGATTCAGTGCAGCGATCGCGTCTTTCTCGGCCGCTGGAGCGACATTGCTCCAGTTATGTGTAGCTCTACGATGCTATCCCGACGATCCGGTTCTTGAATAATTGTCTTCCCTGCGTTCAGGGTGATGGTACTGCGCCCGAA
This sequence comes from Avena eriantha, assembly GCA_910589775.1. Taxonomy (NCBI): domain Eukaryota; kingdom Viridiplantae; phylum Streptophyta; class Magnoliopsida; order Poales; family Poaceae; genus Avena; species Avena eriantha. The sequence goes on from OU342741.1 coordinate 347,458,833, forward strand.
CATAATGGGATCTTACGTCAGCCCATGCCGGATCTGTGCGACATTGGTCAGAATCCGAGACCAGTTTTTGACTTCCGGACAGGGCGACCTTCTGCTGCTCCAGTCCCTTGTTGAGTAGCTTGATACCCAAACGGATCTCCTCTGGTCCTGGATTAGCCGATAGAATTTCTCGGGCTGCCACGATATTCTGTACTGGGTTGGCTATACCCAATCTCCGTTGCTGTCTTTCCGTCGCTTCCCCATCTCGTCCCCAAAAAGGACGGCACGGACACGTGGGAATTGGTCATCATTGGTGTGACGCTTCTGTGTGTTCTGATGCAACCGAGACATGTATTCCTTGGTTGACATGCGTTTCTTCTCCACCTCGATGTTTTTGGCTTCATCGAGGAGTTGTTGACGATGCACTTCTAGGGCTTGGGCCCTTTCGTCCAGCTCATCCGCAGTAAGTTCTGCAGTTGTAGGGATAGGTGTGGTTAATGCAGCATCGATGAGTTTACGCGCACCTTCTGTGATCACGTGTCCATCCACCAATGCTTCTTTTTTCGGCTCGTTTGGGATAAGTGCTCCATCCGAGTCTTCCTCGCATTCCTCGGCAATCACCTCTTCTGTGAGAGGGTCTTTTGTCGGGGTCTTGTTCTTCTTCTTTGCCTTCTTGGCAGCGCCGGTAGCAAAGACGGCTTTGGGTCTGTTTCCCGGAGTCAAGCTCTGATCGGTACTTTTGGACATCTGGACTTCGGGATTATCTCCGACGTCCATGTCATCCTGCGCTTTGGGAGAGTGTTCCCCGGATCCTTCATCCATGGCCTCTCCTTCTTCTGCAGCTTTGGAGTTGTACTCCTCTTCATATTCTGCGGAGAACTTTCGGAAATCTGCCGACGTCATAGATTCATCCGAGGATGCGGGAACGTTGGTGTTTGTTCGAATTGCCTCCAGCACAGAGTCGGTGTTTTCTCCAGCATCGGCAGAGCCAGATCCAGATCCCACATATCCGACGAAGTGTGATGCGTGCTTCCTGAGGTACATGCGGCTTTCACGATCAGCCATATCGAAACTTTTAATGGTCTCGAGTATTGCATCTACGCTTTCGCCTTGCAGTATCATACGTCTTAATGTGTACCTGAGGAAAGGCCTGTCTGTCCCGGCATCGTCAGAGCCAGAATCAGTGTCATTGATATGCTCCTCCTGGATTTCGACTTCCATGGGTGGGTCATTCTGGGATCCGGCTTCTCCTTGGATATCCACTCCAGATTCGACTTAGACCGTGAGATCTTCTTCAGGCTCGGATTTCTCCACTATCTCCGCAACTGGTGCGGGCTGGGTGGGATTAGGGTTTTCTGAGATCCGGAACTCTGCTGCCTCCGCGAACAAAGGGGACCCAGAAGATTCTTCTGCCTCTATCATCACCGTAGGGATGGGTTGGGCAGGTTCAGCGAAACCAATGTAAACATCGATCTCGCCAAAAGACATGATTGTATAGGAGGTCACAGCCTCCCTAGCCAGAATCCACGTCTCATCGAGAACGATGAGAGGGACATCGCTGGCGTAGAGGATGCGACCGACGGCGATGGTCTCGCGATTCCGATTCTTGCAGATTCTGCTCGGAACGCAAATCCGAAGCTCACTTGCCCCACGGTGGGCGGCAACTGTCGTCGGATTGAGGACAAGTACGCCATGAGGGGGTCCTCGAGGCATGCGGAAGAGAGGGGAGTGAGACGTATGGTATTCCGGGACAGTGAGCACACAAGTTTACGCAGGTTCGAATCCACCGGATTTGGACGAATCCTACTCCTGCTAGCAATCCAGTAATACGGCAGAGCCGGAATATGGGTTACAAGGGTATCACCTGTGCGAGTTGAGATTGTAGACTATTGTGGTGCCCTAAAGGCTCTCCCTAGGACGGCTTATATAGATATCTGGCCTAGGTTTACAGGAGAGATCAATCCGGCTACGACTAAGAGTTGGTTATAGAGTACATCTTGAACTACAAGTAACATTATGGGCCTAAGTCGGTAAGTCTTCTGGGCCTTCCCGTAGCCGAATTGGACTCCGTCTTCTCTCCCTGACTAGGCCACCCGTGAAGCAAAGCTCTAACCCGAAGTGGACCACCCTGGTCAGTGAGGAACTGTGAGGATACCCGGAAAGTCTATCCCCAACAGATTACATTAGGACAGAGTTCCCAGATCTCTTTAGTTCCTAGTTTTCCTTGTAAATCTCGGGACAAGATTTTGTTTAAGGGGGGAAGGTTTGTAACATCCCAAAACTTCAATCCAAGCTTATCAAGATCCAAACCATCAAAATTAGGGTTAACAAAAAAACTTTTCCAAATTAAAAATGAAAGCATCCATGTGTATGTGCATTTAAATTAGGAATTAATTTGAATTGCCTTGGTTCTGTGATTCTTTGCTTCTAAAATGTTTCTTAGGTGATTTAAACAGCATCTACATCTTTCCCAAACTTTTCCTAAAGAAAATCAAATAAAAAAGAATTAAAAAGGAGGAATGGTCATTTTGGCCATTTTAATCCACTACACTACTTTGAGTGTTCCTAGCACTCATTTCTTAACAGAAAAAATTCATGATCTTTGTACCCCTTCATAGTGCACATAATGAGGTACCAAGGCTCACCTTTTGATCTGCTAAAAACATTCTTTTACTTATTTTAAATGGCATTTAAAAATTGAATCCAATGCATATGCATAGATCACCCCTATTTCAAAAACCACCTATTTGAGCTCCACTACCAAAACCCTTGCAACCAGAGACTACCTAGCACCAGTGGAGATCACTCAAAAAATTTGAAACCAAAATTCAAAAGTTTATTTCTTGCGGCCATTTAATCAAACACTTGGTAGGCAGGTTTAAACTCTAAATCATAGCTCACTGTTTTGAACAGGGTTCTGCCCCCATTTGATCTCCATTTAATCTCTTTGTCCCTTCTTGATCTAACCAGGCCCTTAGCATCCATCCCCTACCCCCCTAGCAGCCATGCCATGCCAACCTGGGGACATGCTTGCCGTCCAAACCTTGCCCCGCTGCAGCAGACCATCTCCCCCTCTCTCGCCATGTATAGCACGTCGCCAGTGGTCCACCTCCACCGTCCAACCAGCCCCAGGCCAGAGACAGAGGGCAGAACGGCCAGAAACCGCCGCGCCCGGAGCTGGTCGACCATGTCGACGCCGCCTGCAGAGCAGCTCTGTCCCCGCGTGCATAGACCCCCCCCCCTTGGCCGCAACCCGCGCCCACCGCTCCGCCACAACCTGGGGAACACCCCACACACCCCCGTTGGCCGCCCAACGCCTCACAGCCACCGCTCGCCGTGGACACCGCCGCCTTTGCTGCTCAGAGCGCCACCTCGCCCAGACCGCATACCACCGCCCCTACGCCCGCATTCACTTCCTAGAGCACCGCTAGGAGACCACCTGTATATTGCCACCCTCAGCCATGCTTCTAACCGACCGTAGCCATGTCGCCACCGTCGCCTGCCCATCCCGCTCGGTCTCACCGTCGGGCCTATAAAAGGAGGCCACCCCCAGCCGTTTGAAGCACACTACTCCACTCCCCTCACCTCACAGAACCTCACCCACCTCTAGCCGGAGCAAGGGGAGCAGCAGCTCGCCGGAATTTCACTGGAGCAGGCCGCCTCTGGAGGAGAAGGGCGCCTGCGATTTAGGGCACCCCAAGCTCCGCCGCAACCGCGCCTCACCTCGTCGTCGTCTTCTAGTTCGTTTGCCCGCCTCACCGTCGTCGCTGGAGCCCTGGTATGTCCCCAGCAGACCCCCACCGAGCTGCTAGGGTTCGAGCTCATCGGCGACCTGTTCGTCGTCGTCGCCGACCCTCAGCCGTAGATCCCCCTTCTAATCCTACGGCCCACAGCACGCATATCGTTTCACGTGTTAAGTGCCGCTGACAAGCGGGACCCCCCTGTCAGCTGAGCCCCGTGCCGCGGAGCACCACTGGGCCGGGCCAAGTTCTTTCCCGCGCTAGCCCAACCGTTCAAATCTGGATTTTTCTTTTTAAGTAGAATCTAGTTTCTGTCCACTAGTTTAAAATTGAATTCTGAGAGTTTTACAAATCCAAATTGCATGAAACAAGTTTTGTCTGAAAGATATTAATATGATCTATCCAAGCCCGTTGGATTTAATTCTATTAGAGTTATAGATCTCTCCTAATAATAATAATAAAACAGAAGCTTTTGCACCTTGCAACATTTTTATAAAATCAACCAATTTAGCTTTTGAGTTGATTCCAACTCTCAAAAATCACATTTCATCATATCTACCTAAATATGTAATAATATTAAGGTTTACATGCAGTGACTTTGGACTAGTACCAAAATAATGCTATATCGGCATTTCTAGTCACTTTAAATCATTAAATAATGAACTTAAACCAAAGTAATATTGATCCTACCTTTAAATCTCACTCCCCCATGTTAGAATATGTGGTGATGACATGTGTCAACATGATCCCATATTTTAGGTGGTGAATATTAAATTTTAGTTAATTTTTCAATGAGTAGAAATTACTTTTCTAACATAAAAAGAATGAAACCATTGAATTAAACTTGTGATGCTTGTGATGGTAATAGATCATCAAATGTGTGTCTTAGATTACTACTTAGTCTAGTTAAGTATTGTTTGGTGATTGTGTACTCCCTATGTATTTATACACGATAGTACCGACCAAGCTTTCGAGGAGGAGGAGTTCTACCAAGAAGAAGAAGAAGAAGAAGAAGAAGAAGAAGAAGAAGAAAACTTCAACCACTGCACCAACCAAGGCAAGCTACTATTAGCAAGCTAGCACTATCCAAGTGCAAGCCACCCTTAACAATGCAAGCTAACACTTGCAAGTTTAGTGCTTAGCAAGCTAGGACCAAACTAGATGGTTTAGCAAAGATGCCTTAGGCATGCTTTGATGACACCCCTTTGACTATTAGTACCCCAAGTTTTATTTACAAGTTTTACTTCCCTTAGTTTACACAAAGCTCTTTACTTGTTTTGAAGGTAGCATAAAAAGTATAAAACTTGACCTTTTTAGAACCCCTTTAGATGTCATTCTATGGCATGAGATTGAACCCATCTTTTCCACCTTAGTGAACACTCTTAACTTAGTAATTTAGAGTGGATCAAAAACTTGAGTCACTTTAGATGGGAACACTTGGTGAAAATGAGTTATGAAAACCTTGGAATGATGAGTCATTCTATCGAGATGTTTTGACATGTGTTGAGAAACACCAATGGTTGATGATGATGAAAATGTTGAGGCATGAGCCTTGACCCCTTTTATAAAACTGATGGTTGGATTCGGATGCGATACCATTCCAAATTTACCGTACAACCACACTACCTGAATTGGGTAAGGCTTAGCTGGAAATTTATATGCATTAATATTAGTTCCCTCACGAGAGAGGTTTGAGCTAAGGCTACCTATCAATGTTGTCCACCTATGCAGTGCCCAAGATGACTGATGGTCATGGTTGGGAGGCCATGCTCATAGGAGAGGTGCTTATACTAGGGTGTGTAAAGGGAAGGTTATGTTTGATTATCTCCATACTAAGTATGATGATTCAGGGTTATCCCTGACAGATGTATCGAATCTTGTGGTGAAAGTGTACCACCTCTGCAGAGTGTAAAACTATTCGAATAGCCGCGTCCGTGGTTATGGATAGTTGGAATGGCCATACTGTTTCGTTGTCAGATGTTTTCCAAGTAACTTGAAATGAATGATGAATCTTGACTTGACCACAACAAGGTTGTGTTTATGACAATAGCTTCCCAACTTAAGTGATTCTAGAACTTTACTTTATCTTTCTTTGCTTCAGAACTCAGCTTACGTTTCAAACTTAACTTTATAGTTAAACTTAGAGTTAGCACTTTACTTTAGAACTATCCTACTTGTTAGTGGTAGTTTGCGAGTACTTAAAGAGTACTCATGGCTTTTGTGCCGGGCTATTATTATGGCCAGACTATGAAGGAGACTATCAAGATGATGGCCAGCAGGACGGCTATGATAACTAGGACTATCTGCCTTCGTCAGCATTGCCTGTGCCCTTGAAGATGGACCCCACCGCTACGCTTATCTTTTATTTCCGTTGCTGGTTGTATTAAGACTGGATCGTGAGATCCTTATTTGTGTAAGACCTTATGTATGGTTTGTAATGGATGATGTACTGTGATATCCAATCCGTTATGTCTCGCAAAAATGGTAATCCTGGGATTGCGAGGTATGGCATAACGGGCATCTGGGATTAAAAACCCGGGTGTTGACAGTGTATTTGCATGTCTTTGCGTCTCTACGCATCACTCATTCTCAAATGAGATGGCATTGTATAAATTTGGTCCTTTAGTGAGACCTTTAGTTCGTTCGGGTTAAAATATGTTGATATTATTGTCATACAATATATCTTCGTAATATTAGCCCACTTTGAACCACACCTAGTTTGAAAAAAACTTCTTAACACAAATGCCCTCCTTTGCTGCTACTATAGCAGTCATATACTTAGCCTTTTGTTGTAGTATCCATCACAATGTGTCAACTTTGGAACTTATCCAGATCCATCATGGAACATCCTTTCCATTACATTGTGCCACCCATAGTCTAAATTGAGATAAATTTAATTTGTATCTTGTGACAAAACTAGTATCAATGTAACACTTTACAATGAACCACCTTTAACTATTTGTCACTTATACATGATATATTCTTAGTTCTCCCAAAGCTCATAAGAATATCTTTACTATCATCCAGTGATCATCTTATGAATCATTCTGGTATGTGCTCATAACATTTAGAGCATAGGACATATTTGGATATATACATATCACGGTATAATCGATCAAAATATTCATGTGATTTTACTCACCAAGTGTTGAAACACTTGAATCTTGATACAATCCTTTCCATGCAGCAAGAACCTTTCTTGTTGTTTCCATATTGAACCCTTTCAATATCACATATATGTATGTCTGGCATGACCATATTAGCGCCTCAATCTATCCATATAGACATTCATGCCGAATATTCCGGTTTTGCCCAAGTCTTTCATTGAAATCCTATTTTAATGAAATTCTTAACTTGTGTCAATAAAAGATACATCATTCCCAATCAACAGTATGTACTCTGCATGATGTATTGGAAATTTGTCTCAGCTCTCCCACTTAATTTCTTGCAAATGCAAGCATCTTCATCATCTCCGATGAAATTAAACTCCTTTAACATTTTCATCATGGTGAAGATTCCAACTCCGCTATGCTCACTTCAACTTTTGAAGTTTGCATGCCCTTTTAGCACCCTTTGAATGAACAAAACCCTTCGGACCGTGTCATGTACATGTCCTAGGTAACCATTCTATTAGAAGAACCTTGTTTTGTTTATTCAACTACCATATACCAAATTATATGTAGTGGTTGCTACATTAATCCGTCAATACTAAATATCGCTATGAAAGATCAAATCTTGTCATAGTCAACTCATTGAACATTGTCGTAAACTTCTTTCCGACATGTCGACTATTTCATAGATGTTAAACATCCATGTCTATTTCTTTATAGATCCAAACACGACCGATAGGCTTCACGCCTTTCCGGAGGGTCTTCCAAGTTCAAAAACTTGATTTCTCGTGTATGGATACTATCATGAATTCTATGACTTCTAGTCATTTTATGGAGTCAGGGCCCATCATCGCTTATTTGCATGCAGCCAGTTCTTCATTATCAAAACAATAACGACTTATGTTTCAAACCTTACTATTTGATTCTTACCGACCCACATGGTTCAATAGGAACTCTAATCTCCAAGATCACACCCTTTGTAATCACGGGAGCCATGAGCATTGTGGCCACTGTAGGGGTTCCGTGCATGAAAACAATAAAATTTACACTATGCCCCTAAACCCCTGAAGCTGCCAGGACCTATCTATTAGTAATACAGTAACAGGAGGGGATTTTCGTGAACTTACCCTCAAAGACCGAAAAGCGTTGGCAACGCTCAGGAGAGCATGGTTGATGTAGACAAGCCGAAGCCGACCTCAAGGTCGTGATGAAGTCCTTGCGCTCCTTCTGGCTCCAACGACTTGAGTGCCTCAAGTGCGACACCTCGCGGGGAGTTACACACGTCTGGTGCTTGACAATGACTCCCGCTTCCCCGATCCAGCAGCAGTTGCGGAAGTAGAGCTCCCGGATCCGAATCCCGCAGCGCGACGGCGCTCCACGGTGAGATGTCTCTCGCTCACGCAATCTAGACTTGGGACCACGGTCACGAGAGAGAGAAGGGGGAGAGAGAAAATATCAATTAGAGGTCCTCCCAAAAGTGGGGAGACCTTTATTGATTATTGGTGTATTTTTCTAGGCCAAATACCCCACTATATATAGGGGGAGGGGAGGTACTACCTCCCTCAAAGTCCTGGGGTGGGACTAAAGGAGAGGAGGGGGGAGGAGGTGGCCGCCGGACACCTAGTGGGCCCTGCGTGGGGGGGCCTAGGCCCAGCCGGCCTCCCCTTGCCCTTCTCCCTCTCTCCTTTCCCCTAATGGGCCCTCTCCCTCCAGAATTGGCCCATTAAGCCTTTGACCTTTTTAATTGATTTTCTCTTTATTAAATAATTATTAATAAATGATTAAATCAACATTTAACATTCGTTCACATATTATTCAACCTCCATGGGTATGGAACACCTTCCACCTCCACTCCGGACATCCTCCGGACTTACCAAAACCCTTCCGGTTTTCTCCCTTCTTTTCTTCGGCGATTCTACCTATCCCATAAACACTCTCTAAGCATCATCAAGCCCTTAAGCGTGATACCCCACGGTTCAGGAACACTCCAGACATGGTCGAGACACTCCCGCACCAATGATCGATAGAGGGACCTAGATGGCCATGTGACCCCTGTGCGTTCCACGAAGATCTTTTGTCGTTTGAACCGAGACAGTCGTGTCTTATTCCCTTTGTCATTCGATACTTGCATTGCCCGAGATCTGATCATTGACATCACCATGTCGTGTTCAATCTCGTTACTGAACAATGCTACTTAACTCGTTCTGACAAATGATATCCCCGTGATCTAATCACACGTTGCGCAGCTATTGGATATAACCTCTTCGAGTGGGCCCTTGAGTATCTTTACGTCACATGGATGGAAAAATCCCGCTCTTGACATATATTGCCTCTACGGTTTCCTCCGAATACCTGAACACACCTTTATAACCACCGTTTTACCAGATGGCGTTTGATGCTATCTAAGCACTCTCGGGAGATAGTGATTGATATAGCCTCACGGTCTAAGGAATAGTCTACGAGGATCCATTTCTAATCATCGTAACTTGAACTTCGTGACATGATCGGGTCACGATGTTTAGGTTGGGTATTGGTTCATCATCTCATTCTCGGAATGAGATGACCTCATTTCCAACTGGCATAAATGCCACATGATCAGGAAACATGATCATCCGTTGACCAATGAACCAGTGACTAGAGTTTCACTAGGAACCCCTGGTTGTTTGTATATCACACGTGTATTGATGTTTCCACTCAATACAGTTATAGCATGATATAAAACTTAATTATAAACTATATGAAATATGATAATAGTCCCTACTACTATTTGTCTCAAGGGCATATTTCCAACAGTCTCCCACTTGCACTAGAGTACAAATACACTAGCTGCATTTTGTTCTCAATCATTGGCACCAAGTATCCGGTACCCTGAACATGCTTGCTCATGGAATGTAACACCCCGTCCACTCCTGGGCCCGGGGGGTGTCACTCCTGGCAGCTTAATAGGATATCTAGACTGGCCCCACAGACCAACACTAGTCTTTTCTGCGCACTTTGTCCTCACTCGTGCGCACCCGATTACCCACTTCCCGGTCGGTCACCCATCCTAGAATTGCTCTAGGCCAAGCACGCTTAACCTTAGAGTTCTTTTCGAATGAGCTTCCGGAAAAGAGGTTGCAACTTGTTGATATAGGTATCCTATCAATCCTATTAAGCCATGTGCCTGGATCTCACATACACCCACCCTTTAGAAGATCGATGCCCTCATCGATCAAGCACACCCCAGGAACGTTCCCTCTTGGCACGCGTTTGTGCGTCCAGTGCCGGCACATGTGCCATGTCGTGTCCATTCTGGGCCACACGCGCCATGCTCCACATGTCCCGCCACTAACCCGCACACACCTGTGTAATCGCAAGGCTCGGCTCTGATACCACTTGTAACACCCCGTCCACTCCTGGGCCCGGGGGGTGTCACTCCTGGAAGCTTAATAGGATATCTAGACTGGCCCCACAGACCAACACTAGTCTTTTCTGCGCACTTTGTCCTCACTCGTGCGCACCCGGTTACCCACTTCCCGGTCGGTCACCCATCCTAGAATTGCTCTAGGCCAAGCATGCTTAACCTTAGAGTTCTTTTCGAATGAGCTTCCGGAAAAGAGGTTGCAACTTATTGATATAGGTATCCTATCAATCCTATTAAGCCATGTGCCTGGATCTCACATGGAAGAGGTTGAGTCTTGGGTCTGTACTTTACAGTCCCAAATCCTTTGCAACTTACTAATGTCACCTTGATTGACATCAATACTTTATCATCACATGATAGCATTTGTGTGTATGCATCGTCGCTATGGCAGTAGAGCGAGGCCTGATTCCAGGAGACTACAGTGACGTTAGATCAACCTCGAGGGCTTTCTCATGGGCATTGTGCCCTGGGACACATCATTCTACGTTAAAAGTGAACTAGCCCCGCCATAACATTATACAACACTTTAGATGGTACCTTTATTTATTATTATAAATGTATTCATCGAAACACTAGTGCACTCTGTGCAATTTTCGATGTTTTGTTCACCTCGCTTCCTACTTGACTTTTGATTGGTATCTACAGGAGTTTCCAACATATTCCCTTATAACATAACCCTTTATGTTTTAAGATATGTTATCCTTTATGGATTTGGAAAATATATCCATAGTTCTCTACTATATACTGCGGACAAACTTAGCTCAACGTTCCGTGATTCGGACTTAATCACTTCAGACGTTCCTTATTTGGATTACACATTATGCTAAGTTATCATCATGGTTTCTAAGATAGAACCTATGTCTTTACATAGTGGATGACGATCATCCTTTTTCTTTCTTTCAACCATTGATGTTCAACTTAATACTATTCCTAATTTGAGTTATTAAGGACTGGTTCCTTGATTAACTTCTATTCTGAAACACTTTTCAGAATCCCTTAAGGAATACTACATAATATCATAATACAGTTTATTATCAACTTCTACATCTTATAAATCATTATTTATAAGTATTTGCGCTTTCATTCTTATCATATTTAAGAATTACCCCTATAAACTCCCACTCAAAATATGTTCCTACATATTTGAATTCGAGTCTTATATTGCTCCCACTTAAAATATGTCAATCACATATTGTTTTAGGAAGACTTTCATAGCTCCCACTCAATTTTATGCAAATTGCATATCTCCTTAATACTTTGAACAACTTCAAAATCCTTTGATCAAATATCAAACTTGGAGATTTACTATGAGATACTAGTACTTTACTAGTTTTAAATCCACTAGACATTTAGCACACTTGAATCAAATTCATTTGAACTTGTCCAATACTAGACAAATTGTGCTTTTGTCATTCACCCCTTTTTCCTACTATGGCTTTGCAGTCATTTGGGAAAATTCCAAGTAACCCCTTTACTTGTGAGATTCAACAACGAATTGCTTTCTAATCTCAAGGGAATTTTGCTTTTAGGATTTATCATAATTTAGTTAACCATTATTTCCTTTGTAGTTTGTAGGTATGTCATATTTCAAGAATCATGACAAATGATTCACAAATGTCTCCATACAATATATGGATTTCATTTTGAATCCTACTTCATGTAGTGACAAACAATAGTGGAGGGAAAAACACAATGATCAAAATCATTGATTCTTTCCTTCCGTGAAGGGAATCGTTCAGGAACGTTGTCCGTTGCGCTTCTCAACACTCTGATGCAGGGTTTTAAATCCTCATCGTGTTTTACACTAATTTCCATTTGCTCATAATTGAGAAACATCACTAGAGGTGAGCTTTCTCAAGAATGCACCAAAATCCAAGCAATACAAGTTTTGCTTTCCTTTTGGTTTAGCTATGGATTTCGTATTCAAAGTTTCCAATGAATACACTACAAGAACTTATTCAATATTTTATTTGGTTAAATCGAATAACCCCAAAACTTTCACAAATTCAAATGGTTTACCAATTCTAATTGAGTGCAAACTATTTCTTAACTAATGGTCTCTACATATACACTACAACGATTTATTTGGTGCCTTCTATTCAACCCTCTTTGATATCTAATATCACATTGTGATGCTTTGTATTTTGACGTTTCAAAACACTTTGCACTCCACAATTTCTTTTATGCCATTCTTATAAAGTTCGAATTTCATTACTATAGATCAAATCATAGCAATTAGATTCCCTTTTATCTTTGTACCCTTTGTTAATGAAACGTTTTGATCAAATCAAATAGTTTCATATTCATGTTTCCTTTGGTAAACTACTTTACACATTTAAATAATCATTTAATGATAATTACCATTTTCATTAAAACACAATACATCGAATATGTATTTACTTTTAACAATTCTTTAAACACTTTGTATTCAAGCAATACATGGTGTCCAAGTTATTTTGCCAAACTTAGGCATGATTTATGTGTGAGAAGAAATCGAATGACTTTCACACATTATCACATAACTTTGAATTTAAACAATGGTTTCATTCATTTAATGAAATATCATTAAGTTAGGTATTTTTAAACAAGGCATTTTAATGTTTTACAAATGTTCATACATTATCAATTAGTTTCAAACAACAAGGATAATTCACACATAATCAAACAAGATATGAACACGAATGGAAATCATTCATAAAAGTAGAACAACTGTTTGTCACAAACTGATATGAATAACCGTCTCACAAAGTGTGAGACAAACTAAAGAAGTTCAAATCTCTCGATTACATTACTCATCCTAAACATAAACTAAATGATAAATGTCGAGGGAGAGTGTCGTCGTCCATCATCATCTTGCTCGCCATCAACACGCAACGTCACCTCCTCTCCAGCAAGCACCTCTCATGCAGAAGGACCTGTTTTTAGTAAAACAGAACAAGTATCAGATATACTTAACACTGCAATGTGTTTGCAAGATTATAACATTTATAAAACTGTATATCAAATATATACCTTTATCGTTGACGACCTGAGCGACATCTGGTTCAACCAACACATTCCTGACATGTGTCATGAACCGGTGGAACTCCATTTCCGTGTCGCCCCTCATTACGCAAGTCCTGACTTGTGCTTGGTAGCATGGTGGCAGCGACCGCAGCACAGCAGCGTTTGCAAAAGAGCCCGTAATCTAGACGTCCAGGAAGTATGCAGGCCTCATGTACACATCATGCATGTGCTCCAAGTGGTCATCCAGTGATGAGTTCTCCTCCATCTTAATGGATAGGAAGTCTCCCATCAGCTCATGCTCCCAAATGCGTGTCTACTCCATGAAATGTGTCCTAAGCTGTAGCATCACCGAACGAGGGTTGACAACACCCACGAAAGGCCACAGCTCGTCCACCATTCTGAAACACATCACAACTGAAATATAGGAGGCCATCTCTCGACGGAGATAGCGGTCTTTCCGCTCCTCTGGGGTCTCTAGGTTAGTAGGCTGATCCAAATCCATCCCGTCGAGTATGTAGTCGACCACGTCATTCTCACTAAGGAGAACATGGAGACTGGCAACCCATATGGAGAAGTTCAATCCATCTAATCTGAGCTTCTCTCCTTCTAACCATTCAATTATCAACACGAAAGGTCCCATCTACATTTATAATTGCAAAAGGAATTTAGACTAAGTTTATAATTATATGAGTTAATAATAACTCCACTCAAAAACACCTATCCCCAATGAGGCTTCCTAGTGATAACACGACCCCTATCAGCCACATCTCCCCCGAACATCACGGCCATCAATGTGGGATCAAGGGTGGACGCTAAACGTCGGTCACATCATTCATGCGACTCGTGCTCGATCTTTCGACCATCCGCGTTCCGAGGCCATGTTTGTACATGCTAGGCTCGCCAACTCAACCTTAGTCTTTTCGTTGTGCAACATGTCTTGCACCCACTATATGTGAACGTAGATATGTCTGACACCATCTCATCACGGCATGCCTCATACCTAAGAACTTTCTTGGTGGTGCACACTAAGGGGGAACACAATCGTTGGTAATTTTAACAGGGATCATCTTATTAGGCTACCGTCGAGTATCTAATACTAGCACACAATAAGACATACAAACAATAACATTGAATGTAAATGCTATGTGATATGGTCCTTCACGTCGTGATCTCCATCCGCCGTCACCGGGTTCCGGCGCCGTAGACACCAGGGTACCAGTGTCATTTCGGCGTGGTAGTTCGTCATCACCATGACTATCCACTACTATGTAACATAAGGTAATCACTTTACCTTTGCCACAACCATATCACAAAGCAACGCCCCCCTACAAAACAAAGTTAGACGCCTCTACTTTATCTTTGCATGTTTTATGTGGCTTAATGGGCTTTCGCACAAGAACCGTTCTTACCTACGAACTTTCAGCACAACACTGATCAAGTAGTTGTCTATACTACACCCCTTTCGGGGCCCTCTGTTGCAAATGGTATACCAACTAATGCGAGAGAGACATACACCCCCCTAAGCCACTTTATACGGTACAAGCCGTATGTCAAGCGTGGACCAGTCTCGCGAATGAACGCGTAAAGTCAGTTGGGGCGCGCTACATCAAGCATTACTTCGGTATACACAAGTACACGTGGGAGGGTAACCACTAAAAGATCAACGCGCACACGCTACATCTCGTGTGTTCTACCCGTACTAGCATTACTACGCATAGATCTAGCTCTGATACCACTGTAGGGGTTCCGCGCATGAAAACAATAAAATTTACACTACGCCCCTGAACCCCTGAAGCTGCCAGGACCTATCTATTAGTAATACAGTAACGGGAGGGGCTTTTCGCGAACTTACCCTCGAAGATCGAAAAGTGTTGGCAACGCTCAGGAGAGCGTGGTTGATGTAGACGAGCCGAAGCCAACCTCAAGGTCGTGATGAAGTCCTTGCGCTCCTTCTGGCTCCAACTACTTGAGTGCCTCAAGTGCGACACCTCGCGGGGAGTTACACACGTCCCGTGCCTGACGATGACTCCCGCTTCCCCGATCCAGCAGCAGTTGCGGAAGTAGAGCTCCTGGATCCAAATCCCGCAGCGTGACGGCGCTCCGCGGTGAAGATGTCTCTCGCTCGCGCAGTCCAGACTTGGGACCACGGTCACGAGAGAGAGAAGGGGGAGAGATAAAATATCAATTAGAGGTCCTCCCAAAAGTGGGGAGACCTTTATTGATTATTGGTGTATTTTTCTAGGCCAAATACCCCACTATATATAGGGGGAGGGGAGGTACTACCTCCCTCAAAGTCCCGGGGTGGGACTAAAGGAGAGGAGGGGGGAGGAGGTGGCCGTCGGCCACCTAGTGGGCCCCGCGTGGGGGGGGCCTAGGCCCAGCCGGCCTCCCCTTGCCCTTCTTCCTCTCTCCTTTCCCCTAATGGGCCCTCTCCCTCCAGAATTGGCCCATTAAGCCTTTGACCTTTTTAATTGATTTTCTCTTTATTAAATAATTATTAATAAATGATTAAATCAACATTTAACATTCGTTCACATATTATTCAACCTCCATGGGTATGGAACACCTTCCACCTCCACTCCGGACATCCTCCGGACTTACCAAAACCCTTCTGGTTTTCTCCCTTCTTTTCGTCGGCGATTCTACCTATCCCATAAACACTCTCTAAGCATCATCAAGCCCTTAAGCGTGATACCCCATGGTTCGGGAACACTCCAGACATGGTCAGGACACTCCCGCACCAATGATCGACAGAGGGACCTGGATGGCCATGTGACCCCTGTGCGTTCCACGAAGATCTTTCGTCGTTTGAACCGGGACAGTCGTGTCTTATTCCCTTTGTCATTTGGTACTTGCATTGCCCGAGATCTGATCATTGACATCACCATGTCATGTTCAATCTCGTTACTAAACAATGCTACTTAACTTGTTCCGACAAGTGATATCCCTGTGATCTAATCACACGTTGCACAACTATTGGATATAACCTCTCCGAGTGGGCCCTTGAGTATCTTTCCGTCACATGGACGGGCAAATCCCGCTCTTGACATATATTGCCTCTACGGTTTCCTCTGAATACCTGAACACACCTTTATAACCACCGTTTTACCAGATGGCATTTGATGTTATCTAAGCACTCTCAGGAGATAGTGTATATGATGCCCATATAAATGCTCGCCTTTGAAGCTACACCGAGTCACGTGCTGATCGGACTTGGTGTAGTGGATTTGGTTCATGTAATCACCAAAAAGGCATGAGGGATGTCGTTTTTGAGTGGGAGTTCATTTCTAATTTGGATTAGTCGAACTCAATTTGTCATAAACTAAATCGAAGTGAATTTGCATAATTTGTTGTAGTCATTGGCGTTTGTTCACTACCTTATGCTTAGTTTTAATTGAGATAATAGAACTATAGAATTCTAGATATTTACTTTACGAACTGGTATCGTATTGTTTTGAATGTCAATTTAAAGTTTAGAAGTCATATTGCAATCTTTCAGCAAACTCTACTTACTCCACGAAGTTTAATAAGTAGTATTAAATAAAGAGTAAGAATTCCAATGTTAGTATCGAAAGTATCATGTTTGCCTCCATGATTATTGATATTCAAAAGTTGTTTTAATATCAAGATTATCTAGGAGCTGGAAAATTGTTTCAGAAACCATCATGTGTGGAAGATATTGTGATATCTGAAACAATGTTTTTGGTTGCATTATGATGGAGTATAATTTATCAAAACACATGTTCTCATATTATATGAAAATTTGTGAAGGTTGGAGACGCTAGGCGTCCTAATCTACCAAAAGGTTTTGGGAACTGATATTATACTCACGATTCATCCTTATAGGCTATAGTAGTTTGATCATGAAAGTTGTCATGATAAGGATGAGTAGAAGATGTAAGTAAAATGTTTACTACACTGATAGATTACTAAAGAATGGATTTTTGAAAGAACACCAAACATTTGATGATGGTGATCCACTTGAAAGTGCAAGTCCAAAGGTATTAGTGTTTGACTATATACGCTTTATACTATGTTTCATGTGAATGACACCACAATTGATATTGATAGATTCTTTTAAAAGAAAAAGGAATTGCTGAAAGAGAATCTATAAAATATTTGGCAGAAAATAAAAGGTTGGAGATGTCCAACTTAGGTATCTAGAAGATACACATGTTATGGCTGTATTCTTTGCTTGTTAAACAATGTGGTTCTTAGGTATTGGATACCGAATTGGTTGGTATGAAGTGTCATACAGGACAATGCAATTCATGAACTGCAATGGCCTAAGTAACTAGCAAGAGAATAAGTGATGATTTTCATCAAAAACAAATAAAGTGTTATTGTGCTTTTCGTTGACGTCAAACCTAGCCTTCACGATTTGTTTTAAATAATTGTTATTTTGTTCCGGTATTACGAGAACAATGGTTGTTCACATAATTACCGTATTCCATAAAGGATGGATGAACTTTTACAAGTCTAGTTGGAGAAATCACATCCATAAACACTATTGCTAAAATGTTGCAAGACAAATGATTGAAAGATCACTTATGAAGTGACATCGTTGTTTAAATTATATTGAAAAGAAAACATGAAGAAACTCCATGTTGATGGATTTTTGGAGTCTTTGATTTTGATCAATTGACGCTTGTGAGACTTTCCTCGCGATAACTTAAACTCCGTTCATAGGCCAAAGAGGAACGGATGACTAACTTATTGGATATTATGCATGTTGATGTATATAGTCCATTATGTGTAGCCATATGCGATGGATCTTTTTGCTTCATATGCTTTCTCCAGAAATTTAAGTAAATATATCTATATATTTACTTAATAAGGAAGAAATATGAAACATTTGAAAATTGTTCAAAGACTTTCAAGATGAAGTGAAAAATCATTGTAACAAGAAAATAAAAGAGTTTATGATTTGATCATAAAGGAAGATATTTGAGTTACAGGTTTAGCAAAACACCTAGGATTTCAGGAATTGTTCCATGAATTTGCATTTCCTGATAAACTAGAGGAGTATGGTATGTTCAAGAGATCAAATCAAACCTTGTTTGACATGATAAGATCAAGGGTGTCATTTATAAAACTATCATTATGTTTTAAGGATTGAAGCTTTAGAGACTACCGCTTTTACACGGAAAAGAGCACCATCGTGATCCGTTGAAATGACAGCATATAAGTTATGGTTTGGGATAAAACCCGAATTGTCTTCTTAAATTTTGGTATGTTATGCATAAGTAAAATGTTTACAACCAAAGTCGGATATGCACGTCTTTGTAGGTTATCCCAAAGAATTTGTTGGAAATTTCTCCATAACACCGAGGACAAAAGAGTTTGTCGCTTTGAACGTCAAGTTTCTTGAGAAGGAATTTTTTGAGAAAAGTTAAGTGGGAGGACAATAGAACTTTGATAAGGTTGTTGAACCTTAGCTATATGTGCTAAGTAGCGCAGCGCCGGAAAGTATCCCGGTGGTGGCCACAATGCTCATGGCTCCCGTGATTACAAAGGTTGTGATCACGAAGATTAGAGTTCCTATTGAACCGTGTGGGTCGGTAAGAATCAAATAGTGAGATTTGATAAACAAGTCGTTATTGTTTTGAAAATGATGAACCGACTACATGCAAAGAAGCGATGATAGGCCCCGACTCCATAAAAAGACTAGAAGTCATAGAATCCGTGATAGTATCCATACACGAGAAATCAAGTTTCTGAACTTGGAAGACCCTCCGGAAAGGCGTGAAGCCTATCGGTAGTGTTTGGATCTATAAAGACATGGATGTTTAACATCTATGAAATAGTCGACATGTCGGGAAGAACTTTACGAGAATGTTCAAGGAGTTGACTATGACAATATTTGATCTTTCATAGCGATATTTAGTATTAACAGATTAATGTAGCAACCACTACATATAATTTGGTATATGGTAGTTGAATAAACAAAACAAGGTTCTTCTAATAGAATGGTTACCTAGGACGTGTACATGACACGGTCCGAAGGGTTTTGTTAATTCAAAGGGTGCTAAAAGGGCATGCAAACTTCAATAGTTGAAGTAAGCATAGCGGAGTTGGAATCTTCACCATGATGAAAATGTTAAAGGAGTTTAATTTCATAGGAGATGATGAAGATGCTTGCATTTGCAAGAAATTAAGTGGGAGCACTGATACAAATTTCCAATACATTATGCAGAGTACATATGGTTGATTGGAAATGATGTATCTTTTTGACACAAGTTAATAATTTCATTAAAATAGGATTTTGATGAAAGACTTGGGCAAAACCAAAATATTTGGCATCAATGTCTATATGGATAGGTTGAGGCGCTAATATGGTTATGCCAGACGTACATATATAAGATAATAAAAGGGTTCAATATGGAAACAACAAGAAAGGTTCTTGCTACATGGAAAGGATTTATCAAGATTCAAGTGTTTCAACACTCGGTGACTAAAATCACATGAAGATTTTGATCGATTATACCGTGATATGTATATATCCAGAATGTCCTATGCTCTAAATGTTGTGAGCACATACCAGAATGATTCATAAGATGATCATTGGACAATAGTAAAGATATTCTTATGAGCTATGGAAGAACTAAGAATATATCATGTATAAGTGACAAATAGTTAAAGGTAGTTCATTGTAAAGTGTGACATTGATACTAGTTTTTTCACAAGATACAAATTAAATTTATCTCAATTTAGACTATGGGTGGCACAATGTAATGGAAAGGATGTTCCATGATGGATCTGGATAAGTTCCAAAGTTGACACATTGTGATGGATACTACAACAAAAGGCTAAGTATATGACTGCTATAGTAGCAGCAAAGGAGGGCAATTGTGTTAAGAAGTTTGTTATCAAACTAGGTGTGGTTCAAAGTGGGATAATACTATGAAGATATATTGTCTTACAATAATATCAACATATTTTAACCTGAACGAACTAAAGGTCTCACTAAAGGACCAAATTTATACAATGCCATCTCATTTGAGAATGAGTGATGCGTAGAGACGCAAAGACATGCAAATACACACGGACCTGAAAGTGCCAGATCTGGAGATTATGTTAACCACTAGCAAACGCATATATTCAAAACCTAGGTATTGTATATACAAGTTTACAAACTAGATTATTGACTCTAGTGCAAGTGGGAGACTAAAGGGAATATGCCCGAGAGGCAATAATAAAGTGGTTATTATCTTACTCCATGTTTATGATAAATGTTTATTTTGCATGCTATAATTGTATTAATTGGAAACTTTAATACATGTGTGTTTAATAAACAAAATGCAAAGTTCCTAGTACTGCCTCTCATATAAACTAGCTTGTTGATTAACAAGACGATCAAGGTTTCCTAATCATGGACATTGGATGTTGTTAATAACAAGGTCACAACATTGGTGGAATGATGTGATGAACATTCATCCGAAGTATAGCATTACGATCAAAGTCATGTTTATATTGCTATAACATCATACGAAGTAATCTTAGTCCTTAAACCATGAGATCATGTTAATTGCTAACACCGGAAGAGTATCTTGATAACATCAAACGTCACACCGTAACAGGGTGACTATAAAGGTGGGTTCAGTGCTACAAAGGTGTTATGTTGAGGCTCATGGATCAAGAGTGGGATTTGTCCATCCCGATGGCGGATAGATATACTCTGGGCCCTCTCGGTGATATCACATTAAGATAGCTTGCAAGCAAGTGATGTGATCACTAGAATGTTATATCACGGGAACAAGAAAAGAGTGCATGTCGGCAACGAGATCAAACTAGGTATGGAGATACCGATGATCGAATCTCGGACATGTAATATATCGCGATACAAAAGGATTTAGTTACTGTAACTACCTCGGACCCTACGCTCTAAGTTCAAGCCTGGATGAACCAAAAGTGGATAAGGGATTCTACAGCGGGGGCCCAGGGCCACCCATGTGTAGGCCCGTCGATTGCCCTATCCACTTCCAAGAACATCGGGACAAGAGCGAGCGGCGTAGTCGACAGGAAAAGAGATCAAATACATACACAAGTGAGTATGTATTCAAGCTACCTTACAACAGTTCTCAGAGCCATACCATCTAAAAGAAATAGAAATATTGCAATGCCATACGGCAAGATCCAAATATCCTAGATAGGGATAATAGTTTAGGATACCTTCTCATACATCAATCATCAGAGTATCAAGGGGAAACGGAAAACAAGATCCGAGTACGGATAAGAAGCAAATCGGCATAAGATGCCACATAAGTAAGCATATCCCGCCCACAGATCTCACGGATCCCCATCCCCGGAATCTCTACACCGAGTGGTCGTTGCCAACATCCTCTGTTTCTTCCACCCAGTATCCATCTTACGAATATACCTGTTCATCTGAATCAAAAAATTTATCGTGTGAGACCCTAGGGGTACTCAACAAGTCTTTATGCCTCTAAAGGGGACATATACCTGGGGTGACGCAATTGCAGCAAAAGATAAACAACTAACAAGTCTATAGATACTCGCTAACCATCCGCCTAACCAATGAAAGACGGATGTCCATTAATTAGAAACAACAGTTATAACAGTATAAAATAACAGATCCATCCTCCCTCTCGCTTAGCAACGAGTAGGCGAACAAACAACCCATCCGTTGGCAGTTTTATTAACCATTCCATGGGTATTGCACTAGTTACTAGTCAGGTATTTAGTCAAATTAAACATGGTACTTTAGTTATGCTTGTCTATGATCGAGAAACTGTGCTCCAAGTCGTCCATAACCGCGGACACGGCTTTTAGGAAGATTTACCCTGCAGGGGTGCACAAATAGCAACACACACACGATCAACCTCGGGAAAAACCAAATAAAACACAACGAGGCCTCACGACAATGCATTCACATGATTCATAAATAATTTTAGGGGGGCCACCCCACTAAGCTACCCACAACAAAGTTGGCCGGCTCTGATACGGACCCATCGTTTGCGTCAATGGCTGTAAATAACTAGGAACCCGAAAGTGTGACTAGGCTTGTCGATACCGCGAAAACACTCCGCATTCCAAAATAGTACAAGTGCTCCACGCACAATCGTAAATAAAGCAGTAAAGCATGGCATAAGTTCATGATAGTAATAAAGCCCCAAACTACTATGTGGCCCCAAGAAATAAAGTGTGAATCAAGCTCAAGCAAAGGGGGATTCATAGAGTCTTCCGTATGTGGATAGTGCGAATAGTCAAGGAACCTGAATCAAGTACTCGGGGTCCTACGGGACATAAGTGAGCTTAAAGAACCAAATAGCAGATAATGCTCACCGATACCTCTTTCATTAGTTCTCTACTCATATTAAGTTGTTTAGGTACCCCATTATCCAAGGACTCGCACAAACCCTACAAATGCAATTCTACGACTCGCCTGGCTCAAGCAACTCCTGTAGTAATGGCTCATGGGATGGAGGAACAAGCTTCGGTGGGGTTTAAAATTAAAGGCTATGCAATACTTGGGATTCAATTTAATGCAAACACGACTCAATGATGCAAGAGTAAGATAGAAGCATAGGTACTATATGTATGCAAGCATGTGGTAGTGCTTGCCTGGAAGCTCGGTTGAAGCGAAGGATGGATTGGGGTAGTACTCCTGGGATTCCTATAAATTCCCCTGCTCGGCGTCTATTCGAAAGAAGAACCAAACAAACAAGGGCCAACATAAATAAAGTACACAAGCATATAAATATAATATGACAAGCAAACAAGCATGCCATGATGAATGATGCACAATTTACATGGCAATAACGTAGCATGGCAAGGGTGAGGTGTGGGGACAATAAAATAGCACTTTCAGTATTTATTAGGCATATTTTAGTGGCATAACCATTCAGGTTTTGATAGTTATACATGATGCATGCTTCAAATGATATCATAGAATGCATAGTTAGAACGGGCTCGTCGCGCTGATCGATTTAGACATATTATTTGTTGAAATTGGAATTATGAAAATAAAGTTATGATTTATTTAAGATAAAGGCATTAAATGGTATTTTAGATTCTTTCGAAATTTTAACTTGTTCAAAAATTATCTTGGGATAGCATATTTGAATTCCTCGCATTTTTCTGATCAGAAAACATATATAACAAATATGATTTGGATTAACCAATTAAGAGTTATGATTTATTCATTTTAAAACCTTTATTTCATTTGGTACATAGGTGGAGTCAGGATGTCAGTGGTACAGGGAAGAAAACATACAAAAGGTTGGTCCAAAATTGCATCTGTTGTGATTTGAACCTAGGACCTCACAAAGGAGAATATATGGGCTCTACCAACTGAGCTGCTGGCGGCTTGTTGTTACTAGATGGGCCGCGATTTTCTTAAGGACCACAGACGAAGCGGGAGTACTAAAGAACAGCTTCAGATATATCTGAAGTTCGATACCGACGAACTCCAAGCCGAAGCGAACTTGCGGGGATGATAGTGGGTGTTACACAGCTCGGTTTTGGGTGATGTTTGAAGCCAAGGCTAGATGGTATATTCACCTGCAATTAAACACAAAAATTGTAGCCATAGGCCGATGGTGGCGCTCTCTAGATCACCGGAAACAGAGGTATAAAGATGTCAAAAACTGATGAAGTTTTCCAGTGTTTTCCTTCATCTTTCGCGGAAGCTTCCGAGAGATACAGAAGAAGGATTTGGGCGAGATTTCTGGCGTTAGAGAGAGGGTTCTAGGTGCTACGATGCAGAGCTTTTATATTCGTCTATCTCGCCGTGACAAACTTGAAAGCTGGAAAGGAACAGCGAGTATATCTGCAGTTGTGGACTGAATTTTGTCAAGTAAACGACGGAGAGATTTGCCTGACTTTCGAGATGATTTTTGATGGATTTAGACGATGGTTTTGGGCATACTATAGCTCGTTGGAAAGAGGGGACGACCGTCTACAACTTTTGTTCTCGTTGTATCCGAAGTAGAGCGACACAGGGACGACACCGACGAGATGATCAGGGGCTGGTACGTGGTTTTCGTACACTGCTGTCAGACGGCTGCTGGCGGCAAACTGCCCCTGCGCGCGTACTGGCGCAGCAGAGACGTCGGCGTGGCGTGGGCGGCTGCGGCAGTCGATGGAGGGGACAGAGGGGAGTGGGGCGAGACGCAGCTCACCGGGAGGTTTTCCTGTGCTCGCGGTCGTCGAAGGCGGCCGGGAGAGGTGACGGTCGTGGCCACCGCGGCGAGCGTGGCCTTGGAGTCCAGGAAGGAGAGCTCGGGTGCGTACAGCTCCTGGCACTTCATCTTGCTCCGCTTGACGAGGATGATGAGGCGCACCTCCTAGCCATGGTGGATGATCTCCGGCGTCGGCGGATTGACAGTGAGACAGGAAGGCCGTCGATGGGCAGTAGGTGGCCGGGGATAGGTTTTTGGTTGACCAGGGAGGTTGCTAACTTGGGAAGGAAGAAGGGATCTGGCCCTGGCGATGGATGGACTGGTGGGTGGAGGAGGGGGAGATAAGATCAGAGAAGGGAAGGGGAAGCACATGGGTTGCCACTTTTGCAAAAACTAGAGAGGGAGGGGTGCTCTCGGTGGATGGTTTCCTCTCTCTCTCTCTCATCTTGATCTTGATTGAGGGAAGGAAAAAGGGGACCAGACGGGTGAGCTGCTGCTACTAGGATAGGAGGAGCGATGCCAGGCCCCAGCTGCAAGCGAGGGGAAGAGAGGGGCGTGTCGAGGAGGACGCCATGTACATAGAGGGTACGAACAGGGAGAGGTGCCAGGTTCAGAGAGGGGTTTTGGGGTTGGGTATTTCTCAGGTTTAGCTAGAGAGAGTATATATACTAGTGTGTATGTGTATATGCACACATGGCTAGAATTTTGGGGAAAGAAGGAGATTCGAAAATGAACCAGAACAGTAACTAAAGGAACACAAGGAGGTTAGAAGGCAGATAAACAGCAGATCCTCCAAGTATTAACATACTTGGTTATTTGCAAGAATAAGAAGGAATGGCCATATTTTTGAGGATTGACACCAATATGATTTTTAGCAAGTGAAAGCATTTGGACTGTCTAGAATCTGCTGTAGGAAAAGAGAATGGAGATAACGCTAGCCATGTAAAATAGAGTCAAGAGGGAAACAAATAGGAAGGTAGGAAAAATGGTGCCCACAAAACAATCTGGGCATCTCAAAAATATAATAAGAGAAAAGGAAGAACAAGATCCATATGAATCTATATGTGAGCTAAGAATTAAAATGCCAAGATAAATATACAATGCCCACATATATAGGATATGGTAGAGATAGATGGTATCAAAAAGGAAGTTGGCATTATCAAGTTAGTAGGTGGAAAGATTTTAAAAGAGATGCCCTCAACTCAACTCAGGCATATTACAATAATCAAGAAACAATTACAATATATCAAGAAGCAAATTGTTAAAGAGACAATGCAATCTGAAGAGAAGAACCAAATGAAAAATAGGTTTTAATATGATACTCAAATGCAAAGTGGCATGATGACATGAGCATGATATTATGATGATGCATTAATTACTATGTAGGGGCAGTATTATATTGATTGAAACCATGTAGCATTACAATGTTAGACATTTGGGATGCTACAACTAGCGTTAAAGGTTCTCACAATCACAGAAGTCATCGTTGAATGTGTAGGAGTCAGTATGGATCTCCAGGTCCCGCTTCTGATTATTGATCTAAGAGGGGTCTCGATCATGTACGCATTATTCGCGAACCGTAGGGTGACACACTTAAGGGATACCGACACCATTTGGAGCAAATATGTTTCAGATAAAGATTTAAGAAAGCGCTGGAATTATTTCAATAGACACCGAAACTGTTTCGGGTGAAATTGCTGAAATTGGTTCTGCACGTAATATTAAAATGTTGGAGGGGGTTTTATGTGAATGTTTGTTAATTAAAGTAATTAACAAAATTCTGAATAAAATTAATAAAAGAGTTTTATTAAATGATAGAGCATTAAATTTGGAGAAATTTAATGCATTTAAAGTGGAGACTTTAAAAGAGAATGTGAAGGGGCATTTTAATGTGGAGGGCTTACCACCACATGAATGGGGGAGGTGAGGAGTCACCCTCCCATGGGGCGCCGACCATGGGGGAGGGGTACCCCCTCCTCCTATAAAAGGCCCCCCTCACACCCCTTCTTCCTTACACCTCCTCGTGAAGGATCTCTCTCCCCCTCTAGTATTTTTCCCCCATGGTCTCGGATTAGCGAGATACATGTTCCCGATGGTTTTATCTGGAAAGGAGTTGCTGCTTCCACTGCTTTGCTGGAGCGAGGGATGGAGGTTGTCGGGATACCGGATGTGTGTGCGATCACGGATGCACCGCTGCTTTGCGGTGCTGGACTTGGTGGTGCTGGACTTGCTGGAGCCAGATCTGATGGACGTGCTAGAGCCGGACCTGCTAGACTTCATCATGATCTTGAGATCGGCAAGTGTACGACTACATCATCCATGAGTTCCAACTCGTTAACAAAGCTTTGTTGTCTTCGAGAGTAAGTTCTCTATGGATGTATATCCACCCGGTGCTTGTATCTAGTAGATAGATCTTGGCGTATAGTTCCCACCGTAGGAAATTTTTGTTTTCTATGCTGCGAACCCAACAGTTCATTACAACCACGCTTGCAAAAACAAAAGGCTAGCAAACATTGCGACCTAGCACCTACACAAGTAAAGGGTTGGCAATCCTATCGATGCTCCGACAACTCCTCTAGAGGCACCGCCCCGATCTACTTGAGGTGGCGCGGGTAGTCGACACGGCACATCTCGGGGTCAAACGCAGACACAAATAAGCCTCTACCAGAGTAGCAAAACCAGAGCACCGAGCCCTACTAGATGCTATGCTCGGTGAGGAAGCGGTGCCAACCGTCAGTGGGGTACATCTCAAACGGTGAGAGGACCTCCACACTCACCTCCCACCTCTCATGACCACCAGAGTGGCACAACAGCATCTCCGGGGTGAGTTTGTCAACGATCCCAAGCGTGAACTGTGGAGGGAGCCGCACCCTCGCGAACCAATCCAGGCCCCTGTAACACCCTGTCCACTCCTGGGCCCGGGGGTTGTCACTCCTGGCAGCTTAATAGGATATCTAGACTGGCCCCACAGACCAACACTAGTCTTTTCTGCGCACTTTGTCCTCACTCGTGCGCACCCGGTTACCCACTTCCCGGTCGGTCACCCATCCTAGAATTGCTCTAGGCCAAGCACGCTTAACCTTAGAGTTCTTTTCGAATGAGCTTCCGGAAAAGAAGTTGCAACTTGTTGATATGGGTATCCTATCATTCCTATTAAGCCATGTGCCTGGATCTCACATACACCCACTCTTTAGAAGATCGATGCCCTCATCGATCAAGCACACCCCAGGAACGTTCCCTCTTGGCACGCGTCTGTGTGTCCAGTGCCGGCACATGTGCCATGCCGTGTCCACTCCGGGCCACACGCGCCATGCTCCACATGTCCCGCCACTGACCCGCACACACCCGTGTAATCGCAAGGGTCGGCTCTGATACCACTTGTAACACCCTGTCCACTCCTGGGCCCGGGGGTTGTCACTCCTGGCAGCTTAATAGGATATCTAGACTGGCCCCACAGACCAACACTAGTCTTTTCTACGCACTTTGTCCTCACTCGTGCGCACCCGGTTACCCACTTCCCGGTCGGTCACCCATCCTAGAATTGCTCTAGGCCAAGCACGCTTAACCTTAGAGTTCTTTTCGAATGAGCTTCCGGAAAAGAAGTTGCAACTTGTTGATATGGGTATCCTATCATTCCTATTAAGCCATGTGCCTGGATCTCACAGCCCCCGAGGAGGAGGATGAAATCGATGACCTGCGTGGGCTCAGGGTCATCTTCAATCTTAATAACGACGGGCAGAGGTGGCAGAGAAGGAAGCAGCGCGGGCTCCGAGACTCCACCGATCCCTCCGCCGTGTGCCTCGCACCTACCATGGACACTCCCGTGCGGCTGCCCCCGACCTCGCTTGACCGACACCTCCGCCTCAACCGCATCGACGCCTCGGGAGGAAGGGGCAAAACCGGGGATCACGACACAACCACCGTGCCTACCACGGCTGCTCTCGCACAGACACCCCCAACCACGCTTCACTGGCAGGCGTCCCGCTGCATCCGCCATCACAGATTTCCCCTTCTTGCTGGTTGAGAAGCACTTGGGCGCCATGGAGAGAAAGGGTTTTTTCTATGCTGGAAGTAGGAGAGAGGAACTGAAGGAGCAGAGGAGGTGGTGATAACAGGAGGGCAGCGTGCATGTGCTCCGATTTAACAGGACTGAGAGTCGCATCCTTGCTAAAAGAATATTCTTTTCTCCATGTATTTTAGTGTTGATGATAACTTCATTTGTGGTTTAGCCGTGTGCCTAAATTGTGGGTTTTATCTATGGACGGTTTAGTTGGTGGACTTCTCTCTAGAAGGAGCTTGAAGACAGTGGCTATTATTTGCACTTTTCCTTATCTTTGTTATAGGCTACCGTACTATCAAGAGGGGGTCCACCTTGGAAGGTTGTGGGAAATCACTGTTTCATGCACAGACCATATCAGCACATCCAAAGCCTTCCGAGTTTTCCTGTGAGAGAGAGATCCTTGAGGAGGTGGTGTGGTTTTTGCCCTGACCGGTAGTACCGGCCAGGCGCCAGTAGTACCGCCAGAGGTGTTTCAGGAGTTGATCGAGCGGTACTTCCGGTCGCGGTTTCAGTCCTAATTCCGGTGAAGTCAAAATTGATTCAGGAATACTTCTGTATTGATTGATCTATTTGATGGAATTAGTGTCGGAATTAGCACCGGTAGTACCGACCAGAAGTTTTGGCCCGGTTGAACTGGACCTTCTGGCCAGCGCTGACCAGTCCTAGATCCTCTGAGCGGTAGTACCGCTCCCTGCCCGGTAGTACCGGTCAACACCTAGCGTCCCGGTAGTTTCGACCCTAATTCCGCTCTAAGTTCTGGTAACTGGCAATTCGGTTCAGATATTTCTCTGTATCAAAGTGTCCTTTTATCAGTAGTTGGATCGGAACTAGGACTGGTAGTACCAGTCAGTTTGTGGGGCCTGCTGAACTGTCAAATCCGACCGTTCCGTGGAGCACCTTCGGATAGCTAGGAGTCGCTCGCCAGAACTACCGGCCCACCACCGATAGTACCGGTGGTGTCGGGGAGGGGCAGAATCTGCCCGTTTGGAGGAGGCCTATTTAAGGCCCTCTTCTTCCTCCTCTCCCCTTATCTCTTCATTTTCTCTCTCCTCCATTAATACAAGAGCTTGACTTGCCTAGATCTCTCTCCCTACCCACTCAAACCTCTTGATCTTTTGAGGATTGGGACAGGTGACCTAGATCTACACTTCCACCAAAGAAATTGTGATTCCCCCCCACATCCTTAGTGGATCTTGTTACTCTTGGGTTCTTGGAACCCTAGACGGTGTAGGGCATCCTCGAAGCTGGGGAAATTGTTGTGAAGCTTTGTGGTGTTGTTGAGGTCCTCCAATTGAATTGTGGAGTCTTCCTTCAACCTTGTTGTAAAGGTTTCGGTTGGCGCCTTCAAGGTCACCAGCTAGTGGATTGTGAGGCCACCTTTGTGGTGGTTCTCACCGGAGAAGAAGGTGAGGCCTTTGTGGCGCTCGGGTGACCTTGTGTGGCCCCGACACCTCTCCAACATAGACGTAGCTTCCTTGGAAGTGAACTACGGGAATTACATCTCCGTGTCCCCTTACCGGTTTATTCGTTCCTGTCCTTTACTACTTGCAATTACCGTCTTGTTTACTTCTTGTATCATTTGCCATATAGGTTGTTCATCTAGTTGCATCTCTAGTGAACTTTACTTTGTGCAAAGCCTAAAATTGCAAGAAAAGGATAAAATTTGGTAGTCTCCTATTCACTCCCCTCTAGTCGACCAAAGTTGGGCCTTTCACTCGCGCTGGACGTGTGGCATTAACTACGGGCCTTTTCCCACGCGCTATTGCATCGTGGGGGAGGTTCCTTAGACGAAACAGATTTGGTTGCATCCCATGGCCGCCAGGAACCCATTGTTCAGAGTGAACGGTGGAGATGCGCACCGGGGCAGTTCCTTGTCAGCCAGAGTGGCGGACGAACCCATCGCCCGATAGGGCCCTTGCCCCTTCGTGTCTTTGAGGGGACACGTGCGTGGCAAGCACCCGGGGCTACTATCAGAGTCCTGGCACCCAGGGTACCACGATACTATGGCCGCTGGACCCACCACCCGGGCCACGATGCCCACTATGAAGGAGGGGCCCGGTAGAAGCAGCCTCCGGAGGGAACCCCAAGGCCGCTGCTCCCATAGGAGCCTCAAACCTCCACCCCAGGTAGCACAACCTCGCTCGGGAGGCTGATACGCGTAAAAGGGGAGCCTCGCAAGGCTCCCCTACCCATGCCTAGGCTTCAGATACTCTACCTCGACCTAGAGTTGTTCCTCTGTTGGTGGCCATGTCCAGCATCGGCGTGGACACCCTTCTCTAGCTCGGGAAGCAACTCGTCCTCGCGCCTTGGATCATGTTCGCAATATTGCCAAGTACCTGGTTGTTTGATGTTTGCGTCGGGTGACCCTTTATTGTTTTCATGTAAGCCCAGAGTGCGTGTCTCCTTGTTGTGTTGCTCTGGTGCTGACGTGTGATGTGGTGCCTGGATGAAGTGGTGATGTTCAGGTTGTTATTCATGCTCTTCTTGCAGACAAGAGCTAAAAGAAGACAACAACCTTAGTGGTGCTACTTCGACACGGATGATGATCCACATTCGTCACTTAAAAAATATGAACAACAAGAACTCTGACATGGAATCCAAAGATAATTACGCCGAATCTCCTGAGCTCCTTCATAGATCCGATGGTCGAGACCCCGATCCCAGAACTCGAAGGCCGAGCCCAAACCCCTCCAAATCCAAGATCTCCTCAGCCAACGTGCGACCCTTATCCCGTCCCAATTTTATAAATTGATATACAACTTGTTGCACATTAAATTGTTCATGCTTGCACACATATTATGATGTTTGAGGTATTTTGTCTATTAACCTAACAATTAAATATGGAGCGTATGTGCGGGATATTTTTGTCTTATCTCAACTCCATTTAAATTGTATAGCTCATTTATGTCTTGCTCTTGCCATGTTAACAACATTCAATCCATGGTGTAGACAAATAACTCCAAATCTAATTAATTGTCAGACTTCTGATTCCAATTAATATTGTTAGATGCATCACGTCCTTTTGCCATGTCATGCATCATATCATGAACATGCCGGATCTTCCGCCATAGCATTAAATATTGCTTCGCTTGTCCTTTCTAGTGCTTGCTTCTTCCCACATAGGCGTGAGTTGATGCGAGTTGCGACAAGCCTTTGGATATCCTACATTGTTCTCAAGCGAGCATTTCCCCCTTCTACCTATTTTGCATTTATAGTCTTTACTTTCCCCTTTGTCTATTACTATCCTTATTGTCGATGCTTTAGTACTGTCCCTTTATCTACCCGCTCTGCTATATTTCCTTGGTTATACTATTTCCTTGTTTGATTAGCTAGCTTTGTCCTTGCGAGTCATCGGCATGCGTAGTACCGCTCCCACGTAGGCGGAACTTGATATCTGGATAATGTAATTAATATGGATATTAATCTAATGTTGTTGGTAATTGGCTTCACCTAATGATCAAGCACCAACAACGACCACTTTTGGGGTCTGCTTGAGTTGACATAGGAACCGTTCGTTCTATGATACTAGTTTTGAGAATATCGCACTGACCAAATGTGGGGGCCTCTAGGATCTCCCCTCAACTACTGGAGCTATTTGTTTATGTAGAGGGTCACAAAATTGGTTTTCCATTTCATGCATACACATAATATGTCCTCGGACATGGTTACTATGATATGTATTCGGACTTGGTGATGATATGATATTTGTTGGACAGTCAGCATGCATACATAAAACGTGGTATGGCCGAGAGGTCATATTCCATATTGGAGCTCTGATCCTTCTCGACTATAGACACAAACGTTGTGCCACCTTGAGAATCGGTCAGGCCTCTTGGTTGGATAAAACACAGTAGGTGATGCATATGGATGCTTGCGTAGTTATGAGATAGTTCTTATTGTAGATTTAGAAGGCACACGTAATATGTTGCCTAAAGGGCTGAACATTAATTTGGGTATAGTAGCGCACCCCTGTAGGGTAAATCTTTTCTAGAAGCCATGTGTCCATGGTTATGGATGCCTCAGGAGTACAATATCATGATCATAGACAACTCCACTAATTCCTTGCCCTAATATTATGACTATTAACTAGCCTTATCAACTAAACAACTACTTAACTAAAATTGCAACTGTGTGTGTTTCGTGGGACTATTTCCTCGACTGTTTTTGAGGGAGAAAGCCTCGGATGGGTTATGGCTTGTGTTATATTCTTATTATCGTGTAGTGCTCTTATCTCGCTCTAATAGCCAAAGTTGTAGCATGTCTCTATAGGTTAGATAGTGCATGCTTTGCTGCTATTGAGCCTACCATACCCATGTAGGCGAGAGATGCAGAATTCTAAGACTCACCGTGTACTGGCCTTAGTACTGACCGCTCTCCTTTTCCTTTGCCCTTTGTCAGCACTCCTTTGGTTTTGGACAGGTATGTGATCAACGGCGTTAGCAAAGTTACCATTCTGGCTTGGCCTGGGCAGGGTTATCATGACCATTTGGTTATTCTTCAGGACTCTTAGTCCCATTTGGTTCTTATCTACACTCGGATACTATTTGCTTTAATCGTGATTTGTATATTTGTGTTGTATCTTTTGTATTCTTGGCTTGTTGGAATTGTTGTTGTATATATATGTTTATTATGGATTCAATTATAAACTATTGTGATATAACTACTTGTAATAAAATCCACCCACACGAAAGTGTCTGGTGGGCATCTTTGAATCGCTTTTATGTGGATTTTGGCGAAAATACAAAAACCTGCATAGACCTGATTCAGGGGCATTACATGTGCTATCCAACATGTCCATTTTATTGTGGAAGTTGGCATTATCGAGTTTGTAGCTCCCTCGTGAGCTTGATTGAGCTTTATGGATGTTGCTCATCATAGATTCTTCATATATGTCCTCAATAGTTCCGGAGTCCCTAGACATGATTCACAAGACCAAGTGATGTATAAGAAAGTGGTAGTGGATGTTAGGGAAACAACATCAAACCTTAGTTTACCTTGAAATATAGTATTGTGCAAGTGGCCACACTTGAGAGTAATAAAACCAAGTAAAGTGAAGTGACAAAGCAACCTAAACCCAAGTACACAACTGTTGGGTCCGCAGCATAGAAAACAAAAAAATTCCTACGATGAGAACTACACGCCAAGATCTATCTACTAGGTATAGAGCAACGGGTGGACATACATCCAACGAGAACTTACCCTCGAAGAAAACGAGTTTTGTTAACGAGTAGGAACTCGTGGTTGATGTAGTCGTACACTTGCCGATCTCAAGATCGTGAGGAAGTCCGAGCGCCGCAACTCAGCAGCGCATCCGTACTCGCACACACGTTCAAGCCACTGGAACCTCCACCTCCTCGCTCCAGCGATCCAGCGGAAGCAGCAACTCCTTCTAGACAAAATGCCACTAGGAACATGTATCTCGCTAATCCGAGACCATGGGGGAATAATTCTAGAGGGGGAGAGAGATCCTTCACAAGGAGGTGTGTGGATGAAGGAGTGAATGGGTGGCCTTTTATAGGAGGAGGAGGGTACCCCCTCTCTCCATGGACGGCGCATGGGGGTGACCCCTCGCCTCCCCCATTCATGTGGTGGTAACCCCTCCACATTAAAATGCCTCTTCACATTCCCTTTTAAAGTCTCCACTTTAAATGCATTAAAATTCTCCAAGTTTAATGCTCTCTCATTTAATAAAACTCTTTTATTAAATTTATTCAGAATTTTGTTAATTACTTTAATTAACAAACATTCACATATAGCCCCTTGCAATATTTCAATATCACATGCAGAACCACTTTCTGCAATTTCACCCGAAACAATTTCCGGTTTCTATTGAAACAATTCCCGCGCTTTGCAATTCTTTCGTCTGAAACATATGTGCTCCAAAAATGGTGTCCGGTAACTCTTAAGTGTGTCACCCTACGGTTCGCAAATAATGCAGACATGATCGAGACCCCTCTCCGATCAATAATCAGTAGCGAGACCTGGAGATCCGTACTGACTCCTACACATTCAACGATGACTTATGTGATCGTGAGAAACTTTAACGCTTGTAACTAAATCCCTTTGTCTCGCGATATATTACATGTCCGAGATTCGATCTTCGGTATCTCCATACCTAGTTTGATCTCGTTGCCGACATGCACTCTTTTCTCGTTCCCGTGATATAACATTCTAGTGATCACATCACTTGCTTGCAAGCTATCTTAATGTGATATCACCGAGAGGGCCTAGAGTATATCTATTCGTCACCGGGATTGACAAATTCCACTCTTGATCCATGAGCCTCAACATAACACGTTCGTAGCACTGAACCCATCTTTATAGTCACCCTGTTACGGTGTGATGTTTGATATTATCAAGATACTCTTCCGGTGTTAGCAATTAACATGATCTCATGGTCTAAGGATAAAGATTACTTCGTATAGTGTTATAGCAATATAAACATAATGACTTTAATCGTAATGCTATACTTCGGATGAATGTTCATCACATCATTCCACCAATGTTGTGACCTTGTTATTAACAACATCCAATGTCTATGATCAGGAAACCTTGATCATCTTGTTAATCAACAAGCTAGTCTATAAGAGAGACATAACTAGGAACCCTTTTGTTTATTAAACACACATGTATTGATGTTTCCGATCAATACAATTATAGCATGCAAAATAAACATTTATCATAAACATGGAATAAGATAATAACCACTTTATTATTGCCTCTCGAGCATATTCCCTTCAGTCTCCCACTTGCACTAGAGTCAATAATCTAGTTTGAAAAACTTTGCGTATTGAACACCTATGGCTTTCTGGTGTTGCATATACGCTATTGCTAGTGGTTAACATAATCTCCGGATCTGACCGTTTCAGGTCCGTGTGTATTTGCATGTCTTTGCGTCTCTACGTATCACTCATTCTCAAATGAGATGGCATTGTATAAATTTGGTCCTTTGGTGAGACATTTAGTTCGTTCGGGTTAAAATATGTTGATATTATTGTCACACAATATATCTTCATAGTATTAGCCCACTTTGAACCACACCTAGTTTGATAACAAACTACTTAACACAAATGCCCTCCTTTGCTGCTACTATAGTAGTTATATACTTAGCCTTTTGTTGTAGTATCCGTCACAATGTCTCAACTTTAGAACTCATCCAAATCCATCATGGAACATCCTTTCCATTACATTGTGCCACCCATAGTCTAAATTGAGATAAATTTAATTTGTATCTTATGACAAAATTAGTATCAATGTAACACTTTACAATGAACTACCTTTAACTATTTGTCACTTATACATGATATATTCTTAGGTCTTCCAAAGCTCATAAGAATATCTTTACTATCGTCCAATGATCATCTCATGAATCATTCTGGTATGTGCTCATAACATTTAGAGCATAGGACATTCTGGATATATACATATCATGGTATAATCGATCAAAATCTTCATGTGATTTTACTCACCAAGTGTTGAAACACTTGAATTTTTGATACAATCCTTTCCATGCAGCAAAACCTTTCTTGTTGTTTCATATTGAACCCTTTCAATATCTCATATATGTATGTCTGGCACAACCATATTAGCGCCTCAATCTATCCATATAGATATTGATGCCTAATATTCCGGGTTTGCCCAAGTCTTTCATCGAAATCTCATTTTAATGAAATTCTTAACTTGTGTCAATACAAGATACATCATTTCCAATCAACAATATGTCCTCTACATAATGTATTAGAAATATGTCTAAGCGCTCCCACTTAATTTCTTGCAAATGCAAGCATCTTCATCATCTCCGATGAATTTAAACTCTTTTAACAGTTTCATCATGGTGAAGATTCCAACTCCGCTATGCTTACTTCAACTATTGAAGTTTGCATGCCCTTTTAGCACCCTTTGAATTAACAAAACCCTTCGGACCGTGTCATGTACACGTCCTAGGTAACCATTCTATTAGAAGAACCTTGTTTTGTTTATTCAACTACCATATACCAAATTATATGTAGTGGTTGCTACATTAATCCGTCAAGACTAAATATCGCTATGAAAGATCAAATCTTGTCATAGTCAGCTCCTTGAACATTGTCGTAAACTTCTTTCCTACATGTCGACTATTTCATAGATGTTAAACATCCATGTCTTATTTCTTTATAGATCCAAACACGACCGATAGGCTTCACGCCTTTCTGGAGGGTCTTCCAAGTTCAGAAACTTGATTTCTCGTGTATGGATACTATCACGGATTCTATGACTTCTAGTCATTTTATGGAGTCAGGGCCCATCATCGCTTCTTTGCATGTAGTCGGTTCATCATTGTCAAAACAATAACGACTTGCTTATCAAATCACACCATTTGATTCTTACCGACCCACATGGTTCAATAGGAACTCTAATCTCCGAGATCACACCCTTTGTAATCACGGGAGCCATGAGCCCACCGGGACACTTTCTGGCGCTGCGCTACTTAGCACATATAGCTAAGGTTTAACCTTATCAAAGTTCTATTGTCCTCCCACTTAACTTTTTCGCGAAAAATCCTTCTCAAGAAACTTAACGTTCCAAGTAACAAACTCTTTTGTCATCGGTGTTATGGAGAAATTCCCAACAAATTCTTTGGGATAACCTACAAAGACGTGCTTATCCGACTTTGGTTGTAAACATTTTACTTATGCATAGCATAGAAAAATTTAAGAAAAGACAATTCGGGTTTTATCCCAAACCATAACTCATATGGTGTCATTTCAACGGATCACGATGGTGGTCTTTTCAGTGTAAAAGCGGTAGTCTCTAAAGCTTCAATCTTTAAAACATAATGGCAGTTTTATAAATGACACCCTTGATCTTACCATGTCAAACATGGTTTGATTTCATCTCTCGAATATGCCATACTCCTATGGTTTATCGAGAAACACAAATCATGGAACAATTTCTCAAATCTTAGGTGTTTTGCTAAACATGTAACTCAAATATATTCCTTTATGATCGAATCATAAACTCTTTATTTTCTTGTTACAATGATTTTCCACTTCATCTTGAAAGTCTTTGAACAATTTTCAAATGTTTCATACTTCTTCCTTATTAAGTAAATATACAGATATATTCACTCAAATTTTCGGAGAAAGCATATGAAGCAAAACGATCCATCGCATATGGCTACACATAATGGACTATGCACATCAGCATGCACAATTTCCAATAAGCTAGTCATCCGTTCCTCTCTGGCCTATGGACGGAGTTTCAATTATCTCGAGGAAAGTCTCACATGCGTCAATTGATCAAAATCAAAGACTCAAAAATTCCATCAACATGGAGTTTCTTCATGTTTTCTTTCCAATATAATTTAAACAACGATGTCACTTCATAAGTGATCTTTCAATCATTTGTCTTGCGACATTTTAGCAATAGTGTTTATGGATGTGATTTCTCCCACTAGACTTGTAAAATTTCATCCATACTTTATGGAATACGGTAATTATTTGAACAACCATTGTTCTCATAATACCGGAACAAAATAACAATTATTAAAACAAATCTTGAAGGCTAGGTTTGATGACAACGAAAAACATAATAACACTTTATTGGTTTTCGATGAACATCATCACTTATTCTCTTGCAAGTTACTTAGGCCATTGTAGTTCATGAATTGTGTTGTCCTGTATGACACTTCATACCAACCAATTCGGTATCCAATACCGGTATCCAATACCTAGAACCACATTGTATAACAAGCAAGGAATACAACCATAACATATATATCTTCTATATTCCTAAGCTGGACATTTCTAACTTTTTATTTTCTGCCAAATATTTTATAGATTATATTTCAGCAATTCCTTTTTCTTTTAAAAGAATCTATCAACATCAATTGTGGTGTCATTCACATGAAACATAGTATAAAGCGTATATAGTCAAACACTAATACCTTTGAACTTGCACTTCGAAGTGGATCGCCATCATCAAATGTTTGGTATTCTTTCAAAAATCCATTCTTTAGTAATCTTTTAGTGTAGTAAACATCTTAATTACATCTTCTATTCATCCTTATCATGACAACTTTCATGATCAAGCTACTATAGCTTATAAGGAAGAATGACGAGTATAATTTTAGTTCCCAAAACCTTTTGGGAGATCCAGATGCTTAGCATCTCCATCCTTCACAAATTATCATACAATATGAGAACATGTATTTTGCTAAATTATACTCTATCATAATGCAACCAAAAACATTGTTTCAGATATCACAATATCTTTCACACATGATGGTTTCTGAAACAATTTTCAGCTCCTAGATAATCTTGATATTAAAACAACTTTTGAATATCAATAATCATGGAGGCAAACATGATACTTTAGATACTAACATTGGAATTCTTACTCTTGATTTAATACTACTTATTAAACTTCATGGAGTAAATAGAGTTTGCTGAAAGTTTGCAATAGGACTTATAAACTTTAAATTGACATTCAAAACAATACGATACCAGTTCGTAAAGTAAATATCCAGAATTCTATAGTTCTATTATCTCAATTAAAACTAAGCATAAGGTAGTGAACAGACGCCAATGCCTACAACAAATTATGCAAATTCACTTCGATTTAGTTTATGACAAATTGAGTTCGACTAATCCAAATTACTAATGAACTCCCACTCAAAAACGACATCTCTCGTGCCTTTTTGGTGATTACATGAACCAAATCCACTACACCAAGTCCAATCATCACGTGAGTCGGTGTAGCTTCAAAGGCGAGCATCAATATGGGCATCATATCAACTATATGGCCCATGCTTAACCTTTCGGTCCGTGTTCCGAGGCCATGTCTGTACATGCTAGGCTCGCCAAGTAAGAACCTTAGTACTCGCGTGTGTAAAACTGTCTTACACCCGTTGTATGAAAGCGTAGAGTCGAGTACACCCAATCATCACGTGATGTCTCGAAACACGATCCATAGAACGGTGCATACTTAAGGAAGAACACATTTTATCTTGATATTTAAATGAGGGATCATCTTACAATGCTACCAAAAGCGCCAAACTAGCAGTATAAGATGCTAACATCTAATGTGTAAAGTGAGATGATATGGTCCATGCATTTGATCTCTATCATTTGCATCGTGGTATGATCTCTATCATTCCTTTGTGTGTAAGGCCAAGGTCTATGGAACTTACACGTTGAGTGTGTTGTAAGAGTATCTATCATACATCTACTTACAACAATACCATATCAAGACACTAGCCCAGCAACGATCTAAACTAGACGCCTCTAATTTATCAATTGCAAGTTTTACGTGGCGTAGGGCTTTCGGAGATAGAACCGTTCTTACCTACGAACATGGAACCACAATGAGGATAACCAAGTTATTAGCAACTCGTTGTAAATCAGATATTGACTATAGTAGGAAAGACAGACACCCGCCAGCCACTTATGCAAAACAAGTTGCATGTCAGTCGTGGAACCGGTCTCATATACGATGACATGTAAGGTTGGTCCGGGCCGCTTCATCCCACTATGCCACCAATATCCAAAATACATAGAAGGTGCAATAACATGACCATCATCGCCCACATATAAACATATGTGTACTACCCGTGCAAAACACCTACGCATAGATCAGGCTCTGATACCACTGTTGGGTCCACAACATAGAAAACAAAAAAAATCCTACGATGAGAACTACACGCCAAGATCTATCTACTAGGTACAGAGCAACGGGTGGACATACATCCAACGAGAACTTACCCTCGAAGACAACAAGTTTTGTTAACGAGTAGGAACTCGTGGTTGATGTAGTCATACACTTGCCGATCTCAAGATCGTGAGGAAGTCCAAGCGCCGCAACTCAGCAGCGCATCCATACTCACACACACGTTCAAGCCACTGGACAACCTCCACCTCCTCGCTCCAGCGATCCAGCGGAAGCAGCAACTCCTTCCAGACGAAATGCCACCGAGAACATGTATCTCGCTAATTGAGACCATGGGGGAATAATTCTAGAGGGGGAGAGAGATCCTTCACAAGGAGGTGTGTGGATGAAGGAGGGAATGGGGGCCTTTTATAGGAGGAGGGAGGGGGTACCCCCTCTCTCCATGGCCGGTGCACGGGGGGTTGACCCCTCACCTCCCCCATTCATGTGGTGGTAACCCCTCCACATTAAAATGCCTCTTCACATTCCCTTTTAAAGTCTCCACTTTAAATGCATTAAAATTCTCCAAGTTTAATGCTCTCTCATTTAATAAAACTCTTTTATTAAATTTATTCAGAATTTTGTTAATTACTTTAATTAACAAACATTCACATATAGCC
This sequence comes from Avena eriantha, assembly GCA_910589775.1. Taxonomy (NCBI): domain Eukaryota; kingdom Viridiplantae; phylum Streptophyta; class Magnoliopsida; order Poales; family Poaceae; genus Avena; species Avena eriantha. The sequence continues at coordinate 347,499,580 of OU342741.1, forward strand.
CCTTGCAATATTTTAACATCACATGCAGAACCACTTTCTGCAATTTCACCCGAAACAATTTCCGGTTTCTATTGAAACAATTCCTGCGCTTTGCAATTCTTTCATCTGAAACATAGGTGCTCCAAAAATGGTGTTCGGTAACTCTTAAGTATGTCACCCTACGGTTCGCGAATAATGTAGACATGATTGAGACCCCTCCCCGATCAATAATCAGCAGCGGGACCTAGAGATCCGTACTGACTCCTACACATTCAACGATGACTTCTGTGATCATGAGAACCTTTAACGCTTGTAACTAAATCCCTTTGTCTTGCGATATATTACATGTCCGAGATTCGATCATCGGTATCTCCATACCTAGTTTGATCTCGTTGTCGACATGCACTCTTTTCTCGTTCCCATGATATAACATTCTAGTGATCACATCACTTGCTTGCAAGCTATCTTAATGTGATATCACCGAGAGGGCCCAGAGTATATCTATCCGTCATCGGGATTGACAAATTCCACTCTTGATCCATGAGCCTCAACATAACACGTTCGTAGCACTGAACCCATCTTTATAGTCACCCTGTTACGGTGTGACGTTTGATGTTATCAAGATACTCTTCCGGTGTTAGCAATTAACATGATCTCATGGTCTAAGGATAAAGATTACTTCGTATAGTGTTATAGCAATATAAACATAATGACTTTATCATAATGCTATACTTCGGATGAATGTTCATCACATCATTGAACTAATGTTGTGACCTTGTTATTAACAACATCCAATGTCTATGATTAGGAAACCTTGATCATCTTGTTAATCAACAAGCTAGTCTATAAGAGAGGCATAACTAGGAACCCTTTTTGTTTATTAAACACACATGTATTGATGTTTCCGATCAATACAATTATAGCATGCAAAATAAACATTTATCATAAACATGGAATAAGATAATAACCACTTTATTATTGCCTCTCGGGCATATTCCCTTCAACAACACACAAAAGGATTATGGTGGATAGGTATGCAAAGTGGCATGTCAAAGAAACAACCCGAAATCAAAATATTATAATGGAAAGTAAAGAACCACAATGATCACAAATCCAAACAAGTCAATTCACAATAAAAAGGAATTATGTTCAAGGAAACACACACATCAGGATAAATGGGACTTGCGCGATGGACAAAATGAGCTAAGAACTACGCAATTACCTAGCGAAGACTATAAGCTTGTGCCACACAAGTGCAAGGAGAGACGCTAGTTCGATTGTATAAAATTGGTGGGCTACAAAATTTGCACAATAAGTACTACACCTACATGATGTTCATCGAGCTTGTGCTTCCCCTATTCTATGAGGAACTTGTTTCTTTCATTTTCTTTCCGTTTTCTATATTTTCTCTCTCTTTGTTTCACTCTTTTTTTTTCACTTGCCTCTTCCTTATGTCAACAACTATACAAGATACCTATATGAGATAGTTCTCACAACTTTTGCTCGAAATTCTACAAGGTATCAAATGTGAAAATCCCAAGCAATCATAGTAGTAACTATTCCCAATAGGTATTTGTTGGTCACAAAGATAGTGTAGTTTACAAGGAATGCAAGTGGAGAGAAGTTGCAGAATGTTATACCTTTCATCGTCGATCTTCGCCCTTTATTGTTGTATTCGGCCCTGCTCATGGAATTTTTAGAAAGCAGATAGCATGAAAAAAAAAGATGATGATGTAGAGCTCCTTGTCCTCTTCAAAATGAGCTAAACAACACGAAAATCTGAGTTCGAATGCAAAAAATATGCTCAAAACGGTGTGGAAGGTAAAGCTGTCAGCAACATTTCGGCCTGCACCAGAAATTTTCTATTTTGCCAGATCTGGCGCCGGAACTAATGCCAGGAATTTTTGAAATTACTATGAGAATTCCAGTGGATGAGAACTTGCGCCAAAAATTGCAGAAATTCCGATGGCACCGGAAACGACCCGGGAAACACGGAAATCGTGATTTATGCGAAAAAACGCGATGGAAAACTCAAGATCCGAGGGGAAAATGATGGAATTGGTCTATGGGAACGCAAAGGAAGGTAGATCATCAAGTTTAGAAAGTAATCCACAGACCAAAACCTACCAACACGCATTCAAATCTCAGATCGATCCAAAACACGAAATTGGGCTATTTTTGGTGGAATTTTTAAATTTATGGGGAAAAGACCAAATCAATGAGAAACACGTGGCTACCAAAAACTCCTGATACCATGTGATAGGGGTTAACCTCAAGGGTGGCTCGATCTTTACGGATCTCGTGGTCAAATCGATAGGAAATGCGAGGGGAAGGGGAAGGTAGCATAAGCGAACACCTTGCGAAGAACACAATGAGCACACACAAATAAAACATGATACAAGACCTATTGCTCCCTCCGGCGATCACTAGTCTGATAGAATCCTCGCAAGCAGAGATCAGCCAATGTGCTCCCATTAATCCACATCGGAGAGGGAACAACACCTCGGAGGTTTTTTGATAACTTTATTAGAGCCAACTCAAAGTAAAGACCTTGTATAACTAAGGATGCTCAAAAGCCAAATCCATAGAGGTGGGTGATGATAGAAGGTTCCCTCATGAAGGGAAGGAGACATAACTAGAAGTGACCCATATTAGGGGTTTCTAGTCTAACATCTATGTCTCCGGAATAAGGGGAGCCATAGGGGCTATTTATAGTACTTGGGGCAAAGGGTTAGGTAAAGGAAATATTTCAGGACATAAAACCCAGATTCTATGCTTAGATAGTGTTTCCTGCGGTAAGTCTGGTGACGTTGGGTTTGGCGCCAGATTGGTTCCTGTGGGCATCGGGTTGGTCCAGTGGTCGCCGAACTGGGATAGTGGTGGCATTTTCGGTGGGAGTCAAGGACCGCCGGGACCAGCGCTAGATCTGGCGCCGGAATGAGCAAGGCAGTTCTAGTGGCAGGTTCAGTAGCGCCGGTTTGTCTGCCGAAATGTGTCTACTTCTTCCGTCTCCTCTACCAAGCCACCGTCTTTTCGGGCTTGAGGTTCCGAGCTTCCTCCCTCATCTCCGTACTTGGCGTTGTGAACCTACCATGGTCATAGGACACAGTATGAAGTAGTATACCATTCAGTAGGGTAGAAAAGTGGACTCTCATAGAGGATAGGATTCACCTTTGAGGTCCATGACGACTTAGGATAAGTTGGAGACCTTGATATGGTAATGACCGTAGGTCAGGCGATATCAGACGGTACCCGAGACCTAGCCTCCTCATATAGAGTCTACGAGGGACTGCCGGGGAGGATATGAAAACTCTCACCACATACATGCCAGATCTAATCTACGCAACCATAGCCTTCTTGGCACCATTGTAACCTTTAGTTTCTCCATCAATCAAGAACAGACAAGCAGAAGTAGGGTTTTCTCTCCAGGAGACTGAACCTGGGTAAACTCGTTTCCCATTGTTTATCTGTTAGCAGACGAAGTCTCCAGCGCATACCTCATCACCGAAAACCCAAGTCCATAAACCATGGGTATTGTCGTGGAGACCCCACGTCATCTAGGAAAAAAGCAACATATACTACATCCGCAATCCGGATCGAAGGTATCATTTGCCAACAGTGATTATGATGGATATAGACATTATCTTTACTAGAAAATTCTAGCAAAAAATATTCAAGGCACTAAACAACAAATTGCATGTCAGCGCTTCATATCACCCCCAAATAGATGAGCAAACAAAGAGGGTAAATCAGTGTCTAGAGAATTACCTCAGGTGCATGTCTCTTGTCTCACCAAAGAAATGGCATTCCTTTCTCTCACTAGATGAATGGTGGTACATCACTAGCTTCCACACTTCCCTCAAGATGACCCCATTTCAAGATCTCTACGGATTTCCACCCCCCACAAGCAGCTTAGATGTTCTTTGTTGATGAATCTATTGATGATGCACAAACATTGTTGGCTAGAAGGGAAGAAGCAAACAAAGTCATCAAAACAAATCTCCAACATGCACATGACAAAATGGTTCACTTTGCTGACAAGAACAAAAGTAAAAAAGAGCTGCAACTAGGAGACATGGTCTACCTAAAAATACAACCCTACAAGCACTCCTCTCTAAGCATACACAGATGTATCAAACTACACTCCAAATTCTATGTCCCTTTCAGAATATTAGAGAAAGTTGGAAAAAATAGCATACAAGCTCTTATTACCTGATAGTTGTCATCTCCATCCAACATTCCATGTTAGTCAGCTAAAGAAGCATGTTCGACCTATAGCAGTCCCAACCCTTTCTCTTCCTCTAGTAGATGACAGTGGTGTAACTAAAACTAGACCTAAAGTTATCTTGCAGAGAAAACTAGCACCAAGGAAACATGGTAATTAACTTTTATTCAGCGCCAGCCTTGAGGACAAGTTTGTTCTCAAACTAGGGGTATTGTCAGGCTCTAATCTGAATCTACTGGAGATAATCACTCCTGACCATCCTCCTACCATCTAATGGCTGTCATGACTTTGTACCGCCTCACGCCTTTGAAGATCAAGCTCAACCGCAGATTCAAGATCAGACGACAACTGCTACTTCAACAGTTGCTTTTGTATTCCGATATGACCGCTTTACATCTGTCCTTGGTTCCCCCTCACCCGTCACTGCCTTGTCGCCATTATGGCCTATCTAGCTCGCAAATGAGCATGTAGTTTGCATTCTTTCCCTTTGGGTCTTAAACCCTAGCCACCGTTCTTTGGATGGCCTCGTTCCTTGGCTTGTAACTCTAAGATATTAAGCCTCTCGTAACCCTCCCGTGGCGACCCCCTAGTACCTAAGTTTCTAGGGGTGGCAGCTGCGGCGGTCTTCTTCGGATGGGCAGCTAGGGCAGTGCCCACAGAGTGGATTGGGGGCGGCGGTCAGGGCGGCAACCTTGGCCAAGCGGTGGCGGGTGCTCCTGCAGCTACTTCAGGCGATGACATCACACCGTGGGCCTAGGGCATCCACCTAGGCCCGTCGTCTTCCGGGCGGCACATATCGAGGGCTTGGGGAGGAGGTGTCGTGGTGGCAGCATTAGAGGTGATCTTATGAGGACTTCCTCGGCGGCGATGCTGTGCGAGCGCCATGGCGGGCGGCGGTTGCATCTGGTCTGCCCAGATCCGATCTGGACCTCTAGTTGCGGAGGCAGTTGCACGCTGGGTTCTGGCGAGCGGCCTCGGTGGCATGCTGGACTATCTTCTCCTCTACCTCCGGCTGGTGGCGAGGGGGCTGCTGGCTTGGATTTAATAAAGAGGTGGTCCTATGGTTCATCTCACACCAAGACGACGACTCACTTGATGTTTGTCTCCATTGATCTGGTTGTAGTGTCGTGTTCCGGAAGGCTCCACCGATGAACTCCACAGTGCGCATATGCCGAGAGATCGCTAGATCGGGTGGGATTCAGTCGTGCGCACCCATGTTTTTAATCTGGCCGTTTGGGTTCAGAGGGAGCTTCAAAGCTCTATTGGCTGTTAATATCATGGGGCATGTTCTCATTCCATGATGCAGACGGAGAATGTCACGAAGACTGAGATCTGAGGACTGATAATGGTGGCTTGAGTCCGGGTGGTGACGATGACTTGGCTCGGTGACTCGTGACTTGGTGCAGTGGTATGCAAGCGGGGGCGACAATACAGGTGAAGATCATGGTCCTATCTTTTAGGGTGAAAACCCAGGGTCTAGCCTTAATTGGTTGTGCCTGACAATGGCCTTGTTGAAGGTATTATTTTGAGAGCGTGGACTTTCTTCAGGGAGAAAACCTTAGATCTTTGATCGAGCGATGACGGTGTTTGTGCACTATTCCCTTCTTGGAGACGTCGTTTTTGGAGAAGATGGACTTCTGGTGCTGTCTTGGTAGTGGTAGTACTGCTATTTCAATGAATGAGGAACTGTAGCGGAACTTTTTTTTTATAATTCTTCTTTATTTTTTGGCTGTGTGCATTCGTATGGCCGCTAGGACAATGCGTTGTTTCAGAGACTAGGTGTAATTGATATCTTCTAATATTAATATATGCTCTTTCCAAAAAAAATATTAAGCCTATATGCTCCTTTGAATTCAGCTAATATAATGAAGGAGCTCTGAATAGTTTGTGTGTTCTTTGGATTAATCCCCCTTTTGCTAGTTTATTCCTATGAGCGACAGCGACGAGGAGGATGGAGGGGGGTGGGAGGGGCGGTGGGATCTAAGTTTCTTTCCGGTCGCCACGCGGGGGCGACACAGAAGGGTCACGAGAGACGTTTTGGTTAGAGCATCTCCCGTAGGTGCAACAAATAGCGCACACGGGGGTAAAACCGCTATTTTACCGCGTGGGAGCTCGCGCTCGCAGCTCTAGCAGAGGCGGAAAATAGCGTGCGCTCTAAAACTTTTGCCGCGCACGGGATATTTTGGGTGTCGGCTACAACAAGCGCCGCCAACTGGCCGTGAAGGTTCACTCGGCCAAAACAAATGCCTACCGCTTTGCTCGCCTACCGCGCATCTCCAGCAGGCCCTGCACCGCCGCCACACAGTTGCCCAAGCTGCCGTCGGGGTGTCGTCGCGCCACCCCAACTCCTCCGGCTACCGCGGGGTGCGCACGCCCCCAACGTCACCTACTACTCGGAGATCCGTGCCGACGACAGTCGCATAGTGCTCGGCACTTTCGAGGCAGCACACGTGCTCAACATGGAGGCGTGGCGCCTCGGCGGCCCACGCGCAGATGAATTTCCACAATGAGTGGACACGCGAGCACGCAGAGAGCCTCGCGTCGCCACCGCGCCTCGTTATCGAGGAGGAGAAGCGGCTCCAAAAAAGCAGCTCCAGCACCTCTACGACGCCGAGGTGGATGAGTGCGTGAGGACGGAGTGGGCCGCCTACTTCCCGGAGGACGTCAAAGACAAGTGCGCCTTCTACGCGCAGAGGAAGGAGGAGCGGAAGGCACACCTCCACACAAAGAGGGCCTCCAAGGCACACCGCCGCGCGTTCATCGAGGCGTAGATTGCTGGCCCGCAGGTGATCGACGACGACGACTGATGCTGCTGGCTAGACCAGTTCTCATCTACACCGGTGGAATCATCACGAAGGAGGATGATGATTCCGATTTCTAGTTTGTAACGTGAAAGTTGGTCGATGGTAGTAATGAAGTTAGGTAGTCTACATTCGTTGCTACCATCGATCAACACCGACGTTACAAACTAGTGTGTGCGCACCGATTACATCTAGTATATTTTCCGGTCTATTTTTTCTATTTTTTTCGATATTTGTTCGTGTAGACGTTGTGTGAAGCCTGTTTGTGGCGACAGCGCGCTGTAAAATAGCTTTCAGTAAAACGTCGGTTTACGATTTTGCAACACGCGGCAAAATAGCACACCTGGTGAACGAATAGCGCCGCTCTACAAAAAACCCGGCGCTGCAAACCAGTTTATTTGCCATGGCCTAATTTTGTTAGAAAAAGGATACAAATCCCCCCGGGGATCATGTAACTTTTATCCCCCAGGTCGCTCCTCCCGCATGGAGGCACCATCTGGCCCCGTGCGCCCCCGTCCCGCCACAGCCCACGCTGCTTGGCCGCGCGCCGCCACCCGCCTGGCCCACGCGCCGCCACCCGCCTGGCCCATGACGCCCCTGCTGCTGCCCCCCGCGCCGCCACTTCTGCTGCCCCGCGATGCCCCTTCTACTACCCCGCGCGTCCTCGACGAAGAGGGAGGGGCTCGAGCTCCGGCGAGGCCGCCCCATCCTAGCCCTTGGCTTCCTCCTCCGCGCACGAGCCGGGCTCGAATTCGGCGGAACAGGTTGGCATCGAGGAGAATCGGAGGAAATTGGCAGAGAATTTGTCACAACATCGTCGACCTCCCGGGGCCGCGGCCATGGCAAAGACGGGTCGTTGCGCTGCCCATGCTCCCGCGAGAGAACAACGACACTGCTCACAACGGCACCAGCGTTGCTCCCTGTAGAAGCTGGCTATGCTACCCACGTAGTCTGGAGTTGCTCCCCGCTGCGACCATCACTTCTATCTGCGGAGGCCGACGTTGCTCCCGGCGGCGACATATTTTGCTACATACGGTGTCCAGAGTTGCTATATTTGGTGACTGGTAATGCTACATTGGGTCGACGCCGTTGCTACCGACCATGGTGGCATTTGCGACCTAAGCGGCGGAGCTGATTTTTGCTACATACTCGTTTATGATTTGCTATGTACTCGTTTAGGTTTTGCGAAGTCATTTTTTTGCTACTCGACTGTAATTTTTTTGCTAGAATCGTTCTCTGGTTTTGCTACATTAGCACAATATTTTTGCTACACGGTCTCCGGTAAGGTCTACCGGTGAAATCCTCCGACGAGTCTCCGGCGAGGTCAGATATGCTACAATAGCACAACTCTACACGGTTGTCGGCGAGGTCTCCGGAGAGATCCGGTCTATTTTTCTTTTTGGGCTAAATTATTTTCTAAGCAAAAACAGGATTATTTATAGCAAAAATGTTGTTTTTAAGAAAAACAGGATTGAGAGTATTTTGGAGGACACGTATCGCCCCGGGATCCGGAGAATCAGGGGGCAGTTATCCCCGGAACGCCCAGCACGGCCCATTTTGTTATCTTCTTGCCTAGAGATGTTCTAGTCTCTACCTGGCTGGAACGAACCAACGGTCACACGGACCAACCCGTTCGTGTTCGTCTGTTCGTCAGGAAGAAGCAGAGGATGTCCTCAAATTAAAGAAAGTAGCAGAGGAGAGGAGCCACAGGAGCGCAGCCGGCGACGCCAAGCTGAGCACGGGCGGCGCGGCCACTCCGGCGACCACGACAGCGACTCCGACCTCCAGGTAATCCATTCCTCTCCTTGCCTTTCCTCTTTCCCCTCGATACGCGCACAAGGCTGACTGGTGGACCCAGCAGACTGGGTTCGGATAGTAGCAGTTGGTTCCAGCCGCAACACCAGCAAAAAGAGAGGAGGGCGCCCCGTGGTCGACTCTCCAAAACCCGCGTGACCAGCGCCCTCTCCCCTGGAGCGACAGATTTGCCCCAGGTTCGCCCGCCTGCTAATCCCCTCCCTCTCCGGTGTTCCTCCGTTAAATTCGTGTGTGCTTCTTCGCTCCTGATGCGGTCCCGCCATTTCCCGAGAACTAGCTGTTTCGATTTTTGCTGTGGACATAAGTTCTGGACGGGGGATTAGGGTTTTACTTGGTTTCCACTAGATTATCGGCCGATTCATGTGTTTTCCTGCTAGTCGCCGGTGCTCAGTTCCGAGATGCGAGGTACCTGTACTCTTGGGGGTAGCAGGAGGTTGGGGAAGATAGATACGGGATGTGGCCATGTGGGGTTGTTGTTGGGCTTTGGGTTTGTTTCCTCAGGAAACCGTGTGACTTGCAGTTGGCTTGTGAAAACCGAGATGTGAGGTTTTGGAAAGGGTTTATGGGTATACAGCAACACCACTTTGGGGTGTGAGAGAGGCGGGGGGGGGGGGGGGGGGGGGGGGAGGTTGCGTGGTAATCTTCCTAGATACGATTTTGCGTGCCTCAAGATATATTTGATGAGAAGTAAACACCCCATTTGTTTGGAAGTATGGTTGTGGCTATAAGGCGACAGGCTTGTCGCAGCGCTTTGGCTGTTTGTATATTTGATACGTTAAGTGTTCTCTGATGGACATTGCCTCATTGCGGCGCATGGTTCATGTAGGATGCCAGCAGCAGGTCTCTGTGTTTGCTGTCGATACATTACGTCCTGTAATAATTGGGTCTCCCTTCCTATCTTCTTCCGGTAACCGTCAGCGTGGACTGATAACTCCTAACTATACCTTGTGCCGGCTGCAATAGGTTTGAATTAAGGAAGTTAGAAGATGTTAATAGAAACGTGAAGGAGGGACCACCAAACATTGCAGAGGGCTAGCATGAAGTAAATGAGTACTCATTCGATTTGTCGTGGATCTGAACTTACCACGTGCCTCATTAATGCCACCCCATGGCGTCGATAGATGCGAGATATATGATGTTCTGGAAGGGTTTTAAGGAGATTGTTCTGCAATGCTAGTAGATGTGGTTACGCGTGTCTCTAGATTTATTTGGTGGCAAGCAATCTCCTCATTTTGGGCAGTACGTTGTGCACCGTCGCTGCGCTTTGTCGTGATGTTGAATTGGCAGCCCATAAATTTTGATGTGTAAACAGTTCTCTGATAATCATGTTCATTACACCTAATGGCTCAGGTAGGATGCTCTTAGGTCTGTTTGTTTGCTTGTTAGCCTGTAATATTTTGGTTGAGTACGAAAAAATGCCTGCAGTTCTGAGCTACTCTTATTTGTTTCCTAATCTTTGTTGTACTTGCAGTTACAGACTTGAGATCGCATTGGGTGCATATTATGGCATCTGATATAAGACCACTTAACAGAAAAAAATGCGAGGCGCCTTCACTTGGCCACCAGAACTTTGGAGACCAAGCTTTTCATGGCAAATGTCAAAGCTGCAATGGTGTTGGAAAGCCATCTCATTCTAGAGAGAATGGCATTTCTCTGAAAGAACACTGTGTAACATGCAGTTTTAAGTCTGATCATGCTGATGCTTTATTAGTAGATGGGGTGAAAGGTTCTCTAGCAAGATCAGGACATATTGACAGTGCGGGTTGTGGTGATGATGGTTGTCTGCATGACAAGAATGGAAGTTGCATGGCTTTCGATGATCAAGAGTCTGATAGAGAACAAGGTGGACATACCCTGGATGATCTGTTCTTCTTTAACGATGAAGACGAGGATGATATTGACTGGGAACCTGCTGCTCGCGTTGTTGAAAACAGATGGTTTTGCTTGAACTGTACGGTCCCAAACTTGGATGAGGTTACATATTGCCAGGTAATATCGTTTTCCTTTTGTGATCAGTCGGCCATATAGCTTGTTGCAAACTTTATCAGAGTATTATCCAGTCACATACGTTTGACACGTGTACTTGATTCTTTTCTCATACACTAGAATTGCCATGAGCTTAAGGGATCTGAGGTAGCTGGATATGATGATTTCAAAACTCACATTGCGCAGGCAGCTTTGGTATCTGCTGACACAGGTGCTGTTTTCACTTGTAGCTATATTTTCCCATTCCTTCCCAATTCATATCATCAAGTATCAGATATCAGTTATGAAGATAACTGATTTCAGTATTCCCTTTCACAAACTTATCTGGGTGCACCGATAACCTCTTACCATAATATGTCACTGCCTTTGATACTAGATCATGAATGTTCTACTTTCCACACCTTCCAAAATTCTTCAGACAATTCTTCCTGTCTGAATTATGATGAATGTAAGGGTTAATACAACAGCATTGACTAATAATGTTAGTTGGAGTATTTCAGCACATCTGAAAATTCGGCAGAAGATATAAACACATGAAAACAATTCTGAACACCCCTACCTAGGGGTGTGTTTGGTTTGAGCCCAAGCAAAGCATACAATAAATTTGGCTAGCCCAAATATTTGCTAAGGTTCTGGTTACCCATGTCTTGGTCAATATTGTAAGAAAATAGACTGAGAGTGGGCATGCCAAAATTTTGGCAGCCATCCGATCAATGCTAGCAAATTTCTCTTGCCGAGTTTCAAATCTAGAGAATTCTAGACTTCATCTAAAATCCACCTTTCTCATACTTTGAATAATAAGGCTAAGTCTTACTGGAATAGTTTTACAACAACTACCTTGTAATACTTAATAATCAGACTAAGAAACCAAAATCGAACAAAGCAAAAGGTCCCTAGTAAACCTTATTTACGAAGACCAATGCAAACTATGAAGTATCATCCCTAGGCTCAGCTAATCATTCTTGATTGAAGTAGCGACATATTTACAATACTACTATGTCACAAAGACTTCCCAAGCTAGCATCATTTGATCAATGGACCTGATTAACTACTTGTTCGCCCTTCAGAACAGCTGTCTGGTTCAACGCTGAACAAGATTCCTTATCCGTATCTCATTTTCCAAATACATGGTCGACTGGCCAGCTGCATCTTCCTCCCCAGGCTGTGAAAACTTACCTTAGAGTCTAAACCTCCTCTTCAGCGCTGTACAACTAGCGTGGAGGAGATTGTGAAACATTGGAACGGTACTAGAGTTGGAGGTGGAAAGTTGTGCCGCTCACACATTGACGAAGTGTATTCAAGCCTAGCACAGTAGTTTAGAGCAATGGGGTGCATGCCGCTGCATCAGTTTTTCATGTGCCTGTTTGTATTAAAAGTCTTCTCAGCTAGTCACACTGATTATGCAGCATCACCACCGGTATCTACAGCTATTGGCTTTGATGAAAGAATGTTGCTCCACAATGAGGCAAGCTGTGAACTTACGATTTATGTACTTTGAGCTAGTATATTGCATGATATAGTGTTCCTAAACTGGCATGGATGCTCGTCATAAATATTTAATTGCTTTTAATTGCGGTGTCAGTGAACCTTTTCATTTGATTGCTTGTGTCCAGGATATGCTTGTTCTGCAACGCATTAAAGAAACAAAACATGAACTTATAAGCACAGCTTTATATTACTGATTTCATACTCCCTCCGTCCTGAAAACACATTTAGTGTATACATGCAAACTTAGGCAAATCTGCGACATCCTTTTCAGGACGGAGGGAGTAGTGTGAAAATATTTCAAGATGGGATCTCAGTTTCTGTATTTACACTAGAGATGCAAGTGGGTCACCATTAGGGTACCCTCTACCCTCTTTGGTTCAAAAAAATGAACTAACTTCTCTAAAATGATGATGTCATTGAAAAATTAGTTCATTTTTTGAAGTAAAAGCGTAGAGGGTACCCTAATGATGACCCACTTGCAGCTATAATTTACACCTAGTATGTACAATTGAATAATTTATTCCCTTCAAACATATAAGGTTATAATAATTATTTCACAAAACTAGTTGCATATTAGAAGTTTGATTCTACGAGGTCCTGTCTTTTTGGCCTCCTCTATATTTTTCTGTCAGAATGTATAGTCTGTAATTTCTATCGTACTGACATTTCATATTTGTATGTCTTATCAGATTGAAATTAAACCAAATCCACATCCAGAAAGACCTGACCGTCTTCGTGCAATTGCTGCTAGTCTTACTGCTGCAGGTGCACACTAAAGATTAGTATAATTATTGAGCCATTTTCCAGCTTTGTGTATTCAGAAAAAGCTACTGCAGAAAAACTCATGCGTACAAGTTCTGTGATTCTTCTTTGCGCAAATATTAATTTTAATATTTATGATTTGATGATAGTCTCCTCTCACAGGCATATTGTAGAATGTAAACTAAAAAATATTGAGGGTATATAATCCTGTACACAAAAAATCACTGACTGTGGTTGTTGTACTGTAGCATATACAGATAACACGATCCTCCTCCTGATCATATTCGTTAAACTGGCTTGATGAAGCAACTTTTATATTATACTGCTTATCAAGTAAACAATAACCCTACTTTTCAATATTTCAGGAATATTTCCCTCAAAATGCGTCTTAGTACCTCCTCGAGAAATCACTAAGGAGGAACTCCTGATGGTAAGAGTCCAACAATGTTGCTTTACAGTCTTACAGATCAATTAGTTTTGCTGCAATGTGTTACCCCTGTTTAGATTGTTCATTTTATAGTGTTTTTGATAATACTCATATATTCAAACTGTGATAAATTTAGGCCCATACTTCAGATCATGTTGAAAGCATCGAGCAGACAAAGAACATGCTTTACAGGTACTATTTGTGTAGCTCGAAGTTAGAAATGCCATTATATATTCGTATTACAATCTTTAGTTTTAAATTTAAAGTTTTGTTATTAATATAATAGATTCATGATCAGCATGTCTTGCCTATTTGGTGTCTCGTCATTCCTGGAAAGCTTTCATTGTTATAATATTATGCTCTGGGTTTATGTGTAGTTACTTCACTTCGGATACTTACGCAAATGGACACTCAGCATGTGCCGCAAAACTTGCAGCAGGCCTATGTGCTGATCTTGCTAGTTTGATACTGTCTGGACGTGTCCACAATGGATTTGCACTGGTACTGTCTGCTGATCTCATATATTTTTTTTCATCTCACTTTTGTGTGTACCATGATGCACCTGGGAATTATTTATTAAATCTCCGTTGCATTTCTGTGGTACATGATGCTGATCATGTGTTCTGTCCTTGTCTACCGGATGACAGGTGAGACCTCCTGGGCATCATGCTGGGGTAAAACAAGCCATGGGCTTTTGTCTTCATAACAATGCAGCAGTGGCTGCATTAGCTGCACAAAAAGCAGGTGCCAAGAAAGTCTTGATAGTTGACTGGGTAATGCTATTTACATGTTTGCATAGTTAAATTTTATTGGCACGCACCAAAAAAATCACTTGTAAAGTTGTAATATGTCTAATTTAGTGTAAATAGACACGGAAGTACGTGTACCAGTCTCATCAGTGGAATTGTTAACTGTTATTACAGGATGTGCACCATGGAAATGGCACACAGGAGATATTTGAAGGGGACAAATCAGTGAGTTCTCAACTAATCATATTTATGTTGTGTTTATAATTTCTCTCCTCTTCTTTTTTCAGTGAAACTGTTATTGATTTGATTACTATATTTCCATTTGCATGCCATTGCTACTACAATGAGCATCCCGATTTCCAAATTTGCAGTTCTTATATGTATAGTTTTTATTTCTTCAGGTTCTGTATATATCATTACATCGCCATGAGGATGGAAGCTTCTACCCTGGAACTGGAGCAGCACACGAGGTGGCTATCTTTGAAGTGTTGGAATAACTCACCAGTAGAACTGAATGAATTTATGGCCTGAGCTGAATATGTATAAGGATACGCCAGTAATCTAATTTATCCCCGCTTCCATTGTATACAGCTGTTTTCAATTGTCAGGACCACATGGGTCTTGTAAATTAAGCACTTCAGTAGGATCCTACTTTTCATGTCTATTATTAGTGAGATGCCCTGACAGGAGTAGATGATATAACAGCTTAGGACCTAAATTTAAATACTATTTCATTCATTAGCTTTGAGTGCTATTTAGGATGACAAATCTAACAGCTTAGGACCTGAATTTAAATACTATGTCATACATTACCTTTGAGTACATTTAGGATGATGTATATCTAGCATACGTTTGTACTCCAGTTCATTTTGCCACTATACAGCTGTGCTGCATCCAATTGGACCCAATAATCCATTGTAACCAAATTTGGGATCAATGTTGTGTGTCTTTTACAATTGACATAGCTCCTTGTAAGTTTGATCCAAGACGTGTAAACTTGCATCTCATTATTGCACACATATAACTTCAGGTGGGAGTTCTGGATGGCAAAGGATTCTCAGTCAATATACCTTGGAGCTGTGGAGGTGTAGGAGATAATGACTACATATTTGCTTTTCAGCATGTGGTGCTTCCGATTGGTATGTTAGAAGTGTGATATTAAGATATGTGCTACTTACTCTGCTTTCTAATAGTAGAAGTTTCTCAACCCATGTTTTATTCTACTTAGTATTTTCTTGTCTTATTCAAATTGTAATCATTAATAGAAATGAAACTTAACATGTATTCACCACAATGGAATAAAGTTCTGGTTGTTTAATATGCCATGGTGCTATTTTTCTTTTAAAGAAAGCATGCAGGCCTACACCACTTGTTTGTCAGGATGCACACTATGTATTTCAAAGTTTCCTTTATTTTATTCTCACGCTTCCATGGGCACCTCTCTTTGTGATATTTACCCATTGCTTCTTTTTTACATTGAGGTTTCAACACTGCATATTCTCATTTTAATGATTTTTCCTGTACGAGTGCAGCTGCAGAATTTGCCCCAGACATCACCATTATATCTGCAGGGTTTGATGCAGCAAGGGGTGATCCTCTGGGTTGTTGTGATGTAAGATTTCTCCTAATTTTAGTTGCTCAATTCTAAAAAGGACCTGTATGTCTTCAGTTGGTTAGACAACTGTGATGATTCTGAGGCACATTTGTACCTTCATGTTGGAATAGGTGTCAAGGCTTCAGACTTGTGCCAAAGATTTTCTCTTCTTAGAACATAGCTGATCAACCACATCGGACATTTTTGTACTTATTTGGGACCACTTAATCTACCAAACTTTGTTAATACTCCCTCCGTTTCAAAATATAAGATGTTTTAGGTTTGTGAAGAAAATGTATCTAGAACCTCCGTTTCAAAATATAAGATGTTTTAGGTTTGTGAAGAAATGTCTTCACAAACCTAAAACATCTTATATTTTGAAACGGAGGGAGTAGGTCTTAGGCTTATATACCACTGTTGCTGAGGAGCTCACTGGAATGGATGGGAGATATATTGAGTTTGTTTTATCATATTTGGTGTTTAGTAGTAGATCTTACTCAAATAAGAAAACGATAGATTACTTATCAAAGGGTGGATTGAAAACCCAGTTTTAACTTTCAATCCTCATCCTTTGATATTATTCATTAATACTTGTGTGCTACTTGGGTCATTTGGAGTCTTAGGTGCTTCATTTTTCTTGTTGATATGCCAAAGCACGTCGAATGATTTCAATCCATGGAGATTTTTATTTAACCTGATCATTTATAGGTCACTCCTGCCGGGTACTCTCAGATGTCGGCCATGTTAACTGCTTGTTCAGAAGGAAAATTGTTGGTTATACTTGAGGGAGGGTAAGTATCCATTCTCTTTCTGAACATACGGAGATAAATGAACATTCAAATGTAGACAAGATCTAGAATTTGAATTTTACAGCAGGATTTGTGATACTCGTATACTGTAAGCTGGACACCAAAATTGTGCTCATGTTTTTTTGTAGCATTTTTGTTTTGTATATGGCATGTAAAATATCTGACATCATTAGAAGATGTATATTTTTCCTATAATGTTTGTGCCGCAGTTGTATATTTGTGATATTGAACTTCTACACTGTAAGTTGGACACCAAACCCTGTGTCACCATTGTGCTCATGTTTTCTTTTGCGCATTCATGTTCTGTATGTAGCATACAATATACTCCCTCCGTTCAGAAATATAAGATGTTTTAGGTTTGTGAATCAAATGTATCTAGACGTGTTTTAGTGTATAGGTTCGTAGAGGTTCGGAGTGAACCTATACACTAAAAAGTGTCTAGATACATTCATTTCACAAAGCTAAAATGTCTTATATTTCAAAACGGAGGGAGTAGCTGACATCATGAGTATTTACATCTGTTGTAACCAACGTTCTTATAATTTTGGGCTGTTATGGACATATCCTCTATGCATCATGTACTTATATTGGGCTGTTGTGGACACTAATAGTATCATGCTTAGGTTTGAACTTTTGTTGCCAATGTTCTTATGTTTTTTTCAATTTGTTTTGCAATTAAATTCGATGTATTTTTGTACTTGAAAGGCACACATCAGTACTCATGCATTGATTTTGTTGTCCAATCATCAATGTACAGATACAATCTTCGGTCTATATCCTCATCGGCTACTGAAGTTGTCAAGGTTTGTATTCTCCACAATAAAAACTATTTCTTGTAATACAGGATGTATGGATATCACAAACATGTTCAACTGGAATTAGCTGCTTTAATATCATCCATTATCGTTGTTATTCATGAACAAATCAAAACCTTTGTGTTAGGACATCAAAAGTTCCAGAGCCATAATTTAGTATTTGGTTCAGTATTTGTTTGCTTTTAATGCAAACAAGAATTGGATGCTGAATGTTGTGGCTAATTGCACCGCACATTGTGATTGAAGATACTTCAGCATTTTCATATTGTCATCCTTCATTTGTTGTAGAATATATGTTTAAAAATAGAGACATCTGCTTGAATCATTACAACAGAGAGAGTAATTATGGTTACTATGTTATCATAATGGAAATCTATCCTGGGAATACTTTGACACATGTAGGTCCTACTTGGGGATAGTCCAAGTCACTGTACAGGTGCAACTGCACCATCAAAGGAGGGCATGCAGACTGTTTTACAAGTTCTCGAGATCCAGCAAAAATATTGGCCAGTTTTAGTTCCAATCTTTGCATCACTCCAGGCGCAGCAGGGGCCAACTTCTTCCAAATATGGTAATGAAAAGGAGAAGTTACATTTTTACCATCCAACCCTAGTATTGATTTGTAGTCAACCTTCCCAAGAATAGTGGGGGTACTGTATTAGTCTATGTAAGCATATGCTTGTTGGTCTGATTCCTACTCCCAAATTAGTATGTACTAGATTATTTCTCCACATGCCATACAGCTATCAGGATTAATAGATCACCTTGCTTTTGTCTAGTTAATGGGGAAAACAAGCTGAAGAGAAGGATGCTTGCGGCAAGACCAGGGCCCCTGTGGTGGAAATGGGGAAGCAAGAGGCTTCTGTACGAAGTACTATTTGAGGGAAGCGGTCCAAGAAAGAGCAAGGCCAAAGGAAAATGAAGATTGACTAATGAAACAAAACCCTAGGTTGTGTAGTGATGCTGAAGCCCCCTGAATTGCTGGTCTTCTTGGCATGGCTAGTGTAGATTGCTGATTGGGGGTTCCTAAAGCAGATTAGTTTGCATAAACAGAGCCATTTTTCTGACCGAACAATTCACCGGTGGTCACCGTCATTGATGGTTTTAGGGAAAATCTGACAGCAGTCATGTTATGTAGACATGTGCTAGTTCTAGCAATGCATCAAAATTTACCATCCATCGTTCCATCGTATGATGCTGTGGCAATTAGCAATGTGGATCTTAACCCTGACATTAGCGAGCCAGCCTTGATTGGATTTGACATCTACATGGTCACTACTCACTAAAGTTCCAGGATGAATGTAACCCATCGTAAAGAGAACTTGAAGATAACGCTCCTTTTGCAGGCTTTGAGCTCTTGTCACATTGGTCATAAGTTGCCGCAATTAGAGGTTGCTTGGTCTGATGTCATTATGTGAATCCATGCTCTGCCACTGTACATAGTCTTTCAACTCTCTTAGAGCATCTCCACTTGGATTCCCAGGACATTGTTCCTAGCGCCTTTTTTTTTGTCCGGACGGTTATTTTTCGCCCAGTCGTGTTTCTAGGACGCCGGTTTCGCTCGGATTTGACCCAACTTTCATCCGGTGTTTCCAGGCCGATCCTGTAGTGCCGGGAATGCCCTAGGAACGCTGGATGAAGTGAAAAAACCGGGAATGCCCTAGGAACGCTGGATGAAGTGAAAAAACGTGTGGACCACCCTTGTCAGTGAGAGAAGGCCGAGTTCCCGCCCTTTTCTCCTTCCCTGCTGCCTCCCCTCTCCATTTCCCCACATCTCCCGCCGGTTCGCTGAGCTCCCCGCCATTTTCCACATCTCCCACCAGTTCGCCGAGCTTCTGCTCGCCATGTCGCCAAAGGGTTTCGTCAAACCCTGATCTGCCGCCAGCGAACCGACGGAGAAGAAGGCGAGGAAGAGCGCTCGCGCCGAGACCTAAAGACATCACCGACGCCGCGTGGCTGGCCCTATCCAGGAAGAGACATGTCAAATCAAACAGCTGTATAG
This sequence comes from Avena eriantha, assembly GCA_910589775.1. NCBI lineage: Eukaryota > Viridiplantae > Streptophyta > Magnoliopsida > Poales > Poaceae > Avena > Avena eriantha. The sequence goes on from OU342741.1 coordinate 347,519,032, forward strand.
ACAGGGAGACAAGGGCCAAGGAGGGAAGGTGCTCACCGACACACCCATCCCCGTCGCATCGGACATGCCGGAGGAGGGCATTCCCACCGACGACTGATCGCCGACCTATTTTCATCTTGTTCTGTAATAATATGATCGCCGAACTTTTTGGGCGTACTTCTGTCGAACACCTTTGGCTGAGATTTCGCCAGCGAGAACGATAAAATTCGAATATGTTGCCTTTTTTTGCTTCACCTGAGAACTAGGCTTGGGAACGCGAGTGGGAAACTGGGCGTCTCCAGGCCAAAAACTAGCTCCCTCCGATGCTAAATAGCGTCGGATTTCGGCCTAGGAGTGCCCAACGAGTGGAGATGCTCTTAGATTAGCTCCAATGGGCGCATCGTAGGTGGTATCATGCATACAAAATGCTTATGTGTCACTGCAATTAATGATATTTTTTTATGTTGGTATCATAGGTTGACATTGGCACAATAACACGAGAACTAAAAATACTAATCCTAAAATAAATCTTGTACACAATTTTACATTGTGATTTTACAAAACAATTAATACACTACGACTATGGCACTACTCCATGTACTATGCACTATGGTATCATATGTTAGTATCATATATACATGATTCATATGATACTTTTTACTGTAATTAATATTAAACAATTGGATGAACCTACATATTAAAAAGGGGTCTACATATATTTTTTCACAAACCTAAAACATCTTATATTTTAAAACGAAGGAAAACTTGAATATGATGTGCGCCTTCTTTATGAAAATAGACATCTTGTACTTATCGCACTCAATTCATTTTCACCTTTTGTTCTCTATGTTTAATATCTCCTGCCACCTACCATCCATCAGGACCCAAATGGGTTCCTAGTTTTTTTGAATAATCACCGTCCTTTCGTAGATGAACTCTATGCAAATGAATACCATATACCCCTTCTGTTTCAAAATATAAGATGTTATAGTATTTTTCTGAAACATATGTATCTACTAGTTGTAAGTTTAGAGCAAAATGCTTGACCCTACACACTAAAATGCAAGTTACATATGTTTGTAAAAAAGACTAAACCATTTTATATTCTGGAACCAAAGGACTTTGCACTCAACTCGTATCTTTTCTACTAGATGAATTCATATGCACTAGTTCATGGCTCGTGCTGTCCTCTATGATGTCTTCTTCGCTTACATGCTTTGTAAGAGAGTTTTGCTCACCACTTTGTATTGATTCAGCCGTTTGAGTTTTACTTATAAAGTGGAGCAGGGGCGGATCCAAGTGCTTGCTCGGGGATGCACAAGACCCAGGGTAAACAAAAAAAAATCCTTTGTATATTAGCTATTTTCACCATGTGTGCCACCCCTAAAACTAAGATTTTTTAAGTTGAAGCACCACCGCGCACCCGGATTATCATTTCCTGGTTCCGCCACTGAAGTGGAGCAAAAGGCTCCTTGAGGGTGTTTCCTTGGCTTATTCTATTGTCATGTGTTTAGAATCTTGGGGATCAAACTAGTGTTTATAGGAAGAGAGAATCTTTTAATTATCTCCGGAAATAAGTGACTCGGATTTAGATTTTTTTTAACCTTTTTGAAATGTAAAAAAAGCTTTGTTATATGCATGTAATTTTATTTCATCAGCATATATTCTCAGTATTGACCTGTACAAAAAATACAATTATGTGAAGCAAAATAGAGTTATTCGTTTGTCCTTTTAAGCCACAAAACTTGCATATATCTTTTTCATCGTTTCAATAAATATGCAAGGTTCCTTTTGTGCTACTAGCACTCTAGCAGTACCCGTCCAAAAGGCAAGCATTCTCTGCCATAAACCCCACCTCGCAGAAGGGAGCGCCGCCTCCTCACCCAACCCCTCCTCGACTCCTTCCCTTCACGGTTGGGGTTTAACTCCCCCACTAATTCGTGACCCGTCCTTGCCCTCCGATTCCATTTCCACCCACTCCCCCGGCACCCCGATTGCAAATCCCCTTCGTCCCCGGTCCTCGCCGAACAATCGATCCTACTGCGAGGCTGATTGGTACTAATTCGCGGTGGGGTGCCGATCGAAGCCGAGCAGAGCCGGGCCGCAATGCCGACGGCGACGCCGGCGCCGACGCCCAAGGCGGTGATCCACCAGCGGTACGGCGCCAAGGCCGTCTACAGGGTGGAGGAGGTGCGGGAGGCCGTCGACGGCGCCTGCCCCGGCCTCGCGCTGCCGCAGAGCACCAGGTCCGTCTACCGCGGCCACCTCGACCTCGCCGGGGTGCTCAGCGTCGCCACCCCGGGGACCTTCGTCAGGAAGAAGGACGCCGAGCAGGCCGCCGCGCAGATGGCCATCGACACGGTATTGCTACGGTCAGCCGCTTGTGGCGGCGTGCGATTCTGGTTGCTGTTACATGTTTAGCGGTTTAGGTTTCGAAGTTAGCTCCCCCTGGCGCTGATTGATGGTGTTTTAGGTGTACAGGCGTGTCTAACATTCATAGGGCTGTGATTCCAGACAGTAAAATTTGTAGTCTTGTCTAAAAGGGGACAATGGCTAGTTGCAGTTATCTAGATTCAGTTGTTTGTGGCATGAAGTGCCCCTACTTTTGTTTGGACAGCAATGTTATCTTGTATAGACAGATAATTTTGGCTTATCAGGTCAGTAGCTCAGATTCGGAGAATCTATCATTCCTTGTGAATATGTGGAACTTCAGTGAGAAGGTGCACAATTACCTAATTCCCTTTTGTAGATAGGTTAGCTAGCTATTTGGCAACTACAACATAGTTTCATGATGTGAAATGTTATTCATGCTATGGAACAATACTGAGCACCATTTATTTATTTTTATATTGCAGCTTGGTATCCCGTCCACAGCTAATATTCCCAGTACACCTGAAGAAGCTTGGGAGGAACTTATTGCTCGCATATCCTACTTTTTTGCAGATGAGGTTAGTAGTTTTGTCTTATCTTGATTTTTTTCTCCTCAAAGTTCAAGAGTTAAGTTATGTACAAACAAGTCCATGGCAGGAAAAAGGTATTAATGGTTTTGACAATTGCACTGCACTAGGATCCTTTCATTCTATGACTGCTTTGTATCTGTCTTTGTAGTGCGTGATTAATAGCTATTTTTAACATTTGTGTATGATAAAATGAGGACCCTTATTGAATGAATATCTAGTTAATGGTCATCTGTGATGGATAACACAGACTGATGAAACATACTGTCAAATTTCCTTCAGCGCTTTCATGTTTGTCTTTCGCTGTCTCCGCCTACTCTGGAAAAATTTCCCATCATGTTCTAGCACATGTTTCCGTGCAATTATCGATATAGAACTCAAATTTGAATAATTCTCCCTCTGAATTTTAGGTGTTAATAAGCAGGTGTTTATTCATCCATGATACCTTTCCGAGCTTCATTTATTCATTCTTTTGTTACAGTCCCCACCGATTCTAACATGGCCATACTTCTATAACTCATTTCAGAACTTCCCCACATCATCTCATCCTCTTGTTGGACACTTGAGTGTCACGCTCAGAAGAACTGGGGACCTCCTCGGAAGAATTCCTATTTCAGCTATTGTTGCGTGCGATGTGAAGGTCCATACATTGTGTAAAATTATTGACCCGAAGGCAGAATTTGACCCTCTCTTGGTTTTGTCAATGATCTACAATGCTGCCAAACAATGTACTGGTGTGTCTGTTAGTAACAGCAACTTCTGGATTCAGAGTCAAAGGCCTTATTTCCCTGAGGCTGTTGATTTGGCTCTTCAGCACTGGTCTGGTATTTCAGATCCCATAAGAGTAGAAGCAGTTCTTGTTCCTTGTGTGATGGAGGATGAGCCTAAGGCGGTAAGCTTTAATCTGTCGGAGAATGAACATTACATGGTTGGTATAGCATCAAAGCTCTCTGCCACCGATTCCTCCCATGTCCTTGTCTCAAGGTCAGTAAAAGGCATTCGTTGCTTAAGTCCTGGCTTTTGATTTGCTGTAATTTCGGTTGTGCTGACAATTTAAAGCATTTGTCTTACTGCAGAACAGTTGGCAAAACATCTTCTGAGATAAGGTTTTATTTCCCAGCTCCGGATGTACAGCTTGTTTCTGATTTATCAAACAATGTGGTTGGTTGTCGTGGAGATGGCAATATAAACCGTGTAATAAATAAGCGGGCTTCCTATATTTCTGGTCAAACAATTTATGGGGATGCAATTTTAGCAAATGTTGGATACACAAGGAGAGACTCAGAACTTCAAACTGAAAATGTCACTCTATGCACCTATTACAGGTACCAGCTTGTTCATTATTTCAGTGATGCTCTGTGTTTGCAGCAAGAATGTAATCTGAATAAGTGATACAGCAACTAAGAAATTTGTGGGGAATTATTCATCTAGCTGTAGATGCCAGTCATTTGCTCTGTTTTCTCTATTATGATTCACTTATCTTCATTTCTCTATTGTTATTTACCTATCTTCATTTTGGGGACTGCTTTTCCCTGTAGTTTTCTGGGAACTGATCTTTGTCACCATAGTTTCTATTTGATTTCTCTAAAATGCTTTTTGGATCCTCAGGATTCTTCTGGGCAAATTGCCTGATGGAATATATAAAATCTCCAAGGACTCAATTCTTGTGGCGGAGCTTCCATGTGTTTATTCTCGTACTAGTTGGAAAGGGCCCTCTCCAAGAGATCTCCTTTGTTCATTTTGTCGCCTCCAGAGGCTATCAGAGCCCCATTTCACCGTCAATAGGGTAAGCGCATCCTGTAATGTCCCAGGATCAGCTGTGTGCTCTGAAGAGATGGGATCGCTAAAAACAGCTAGACAGAGTCAGTGCACAAAAGATGGCAGGATTGACAAGGAAACCCCAGATGTGTTCAAATGTTTTGTCAAAATATTTTCAAAGAAGCGGGAACTTTTACTAGAGTATTCTACAGATGATAACTGGAGCAAGGAATCTGATGCTATTCAAAATTCTGCATTGAAGGTCTTGATTTGGTTCAACCATTATTTCAAGCAACTGAACACGCACGTGGAGAAGTTATACCTTCCTAAGAGCACTAACGGCTTCACGATATATCCAAATATTTTTCTGCAAGAATTTGCAATGTGCTTATCTGTCTATGGTGAGAGCAGTGGTGGTGATTCAAGGACGTGCAGCGCAGATGGGCCGTTTTCTATGGATACATCACATCAGCAGCTTGAAAACAGTGCATTTTTTACAGACATTGATGGCCAAGATTCTGGTGTTTTTCCATCCCATGGATCGCTGACTTGCATAAGCTACAGTGTCTACTTGTTGATGAAGGACAAAAGAAAGAAATATCTCCTAGAAGTCAATAACGAATTTGAGTTTGAGATAGGGGCTGGAGCTGTTAGGAATCAGCTTGAATCATGTATAACTCAGCTGTCAGTTGATCAAAGTGCACGCTTTGTGGATGAACTGTCTGATAGGGATTTGATCCTGGCTGCAGCTAGTGAGCTGTCACCTGACCTTTCCAAGATATCTAGAGGTGAGCTACCAATATCAACAGCTCAATCTGATTCTATAATTATTCGACTTGGGCTTTAGCATCATTCCCATATTTTGTACATCCTTTCAGACAGCTGTGTCTTGGAGTTCTCTGTGAAGGTTTTACAAGTAACTGAACCTATGGAAGACAGAATGGAGAAGGCCTTGTTCAGTCCTCCTTTATCTAAACAAAGGGTTGAATTCGCTGTTCGGCATATCAACCAGCTGCATGCTACAACATTGGTGCATTTTATTCTCATCCTAGTTTCCTATTTGTAAAATGTATTGGTTTCTCACTGTCAAAGCTGTATTTTACAGGTTGATTTCGGCTGTGGATCTGGTAGTCTTCTTGACTCACTGTTAGAGCATCCAACAACCCTTGAAAAGATTGTTGGTGTTGATATTTCTCGAAAAGGTCTTACAAGGGCGGCAAAGGTACAGAACATAGTCTAATAAATTCTCGCGTTCAATGTGTCCTTTGAATCATTTTTCTTTTCCAATGATTGATATTTGGATGTGTTTCACTTCTATCCAAAAATTGCAGAGCCTTCATCAGAAGCTTAGCAAGAAACTCTTGACGCAGTCTAGTGTTCCAGCCGCTGTGCTTTATCATGGATCAGTAACAGATTTTGATTCTCGCATATACGGGTTTGACATTGGCACCTGTCTTGAGGTAGCTTAGTACCCCCTTTGAACTGTTTTTATCGTCTCATTTGGTTTTATTGCAAAAAATGTGACACTTGGTTTTGTTTAGAATTGCTCTAGGCCTGAATTGTTAGTTCCTAAATATGGATTTGTTTTAGAATTACTATAGGACTCCCTGTGAGTTAGTTACTGACGTGTCTATGAGACTACATACCTGGAGGGTGCACATTTGTAGTTGATAACCTATGTGACAGAGATGTCTTACTCCCTCCGGTCCATATTAATGGCCAAAACTTTGTCTAGATTGGGATCCAAGCTGTCAACTTGGTATGTAGTCTTATAGACCGGAGGAAGTAGCATGATTGGGATCCAATCTGTGAACTTGGTACCTCTGTATGGTGATCCATTGAAATGCTCACATGATTTTGTTTTGTACTTTTCTGGTGTTGTTTTTGTTTGTAGACTGACGCATGTAAACTGCAGGTGATTGAGCATGTGGAGGAGGACGAAGCAAGTCTGTTTGGGAGCGTCGTCTTGAGTTCATTCTGTCCTGCGGTGCTCATTGTTTCCACACCCAACTACGAATACAACCCTATCCTCCAGAGGTCTGCTATGCCCAGCAAGGAAGAGGAGCCAGAAGAGAATACCGGACCTTGCAAGTTTCGCAACCATGACCACAAGTTCGAGTGGACAAGGGCCCAGTTCCAGCACTGGGCTACTGGCCTTGCAGCGAGCCACAGCTACAGCGTGGAGTTCAGTGGCGTCGGCGGTTCGGGTGAGGAACCTGGCCACGCTTCCCAGATTGCTGTCTTCAGAAGAATGACACGAGATCAAGAAGAATCATCCCCAAAAGAGGATGATCCACGTCAACCTTATGAGGTTCTCTGGGAATGGGCTAACGCATCGATGACGTCTAACTGAGTTTTCGTGTAGGAAATACACCTGAGCCCTCACACCGTGCTCCTAACTGAGGTGATGAGACTGGTTGTTACTAGTCAGTCTGAAATTCCACGCAGATTGTGTCATTGGGTATTTAGCGTGTCAACTGTCAATGAACAATCCTCGTTGTGTTGAACCAAATAGTTGTGGTAACTCTGAACTGATCCATTGCGATCTGATATCGCGTTGTGAGCAAAATGACTATCTGTTGCAGATATTCATGGTGCCTCTTTACATATGATGACCAGATATTCATATCGTGAAGACAAAAGTAGCACGCCAATTTCATCGCTCGTGTGTGCCGCCTTTTCTGGCCGTTGCGTGGTTCTTCGTCGCATCATGGATACTGGATGCTCAGATGAGCCGCCATGTTTCCATGCTGATCGGCAACTGGGAAATTTATCCAAATAAATTGAGCATTCGTTTGGGGCACGCTTGAACAAACATAAAAACATATGTGCAAAATAGAGGATTGGTATGTTAAGATTGTATACAAAAAAGGGTCTCATTTGTGTTCGATGAGTAAATTTCACTTGAGGGCTCTTTAGATTGGCATGATTTCCAAAAGCATTGAATAGAAGACCACAAACATTCGTAAAGCCATGGTAGTTGTTCTTGTACTCGTATGGATTGAATTGTTATTTCGTAGAGAAGTTTGTGTGGAATTGCTAATTCTCATAGATAGGCATATTTACGAAAAAGTTCTAATAATTGGCGATATACTCCCAAAATTAGTTAACCAATGAGCCTTGGTCGTCTTCCTCTGAAATATACCTATCTAGTATTAAAATTTCATGTGCTCCCTCCGTCTAGAAATAACTCACTTGAGTTTGTCTAGATTCGAATGTATCTAGACGTATTTTAGTACATTCGAATCTAGACAAACTGAAGTCAATTATTTCTGGACGGAGGGATTACAATATAGTTTTCTACAACTGGGTTTAAGCCCATTGAGCCATTTCTTTTTGAGAAAATTTCTGCCCATCAAGTTTTCTCTTTGCAAAGCCCATGGAGGGAAGTTTTTTTTACAAATATACCTTCTCTGCAAATGTACGTAAACATATCTTAGCTCTAACTAAACTACTATAACAACCGTATATGCAAAAGCTATCACGGTTGCTGCCCCGCAACAACAAAACCCACCTCACATACGTGCTCTGTCTCGGAATCTCACTGCTTGCCGCCTAGCCTTCCTCCCCCCTTCTATTTTGATTGCTACTCCTTTTCATGTGTTTGTCAAAAAAAATTGACTTAGAAAAATGTTTTTCTGGTTACCAAAAATAGTGTCACTCACATCTTAATATGATTGGTAAATGTTCATTTCATGACATGTGGATGTCATATTATGGGTGCCAAACTTTTGGAATTTGGTGAGAATTGGGCTGTTGGCCCATTAGACAAATTCTGAAATTCTCTTTGATTCATTTGTGCATGGTAACATATGGCTTGCTAGTGGTGCCAAAGTTTCGTCCCACATTGCTAGTTGAGTGAGAGTTACACCTTCTTATATAAAGGCTGTTCCACCACTCACTAAGATGTGAGAAGAAGAGCAGCTCTCGCGCACTCCTCCTCCGCTGCTGCCCGCCTCGCCTCGTCACGACGCGCGCTGCGGGTTGCGAGAATCTCACCGAGCCAAGCTTTATTTTTTCTGGTCGAGAAAATTAATCGTGGATTAATTACGAGTCATTAACGGACGTGTTAATTACTCAGCCGTTTCCAGTTTTTCTGGAACGCGGGTTGTTACCGACTCAGACGTGGGCTGAGCCCCACGTTCTCTCCTAACCTGTACTATATAAGCGTATGCGCTAACCTAATTGGCACTGCCTATCACACGCGTCTCCTTCCAATCTATTGCGCCGCCGCCTTTGTCTTCTCCATCCCAGCTTGCGGCGTGCACCACAGATCGGGACAGTAGGCCTCCGGAACCCCGCCTCTTGTGAACCTGTACGGTTGAGGGGCGATCAGGTTTTTAGGAAGCGCTTCCGCACGAGTATTGATGCCATCACGGACGACTCCTTCCCCGACGAGGACTTCTTCCCGGACATCAGCAACCTCTACATCGACAACATGGCTGATGATGCTGCCACCACCGCTGCAGCTACTGCTACTACTACCACCGTGGTTGTTGCTGCTGCCGCCGCTGCTATACCGTATGTGATATCAATCCATCTCTTTCAGATTATGCTAGAGTGTCTAGTTCTAGCGCTTGATATAGATAGAATAGGTTTGTCTTGTTTAGATGTAATCTGTTCATCTACTCTGTTAGTTTGCATGATATATTTAATTGCTATATGTATGATCATGCTTTGTCGATTATTTATTCGGATTAAATCATATGGATTATTTCTTATATTTTCAACAATCCAAAAACCTGATTATAGGGAACTGAGTTCCACTGGTGTATCTGTGGCTACTAGGCCACCTTCTTTTGATGATATGCACTATAACAGATGGCGCACGAGAGCAATTCTATGGTTTAAAAACCTAAACTGCTATAGCGCCACTCTTGGCAAATCTGAAGGAGATCTTTCTGCTGAGCAGGATGCAACCTTTAAGGAAGCCGATACCATGTTTCTGGCGGCTCTGTTCAGTATTCTTGGGGACAATATTGTTGACCCATACATGTCATTTGATAATGGAAAAGACGCGTGGGATGCGCTCGAGGCCAAGTTTGGAGTCTCAGACATTGGCACTGAGTTGTATGTCATGGAACAATTCTATGACTACAAGATGGTTTATGAGCGCTCCATAATTGAGCAAGCTCATCAGATACAATCACTTGTCAAAGAACTTGAGCAGTTCAAGTGTACCTTACCGGATAAGTTTGTGGTCGGAGGCATTATTGTCAAGCTTCCTCCCATGTGGAGGAATTTTGCTACTTCTCTGAAACATAAGAGACAAGAGTTTTCCGTTACGGATCGCATTGGGTCTCTTCATGTGGAAGAGAAGGCGAGAGAAAAGGACACACATGCTCGAGGATTTGAGGGAGCTTCTAGTGCCAATTTGGTGTTGGAAATATGCCCTAGAGACAAATAATAATAAGGATTGTTATCATATTTCATAAAGTTTATGATTATGTTTTATATCATGCTATAACTATATTGAGAGGAAACATCAATACACGTGTGATATAAAAACAACCATGGGTTCCTAGTGAAACTCTAGTCACTTGTTCATTGGTCAACATATGATCAAGTTTCCTGATCATGTGGCATTTATGCCAGTTGGAAATGGAGTCAACTCATTTTGAGAATGAGATGATGAACCAATACCCAACCTAAACATCATAACCTGATCATGTCACGAAGTTCAAGTTACAATGATTAGAAATGGATCCTTGTAGACTATTCCTTAGACCGTGAGGCTATATCAATCACTGTCTCCCGAGAATGCTTAGATAGCATCAAACGTCACTTGGTAATACAGTGGTTTTAAAGGTGTGTTCAGGTACTCGGAGGAAACCGTAGAGGCAATATATGCCAAGAGCTGGATTTGTCTGTCCACGTGACGGAAAGATACTCAAGGGCCCACTCGGAGAAGTTATATCCAATAGCTGTATAGTGTGTGATTTGATCACATGGATATCACTTGTCGAACGAGTAAAGTAACATTGTTCGGTAACGAGATTGAACACGACATAGTGATGTCATTGATCAAATCTCGGGCAATGTGAGTGTCGAGAGACAAAGGGAATAAGACACGACTGTCCCGGTTCAAACGATGTAAGATCTTCGTGGAATGCACATGGGTCACATGGCCATCGAGGTCCCTCTGTCGATCATTGGTCCGGGAGTGTCCCGACCATGTCTAGAGTGTTCCCGAACCGTGGGGTATCACGCTTAAGGGTTGATGATGCTTAGAGAGTGTTTATAGAATTGACAGAATTGCCGAAGAATAGAAGAGAGAAAACCGGAAGGGTTTCGGTAAGTTCGGAGGATGTCCGGAGTGGAGGTGAAAGGTGTTCCATAGCCACGGAGATTGAATAATATGTGAATGAATGTTAAATATTGATTTAATCATTTATTCATAATTATTTAATAAAAGAGAAAATCAATTTAAAGGTCAAAAGGCTTAATGGGCCAATTCTGGAGGGAAGAGGGCCCATTAGGGAAAGGCAAGAGGGGAGAAGGGCAAGGGGGTGGCCGGCTGGACCAAGCCCCCCGCGTGGGTCCCACTAGGGCTGGTCGGTGGCTCCCTCCTCTCCCTCTCCTTTAGTCCCACCCCGGGACTTTGAGAGAGGTAGTACCTCCCCCTATATATAGTGGGGGTATTTGGCCAGATAAATACACACAATATTCAATAAAAGGTTTCCTCTCTTTTGGGGAGATCTCCAATTGATATTCTCTCTCTCTCTCTCTCTCTCTCTCTCTCTCTCTCTCTCTCTCTCGTGACCATGGTCCCAAGTTCGGACTGCGTGAACGAGAGACATCTTCACCGCGGAGCACCATCGTGCTGTAGGATTTGGATCTAGGAGCTCTACTTCCACAACTGTTGCTGGATCGGAGAAGCGGGAGTCATCGTCAGACACCGAACGTGTGTAACTCCCCGCGAGGTGTCACACTTGAGGCACTCAAGTCGTTGGAGCCGCAATAGCACAAGGACTTCATCACGACCTTGAGGTCAGCTTCAGCTCGTCTACATCAACCACGATGTCCTGAGCGTTGACAACGCTTTTCAGTCTTCAAGGGTAAGTTCTCGAAAAGCCCCTCCCGTTACTGCATTACTAATAGATAGGTCCTGGCAACATCAGGGGTTCAGGGGCGTAGGGTAAAAATTATTGTTTTTATACGCGGGACCCCTACAGTGGTACAGAGCTAGATCTATGCGTAGTAATGCTAGTACGGGTAGAACACACGAGATGTAGCATGTGGGCATTGATCTTTTAATTGTTACCATCCCACGTGTACTTCTGTATACCGCAGTAATGCTTGATGAAGCGTCTCTCAGCCGACTTTACATGTTCATTCGCGAGACTGGTCCATGCTTGACATACGGCTTGTACCGTATAAAGTGGCTTAGGGAGTGTCTGTGTATGTCGCATTAGTTGGTATGCCATTTGCAACGGAGGGCCCCGAAAGGGGTGTAGTATAGACAACTACTTGATCAGCGTTGTGGTGACAGTTCGTAGGTAAGAACGGTTCTTGTGCGAAAGCCCATTCATCCACGTAAATATGCAAAGATAAAGTAGAGGTGTCTAACTTTGTTTTGCAGGGGGCGTTGCTTTGTGATATGGTTGTGGAAAATGTAAAGTTATTACCTTATGTTACATAGTAGTAGATAGTCACGGAGGTGACACACTACCACACCGGAAAGACACTGGTACCCTGGTGTCTACGACGCCGGAACCCTAGCGCCGAAATCCGGTGAAGACGGATGGAGATCACGATGTGAAGGACCATACCACATCACATTTACATTCAATATTATTGTTTGTATATCTTATTGTGTGCTAGTATTAGATACTCGACGGTATCCTAATAAGATGATCCCTGTTAAAATTACCAATGATTGTGTTCCCCTTAGTGTGCACCACCAAGAAAGTTCTTCAGTATGAGGCAGGCCTGATGAGCGGGTGTCTGACATATCTACGTTCGCATATAGTGGGTGACGAGGGTTTAACTCATCAATGCCCATTGTTATGGACTTGGGTTTTGGAGAAGGAGGGAGCGCTGGAGACATCTATCGGCTAGCAAACAAGCACACAGGGGACAAAGGATTTACCCAGGTTCAGGCCTCGTAGAGGTCCCTACTCCTGCTTGTCTACTCGTGGAATTATCGAAGGAGTCGAAAGTTACAATGGTACGCAGATGCAATCTGGCGAGGGTTGTGGAAACTAGGGTTGTGTGTGTTCTCCTCGCCGCCCCCTCCTAGCCTTTATATAGATAGGCTAGGTCTCAGGTAGCAGGTCGAGTCGGTTACCAGTTAGGGTTTTTCCCCTTCAAACTTTATATCTTTAACTTCTTCTTGTTCTTCAAGCAATCGAGAGTCCGTAGGCCACTCGAATCCCTTGTTTGGGCCTTGGCGACACCGTGGGCCTGTACGTATTTGGACCGTATATACCAAGCTCGAGTACCTGTAGGGTATACCCATGTCAGTAGCCCCCGAGTGTCCAGTGGAATCGTAGATTCGACTGGGGACTTTTTGAAGTCTTCGAGTGCCTGAGTGCATTTCGACTTCTTTTATTTGTGTCATAGGGATTGTTGATATACGCGCCTGATATAACCGAAGTATCGGTATTAGTTAACCACCTTAGGGTGAAACAACGCAATCTACTCGAACTCGAGTCCCCAGACTCGAATCCGGAAAAGTGCTGGCATAATTCGACTCAGGCCGCAGAGGTCTTACAGGAGTCGAATTCTAGTTATATGGGTGTGAGCACTCGACGCGTCCGTCAAGGCATGTTCATCGTACCTATAGGCACCGATATATTTCTGGTAGTACGCAGCTAATGCGTTGCCAGGCCTTATTCATGTCTTACCTTCACGCTGTAAGCACGGCATCCAAATTTTATCATCGCGGAGACGATTCGGGTGACCCAGGAGACGCAATCTCTTTGTAGGGGAAAATTATGAGGCGGTGTCGCTATAAGCTTCGAGTGTGGATGTTGCTAACACACAGTATTTTGTATAAATAATCATAGGGTGCGCGACCAGCGCTCCCTATGGGAGTAGCCTCGAGTGCCTAGTTGAGTCGAAGACTCATGTAGGCACTAAATAACTTTTGCGACTGCTGTCGTCTTTTGCTTGTTTGTTTTAGTCGAATTTGTTTCCGGCGCTCCCTATGGGAGTAACCCATGTCCAAAGTCGAATTATGTTTCGAGTGGTTTGGGTTTACTTCTGATTGTCCATGTTCCTGTAAAAAGAAAAAGAAAAATCGCAGGGTGCGTGGCCAGCGCTCCCTATGGGAGTAGCCCCCGAGTGCTTGGTGGAGTCGAAGACTCCAGCAAGGACTAAAGTAGTCGAATTTTTCCACTGCGTAGCTTTGATGACGTTAGTGCTGACGCTTGCATGACCTCAATTGCCCGCATGAGCGAGTTTGACGGGACGTGACGAGCGGTGGGTCCCACTTCCTGACTTTGATTTGACTGGGCGTGCGTAATCTTTATTTTAACTGCGCCTCCTCGATTTCCATGCGTAATGGGAGTAGTGGAGGGATGGTTCGGGCTTCCCCTTCTCCACGTGTCCAACGTGATGTGTGCCACGCGCCCGGTAGGGTTTTTCTGAGCCGTTGGATTGCATCTTCCAGGGGTTAAGTAGCGGCGCTGCGACGGTAATTTTCCCATCTGCGCTCTTTCTTCCTTGCTGCCATCGCCATTGCTGTTGCTCTTTGCTTCCTTGCGCTCTTTCTTGCTGCGGTGCTGGACCAACTCCGCATCTTCCCCAGCTACTTCCTCCGTTCACACCGCCATCGCGCAATGGGGAAGAGGAAGGGAGGCGCTGCTGTTGATTCCGCGGCCATCGTTGCCACGACAAAGAAGAAGGGTGGCTCCGCTGCTGCGGGCACCAGCACCGCCGCCGGCGGGAAGAAGAAGGTCGCGGGCACCCGCGTGACAAATGGTGCGTGGCGCCCTTCCATCATCAAGGCGTCGGATCTCCGTCTTCTTTGCCAAGACGGAGTTATCTCCGCAGCAGTCGCCGATACGCGCGTCCCCAGCGGTGAGACCATTCCTGCTCCTCCCGCTGGTTTTCAAGTGATGTTTGTTGCATTCGTCATTCGCGGTCTTTCCTTGCCTCTCCACCCCTTTCTTAGGGGTCTTCTTTGTTTCTACGGGCTCGAGCTCCATCAGCTGTCCCCAAAATCGATCCTCCACATCACCTGCTTCATCACTCTTTGCGAGTGCTGGCTCGGAATCGAGCCACACTTTGGTCTTTTCAAGCACATTTTTAAATTGAAGCGTCAGTCCGCATCTGGCTCTTTAGTTTATGACGTAGGTGGTTGCGGAATCCACGTCAACCCATCCGCCACCTACTTCGACATCAAGCTCACCAAGTCCGTCCAGGGATGGAGGGACAGATGGTTCTATGTCCGTGATCAGAAGTCCAAAGATGAGCACTTTGGACTCGCGCCCTTCGATCCCGCGACTCCCTGCAAGAAGATGCGCTCCTGAAGAACGTAGTTATGCCTGGCGAGCTCGCGGAGACAGACGTGCTGTATCAACGCGTCTGCGACCTCGAGAGTCGCATAGGCGCAGAAGAGGGAGGCTGCGCCCTTATCCGAACCTGGGCGCGCCGTCGCGTCCAACCCCTTCAAGCTAGAGTTCATCCCATGTTTCAATGTGCTGGCGCCGATGATGCCACTCGCATGTCTGCCGATGGCATGTCCACGAGTGAGGTGGATAAGAGGGTTTGACTGGTCACGAAGTACACCGGCAAGGATGTGCTTCCGAATGAGCCAGTTGTTCCTCCTTTTGATGCTTCAAATGCTCCTCCTGAGGTACAGTTGTGCTATGCAGTAGCTTATTTTCTCGATTGCTTTTCTGTTGCTTACTTGATTTTTGCTGATTTTTGTTGTCTGTATGCAGGATTGGGAGGTGTCGCCTTGTATGCCTCCTCTCCCTGAGGGGGTTATTCCTCGAGAAGCTTTGGAAGAGGATGAGTCTAAGTCGACTATCCCTTCTGATGTGGAGGAGGAAGCCCCCGAGTCCGAGAGTCCGGACACTCGCAAGCGTTCGTGCAGCGAGGATTCGGACACGTCATCTCCTTCGACTCCAGAAGGTACGGTCGATGGTGCGGAGTCGCCAATTTCTGCCGTCCCTGTGAGGGCTGTGGCACCGTCTTCTCGCAAGAAGATGCGATTGCCAAGGAGTCTTCGTCGGAGTCGGCGGAGGCCACGTTTGATCTTGACAAGTTTGACTGGTAAGTTTTCGAGTTCATTTGCTCTTTTCTGATTTCTTCTTGTTGACTTGCCCTGGAGTTTGCCTTTTCTCAAGGTAAGTTTTGCTCTTGTAGTCAAGAGGCGTCGTCATCTTCTGGCGACGTCGAATTTTTGAAGGAATCTGGAGTCGCGACCTCAAAGGCCAAGAAAGAGGTCGAGCGCACTCCTTCCCCTCCAGTAGCGGCCCACTCCGGGCACAACTCTTCCAGCTCTCCCCATGTAGGGGAGCATCGAATGGTTGCCCGGATGACGGCACTCAAACATCTCCGGAGTCACTGGAGGACCATGTAAGTATAGTTGTTTCCTCCTTTGTAGTGTTGCAGTCGATGTTATATATTTCCTCTGATGGTTCTTTGGTTGTGCGATAGCTCCTTGTAAAGGAAGCCGCGCAAGTGGCAGAGCAGGTGATGGCGATGGGTCGCCAGCATGCAATGCTGGAGACGCGTCACCGCATGGTCGAAAGTGAGTGTTCTACACTTATTCTTTTTCGTCTTCTCCTTTGTTGGTATAGTCGACTGATAGTCAACTTTTGATTGCCATGTAGCTGAACATAACGCTTTACTGCGCAATGTCGCCACCTTGGAGAAAACGCTTGCCGCGGCTGTGAAGGGTCGTGACGAGGCACTCGCGGCTCGTGACGAGGCACAGAAGCGTGAGGAGGATCTGCATGCCTCCTTTGCGGCCAGGGAGAAGTTGTTCGAAGAACAACTGTTCTCAGTCGCCAAGGCTCTCTCAGGTACTTTTGCTTGTGAATATTGTTGTCCTTCTCCACATCAAATGTTTTTGCTGGTGATATTGAAGTTTTGATCCATGTGTGGGTTCATGTACAGATGCTGGCGATTTGAGCTTTGACCCGCAGGCCCTTCGTCGCGATGACGCTCTGGCAGGTGCGGTGGCTACAGTCGAGGACCGTAGCGCCGCCATCCAAGATACACTTTCCAAGGCCAAGGTCGCCCTCAGTCGCCTCCGGGAGGAGTTGATGCCGAAGGCGGAGCTGGTCGATAATATGGACGAGCTGGCAGAGTCACTCGCCAGGGGTGTGCCTTCCACCTACAAGAACTCCCTCCCCGCGGCTGGCGCAACCATGTCACTCGCCATGGTGCAGGCCCACGGAGTCGAGATCGATCCCTCCAATGTGTCGAAGGCGATGCCTGTTGGCGCAGATGGTCAGCAGGTAGTCTTCGCTCCTTTTGCGACTGCCTATGGCAAATATGGGCATCACTTGATAAATACTGTCGTGAAGTACTCGAAGGAGCTCCAACGTGCTAAGAAGGCGGCGAAGGCTTCGGCCTCAGGGGCCGGCGGAAAGTCAGTGGCATCTGACACTACCACGGATTTGATGAAGCCCCTGAAGCCATCGAAGTCGAAGAAGCCAGCTGCTCCGTAGTTAGCTTTTTGTAATAGTTGATTAATTGTCCTTTTGTTTAGGAACATGCCTGCTGGCAAGTGTGTCTGTTGATACTTATGCCGGTCTTGAATGCATCTGACCCTTTTGTCTTTGTGTTGATTTGGTCGTCTTATTTGCTTCTATCTTGACTTGTGGTAGGGCACATCAAGTGATCCCGTGAGGGGAACCCAGGACTCGCCATCTCGTGATGATACAGTGGCACCACCGCGCTCCAGGGTAGAGGAGCTATCCTTGCTTTCGCGACTTCATGAACGCGTGAAGTAGCTGGAGCGTGAGTTGCCCGTGATCCACGGTAGCGCAGATGTGTGGAAGTCGAAGGCGGAAAAAGCCGCCGCCCGCGAGCACTATCTACTTAGCGAGGTGGTGCAGCTGGGCGACCAGTTTAAGTGTTAGTTTGCCCATTCTCATCTTTTCCTTTGTAGTCTGTTGCAGCGGTACGTTGTACTCATGCTATTGATGCTGCTTCGTGTAGGTCTTAGCGCGCGCCATCCGCAGGAGGAGAAGGATAGAATTGCCATTCGCCTTCATGATCTCACCCAGGAGCAACTTCAAGAGAGTGGATACTTCTGGGTAGATCATGATCGTGCGACTGCGTTGGCGACCCTGCAGGATCGCGCGTCGCGAGTGCTGCTCTTTCTTAAGAAGTTGCAGTCGTGCTTGAAGAACATTTATCCGGCGATGTTTCCGCTGGACGACACTCCATCAAGCCTGCTGGCTCTTCTTGCCAAATTTCAAGATCTGTCCGTGGCTCGCGAGTGCGTGAGGCAGCAGTTGGTGGCTGGTGCCAAGGCTGCCCTCTCAATGGTGCGATTGCATAAGCTTGACGTGGATATTGCCGCCATTGCCTCTAGGCCGCCAGCGCCACCAGCAGGATCTGCCTGGAATATGGTACCGCACTATCAAGCAGTAGACCGTCCAGCAGAGGAGACCGTCGACTTCTTTGAGGAACAAACCAACGTTCATCTGTTGCAAGAGTAGCCAAATTTGTATCCTGCACATAAGTGTCGTCGGTTTGAGGACAAGTACGCCATGAGGGGGTCCTCGAGGCGTGCGGGAGAGAGGGGTGTGAGACGTACGGTGTTCCGGGACGGTGAGCACACAAGTTTACCCAGGTTCGAATCCGCCGGCTTTGGACGGACCCTACTCCTGCTAGCAATCCAGTAATATGGCAGAGCCGGAATATGGGTTACAAGGGTTTCGCCTGTGCGAGTTGAGATTGTAGACTATTGAGGTGTGCACTAAAGGCTCTCCCTAGGATGGCTTATATAGATATCCGGCCTAGGGTTTACAGGAGAGATCAATCCGGCTACGACTAAGAGTTGGTTACAAAGTACATCTTGAACTACAAGTAACATTATGGGCCTAAGTCGGTAAGTCTTCTGGGCCTTCCCGTAGTCGGATTGGACTCCGTCTTCTCTCCCTAACTGGGCCGCCCGTGAAGCAAAGCTCTAACCCAAAGTGGGCCACCCTAGTCAGTGAGGATCTGTAAGGATACCCGGAAAGTATATCCCCATCAGTAGCCCCCGGAGGCCTCCAAGATCCAAAGTCGGATTTTATCATCGTCCAGCTTGATCTTCGGCTTGCAGAATCTTGAAGGGTTCCTAAAACTTTATAACAAAAAATACAATCTAGGTCTTAAAAGTAAGTCGGACCTTTCAATTAGTTATTCGGATTTTCCAGATCGCTTTTAAACTAAGCCGGAACTTGGTCTCTAACGCCACCTGACACAAGCATGGTCAAGTCATGTCATCTGACAGACGTTCCGTCAGCACG
Source organism: Avena eriantha (assembly GCA_910589775.1). Lineage (NCBI taxonomy): Eukaryota > Viridiplantae > Streptophyta > Magnoliopsida > Poales > Poaceae > Avena > Avena eriantha. Next base: position 347,538,152 of record OU342741.1, read on the forward strand.
ACCGTTGGTGGGTCCGCGGTTCGCGGAACCGAGGCACCGTTTCAATGCGTGCGTGGAGATCAAGGCGACGCAATCATCGCGCGGGCCCTTCCTAGTTCGTTCCACGACGCGTGGCAATTACACTGTAGCGTTTGCACGAATGTTGGCGCATGTAGGTGGATATAAGGGGTTTAGATTCCTTCTTCTCCTCTCCACCAGTCCTTTGCCGTTCCTTTCTTCCCAATCCTACAGCGCGCCCAGAGCCTTTTCGTCCTCCTCCCACAGAGCTCCTAGCGCCGCCACTTTAAGGTCACCTTTTCCACCGAAGAAAAAATGGCTTCATCTTCTTCTTCCTCTCTGGCGGCGACGGAAGCAGCTGCGGAGAAAGAGAGCTTCCGGGGAATCTGGATCCCATGCGCCCTCGACGACGACGGCCTCAAAAACATGGAGAAGGAGGGGCTTCTCGTCGCCGGCAACTGGCGGAGCGGTTCCGGCGAAACCGTCCCCAATCCGCGCGAGGGCGAACGCGTCCACTTCGGCACCCATCTAGACCGAGGTTTGTCCTTTCTCCCTCGGAGTTCTTCTCCGAGGTGATTGACCACTATGGAGTTCAACTCCATAATCTTCCTCCCAATTCTCTTCTAGAGATGAGCGCATATGCTGCGCTTTGCGAGGGCTTTCTCGGTATTAGGCCGAGTTTGCTTCTATTCCGGTACTATTTCCATGTCTGGAGAAATTCCATTACTTTCGGTGTTCCTTATATCACCGGTACTATTAGTTTTTCTGTTAGACAAGACCGGGTATATCCCAAAATTTCTGCCAGTGACTCGGTCAAACAATGGCCAGCCACTTTTTTTCTATCATAGGGATATTCCGGCTCCCGGCAAAGCTACTGCTTTGCCGGCTTTTGTCGACGGAGCCGCCACAGCCCAGCCTTCCTGGGATGAGGCTGCTCCGGCTCTCATCGACGATCTGATCCTCGCTAAGAGGCGGATCGAATATCTTATCAAGCACAAGGGTCTGAAGGGATCCGACTTAGTCCAGTGCTGGGTCTCACATCGGATCCAGCCACTTCAGTACCACGGGGATAGACTGATGCACTCCATCACGTCTTCCAAAAAGACTCTCTCCGCATCAGCCCCAAAGCCTACACCATCCAAGGTTACATAAGCCAGATCAAGTGGCTGATCAAGGAGCGGATCGAGAGGAAAATTCCAGAGATTTCTCTGGATATGCACACGGCGGAAAACCCCGTGGTAGCGGTAAGCTTCCATCAGCACACCTTTTACGTGTTTCAATCTTTAAGTTATATACTGCAATGCTGATATGTTTTCTTGTTTTCAGTTTGCGGATCTCCCCGAGTCGGAGCTTGCTCCACTTGAAGGATATCCTCCTGAGTTTTCTCAGGAGACTGAAGTGGTCCCACTACCAGACCTTGCGCTCAAGAAGCGCAAAGCCCCGACAGTGGCTGTTGGCACAAAGGAAGTGCCCGTTGTGAAGAGGTAACTTTCATTCACAATTTCCGCCTTTGTACCTTTCTCGAATTTCTTTCTAAGATGTAATGTTTCCGACTTTACTACATTCTCAGAGCAAAGCCTCTCATCAAGGGTAAGGGGAAGGGGATTCCTGCGAAGCCCCTGCGATAGACGAAGCTTACCATAGCTTCCCCTGCCACGACTCCTCCAACTCCTGCCCCTCAACCTTCTGTAACACCGGCGATTATTCCGTCTCCGGTTGTTGCAGAAGATCCGGCTCCTCCAACAGCGCCTGTGATCCTAGGATCGCACACTGACGTCACCATGGGTGCGTCATCTCAAGATAAGGGTGAACCCTCTTCGGGTAATGATCCCTCGGCTGAAGTCTTCGCCGACAACCTCCTCAGCAACCTCGGACTTGCCAAGTTTGGCTTATCCCGGAAATCCGCAGAGGAGATCTAGCTGCTGGCCAGGCAAGTCCTGGACAAAAGCCATCTATCCCCTGAAGAGGAAGCGCAAGAAGCAGAGGATGTCAAGTTCTCTGACCTTCTCGCCCAAGTCCGCCTTCGCGACGAGAGGATCAGGACTAGCGAGCTTCCAACAGCTCCAGTAATTCCTCTTACCCTTGCCGAGAAGGTGCCAGCTGAAGTGAACGCGAGGTTAGACAAACTCACCCGCGAGCAATATGTAAGTCGGAATTCCAACTCTTGTTTTTTACCTTATGTTATATCATATCCTCTAGCCCCCAAGCATGAAGTAGGATATAGAAATCCGGGTTTATGCTTTCATTAGGATACCAAAGAACGAACTAGTGTAGCCCCCAAGGCTCGTGCTGATATTTAGCAAAAAATATTAGCCCGAGTCTTAAGTAGCTTTCTGACTTTGGGTATTCTGACTTGAAGGAAGTATGTTCCTATAACCAGGAATTGTTAAAAAATGTCTGTGATAAGCGGAGAGAGATCAAAGCTCTCCGGCTTAAAAATGCTGAACTCAAGGTAGCCAAGGATGAAGCCGAAGGTAAACATTTCGAGATTCAAACCTTGTCTTTTGCGTTTTTCAATGTCGAATTTTTCTGAACTGTTGTTCTTTTTGACTTACAGCGTTGGTGAAACAATCCATCGCTATGATTGAAGAGGCCGAGAACCTCAAAACCTTAGTGGTGGAGAACAAGGGACTTCGCCAAGAGCTGGATAAGCTCAAGGCGGATCATGAAAGAAGCATAGCTCAAGTCCTCGAGTCCTCCTCCATGGCCACTGAAGAGCGCGATCTCAAGATTGCCGCTCAAGATAAGGTTATCTCGGACCTCAAGAATGAGGTTGGCAGAGAAAAGGATATCTCCCAGGCACTCCGGGCTGAACTCCAGAGTCTCCGGGAGGAGAAAGCCAAGATTGATGACGTTCTTGGTATGTTCCATCTATCTGACTTATCATTTCTTCGACTTTCATCAATTTCGGTTTTTTCATATCCTTGTTTTGTGTATAGGTCCTCTGAACTTGACGGACTCCTCCTCGTTCGAACCCCGCACTCACCGGCTTACCCAAGTCGGTGATCTTCTTCATGACTATCGCCAGTCCCTTGAGGACATTGGCGAGTCTCTCAGGATTCCGGACATGCCAAGCATGTCGGACTTCCAGGTGAGGGAGAAGGCCAAGGAGATGCCGCAACTCGTTCGGGACTGGAACATGTCCTACGCGCGGACTGCTGCGCAGAACGCTCTCACCATAGTCATGAGCCACCATGGGAACATGGAGATATGGCAAGTGACCAGAGGGTACTGCAAAGTAGATGAAGACGGCCAGGAGCAAGACCTTCAAGCTATCATGCACTCCTGCGCCGGATATGGGTGCCACGTAGCTGAGCTGACCAGCTACGAGGTGCCCTTCTTCACCCGCGTGGATACTCCGCCACCTCCTCCAGAAGACGCCAAAGAAATTTCCGACGATGAACGGACCACCTCGGATCCGGACATCTCGGCACGATATCAAGGCGGAGTAACCAACGATCTGACACTTCCTTCATCTCCTCCTGCATCATAGATCATAAAACTATGTATTATTCTGGAAAGACATGATGCGTTTTGTAAATATTAAGTACTATGACTTTTGCTAGTGCTAAGTTTTTTATCTATTCAACACTTTTGTCTTAAACTTTTTTGCGTGCCTAAAATGTTTGCATAAGCACTTGGAATTTTCCGCCTCTACTTATCGTTTATCTGGCTTTCCGCCTCGTCCCTTTCGTGAGCCGGCTAAACCTTCAGCCGGAAACTTTGCCAAGCAACGGAGCTCAATTGCTAAACCAGTTTAAACTCGGAAACAAAGCCGGCTTCTAGTACCAACAATTCACTACTCGGAAGATACCCGCATCCAGCAATCAGACAAATAACCCAAGTAAATACTAGAGTTTTTTAGAGTTATACCCGAAGGTAGCAGTTTTAGAATCGGAAATCTAAACCAGAACGAACATGAGCATAAAGTACTTTCAAGCATTCTGGAATTTTCGACTATGACATGATCATTAGGAAATAAGATGGTAAAAACTTCTCAGGAAAACTTTGAGGTAACCAAAACTTTTTATTTCTCACAGAACATGTACATATGTATGATTACAAAGAAAGATAAAACTAAGAATAAAAGGGACGTATCTGAGCAATATTCCATGGTCTGTCTAATTCATCCGGATTTGTACTGCCTCCAACTCTCTTTCTCTTCTTAGTAGCAGGTGTTTCTTTGACTGGCCTCATGTCAGTTAAGTAGTATGACCCATTGTGCAATACTCGACTAACTAAAAAGGGCCCTTCCCATATTGGGGAAAGTTTGTGCTTTCTTTATTGCACAAGCCGGAGAACCAAATCACCTTTATTGAAAGATCTAGTTCTGACTCTCTGGCTATGATACTTGCGTAACTTCTGCTGATAGGCTGTAGATCTCATTTCAGCAACGACGCAAACTTCTTCGACTAAGTCGAGATCATTTTGTCGAGAAATCTCGGCATCCTCTTCGATATACGCGGCCACTCTAGGAGAAGTATGAATCAAATCACTAGGAAGAACTGCTTCTGCGCCATAGACCAAGAAGAAAGGTGTATATCCTGTTGACCTGTTCGGAGTTGTTCGCAAACTCCAAATTACAGAGGGTAGTTCCTCTGCCCAAGCCCCCACAGCACGTCTAAGTGCTTCTTGGAGTCTTGGTTTCAAGCCTTGTAGAATTAAACCATTTGCTCTTTCGACTTGTCCGTTAGCCTATGGATGTGCGACTGACGCAATGTCAAGCCGGATATTTTGCTCGTCGCAGAATTCAGCCAACTCTCCCATGGAAAAGTTACTCCCGTTGTTCGTGATAATGCTATGTGGATAACCATACCGGATTATAACATCCTAGACAAATCTTTTGGCTGTTGCTCCATCACAACTAGTGACAGGTTTAGCCTCGATCCATTTCGTGAATTTATCCACCATCACTAAGAGGTGAGTAAATCCACTTGGAGCACGTTTAAAAGGTCCTACCATATCAAGCCCCCAGACCGCAAAAGGCCATGTTATAGGTATTGCTCGCAGCTGATCAGCCGGAACATGAGCTTGCTTGGCGTACTTTTGGCAGCCTTTGCATGTCTTGACTAATCGTTCGGCATCTGCCTGAGCTGTAAGCCAGAAAAAACCATATCAAAAAGCTTTTGCCACTAAAGATTTGGCTGTAGCGTGGTGACCACACTCGCCTTCGTGGATTTCTCTTAAGATTTCCACTCCTTCTTCCGGAGATACACAACGCTGAAAAACTCTAGAAACACTCCGTTTATGGAGCTCACCTTTAACAATAGTATAGGCTTTTGCTCGTCGGATAATCTGCCGGCTCAGCACCTCGTCTTCGGACAATTTGCCATCTACCAAGTAATCAAGGTAGGGTTGAGTCCAGCTGGGAATTATGGCCAGAACTGCTATTAAAGGTGAGTCGTATTTGGTCGGATATTCCTCATCTACTCCCTTTATCGAGGGAACTTTGAGGTGCTCTAAAAATGCGCCATCCGGAACCTCTTTCCGTGCAGAGCCTATTCGAGATAGTGCATCTGCTTCCTCGTTTTCTGCTCGAGGGATGTGTTGAACTTCAAACCCCTCGAACGATTTAGATAGATCATCCACGACAGCCTTATATGCTGCCATGTGCTTATTTGCATTACAAATATCCGAGACTTGCTAAGCAACAAGATCCGAATCTCCGTAACACATCAAACGTCGGATGCCAATATCCTTAGCAATTCGGATTCCATCCAGCAGTGCTTCATACTCGGCAATGTTATTTGTCACTATGAAGTGGATCTGCAACACGTATAAAAGTTCATCTCCTTGGGGTGATTTGAGAACCACGCCAGCCCCCGAGCCCCCTCGAGCCTTGGACCCGTCGAAAACGAGGGTCCAATATTCCGACTCAGGGAGGACCATGTTCTCCTTGGTCTCTGTCCAATTAGCGACAAAGTCGGCAAGGATCTGGGATTTGATTGCTGTCCGGGGTTTGTACTCAATATCGAAAGCTGCAAGCTCTATACCCCATTTGGCGACGCGTCCTGTGGCATCGCTATTGTTGATTATATCTCTCATGGGAGCTTTGCTCACCACGGTAATTGGATGCTCCTGAAAATAGTGTCGTAACTTACGAGATGCTAGAAAAACACCGTAAGCCAACTTTTGATAGTGCGGATATCGCTGTTTTGATTCTGGCAGGACCTCGCTGACAAAGTATGTCGGACGCTGCACCAGGTGCTCCTGATTTTCTTCTGGTCTCTCCACCACCATAACTATACTGAGAACCCTATTTGTCGCAACAATGTAAAGCAACATCGGTTCCGAGGTTCTAGCGCTGCCAGGATAGGAGCAGATGAGAGTACTTTCTTCAGGTCTTGTAGTGCAGTTCCAGCTTCGTCAGTCCAGACGAAATCCTTGGTCTTCTTGAGGAGTTTGTATAATGGTGCGACTCTTTCACCAAGCCGGCTTACAAATCGACTAACCGCAGCAATGCAACCAGTTAATCTTTGTACGTCCTTCAGGCGAGTTGGCCTAGAAATATTGAGAATAGCCTTGATCTTGTCACGGTTCACCTCTATGCCTCGTTGAGACACGATAAAACCTAACAATTTTCCAGCTGGTATTCCAAAGAAGCATTTCTTCGGGTTAAGCATGATGTTGTATTTTCGTAAATTGGCGAACGTCTCCTCTAAGTCAGAAATCAATGTTTCCTTCTTTTTGGACATGACTGCGATATCATCCACGTATGCATGTACATTGCGTCCGAGTTGATCATGGAGGCAACGCTGCATTGTGCGCTGGTACGTAGTTCCTGCGTTCTTTAGCCCGAAGGGCATCGTAACATAATAGAAGGTTCCGAAAGGGGTTATGAATGAAGTCTTGATTTTGTCAGATTCTTTCATCCGGATTTGGTGATAACCAGAATATGCGTCGAGAAAACAGAGGAGTTCCGAGCCTGCCGTAGAATCGATAACTTGATCAATTCTAGGCAGAGTGAACGGGTCTTTTGGACAAGCCTTGTTCAAGGCAGTATAATAAACACACATCCTTAAATCAGTGGTGTCCTTTTTAGGGACCATTACAGGGTTGGCCGACCAATCAGTATGGATGACCTCTTCTATGAATCCGGCTAACTCGAGCCGCGCTAGTTCCTTAGCTATTGCCTTACGCTTTTCATCACCAAACCATCGTAAGGACTATTTGACGGGTTTAGCGTTCGGGTTTACATTTAGAGAGTGCTCGGCAAGTTCCCTAGGTACTCCGGTTATGTCATATGGCTGCCATGCGAAGATATCTTGATTTGCTCGGAGGAACTTGACAAGCGCGCTTTCCTATGCGCTACTTAGGCCTGCGCCTATCTGAGTCACCTTGGAGGGGTCATCATCCTTCAACGGCGTCGTCTTCGTCTCTTCTGATGCCTTGAACTCCGGATTTGGCTTTGTCACCTCCTTCTTCGTCGCGGGCATCTCGGATGGATCTATGCTCTTCTTGATCTCCTGGTACTCCTGGGCGTGCAGCACGGCTTTGGCAAAGGCGACATTTCCATCCTTGCACTCTCACGCTTTCTTCAGGTCTCCCCTGATGGTGATCACGCCGTTGGGACCTGGAATTTTCATCATATTGTAAATTAACACGGACGGGCCATAAAAGCCCAGTAAGCCGGACATCCGAATATAGCATGGTATGCGCTCTTGAACGGGACCACTTCGAAGGAAAGTGCCTCCGTTCGATAATTTTTTGGTGTTCCAAAAGTAACATCCAAAGTGATCTCTCCCAGGGAATTAGCTTGTCTTCCTGGGACAACTCTTTGAAAAATCACAGAGCTATGGTTAAGCTGTGCTTCCGAGATCTTCATCCGGCGTAGCGTTTCTACATAGAGAATATTGATGCTGCTACCACCGTCCATGAGGGTCTTGGAGAAACCATAACCGTCAATAAGTGGATTGACGATTAAGGCGTATTTTCCTCGCCTGTGTAGTTTAGGAGGATGATCAGCGTGGTTAAACGTTATTGCCACTTCCGACCAGTCCAGATACTGAGGGACATCCGGAACTGTTGCGTTGAGCTTGTGGAGAACTGTTTTCTTGACCTTTGCTGGTTGAGATCCGAGGAAGGTGACGTAAGTGTCCTTCTTGGTAGGAAAAGGTTTCTTCCCTTCCGACTTGGGATTTGAAGCGTCGGCTTCCTCCATGTCGGAATCTTCCTTGGTCTCTTTGTATTTTTCGGGTTTTTCTTTCCCTTCTTCCGCTTAGCTTTGTAGCCCGCGGTATCATCTCTCTTGATGTCGTCGTTAAAACGACATTCAGCATTGGTGTGGGACGAGCCCCCATTGGCGTCCAAGTGATGCACACATGGGTTATTGGCGATGTCGGCCCAAGTGTAGGTTTTGCATGGTTGTTGCTCTCCTCTACCTTGGACCCTTGATTTCCCACGGCCATGCCCCCGGCCTCTGCCACGTCCTCCTCGTCCTCCAGACCTGGAAACAGTAGTGAGTACTGCCGTCTCTGCGTTGGGTTTTTCTTCCGAGGTGTTTTTGTGCTTCTGAGCCTGTTGCTTTGTCTTTGCTGACTGAGGTACGGACAGGACGTTGAGTAATCCCTCTGCGTCGTCGTCAGCATCTGCATACTTGCTCGCTGTTTCTATCATCTCTCCCAGATCAGTAACCTTGTCACACTTCAAGCGATGGCGCAGTAACCAATTGGGAGACCTGCAATGAAAGCTTCAATCGCAGTTTGATCATTTACTCCCTCGCAAGAGTTCTTGGTGTCAATCCGTCGTCCGAGATAATCTCGGCAAGTTTCTCCGGCTTTCTGGGTGCAACGCTGTAGGTCTCCAACCGTACAGGGCCTCCGATATGTGCCTTGAAATTCCGAAAGAACGAACTTTGTAAATCATACCAGTTGTGGATGGTGTTCACCGGAAGTTCATTGAGCCATGATCATGCCGTCTTCCGCAACATAAGTGGGAGATATCGGGTTGTGACCAGGCTGTTTCCGCCTTTGGCGATGCAGCAAGCTTGGAAGAAGTCCTGTAACCAGGTGTCTGGCCGAGCAATGCCGTCGTAGGCTTGAATATGTCTTGAGATAGCAAATCCTTCCGGGAATTTTGTAGCTCTGATGCGTGGTCCGAAGCACTTTGGGCCCACATACACGTCATCGTTTTCGTAGCGCCGAGCCTCTATGTTGGAGTTGATCCTATGCCTTGCGTCGTTTGGGGATAGGGATCGTCCCGAATATCGGCTGTGGCTGCGGTGCCTTGGAGCCAGACTTCGGCTTCTGCCACCACCTCCCCCGCGACGTCATCCTTCTTGACCTCCTTGGGGGACGTTGTGATAAATGTGCTGTGGAGGGAATGGTGCAGCTGGATTGTTTCCGGCTGATTGCCGGCCTCCGTCCGGAGCGTCATTATTCGGGCTCCGGGGAGGTTCTTGACTATGACGGCCCCCCTGCCGGTTTGTGCCAGGGTGGTTTCCGTCGTTCCTTCGTCCGTCGTTCCCACCATGGTGAGGCTCAGCCGGACGGTTTTCATGTCTAGGAGGTGGAATTTTCTGACGATCCTCCTCCCGACGTTTCTCTTTATCTTCTCCTTTTCGGGGAGGATTCCTCGGAATCAGTGCAGCGATCGCGTCTTTCTCGGCCGCTGGAGCGACATTGCTCCAGTTATGTGTAGTTCTGTGGTGCTGTCTTGACGATCCGGTTCTTGAATAATTGTCTTCCCTGCGTTCGGGGTGACGATGCTGCGCCCGTTGATAGTGAGATCTCACGTCAGCCCATGCCGGATCTGTGCGACACTGGTCGGAATCCGAGACCAGTTTTTGACTTCCCAACAGGGCGACCTTTTGCTGTTCCAGTCCCTTATTGAGTAGCTTGATACCCAAACATATCTCCTCTGGTCCTGGATTAGTCGATAGAATTTCGCGAGCTGCCACGGTATTTTGCACCGGTGTTGGGTAAACCCAATCTCCATTGCTGTCCTTCCGTGGCTTTCCCATGTCATCTCCAAAAAGGACGGCACGGACATGTGGGAATTGGTTGTCATCTATGTGACACTTCCGTGTCTTCTGATGTAGACGGGACATATACTCCTTGTTTGACATGCGCTTCTTTTCCACCTCGATGTTTTTGGCTTCATCAAGGAGTTGTTGACGACGCGCTTCTAGGGCTTGGGCCCTTTCTTCCAGCTCATCTGCAGTAAGTTCTGCAGCTGTAGGGATAGGTGTGGTTAATGCGACATCGATGAGTTTACGCGCACCTTCAGTGATCACGTGTCCATCCACCGATGCTTCTTTTTTCGGCTCGTCTGGGATAAGTGCTCCATCCGAGTCTTCCTCGTATTCCTCGGCAATCACCTCCTCTATCAGAGGGTCTTTTGCCAGAGTCTTGTTCTTCTTCTTTGCTTTCTTGGCAGCGCCGGTAGCAAAGACGGCTTTGGGTCCGTTTCCTGGAGTCAAGCTCTGATCGGTACTTTCAAACATCTGGATTTTGGGATTGTCTCCGACTTCCATATCATCCTGCGCTTTGGGAGAGTGTTCCCTGGATCCTTCGTCCATGGCTTCTTCATCTTCTGCAGCTTTGGAGTTGTACTCCTTGTCATATTCCGCGGAGAACTTTTGGAAATCTGCCGACGTCATGGACTCATCCGAGGATGCAGGAACGTCGGCGTTTGTTCCAATTGCCTTCAGCACTGAATCGGTGTTTTCTCCAGCATCGGCAGAGCCGGATCCGGATCCAACATATCCGACGAAGTGCGATGCGTGCTTCTTGAGGTACCTGCGGCTTTCGCAATCAGCCATATCGAAACTTTTAATGGTTTCGAGGATTGCTTCTGTGCTAGCGCCTTGTAGTATCATACATCTTAGTGTGTACCTGAGGAAAGGCCTGTCTATCTCGACATCGTCAGAGTCGGAATCAGTGTCGCTGATGTGCTCCTCCTGGATTTCGACTTCCACGGGTGGGTCGATCTGGGATCCGGCTTCTCCAGGGAGATCCACTCCAGATTTGACTTGGACCGTGAGGTGTTCTTCAGGCTCGGATTTCTCCACCATCTCCGCAACTAGTGCGGGCTGGGTGGGATTAGGGTTTTCTGAGATCCAGAACTCTGCCGCCTCCGTGGACAAAGGGGACCCAGAACATTCTTCTGCCTCTACCATCACCGCTGGGGTGGGTTGGGCAGGTTCAGCGAAACCGATGTAAACATCGATCTCACCAAAAGACATGATTGTATAGGCAGTCACGGCCTTCCTAGCCGGAATCCAAGTCTCATCGAGAACGATGAGAGGGACGTCGCTGGCGTAGAGGATGCGATCGACGGTGATGGTCTCGCCGATTCCGATTCTTGCAGATTGCGCTCGGAACGCAGATCCGAAGTTCACTTGCCCCACGGTGGGCGCCAACTGTCGTCGGTTTGAGGACAAGTACGCCATGGGGGGGGGTCCTCGAGGCGTGCGGGAGAGAGGGGTGTGAGACGTACGGTGTTTCGGGACGGTGAGCACACAAGTTTACCCAGGTTCGAATCCGCCGGCTTTGGATGGACCCTACTCCTGCTAGCAATCCAGTAATACGGCAGAGCCGGAATATGGGTTACAAGGGTTTCGCCTGTGCGAGTTGAGATTCTAGACTATTGAGGTGTGCCCTAAAGGCTCTCCCTAGGACAGCTTATATAGATATCCGGCCTAGGGTTTACAGGAGAGATCAATCCGGCTACGACTAAGAGTTGGTTACAGAGTACATCTTGAACTACAAGTAACATTATGGGCCTAAGTCGGTAAGTCTTCTGGGCCTTCCCGTAGTCGGATTGGACTCCGTCTTCTCTCTCTAACTGGGCCACCCGTGAAGCAAAGCTCTAACCCGAAGTGGGCCACCCTGGTCAGTGAGGATCTGTAAGGATACCCGGAAAGTATATCCCCAACAATAAGTGTACTTGTGTTGTAAAGTTCGTATAGATGTTGTAGATAATTAATTGTCGAATGTGTATAAAGATCTCTGTGAGCGTGAGGTGCGTTGCATTATGCGAGTCCTTTTCGTTAGCCTGGCCATCTTTTATCTCGGTCCCTTGTCAACCTGTCAGGTGCGTTGCAACTGAGTTGAGGTCGTGTTTTAAGGGTTTCGATTGATGTACCAGCTACTCAGGATACCACGTTTTGGTTCGAAGAACAGATGTGTATAGGGTGGCGCAGCCCCCGAGTATATAAATTGAAAAAGTAAAGGAGAACACAGAGTTTTGGGGCACTTAGCTTTTATTTATTCGAAGAACAGTGCAAGGTACAATGTGTGGCTAAGTAGCCTTGGCTGAGTAGCCTTATTTGCAATGTAAAAGTAAAAACAAACTAAGGGTAGAAGCGTCGTAGCTGTGCGACGTTCCATGGGTTGGAGTATGCGACTCCTGTCTCTAAATCTTTAAGGTGATAGGCGCCACCTGGGATTACTTCTGTAATCATGTACGGTCCTTCCCAGGGGGACTCGAGCTTGAGATGCCCCTGCTGCTTCAGTCGCAAGACCAGGTCACCTTCGATGAAGGATCTGGGGCGAGGCCTCCTACTGTGGTAGTTGCGCAGGTTCTGCTGGTAGATCGTGGATCTTTTTGCGGCGATTTCTCTTGCTTCGTCAAGGAGGTCGACAGAGTCTTCGAGTGCGAGGGATGACTCTTGTTTGCTGTAAGCGACCACGCGCGGCGCCTTGTACCGTACTTCAGCTGGTAGCACTGCCTCTGCTCCGTGCACCATAAAAAATGGCGTGTAGCCCGTGGCGCTGTTTGGAGTTGTACGTAGGCTGCAGAGTACAGATTGCAGTTCATCCGGCCAGCAGCCCGCGGCTTGTTCGAGTGGTCGGAGGAGTCGCTTCTTGATGCCGCTGCAGACGAGTCCGTTTGCCTTTTCCACCTGACCGTTGGTCTGTGGATGCGCTACTGAGGCGTAGCTGATGTTGATCCCTAGGTTCTCGCAAAATTCTTGGAACTCCTTAGATGTGAAGTTCGTTCCGTTGTCGGTGATGATGCTATGTGGCACCCCGAAGCGGTAGACGATGGACTCAAAGAATTTGACTGCGCTGTGCGCGGATTGGTTGGTTACTGGCATGGCCTCAATCCACTTGGTGAATTTGTCGACTGCGACCAAGAGGTAGGTGTAGCCTCCTCGCGAGGACCTTGGAAGCTTGCTGACCATGTCGAGCCCCCATTGCGCGAAGGGCTAGGCCAATGGGATTGGCCGTAGCTCTGCGCCCGGTGCGTGCGGCTTGTCCGCGAATCGCTGGCAAGCGTTGCATTTTTGGACGATGTCCTTGGCGTTGCGTATGGCCGTGGGCCAGTAGAATCCAGCTCGTAGAGCTTTGGCAACGAGGGCGGGACTGCCAGCGTGGTGCCCATAGGTCCCTTCATGGATGTTGAGGAGAACTACTCTTCCATCGGCCATGGAGACGCATCGTTGTAGCACTCCTATGATGCTGCGTTTATACAGTTCGCCGTTGTTAACGGTGAATGCCTTGGAGCACCGCGCGATGTGCCGTGCATCTGTTGGATCGTCTGGTAGCCTCTTGCTGAGGAGGTACGTGATGTACGGCTGCGTCCATGATTGCTCAATCAGCATGACGCTCATTGGTCCTTCGAGTCTGGTGTCCAGCTCCAAGTCATTGAGTGCCATGGGCTCATTGGGTGGCGTAGCCCCCGAGTCCGTTGCTGCGCTTGTTTTCTTCTCTGCGGCCTTTGGCTTGACGGAGCGTTCGCATATGCGCTCGAGAAATACCCCAGGTGGTATGGGGGCGCAGGTAGAGCCTATGTTTTGCGAGTGCGTCCGCCTCCTTGTTGCTTTCGCGACCTACATGTCGCAGCTCACAACCATCGAAGTCTCCTTCGAGTGTATCGTAGAGGTCGCGGTACGCGATCATGTTGTCGTTTAGTGCATCACACTCATGCATTGTTTGGTTGACGACCAACTTGGAGTCGCCATATATGATGAGCCTCTTAGCACCGCAGGCTTTTGCCATCCTCATCCCGTGCAATAGGGCCTCGTATTCAGCTTTGTTGTTTGAGGCTGTGAACTGCATTCGCAAGATATATTTCATCTTGTCCCCTTGAGGTGATGTCAGTATGACACCTGCGCCTGCTCCGTGTTTCCGCTTGGACCCATCAAAGTGCATTGTCCAGAGGTAGGACATATCTGGCTTGTCTGGGAGTTGGTTCTCCATCCAGTGCACGAGGAAGTCAGGGAGGACTTGCGACTTGATTGCGTCGCGCTTTTCGTATGTGATGTCTCGTGGAGACAGTTCTATTCCCCAAAGCGCGACTCGCCTCGTGGCGTCGGGGTTATTGAGGATATGTCCCTACGGGGCGTCGCTGACTACCACGATTGGGTGTTCCTGGAAGTAGTGGCGCAGTCGCCGGGCGGTCATAAAGACGCCGTATGCCAGCTTGTGGTAGTGCGGGTACCGCTGTTTTGTTGGCATGAGGACCTCGCTGAGGTAGTATACCGGGCGTTGTACGCCATGGACCTTGTTTTCCTCAGCCCGCTCGACGAGGAGCACTGTGCTGACCACCTGGTTGGTAGCGGAGATGTACAACAATAGTGGTTCCTTTTCTCGTGGAGTCACCAGCACTAGCGAAGTGGATAGCAGGCGCTTGAGATCTTCGAATGCTTCTTGCGCTTCATTGGTCCACTCGAATTTTTCAGCTTTGCGGAGGAGCTGGTAGAAGGGCAGTGCCTTTTCACCCATCCGACTGATAAATCGACTGAGGGCCGTGATTCGTCCGGCCAGTTGCTGGACGCCTGTTATGTTCTTCGGCTTCTCCATGGCCAGTATGGCTTTTATATTCCTCGGGTTTGCCTCGATTCCCCTCGCGGAGATGAGATACCCAAGTAGCTGCCCAGATGGTACGCCGAAGGCGCATTTGTCCGGATTGAGCTTGATCCGGTAGCGGTCGAGGTTGGCGAAGGTTTCGCGCAAATCGTCGATTAGAGAGGCTTCCTCCTTGGTCTTGATTACTATGTCGTCGACATAGACTTGGATGTTGCGACCCAGTTGTTCCTTGAGGCAAGCCTGCATGCACCGCTGGTAGGTGGCTCCCGCGTTTTTTAGCCCGAAGGGCATTGTGTTGTAGTAGAACACACCAAAGGGCGTTGTAAACGCTGTTTTCTCTTGATCTTCCTCCTTCATTCGAATTTATTATAGCCTGAGTAGGCGTCGAGGAAGTAGAGACGCTCACATCCCGCGGTGGAGTCGATGATCTGGTCGATCTGTGGTAGCAGGAAGTGATCCTTTGGGCAGTGCTTGTTCAGAGAAGTGAAATCCACGCACATCCGCAGGATATCCGTGTCCTTTTTTGGTACCAGCACCGTATTGGCGAGCCAAGTGCTTTCCTTGATCTCGCTTATGAACTTGGCCTCGAGGAGTCTGTTGATCTCCATTCCGACTGCCTGCGCCCGTGGCTTAGACAGTCGCCTGATTGTTTGCTTGACTGGCCTTTGCGTCAGGGTTGACGTTGAGTGCGTGCTTAGCGAATTCCCTGGGAACTCCTGGCATGTCCGCAGGACACCAGGCAAAAATTTCCCAGTGCTCATGGAGGAATTCGACGAGCGCGAGTTCCTATGCGGGACTCAAGTTGTTGGCGATGAGGGCCGTCTTGGCGGGATCTGATGGATGGACCTACACCTTCTTTGTGTGCACAGATGAGTCGAAGGAGAGGTCAGGTGAGCTTGGCCTACTCAAGGGAGGCAGACTGTTGTCTGTCATCTCTTTCAGTCTTGCGAGTTCCTCCCGCATGCCAAAGGACTGGGAGATTCTGTTGAATTCCCTGTCGCAACTGTCAGATCGCTCAAAGCTCCCATTGATCGTGATGACGCCGTTGGGACCTGGCATTTTCATATGCAGGTAGGCGTAGTGGGGCACTGCCATGAACCTAGCAAATGCGACGCGCCCGAGGATGAAGTGGTATTGTGAGGGCCAGTCGACGACCTCAAAGTCAATGTGTTCGCGCCGGAAGTTCTTCGGCGTGCCGAAGATGACGTCGAGGTTGATTTTGCCTAGGGGGTATACGCCTTTCCCTGGGACGATGCCGTGGAACGTTGTGTCCGATGCCTCCAGGCATGTTAGAGGGATCCTCATCGCTCGCAAGGTACTCGCGAATATGAGGTTGATGCCGCTTCCGCCGTCAATGAAGACGCGACTCATTTCGAATCCTCCAATTTGCGCCTCGAGTACCAGGGAGCAATGACCTGGGCGAGGTATCTGAGGCGGGTGGTCGCGTTTGTCGAAGGTGATGCATGACTCGCTGCCACTGAGGTACTCAGTGGTGGATGGTGGCGAGTGCGTGGCCAAGTTGACTTGGCGAGTGATGGCCTTCTGCACCCTGTTGGAGGGGCGCCCTTTTTGGATCATCATGGTACCCATGGCCCGTGGGTACGGTTCTCCTCCATGGTGCTGGTCCGGTGCGGCTCCGTTCGGGGGTGGCCCAGGTGGTGGTGGTGTGCCGTGTGCCACGACGCCTGGAGTGGCTCCGTAGCCTCTTTCGACCTCATTGTGGTTCATCCGAACCAATCCCTCGTGTAGCTTGAGGAACTCGCGGCAGTCTTTGAGGAGGTGGCTGGACTTTCTCTTGCCGTCATGCTTGTCGATGTAGAAGTGTACCGTGCATGGCCTGGACAGTTTATCCTCGATGGAGGTCGCCGGTGCCTCATCGCGAGTGCGGCGTTGCCATACTTGCGTGGTTTTCCCGGAGTCACGGTATCCGCCGCTACGGTATCCGCTGTTGCGGTTATCGTCGCGTGTATCGGCATAGCCGGCTGCGACCATGTTGACGTCGTCGCGATCGTCGTAGATGCGCATGCGACGCTTGCCTCGGCGGTCGCGTCTGCGTTTGAGTTCCACCTCCTCGTCGGAGTGAGCGCGATTCTTCACCGAATCTTCTCCATCGGCCCACCAATTCGCGATCTCCATCAGGTGGTCGATGGTCTAGGGCTTTGAGCGGCCCAGCTCCTCCCTGAGCTCTAGGCGGCGGACGCCACCGTTGAATGCATCAATCGCACGGTCTTCCGAGATGTTTTCCGCGGAGTTCTTGATGATGGACCACCTTTGGATGTATGAGCGCAGCGATTCGCCAGATCTGTGCTGGCAGCATCTCAGTTCTTCGATTGATGCGAGCCGTTCGTACGTGCCCTTAAAGTTGCACACGAAGCTGTAAACCAGCTCATCCCAACTGCGAATGGATCCGCGTGGGAGGTTATTGAGCCATGCTTGGGCGGCGCCCTGCAGCTGTAGCTGCAAGCATTGCATGGCAGTACTTCGACTACCTCTGTGGAGCCTGACGGAGGAGATGTGATCCTCCAGCCTGATCTTGGGGTCCTGCAGACCGTCGAATTTTAGGTTCTCCGACGGGAGTTTAAACCCTTTAGGCATCCGCTTCTGCCTAATGGATCTACTGAAGCATCTGGCGCCGCAGAGCTCCCCATCTTCCTCTTCCATGTCAGTCTACCGAGCACGTCGTGCCCCTGACTTGTCGATCTTGCACTGCGTGAGGTCGTCGCGCGCATCGTAGTCACGATCATGTCGCCGTGAGCGGTGGCGCCGAGACAGGTCATGACTGTCGTCGCTGGATGAGGGCGAGGAGTGGCGCTTTGCTAGCGCTTTGCCCTTTTTTGGGTCTGGTGTTGGCTCCTTGTGGAGGGCGGCCTCGATTAATCCCAAGCCCGCGATCGTAGATCGGTACATGGAAGTTCGGGGATCTCCAGCTGGTGGCTGGTTGTTGAGGAGGTACATGGTGGCTGCCGTCACCGCAGCCTGTGGCGTTCTAGGAACCACGTTGCCTCTCGTGTCGACTGTCATAGAGCCGAAGTCGAGGACTTTCGCGGCCTCTATGCGCTCTTGTTCGGTGAGGTGAGCCATCCGTGACTGCCTCTTCTTGGCGAGGTATTCATTGCCCTTTGAGGAGGATCCTCCGTAGGAGGAGAGCCCGACGCGACGAAGGCTTGAGTCGTCCGCTGCCGTTTTACGCGCCTCAAGTTGCGCGATTGTTTGCACATGGCGCTTGAATTCTTCCTTCAAGAGCCAGTGGTAGCCCATCAGCAGTTCTTGCGGGGACCCAAAGGGTAGAGGTGTGCCCCGTAGGGCCTCGCGGCAGCGAGCCCACTCTTGCTCGTTGAGCTTGATTACGACGCGTTCGCCGGTTTGCTCATTGATTATGCTGGGAGGTTCGACTGCTCCTCCGTTGTTGACGGGAGCGCGATTGCCGCCATTACCACCGTTGCCGGCATTGGGTGGACCGGTGCCGTTGCCAGGGTTGCCACCGTTGTCGCGATTGGTAGAGGTGTCACCTGCGTTGATTACGGCGCACATGAAGTGATTGGGGAAGCTGTTGCTTCCACAACTCTCAGATCCGGAACCGTAGGTTCCATCTTCAGTGGCCAGATCACTTAGACCGGAATCGCGACCGCTGTCGCTGACCATATCTTCGACTACCACCGGGGCGTTGAACTCGCTGAGGGTGCCGATCGATGGAGGAAACCATGACGCCGGGGCAATCGCTGGTGCCGTCGGCTGATCAGGCATGCGAAGCGTGCCCATCTGACCAACTTGGAAGCGGAAGCTCCCAATCGCCAGGCTGATTCCGTCGCCCATGGACTCGAAGGCCGGGCGGGTGGCCGGCGTGTGGATGGTGAAGTCGAAGGTGCCGAAGAGCTGGCGAATCTCCGCTCTTACGGAGTTGTAGATTGCAGTTGATGGGGCCGAAGAAGCCGCAACATCAGCACTCCCACTTCCCACAGACGGCGCCAATTGACGAGGGTTTAACTCATCAATACCCATTGTTATGGACTTGGGTTTTGGAGAAGGAGGGAGCGCTAGAGACATCTATCGGCTAGCAAACAAGCACACAGGGGACAAAGGATTTACCCAGGTTCAGGCCTCGTAGAGGTCCCTACTCCTGCTTGTCTGCTCGTGGAATTATCGAAGGAGTTGAAAGTTACAATGGTGCGCAGATGCAATCTGGCGAGGGTTGTGGAAACTAGGGTTGTGTGTGTTCTCCTCGCCGCCCCCTCCTAGCCTTTATATAGATAGGCTAGGTCTCGGGTAGCAGGTCGAGTCGGTTACAAGTTAGGGTTTTCCCCTTCAAACTTTCTATCTTTAACTTCTTCTTGTTCTTCAAGCAATCGAGAGTCCGTAGGCCAATCGAGAGTCCTGGAGAGGAGGTGACGTTGCGTGTTGATGGTGAGCATGATGATGATGGCCAACGACACTCTCCCTCAACATTTATCACTTAGTTTATGTTTAGGATGATTATTGTAATCAAAAGATTGTGAACCTCTTTAGTGTGTCTCACACTTTGTGAGACGGTTATTCATACGAGCTTGTAACAAACAGTTGTTCCACTTTTATGAATGATCTCTATTCGTGTTCATATCTTGTTCGATTATGTGTGAATTATCCTTGTTTTGAAACTAATTGATAATACATGAACACTTGTAAAATATGGAAATGCCTTTAAATTACCCAACTTAATGATATATTCATTAATGAATGAAACCATTGTTTAAATTCAAAGTTATTGATAATATGTGAAAGACACTTGTTTTCTTATCACATATGAATCATGCCTAAGTTTGGAAAAATAGCTTGAACACCGTGTATTACTTGAATACAAAGTGTTTTAATGAATTGTTAAAAGTAAATACATATTCGATGTATTATGTTTAAAAAAATGGTAATTATCATTATATGATTGTTTAAATGTGTAAAGAAGTTTACCAAAGGAAACATGAGTATAAAACTATTTGATATGATCAAAGTGTTTCATCAACAAAGGGTATATATAGAAAAGAGAATCTAATTACTGCGATTTGATCGATAGTAATGGAATTCGACTTTATAAGAATGGCATGAAGAAAAATTGTGGAATGCAAAGCGTTTTGAAACATCAAAATGCAAAGCATCACAATGCGATATTAGATATCAAAGTGGGTTAATAGATGGCGCCAAATAAATCGTTGTAGTGTAGATGTAGATACCATTAGTTAGAAATAGTTAGCACTCAATTAGAACATATAGTGAACCATGAGAATTTGTGAAAGCGTCTCCATATCTAGTATGGATCGTCATAAAAGTTTTGGAGTTATTCGATATAACCAAAAAATAGCGAATAAGTCCTTTTAAGTATTCATTGGAAACTTTGAATACGAAATCCATAGCTGAAACCAAAAGAGAAGCAAAACTTGTATTGCTTGGATTTGGGTGCATTCTGAGAAAGTTCACTTTTACTGATATTTCTCGATTATGGAGCAAATGGAAGATAGTGTGAAACATGATGAGGATTCAAAACCCTGCATCAGAGTGTTGAGAAGCGCAACGGAAAGCGTTCCTGAACGATACTCTTCACAAAGGATAGAATCAATGATAGTGATCATTGTGTTTTCCCCACTGGTGTTTTCACTACGTGAAGTAGGATTCAAAATGTATCCCATATCTTATATGGAGACATTTGTGAATCATTTGTCATGATTCTCGGAATATGACATACCTACGAACTACTAAGGAAATAATGGTAAACTAGAATTATGAGAAATCCTAGAAGCAAAATTCCCTTGATTTTAGAAAGCAATTCGTTGCTGAATCTCACAAGTAAAAGGGGTTACTTGGAATTTTCCCAAATGACTGCAAAGCCATAGTGGAAAAGGGGGTGAATGAAAAAGCACAATTTGTTAAGTATTGGACAAATTCAAATGAATTTGATTCAAGTGTGCTGAATATCTAGTGGATTTAAAACTAGTAAAAGTACTAGTATCTCATAGTAAATCTCCAAGTTTGATATTTGATCAAAGGATTTTTAAATCATTCAAAATAGTGAGTGGATATGCAATTTGGACGAAATTGAGTGGGAGCTATGAAAGTCTTCCTAAAACAATATGTGAATGACATATTTTTGAGTGGGAGCAATATAAGTCTCAAATTCAAATATGTAGGAACATAGTTTGTCCAATATACCCAAATATGTTGGGAACATATTTTGAGTGGGAGATTATAGGAGTGATTCTTAAGTGTTTTAAGAATAAAAGTGCAAGTACCAATAAATAATGATTTTATAAGGGGTAGAAGTTGATAATAAGTGTGTTATGATATTATGTAGTATTCCTTAAGGGATTCTAAAAATGGTTTTAGAATAGAAGTTAATTAAGGAACTAGTCCTTAATAACTCAAATTAGGAATAGTATTAAGTTTAACATCAATGGTTGAAAGAAAGAAAAGGATGATCATCATCCACTATGTTGAGACATAGGTTCTATCTTAGAAAACCATGATGATAACTTAACATAATATATGATCCAATAAGGAACATTTGAAAAGTGATTAAGTTCGAATCACGGAACGTCGAGCTAAGTTTGTCCCCAGTGTCTAATAGAGAACTGTAGACATGTTTTCCAGATCCATATAGGATGGCATATCTTAAAGCACAAAGAGTTATGTTATAAGGGAATATGTTGGAAACTCCTGTAAATACTGACTAAAGTCAAGTAGGAAACGAGGTGAACAAAACAGCGAAAGTTGCACAGAGTGCACTCGTGTTTCGATGAATACATTTATAATAATATATAAGGGTACCATCTAAAGTGTTGTATAATGTTATGGCGGGGCTAGTTCGCTTTTAACATAGAATGATGTGTGCCAGGGCACAATGCCCATGATAAATCCCTCGAGGTTGATCTAAAGTCACTGTAGGCTCCTGGAATCCGGCCTCGTTCTCCTGACATAGCGGCGATGAATACGCACAGATGTTATCATGTGATGATAAAGTATTAATGTTAATCAAGGTGACATTAGTAAGTTGCAAAGGATTTGGGACTGTAAAGTATAGACCCAAGACTCAACCTCACTACTAGGAAACATCTTATAGATAGACAAGATATTCAGTGGCGCATATGTAAAAATATGCGCCACAGATATATATCAGTGGCACACTAGAAACAATGCGCCACAGAAGTTTGGCACTTCAGTGGCGCACGAAACCAATATGTGCCACAGAAGTCCATATTTCTGTGGCGCATATTTTCGTGTGGGCCACTGAAGTGTCATACTTCTGTGGCGCATATAGATGTATGCGCCACAGAAGGTTGATGGGACCAAGCAGCAAAAAAAGGGGGAGAAACTTCTGTGGCGCATATGGCCATATGCGCCACAGAAAGTGATGTTTCTGTGGCGCATATAGTCGTATGCGCCACAAAATTTGCATATAGGGGGGAAAACAGACCCCCCCTGTGGATCGCCTTTTCAGTTTTGTAAAAAATAAACAAAAATGATAGAAACTTCAAAAAAATAATTCCTTTAAGTTGTAGTTAGTTTTTAGGGTATAGATCTAGACAAAATTGAAAAACATGAATTTCGATGTATTTTGCAAAAATAGGTCATGGCACGGTAAAACGGGTCTAACTTTTGCATACGATGTCAGAAAAAAAATCTTTAACCTATCAAAATGATCGTCCCGAATTTTTTTACTCGATTTTAACCGCTGGAAGCCGTTGAAGATTTTGTAGATTCCCCAAATTACAAAAGAGTAAAAAGTTATGGCAGACAGAAGATTTTTTCCTGCAAAAAAATAAAAAAAGGGGAGAAACTTCTGTGGTGCATTTCCCCCATATGCGCCACAGAAGTCTTTGGCGGGATTCGAAATTTGAATCCCGCCAGCGCCCTTCTCCCTCCTTTTTTACTTTTTCCTTTTTCTCCCCCTCCCCACTTCTCCTCCCCTCCACACTTCTCTCCTTCTCCTCTCCTCCACACTTCTCCCCTTCTCCTCCCTCCTCCTTCTCCACTCTCCGGCGACCTCCTCCTCCTCCTCCTCCACCACCACCAACTCCGGCGACCACCACCTCCTCCTCCTCCTCCACCACCAACTCCGGCGACCTCCTCCTCCTCCTCCTCCACCACCAACTCCGGCGACCTCCTCCTCCTCCTCCACCAACTTCGGTGACCAACTCCGGCGACCTCCCCCTCCTCCTCCACCAACTCCGGTGACCCCCTTCTTCCAGCACCAACTCCGGGGAGCTCCTCCTCCTCCACCACCACCAACTCCGGCAACGTCCTCCTAGCCCTAGCCACCACCACCACCAACTCTGGCCAGATCCGACCAGATCTAGATCTGGCCCGTTTTTTTTTTGAAATTTGGCCATATGCGCCACAGAAGTTTGAGATCTGGCCCGCCTTTTTTTTTGAATTTTGGAAAACAACTTCTGTGGCGCATATTGGCCATATGCGCCACTGAAGTTTGAGACTTGTGTGGCGCATTTTGAAATGCGCCACTGAAGTTAGTTATTAGTGGCGACGTATCAATGGCGACTAACATATGCGCCACAGATGGTGCAAAAGGTGCGCCACAGAAGAGCTGTTTCCTAGTAGTGCCTCTTCCATGAGCAAGCATGTTCAGGGTACCGGATATATGGTGCCAATGATTAAGAACAGATGCATCTAGTTTATTTGTACTCTAGTGCAAGTGGGAGACTGTTGGAATTATGCCCTAGAGACAAATAATAATAAGGATTGTTATCATATTTCATAAAGTTTATGATTAGGTTTTATATCATGATATAACTGTATTGAGAGGAAACATCAATACATGTGTGATATATAAACAACCAGGGGTTCCCAGTGAAACTATAGTCACCGGTTCATTGGTCAACAAATGATCAAGTTTCCTGATCATGTGGCATTTATGCCAGTTGGAAATGGAGTCAACTCATTCTGAGAATGAGATGATGAACCAATACCCAACCTAAACATCGTGACCCGATCCTGTCACGAATTTCAAGTTACGATGATTAGAAATGGATCCTCGTAGACTATTCCTTAGACCGTGAGGCTATATCAATCACCGTCTCCCGAGAATGCTTAGATAGCATCAAACGTCACTTGGTAATACAGTGACAATAAAGGTGTGTTCAGGTATTCAGAGGAACCGTATAGGCAATATATGCCAAGAGCAGGATTTGTGCATCCACGTGATGGAAAGATACTCAAGGGCCCACTCAGAGAAGTTATATCCAATAGCTGCGCAGCGTATGATTTGATCACAGGGATATCACTTGTCGAATGAGTCAAGTAGCATTGTTCGGTAACAAGATTGAACATGACATGGTGATGTCATTGATAAAATATCAGGCAATACGAGTGTCGAGAGACAAAGGGAATAAGACACGACTGTCCTGGTTCAAACGATGAAAGATCTTCGTGGAATGCACTGGGGTCACATGGCCATCTTGGTCCCTCTGTCAATCATTGGTCCGGGAGTGTCCCGACCATGTATGGAGTGTTCCCGAACTGTGGGGTATCACACTTAAGGGATTGATGATGCTTAGAGAGTGTTTATAGGATTGGTACAATCACCGAAGAATAGAAGAGAGAAAACCGGAAGGGTTTCGGTAAGTTCGGAGGATGTCCGGAGTGGAGGTGGAATGTGTTCCATAGACATGGAGATTGAATAAAATGTGAATGAATGTTAAATATTGATTTAATCATTTATTCATAATTATTTAATAAAAGAGAAAATCAATTTAAAGGTCAAAAGGCTTAATGGGCCAATTCCGGAGGGAAGAGGGCCCATTAGGGAAAGGCAAGAGGGGAGAAGGGGCAAGGGGTGGCCGGTTGGGCCAAGCCTGTGACACCCCCGGGATCAGGGTTAGACAAATCCAGACCTTAGCCTCACATAAGCTTAACCTAGACCTCGAGGATATCCAGTGAAAAATCGGTAACACAACAGTAACCTTGTGGCACAAAAGTTATTACAGAAAGCTCATAACTGAGCGAAGAACCGAAATATTACAAGCATAGGTCCTTAACCACAAACATCAAACAACGGAAGGAAAATTATGCTATTAAGTATAGCAAACTTAACAAATGGCCTAAGAGGCCTGAAGCATAAGGATGACGTCCCAGCCCATAGATTCCAGGCCGCCGGCCGGGAACCCCAAGCTACTCGTTGGTGTCGATGTCGTACATAAATCTTCTTCAGCGAAACATTTATTCTGCTACAAAATTATCAACAAAACAAGGGTGAGTACAGGGTGTACCCCGCAAGACTTATGGCCGGTGGATTTAGTTTGCATAAAGCCATCTTTGTTTATAAAACAAGTGGGAGAAGAAGCTCGTCTAATCAGAGTATTTTAAAAGGGGATATGAGAGCGACAGCTCCAAAGAATTGATCATCATCTTGATATCCACCAAAGTAATCCTCATCTCACAACTAGGATCACCCCCTCATACCCATGAGGAAGCATCCTTAACAAACATTAGTTGCCAAGTTTTACGATTAGGTTAATGTTCTCTATGATCTTAGGATTCGGTCACCAAGCGTTCATAACCGTGAACACGGCTTTTCGAAAAGATTTAACCCTGCAGGGGTGTACAACTTTACCCACACGTACCAACCGACTCTTAATGCCAAATCATTAGCCCTGTTCCTTGGAAGGCCGGTAGAGGGTGGTTGGACACGAGCTTTACCTTGCTTTCTCCGAGACCATGAGTCACGCCCTAAGGATGGTTCCGCCATAACGGGTCAAATCCCGAAGCCGTTCCCTAGAGATGTGAGGCAAGGTTGGTTTACCAAGGGTCCATCGACCCCAAGCAACCCCGACCATGCTTGCCTACCTGTATGAATGCACCTCCTTCACCGCCTTTGAGAACAACCAGAATGCATATGTCGAATGGAACGCCCAAACTATGTGACTCATGGAATCTACTAGGCAAGTTAATCAGCAGAGGGATTCCCAAACCCCGTGTGGCTATACGCTCGTCTTGGTCCAAAGGCAAGAACTCGGTTCCTAGTAGTGGCGAGCATGGGACTAGAAAAACCACATCCCACCGCAACCTCCCATACAAGCCTTAGCATGTTTAACCTTAACCACTGATCTTACCTCATCAGTATACCTCGTTCTCCTGTCATACTAGATTCTCTGCATTTGGTACATCATCTGGATGAACCAGTACTGACAGCTAAGCATGGCTAAGCAAGCCACAGATAAAAGCTCTAGGAGTGCACACAAGCCAAACCTAGTTATGCTAGGAGTAGTGGATCAGGTAATATAAGCTCAAGGGAGTAATGCAACAGATAGGATACTCTATCTATCGATAAAAGACCACAGTAGAATCGTATGCAACATGGAAAGAATGAAATACTTTGAAAGTATAGGATTCTTTTATGTGTGGGGCTATGCTTTCCTTGTTTGTTGATACCCAGAAATAGATCTTCGGAAGCCTTGTACTTGAATTGATTACAATTGGTCAAGTATTGATCGTCGGTCTTCAATGGTGTTGGTCTCGGTCTTCGATCTCGATCTCGATATCTTATTCTACCGGAAAGAAGCAAACACCAGAAAGAAAGGGGAAACAACAATCAACACATCGCATCGATGCAATGCTCAAGCAAGGATGATGATATGTCAAGTTAAATTGTATTGGAATGGAACCCTAATGCATCCTTGGCAATTTAAGCGGCATCCGAGGGGTGCAAACCCTAATTCAGGGGAGACCCCGGAATCAACTGCGGGGGTTCATTTAGTTCTCTAATTAAACTTGTCTTGAAAGTTGTTGAACAATGCATGATTATAGTTTAAACATATATATCTCATTTTTCTAAACATTTTGATTTATTATACACATTTTTCTGACTTATAATTAATAAGATATTGAATTAATAAGATTAAACTCTTTTCTGGAATTATTAAAACAATTAAAAAGGGTTTATTGCGCCAGCATAGACGAAGGCTGACATCAGCACGAGGTGGAGGCTATTCCTCACTGGGGCTGGGTCTAGCCCCAGTCACTGACGGCTGGGCCCTATGGCCAGGTCAGTACGCCACGCTGGCGGGGCTTGGTCAGGGCCCACATCAGGCACACGTCAACGCCGCAGTGGCGCCACGTAGGCTCACAGGCGAACGGCCAAGCGGTGGTGGAAGTCGACGGAGAACAGCGCGCGGGGTGACGTGACTAGGCCCGTTCGAACCAACGCGATGCAGGCTACCTAAAACGGGCGGCGCCGCTACCTAGAGGTCAATGAAGCATGGGTGACGACGAGGCTGAGCGGCGGCGGATGCAGGCGCATGACACGACATCGGCACAGAGGGGAAAGAAGACGGTGGAGAGGTCCTTCCGGACTGTGAGCTCACCTAGATTGCAACGAAGGGGTCGGGGAGAGCAGGCGAGGTCGGAGGGCGCTGGAATCGATGTCGGAGAGCGGCGGCCAGAGTTGGGATGACGAGGATGGTGGACTCGATTCGAAGCTCCACTCCTCGATTCCTTTGGTAGGGTAGTAGAGGGCGGCGAGGCGGGTCTTAAGGGCCCCTCGATTGGGCACGGGGAGGCCCGAAGCGAGCTCTAGCTCGAGGCCATGGCGGGCTAGGGTTTCGGTAGAGAGGGGATGTGTATAGGGAGGGCGAGAGAGCGAGCAAGAGGAATTGGGGAGGATGTCCATGGCACTAGGGTCTTATCCTCGCCCAGATCGGCGGCGGGGCGGGCATCTTGGCGTGATGGAGATCGATGGCGAGCACACCGGCACGCAGCAGCTTGCCCGTCGGTGGGGAAGACGACAGAGGGGAGGGCTGAAGGGGTACGGGCCGGGAGCAGGCCGCACATGGGCCAGCTTGGGCTGCAAGAAAGAAAGAGAAGACGGAAATGCTTGTTGGGCTGTCCGGCCTATGGTATCTGGCTCCATTTTTTTAAAACAAAACCTTTTTCTGTTCCCTGTTTTCTCTTTTGTATTTTCAAATTCTTTCTTTTTTGGAGCTGTTTGAAAATACCAGAGGATTTGTAAAATATGGAAAATATTGTAGGGCCCTTTAATCAATTTGGGCTCCACTATTTTGGTGGTTTTCAAAAACATTCAAACCCATTTCGGATTGTTTTGAAGGAAATAGCTAGGGTTTTAGGGTTTTACATTCTTTTCTCTGCATGCGTTTTAAGGGCTGATGCTCATGAATGCACAATCAAAGCCCTAATTTAATATTAGCTAAAACTAGGGTGTTACAGCTCTATCCCCCTTAAGAGAATCTCGACCCGAGATTCCAAAGGTAGGAAGGGAGACATAGGGAGAAAGAAACAAGGTCACTCTAAAGATAAGAGGGAAACACACTAAACAACACACCGAGTATCTCATGGTCAACTCATGATGGAGTGTTTCATAAACGACTCTGAGATGACGACATGAAACACGTCAAGGTAACAGAGGGAACAAAAGGAGATAGGTTTCAAGTTGTTAGATAGCTGGTCTTCATAAGGATTGAGACCATGGAGCTTCAGAAGAGTTTAATGTCCTGAAGAGGAAAACTTACAAGAGAAGAACATAACCACAGACTTCGAGAAATGAAACTCTACTAAACGGCTTAAGTAGAGCTTCCAGGGATACAAAGATACAGATAACCAAGCTGTTGAATTGCTTTTGATATAGAAGGATCACTCTTGTTCAATAGAAGGTTATGGCAGAAAGGTGTTTTGTGGCGAGGGCTCATAAGAGTCACAAGGAACATGTAGCAAGAGAACTTCTTGATTACCAAAATCATCGTCACTCTTCAGACATGTTAGAGGAATCGAAGGAAACCTTTTATTCATCTAGGTCTATCAAAATCTTTGCAAAAGAACATGATATCACATTACTCCACCAAGATGAAAAGGCAAGAAGATTCCTGAGGACACGAGGAAAAAGAAACTTCATTCTCAGACTTCAATTACTTGGTATAACAGAATGGTTGCCAACATAAAAATGGTATGGAGGATCGACCGAGAGACATTTAGCAACACTACCTTAAATTTTCTCCTTGATGTTCGAAACACGAAACATCAAGTAAAGGCCAGACTTCAGAGACAAAGGAACCATAAGCGCAACTCCTATAATAAATCATAGAAGAAGCCTCATGAAGAGTGGTTGTTATTTGTTGATTAAATAGAATTTGACAATAGGCTTTCCGACTAGTTGTGTCAACCATTACATCAATCATGTCGGACTTACATAGAAACCTATGTCAAAACCTTGAGGAACACCAACCTTCATATCTACTTGAGATTCAGATTTGGTGAGGTGTAAAGATACTTCAGACTCAGCGTGTCCAATTAGAAAGTTTGCAACATTTACCACGAAGGTAAAGTTACTGGATTCTCAAGACATGGACTACAGTGTTAAGCTCCAATAGACTGAGCTAAATTTCTAGACCCATGTATTAACAACTTGACAGAAGACAACCGCTTATACATCAAGTACTTGTAATGATATACAATTGTGTCCTTGAGGTTACAGTGATAACTCTACCCAAATCCACGATGACATCTTTCAACATTCGCCCATGAATCGGAGAAGGTTACTTATAACATCCAAAACACAAACTTCGAGATATCACTAAGAAGGTTCTTGAAAGTTTTCCAACATTAATGCCAAAGGTTCCTGATGGCTCTATAATGGCGCCAGGAAAATGCTGTAGCGATGATGATGTAGAGCTTGTTGGGAACCCCAAGAGGAAGGTATGATGAGCACATCGGCAAGTTTCCCTCAGTATGAAACCAAGGTTTAATCGAACCACTAGGAGCAAGGAAACACCCCAAAGGTGTTGCTAGCTGAGCCTCGGCAAGGCGCACTACTGGTGCTAGTAGCAACATGGAGACCTGCACAACACAACCACAGAACTTTGTCCCCAACTTGCGATGAGGTTTTCAATCTCACCGTGTTTTGCGGAAAACAAAGGATTAAACATATCGAATGGAAAGAAGTAAAAGTTTGCAGAAAGTAAACAAAAAGCAGTACCAGTTTGTAGATTGTATGTAAAAGACAAGGACCA
Source organism: Avena eriantha (assembly GCA_910589775.1). Lineage (NCBI taxonomy): Eukaryota > Viridiplantae > Streptophyta > Magnoliopsida > Poales > Poaceae > Avena > Avena eriantha. The sequence continues at coordinate 347,567,895 of OU342741.1, forward strand.
GGATCCATAGTTCACAAGAGGTGGCTCTCCTTAAGATAGATAACATGCTGGGTGAACAAATTACAGCGGGGCAATTGACAAACATCGAGAAAGTAATACATGCATATACTAATCATCTTGACTCCTTTGAGATTCGATTGGGCATTACAACATTATACATATACCGCCATCCAACTGCATCTATGACTAATAATCCACCTTCAGGTTATCATCCGAACCCCCTCCAGTATTAAGTTGCAAGCAACAGATTATTGCTTTACGAACTGCGTGTAAAGTAAACAATATGATTGTTCTATGAACAAAGAATTGTTGTTTTCTCCCTAGTAGCAAGAACCCATCTAGTACCTTAGAGATTTCTGTCACTTCCCCAGATTACCAGAGGCATGAACCCACTATCGAGCATAAATACTAACTCTTGGAGTTGCTAGCATCTACTTGGCCAAGATAGCTACTAACAACGGAAAGCATGCAAGATCACAAATAACAAAGACATGATAGAATCAATAATCAATCTGAAATAGCATCTCAATATCCATTGGATCCCCGCAAACACAACATGCAGAATAACAAATAGATGATCTTGATCATGAACGGAGCTCACAAGATCTAAACATGAAAGCACAAAGGAGGAGAACCAGCCATTTAGCTACTACATGGATCCGTAGTCCAAGGATGAACTACTCACGCATCACACCGGAGGCTTGCATGGTGATGAAGAAGGCCTCCAGGGTGAATTCCCCTCTCCGGCAGGGTGCCGGGGAGAGCTTCAGATCCCTCCTGATCTAGGGATGGAGATGACGACGGCTACAGAATCTTTCGTGGATTTTTGATCGGGCACTTAGGGTTTTCGTCCTGAGGGCATCTTATAGGCGGAAGGAGAGGCCGAGGGGGTGCCTGGGCTAGCCACACCACCCCCTGGCGTGGCCAGGCTTGGCCCGCGCGGCCAGGTGGTGTGGTGGCCCCCTGGCCCTTCTCCGTCTCGTATTCTGGAATCTGACGACTTCCGGAAAAATAGGCACTTTGGCTTTTGTCCCGTCCAATTCCGAGAATAATCATTTTCTGACTTTCCTAGAACCAAAAACAGTAGAAAACAGGCAGCTGGCACTTTGGCTCTTATTAATAGGTTAGTCCAAGAAATCATATGAAAAGTACTCCAAAGTGTGGACAAAACACAAGAAAGTGGATAAAACCAAGCATGGAACATCAAAAATTATATATACATTTGCAATGTATCAACATCCCCAAGCTTAACTCCCGCTCGTCCTCGAGTAGGTAAGTGATAAAAAGAAAGAATAATTTTTGAGGTAATATGCACCATCAAATGCTTGATCAAAGTATTTGTAAAACATTCAAAGCTAGGATCATAGTACTTCAATCATAACATGAAAGACAAAGTTCTAGCAATAAGACAAAGAAACTATGATGCAACATGAAAAGGCACACACAAAAGATTCATGAATAACAATGCTTTGCAAGACGTTTGTTTGTTTCACATAAAGAAAACATAGCATAATAGTATTCAGCTTGTCCCTCATAGAGTAGCAAACATAAATGCCTGGGACACCTTCAAAGTTCCTAAGAGTGACTAGATACAAATAGTTTAAAACAAGAAATATCAAGATATGCATCAATCAACTAGTCTTGGGACAATGCACATAGAACTAAGAATGGCCACTATGCTCTCAAAGTAGGTGCATCAAGATAGAAGGTGGAGACTCAATATAATGGTGGAAGAAAGGCCTTCATAAAAGGAAGTAGGGTTTCAAGTTTCATAAAGAGCTTCCAAAAATTATGGTACTTATAGCTTTCAGCTCTCATTGCCCCTATCATAAGCATCTTGAAGGTGATTAAGGTTAAAGTGAACAAACTATGGTGTACATGCTTGACGAAGTATAAGATATGAATCTCATGTCCCTTGTATTACGAGGGCCGCTCCTCATGCAACTCAAGTTTAGTCACCGGTATGTTCTTGTCATCGTAAGTACATGTGTATCATAGAGAACCGCCAACGGGGTACCCCTTGCCCGATGGTACGGAAGAATCCCCATATCAAAATGACAAGGCAAGCAGACAACATGCATCTCAGCAATCTTCTTATTTACCATGGGAATATGGTGCTTTTTTCTCTCTTTCCTCTTTTCATAATCTTTTTTTATTTTTCTCTTTTTTCTCAATATAGGACTCTTTTCTTATAAGAAGAATGCTTCATAGACAACTCATTATGGTTACGCTGCAGGTTTCCACCATGTCAACATGGATTAGACCAATGGCCCAGGCGTTTGTCTAACACATATACATAACTCCATGGACTTACAAGATCCCCTTTCATTTCGCACCGACGATATCCATAGACAAAAGAGCATGATATCAACTAGGTACAAGTACCAAGTGCAATGTTGAAAGCATTCCCCATGACAGCATGGTTCTGCTAATTCCCAACAAATAAGTGCAAGCATATACAACATAGACGACACAATGGTTCAGGTTTATTAAGGGCAAGAAAAGTAAAGTGTGCCATCAAGTTCGTGAGAGCTTTAATCACTAGTTTTCTCATAACAAGTTTAATTTGGAAGGTAAACAAAAGCATGAATATACTTGGAATAGCATAAGCTAGTAGGTAGGTATGGTGGACTCTTTGGAATAACTTGGTTTAGGGGTTTGGATGCATGAGTGGAACTCATACTTGGTTGTGGGGCTAGCAAAAGACTAGGAGCGACAAACTAAGAGAGCAATAATGGCCATAATCATGCAGAGCGACAAAACATCATTGATCAAAGCATAAAGTGATACTACAAGTTGAAAACTAAAGGATCATGAAGGCTATGGTGACTTGAGATAGTCATAACATGGTGTGAGCATGCGCCAAGTCAACCCAAATAAAGTATCAAAGGAGAATACTACTATACTATGCTTTAATATGCTAAAACAACACATGATTCATCCAAGGCACATTAAGCAATCTCAATTGTTTATAACAAGTCATGCTTCAGCAAAGAATACTAAGCATAAAGCCAAAACAATATCAAGCATGGCATGACAAAGCATAGGCCATAGTCAAAAACAAGCTCTCTTTACCACTTAAGCATCAGCTTTCCTACTCTTTCCAAACCAAACCAAACTATTTGAAAACCAATGTATGAAAGAGGGGGTCCAACCAATTTATTCAGAAAACTAAGAAAACAAAAGCAAACGAAAACCAAAACGAAAACGAAAAAGAAGACGCTCCAAGAACAACACAATTGTGCGTGAAACAATAAAAATGAAGCGTTTGGAAGAAACCTGGGATTTTTATTGATGAAGAAGAGGATGCCTTGGGCATCCCCAAGCTTTGACGCTTGTACTTCTTGGATATTTCTTGGGGTGACATGCGTGGCATCCCCAAGCTTGAGCTTTTATCCATCCTTCATCTCATTACTCATTCCTTCCATACACCTGAAAATTTTCCTTCATACAAAACTTCACACAATCTTTATTAGCAACATTAGTGCACTCAATATAAAAGATCTTAAGGTTCAGTTCTAACACCAAATAAACTTCCATTAGAACACTAGTTACTGTAGCACTTCCCTCAAAAAGCTCAATTCCCCAAAAGAACTCAAGAAGGAACCAACAAGAAGCAAATGCAGAAAATGGCAGAAATCTGTCAAAACAGACCAGCAGGTAAAGACAATTTTTTTCGAAGCCCTTCTGCTCTCAAATCAAAAAGTGTTGAACTAACGAAATTTATATAACAACCTAGGGCAGAAGCACAAAAATTCACGCCTCAAAAAGACGTTCAGAGATTTGACACGAATTTGTACGGTGAAGCACAAAAATCTGTTTAGGGACAACAACTTTCCCAATCATTACTTCTCTCTCATTAGAGGTTACTCTTGGCACAAAAAACAAATAAAAAGGATAAGGAGAGGTTATTACAGAGGTAATAACTTACAAGACTCATCTAAAAAAATTGGGTTATCTCCCAATAAGTAATTTTCTTTAACGCCTTTAAGTTAGGCATGATAGTTTAAGAAGATGCTCACATAAGGAATATGAATTGAAGTAAAAGTGAGCATCAAGAAGCAAATTCAAAACACATTTAAGTCTAACCCACTTCCTATGCATAGGAATCTTGTATACAAATAAATTCACAAAGAACAAAGTGACATGCATAGGAAGATAAAACGAGAATAACTTCAAAACTTTCAGCACATAGAGAGGTGTTTCAATACCATGAAAACTTCTACAACCATATTTTCCTCTCTCATAATAATTTTCAGTAGCCTCATGAATAAACTCAACAACATAGCTATCAAATAAAGTATGGTTTTCATGATCTACAAACACTAGAGCTTTATTATAAACATTTTCAAAAGAATCCTCAGGAACATGACATTCGTCCTCCTTTGGTAAGCATGGGGGACAATCAAATAATGTAAGGGGTAAAGAGTTACTTTCATTAGAAGGTAGGGATGGGTAGATCCATTCTTCCTCCCCTTTATCATCACTCTCCTCCTCTTTTTCATCCAATGAGCTTCCAGTTTCAGCAATTTCTTCTTCCATAGGCTCCTACAAGGCATTAGTCTCTTCCATAGGTGGAGAGCATCTATTAAGATATTCAAGAATATAGCCATTTTCTTCCTTGTAATTATCAAAGTAAAATTGAAGTATATCATAAACCTCATATTTATAAGGTGCATCATCAGTATTTGCAAGCAAATAAGCTAGTTCGAATGCACCGTTCCAAGCAATAAATTCTTCAATTTGTTCCACATCATAAAACTCATAATTTCCTTTAACATAAGAAGATATGGTAACATTATCATTATACTCACATTGAAAATGGAGGTGTTTATACCTCCTACAGCAACAAGATTTATCAAAGCAATAAGTAACATTGTAAGTAGAGCACACGTTTCTAGCAATGGTATTCAATTTAACAATTTGTTCCCATAAGTGTTTCCCTTTTTGTGACAAGCGGTGTTCCTTATAATAATATTTTTGTTCTTCCGTGAACCCACCATGCCAAGAAGATTCAGTTTCAAAGAAACCAACCATTGATAGGAAGCACGACAAAGCAAGGCAATAATACACCAACAACTATAGGATACTTAATTTTTGTGTGTGTGTTTTTGAATAAGAAAGCAAACTAGTAGAACTAATTTTTTTGTGTTTTTGATAAAGAAACAAGCAAACAAAACAAAAGAAACTAAGCAAAACAAAAATAAAAAAGTAAAGAGATTGATTATGAGGGACTCCCCTTGTGAAGATGTCCTTGACTCCCTGGCAACGGCGCCAGAAAAATGCTTGATGGCTCTGTAATGGCGCCAGGAAAATGCTGGAGCGATGATGATGTAGAGCTCGTTGGGAACCCCAAGAGGAAGGTATGATGAGCACAACAGCAAGTTTCCCTCAGTATGAAACCAAGGTTTAATCGAACCACTAGGAGCAAGGAAACACCCCAAAGGTGTTGCTAGCTGAGCCTCGGCAGGGCGCACTACCGGTGCTAGTAGCAACGTGGAGACCTGCACAACACAATCATAGAACTTTGTCCCCAACTTGCGATGAGGTTGTCAATCTCACCGTGTTTTGCGGAAAACAAAGGATTAAACGTATCGAATGGAAATAAGTAAAAGTTTGCAGAAAGTAAACACAAAGCAGTAACAGTTTGTAGATTGTATGTAAAAGACAAGGACCGGGATCCATAGTTCACTAGAGGTGGCTCTCCTTAAGATAGATAACATGCTGGGTGAACAAATTACAGCGGGGCAATTGACAAACATCGAGAAAGCAATACATGCATATACTAATCATCTTGACTCCTTTGAGATTCGATTGGGCATTACAACATTATACATAGACCGCCATCCAACTACATCTATGACTAATAATCCACCTTCAGGTTATCATCCGAACCCCCTCAAGTATTAAGTTGCAAGCAACATATTATTGCTTTATGAACTGCGTGTAAAGTAAACAATATGATTGTTCTATGAACAAAGGATTGTTGTTTTCTAGCTAGTAGCAACAACACATCTAGTACCTTAGAGATTTCTGTCACTTCCCCAGATTACCAGAGGCATGAACCCACTATCGAGCATAAATACTAACTCTTGGAGTTGCTAGCATCTACTTGGACAAGATAGCACTAACAACGGAAAGCATGCAAGATCACAAATAACAAAGACATGATATAATCAATAATCAATCTGAAATAGCATCTCAATATCCATCGGATCCCTGCAAACGCAACATGCAGAATTACAAATATATGATCTTGATCATGAATGGAGCTCACAAGATCTAAAAATGAAAGCACAAAGGAGGAGAACCAGCCATTTAGCTACTACATGGATCCGTATGAACTACTCACGCATCACACCGGAGGCTTGCATGGTGATGAAGAAGGCCTCCAGGGTGAATTCCCCTCTCCGGCAGGGTGCCGGGAAGAGCTTCAGATCCCTCCCGATCTAGGGAACGAGATGACGGCGACTACAGACTCTTTCGTGGATTTTTGATCGGGCATTTAGGGTTTTCGTCCTGAGGGCATCTTATAGGCGGAAGGAGAGGCCGAGGGGGTGCCTGGGCTGGCCACACCACCCCCTGGCGCAGCCAGGCTTGGCCCGCATGACCAGGTGGTGTGGTGGCCCTTCTCCGTCTCGTATTCTGGCATCTGATGACTTCCAGAAAAATAGGCACTTTTTTGTCCCATCCAATTCCAAGAATAATCATTTTCTGACTTTCCTGGAACCAAAAATAGCAGAAAACTGGCAGCTAGCACTGTGGCTCTTGTTAATAGGTTAGTCTAAGAAATCATATGAAAAGTACTGCAAAGTGTGGACAAAACACAAGAAAGTAGATAAAACCAAGCATGTAACATCAAAAATTATAGATACATTTGCAATGTATCAATTCCATACGAATCTACTTTAGCGTGGAGAAGATAAGGATGTTACTGATGGGCTCAACAACAAAATTATCGAGATACTCAAGGAAGATGGACTCATATGTTGTATGGACGTGGCAGAGTATTGGTCAGACAAACGGACCTGAGGACGTACTCACGTGACACATCACGAGTAGGAACATCATCAAGATAGTCCTTGGAACAAAGTTTGAGTTGACGATAACCCAGATCAAATCAAAGGCGGGGGGAGATAACATATCCATGAAGGAAATACTATCTTTCTTCAGCACGAACAAAACTAGAAAAGCCTTTAAGATGAACTAAGTTAGATAGAACTTTTTGTCTTACAACTCTCCAAGTTGTTGTTTAAGCTTAACCAACTAGTTCAGGGGCATCCAGTACGGATCCTTGGAGACAAGGACAAGTTAGAGAACTTGCTTGATCAAGAACTTGACAAACACGGTCATGTGGCAACATGACGATACTTCTAGAGAGACGTCTAGAATATCACAAACCACAGATATGTCATTTAGTTCGAGAGGAAACTTGCTTGGTAAGGCAAGGGACATAGTCTCAGAGCTTGGGCATAAGCCTAACTCTTTGACCGAGGAGAGTGTACCAGAATAACGGACTTGGTAGCAAAATCATCCTTTGCTTAGTGATAGGTTAACCATCACGCTAAGAATGACACAAATGTCCTTGTTGAGGTCTAAAGCAATAATGCTTGCTAAGAATCTCAGATGGACACATTATTATGCACACACATCATTCACGAGCACGGAGGCTCAGAGGAAGGGTGGTAAATATGTGTAAGAGCATCACTTCATTAAGAGGGTCAGAGAACTCAGCATGACCTCTTAGTGTAAGGGAGTGTGATACTTTAAGGTAGAACATAACTGAAGCTAATCATTGCTTCTTGACCTGCGGATTACAACACTTTGACCTGGTCGTAGATATGACAAGGTACTAGAGTTTGTTTCTCCTGACATCCCGAAATGGTTTGTCATGACGGACCACAAGAGTATCTTGCATTGGAAAACACCAATGCGCATTTACTACTTGGCTACCAACTGATAGACAAAGGTCGGAACACAACAAGGGGAGAAGAACATGCTCAGGAGGGAATCCCGAGATGTGGATGCATAGATTAACAATCTTCCAAAAACCAATGCATAGAAGGGAGGGTGGCAGAGTCATGAATATAGAGGTGAGACTCTCGAGGAGTACTCTTGTCGTGATCTATTTGGTTCCATTAAAGAACATCTGGCATAGCTAGTGGTAGGGGAAGTCCTGAATTATCACCATTCAATCGCGAAAAATACCACGAGCTTGAAGGCTAGAATTGTAGTACCAGCCATCCTGAGGTAAGGTGTGAACATTAACGACAGGGATCAATGGAATGGATCTTGGGTTAAAGATCAACTTCATGTAAAAGATTCACAACACCAGAATCGAACACAATCCAGGATCTTCGGTTCAAGTCCAAGGGTTAAAATCCGAGAAAATAAGTAACTGCTATGAGAGTGACACATCATGCACTTAGTAACACCCTCAAATCGGCCCTATGCAAGTTTTAGCCCTTTCCGCCAAACCTGCATAGAAACGATTCAAGGACGCCCACCAGGCACTTTCGTGCGGGTGGAAAACAAAGTAATACCATTACACAACAGTCCTCTATGGGACCCATAGAACAGATATATATATATACAGCACGACTCCAAGAGTCAAGAATACAGATATACACTACAAAGATTCAAATCACCTTGAAAACGATAGAGCATCCGACTACGGACAAGATGCAAATGGGGCTAAGAGCCCTAAAGAATAACCAATGGCGTCCATAACCCTGCCCAGGCCAAGACGGAAGGGTAACCCTGCTAACGACGTCGATCTCAAACCTGCTAAAACAAAAGGGGTGCCGACAAAGGGCAAAGGAAAAAGAGGAGCGTCAGCACTGAGGCCAGTACACGGCGAGGCTATAATTTGGCGGGTCTCGCCTACATAGGTATGGTGGACGGAAGCAACAACGCAGTAGCATTAAACAACCTATAGAGACTGAGTAAAACTGGCAGCTATTAGAGAGGGATAAGAAAGATCTATTCGGATCCAACCTGATACTAACACCAAACATACCCATCCTGGTATTTCCCCCTCGAGACCAAATGAGGAAGTCGGACCAAGAAACTCACACAGTTGGCAATTGTACTCATTCCGTTATAGTTGCAACACTTACTAATCAGATATAGATGGCATGAGTCATCCTGAAGCATACGTAGTGGGCAATTTTAATTAACCATTCCGTGGTAGTTGGAACATTTACTAGTCAGATATAATTGTCCTAAGGAATCCCAAAACCCAGCAGTTGTTGGCACTTTTATCACATTCCATTGGAGTTGCAATACTTACTAGGTAGGTATAGTATGACACAGATCACCACAGATCCACCAGTTGTTGGCATTTTTATTATCCATTCAATTGTAGTGAAGCTGAATTACTAGTCACATATTAAGTCAAATTTATAGCACTACTTTAGTTATGCTTGTCTATGATCGAGATACTGTGCTCCAAGTCATCCATAACCGCGGACACGGCTTTCAGAAAGATTTACCCTGCAGGGGTGCACAAATAGCAACACACACTCGATCAACCTCGGAAAAACCAACTCAAAACCCAACGAGGCTTTCACTACAAAGCAATCATAGGATTCATAAAATATTTCAGGGGGCCACCCCATTAAGCTACCCGCAACGAAGTTGGCCGGCTCCAAGACGGACCCAACGTTTGCGCCAATGGCTGTAAACGACTAGGAACCCGAAAGTATGACTAGGCTTGTCGATACCACGAAAACACTCCGCAATCCTAAACAGTATAGGTGCTCCACGCACAATCTTAAATAAAGCAGTAACATGGCATAAGTACAGGATAGTAATAAAACCCCAAACTAGTTGTGGCCCCAAGAAATAGAAATGAATCAAGCTCTGGCTCAAGGGGGTCCATAAGGCCTCCCGGATGTGGATAGTGCGAAAAATCAAGGAACAGGTATCAAGTACTCGGGGTCCTATGGGACACAAGTGAGCGTGGAAGAACCAAATAACATCTATTGCCCACCGATGCCTCTGCATTAGTTGTATCTAGCATTTAATAGTTGTATTTAAACTCATGATCCTCTCCACCATAAAGCATCTCCACCATTGTCATGTGCCAACTTGCCGTCAACGGTGGAACGACAACGACGCGAAGCAACACATAATCAAGCAACTACGACTCGCAAGGCCGACTATCTATCAAACAATAGGCAATAGGGAATGTCCAAGGCAATATAGAGGCTGCACGGGATATAACGGGTGTACGGAAACTAAAGCATCGCGACACGGATAGCAATAAAACAACAGGAGGAAATAAAGACTATAAATGCAAAATAGGTAGAAAGGGAAGAGATGCTCGCCTGGGAAACACTGCCGAAGGTTCACATCCGGAGAACTTGTCGATACTCGCACCAACTCATCGGCCTAATCCGCGAAGAAGCAAACACTAGAAGAAACACCGGATGCAATATTTAATACTACGGCAGAAGATCCGGCATGATTATGATATGATGCATGGCATGACACAGATGCGGGGCAATTAGGCAATATTAAGCGGAATCGGGGTCCCGACATTTAAATAGGTTCAAGTTGTTTAGATACCCCGCAATTTAAATGTTGTTTTAACAAGGCAAAACATGGCATCGGTTCGCTAGGCAAATTAAAATGGAGACAATATAAGACTAGAATAGCCTGCATATAGACTCCATATTTAATTATGAGGTGAATCGGCATAATGCCCCCAAACCACAGACATATATGCATGCATGAACAATTTAAGATGCGATAGTTTATAATGTCATATTACAAAAAATAGGGGCTTAGGGTCTCACATCTGGGTTCGGAAGATCTTGGTTCCGAGGGTTCGGGGATCGGTCTCAGGGTTCGATGGGGAGAACTGTTCGACGGGATCGGTCTCGGACAACGGAAGGAGAGCTTCGCGTTTTGGGAAGAAGGACTTGGTTTGGCGCCGGGGGCGCATCAGATTCACCCTGGTCGGTGTCGATCTTGTCATCGTGAAGATCTTGTCGGGTCCGCGTATCGGGTCGGTCTTGGCGTTCGGAAGTTCTTGGTGTTCCTTGTCGGAGAACTTGGTTTACAGGGTCTCGGCGGGATCGGGACAGAGATCTTGTTGGCACTAGGTCGATGGCACACTTGAATCCGCAACAATTACTTCGAGGGGCATCTCAGAGTTCTTGTTCGACTTGAGGATATTTGCTGCAACATCTCTCCGAGAGGTGATGGTGGTAGCACATCCACGTCAAAGCACCATCGGATCCGGAGACCAGGGCAACCAACACACAAGTAGTGTGGACAACCAACAGTAGAGAAAACTGCCATCACCTGGACACGAAACTGGACATCATACATCACAGGAACACGACATGAGGTCCAAATACTTGGGTACAAGGGCCGAAACTCGTCCTGTCGCAGGGGACAGTGAAGGCAACAGGGGTGTGCTGGCTCGGAGGAGAGTACGCCGATAGCAGGACCTAGCCCGGTGGCGAGGAAAAGCCACAGGGGTGAGCTTGCAGGGCACGGCTGCGCACGATGCAGACGGGAGGAGGACCGGCGACGAAGGCAGAGATCGCAGAGGCGGCTCGGCGATGACCGAAGATGAAGGCGAGGAGGACGGGGGAGGCGGGGTAGGTTGAATGCAGGGAGGAAGAGGGAGGCCGAGAGGCGGGGCGGCGCTCTACGGCTATAGGACGAGGGAGGCAGGGTACGCGCGGGACGAGGTGGCTGCGGGTGCTGCCTCGGGGAGGAGGGCGAACGGGGGGAGGAGGAGGAGGTCGGGGCAGGCTTGGTGCGGTGGTCCTGGTTGGCGGCAGAAAAGGAGGCGCTGGCTCCGGCGGCGGTACGACCGAGGGTGGCAGACATGGCGGGAGGAAGCCAGGAGGCGCGGAAGCTCGGGGAGGCCGCGAAGGAGGGGGCGAGGGCGTCCGCACGAGGAGAGGGAGGCGTCGGCGACCGGTGGTTGCAGAGCACGGGGTGGTGACGCCGATGGAAGGAGAGGGCGGCGCCTGGGGCCTACGATGCTCTGCGAGGTGGAGTGAGGCCGAGCGACGCGGGAGGCCGGCGGCGGGGCCTAGGAGGAGAGCTCGGCGGCGGCGGTTGGTGGGATCTGGGGAGGAGCAGGGTAGGTGGAGGAGGATGCGCGACGGGTTTGGGCCAGGGGCGCGTCTCCCGCGAGGTGGGGCCAGGTGGCGGACCAGGGGAGCGCGCATGGGAGGGCATGGGCGGCAGGTGTGTGGGGATCGAGGTCCAGGGGGCGGTCGGTCGGCAGGTGTGGGAGGGAGTGCGCCCAGGTGGCGGCCATGGAGTGGTTCGGTGTGCGTGGCATTGGGCAGGAGGCTGTCGGTGGTGGTGGGGCCAGCAGGCGGGAGCAGGAGGAAATTTGGGGTGGCGCGGATGTGTTGGGTGAGGTGGAGGGAGATTAGGGAGGGGTTGGTGAGGTGGAGGCCTGGGATTGGCCAGGGTGAGGTGGTAGGCGGGGTGAGAGAGAGAGAGAGAGAGAGAGATAGAGAGAGGCGGCGGCGGAGTGTGGCTGTGGTCGGCTGAGGGTTGGGGTAGAATAGGGTTAGCTTAGGGTTAGGTCTAGGTAGATTTAGTTTTAGGGTTTGGAGGTGGCCGGCCGGGCTTTCGGGCCTGGCGGGCTGCCCCCTAAAAATAATTAAAATAAAATATTTATTTCAAACAAGGCTTTTTGAAGCCGTTTGTAGACGAAACGAAATAATCCGGACAAGCCCGGGTTTTAATTTGAAATAAAGACGGGGCATCTAGAAAACAAAACCAGGCTTTTCAAAAATAGCTTTTGGCAAACCATGCATGATGATGACGATGCTCAAATGCAATGTGGCATGATGACATGAGCATGCGGTCATGATGATGCAATGCACAAAAACACCGCGATTTTCTAGTAGTGGTTTTTGCGGGGCGCCACACACTTCGAGGTAGTAAACACGAGGTAGCTTCTAGAAAAAGAAATGACTTTTGAAGTACCCACACAACAAAAAGGAGGCGCATGAGGCGAAAAGAAACCTCGAAGCCTAGAATAGAACACTAAGGATCCTACAATATAATATTGTGGGCCCATAAGGTAGAGAGATCATGATGGAAAGGAATCTCTCAGACGAAGTAGAGCAAAGGGAACACAAGGAATTCACAACACACGCAACTCTAGAGAACTCAACACTAGGTCAACTGGCTGAGAAACGACATGCCTAAAAGGCACCTAAGCTTTGAAAGACTAGGAAAGATATCAAAACTTTTCAAAGTCAACACAAGGTAAGATGACCGAGAGTTAGGGCGAAACTGGAAAAGGAGAAAAGAAGCATATTAGAGTTTTCACAAATACTTTTCATCTTTAAAATAGTTTTCACAAACACTAGACTCAACATCGACCAATAGCAATGTTTTCCTACGGTCGGTACTGCTCTGATACCAAAAACTGTGACACCCCCAGGATCAGGGTTAAACAAATCCAGACCTTAGCCTGACATAAGCTTAACCTAGACCTCGAGGATATCTAGTGAGAAATCGATAACACAACAGTAACCCTGCGACACAAAAGTTATTACAACAAGCTCATAACTGAGTGAAGAACCGAAATATTACAAGCATAGGTCATTGACCACAAACATCAAACAACGGAAGGAAAATTATGCTATTAAGTATAGCAAACTTAACAAATGGCCTAAGAGGCCTGAAGCATAACGATGACGTCCTAGCCCATAGATTCTAGGATGCCGGCCGGGAACCCCAAGCTACTCGTCGGTGTCGATGTCGTATGGAACTCTTCTTCATGGAAACATTTATTCTGCTACAAAAGTATCAACAAAGCAAGGGTGAGTACAGGGTGTACTCCGCAAGACTTATAGCTGGTGGGGTTAGTTTGCATAAAGCCATCTTTGTTTATAAAACAAGAGGGAGAAGAAGCTCGTCTAATCAGAGTATTTTAAAAGGGGATAAGAGAGCGACACCTCCGAAGAATTGATCATCATCTTGATATCCACCAAAGTAATCCTCATCTCACAACTAGGATCACCCCCTCATACCCATGAGGAAGCATCCTTAACAATCATTAGTTGCCAAGTTTTACGATTAGGTTAATGTTCTCTATGATCTTAGGATTCGGTCACCAAGCGTTCATAACCGTGAACACGGCTTTTCGAAAAGATTTAACCCTGCAGGGGTGTACAACTTTACCCACACGTACCAACTGACTCTTAATGCCAGATCATTTGCCCTCTTCCTTGGAAGGCCGGCAGAGGGTGGTTGTCCACGAGCTTTACCTTGGTTTCGCCGAGACCATGAGTCACGCACTAAGGATGGTTCTTCCATAACGGGTCAAATCCCGAAGCCATTCCCTAGATATGTGAGGCGAGGTTGGTTTACCAGGGGTTCCATCGACCCCAAGCAACCCCGACCACGCTTACCTACCTGTATGAATGCACCTCCTTCACCGCCTTCGAGAACAACCAGAATGCATATGTCGAATGGAACGCCCGAACTATGTGACTCATGGAATCTACTAGGCAAGTTAATCAGCAGAGGGATTCCCAAGTCCCGTGTGGCTGTACGCTCGTCTTGGTCCAAAGGCAAGAACTCGGTTCCTAGTAGTGGCGAGCATGGGACTAGAAAAACCACATCCCACCGCGGCCTCCCATACAAGCCTTAGCATGTTTAACCTTAACCATTGATCTTACCTCATCAGTATACCTTGTTCTCCTGTCATACTAGATTCTCTGCATTTGGTACATCATCTGGATGAACTAGTACTGACAGCTAAGCATGGCTAAGCAAGACACAGATAAAAGCCCTAGCAGTGCACACAAGCCAAACCTAGTTATGCTAGGAGTAGTGGATCAGGTAATATAAGCTCAAGGGAGTAATGCAACAGATACGATACTCTATCTATTGATAAAATACCATAGTAGAATCGTATGCAACATGGCAAGAATGAAATACTTTGAAAGTATAGGATTCTTTTATGTGTGGGGCTATGCTTGCCTTGTTTGTTGATACCCAGAAATAGATCTTCGGTAGCCTTGTACTTGACTTGATTACAGTTGGTCAAGTATTGTTCGTCGGTCTTCAATGGTGTTGGTCGCGGTCTTCGATCTCGATCTCGATATCTTATTCTATCGGAAAGAACCAAACACCAGAAAGAAAGGGGAAACAACAATCAACACATCGCATCGATGCAATGCTCAAGCAAGGATGATGATATGTCAAGTTAAATTGTATTGGAATGGAACCCTAATGCATCCTTGGCAATTTAAGCGGCATCCGAGGGGTGCAAACCCTAATTCAGGGGAGACCCCAGAATCACCTGCGGGGGTTCATTTAGTTCTCTAATTAAACTTGTCTTGAAAGTTGTTGAACAATGCATGATTATAGTTTAAACATATATATCTCATTTTTTTAAACATTTTGATATATTATACACATTTTTCTGACTTATAACTAATAAGATATTGAATTAATAAGATTAAACTCTTTTCTGGAATTATTAAAACAATTTAGAAGGGTTTATTGCGTCAGCACAGACGAAGGCTGACATCAGCACGAGGTGGAGGCTATTCCTCGCTGGGGCTAGGTCTAGCCCCAGTCACTGACGGCTGGGCCCTGTGGCCAGGTCAGTACGCCACGCTGGCGGGGCTTGGTTAGCGCCCACGTAAGGCACACGCGGCACCACGTAGGCTCACCGGCGAACGACCAGGCGGTGGTGGAAGACGGCGGAGAACAGCGTGCGGGGTGACGCGACTCTGCCCGTTCGAACCAGCGCGATGCAGGGTACCTAAAACGGGCGGTGCCGCTACCTAGAGGTCAATGGAGCACGGCTCGTGACGAGGCCGAGTGGCGGCGGATGCAGGCGCACGGCGCGACGATGGCACATTGGGGAAAGAAGACGGTGGAGAGGTCCTTCCGGACCGTGAGCTCACCTAGATTGCAACGAAGGGGTCGGGGAGAGCAGGCGAGGTCGGAGGGCGCTGGAATCGATGTCGGAGAGCGGCGGCCAGAGTTGGGATGATGAGGATGGTGGACTCGATTTGAAGCTCCACTCCTCGATTCCTTTGGTAGGGTAGTAGAGGGCGGCGAGGCGGTTCTTAAGGGCCCCTCGATTGGGCACGGGGAGGCCCGAAGCGAGCTCTAGCTCGAGGCCATGGCGGGCTAGGGTTTGGTAGAGAGGGGATGTGTATAGGGAGGGCGAGAGAGCGAGCAAGAGGAATTGGGGAGGATGGCCATGGCACTAGGGTCTTATCCTCGCCCAGATCTGCGGCGGGGCGGGCATCTTGGCATGATGGAGATCGACGGTGAGCACACCGGCACGCAGCAGCTTGCCCGTCGGTGGGGAAGACGACAGAGGGGAGGGCTGAAGGGGTATAGGCCGGGAGCAGGCCGCACATGGGCCAGCTTGGGCTGCGAGAAAGAAAGAGAAGACGGAAATGCTTGCTGGGCTATCCGGCCTATGGCATCTGGCTCGATTTTTTAAAAACAAAACCTTTTTATTTTTCTATTCCTTGTTTTCTCTTTTGTATTTTCAAATTCTTTCTATTTTGGAGGTGTTTGAAAATACTAGAGGATTTGTAAAATATGGAAAATATTTTAGGGACCTTTAATCAATTTGGGCTCCACTATTTTGGTGGTTTGCAAAAAATTCAAACCCATTTTGGATTGTTTTCAAGAGGGAGAGGAAATAGCTAGGGTTTTAGGGTTTTACATTCTTTTCTTTGCATGCATTTTAAGGGATGATGCTCATGAATGCACAATCAAAGCCCTAATTTAAGATTAGCTAAAACTAGGGTGTTACAAAGCCCCCCACGCGGGGCCCACTAGGGCTGGCCGGCGGCGCCCCTTCTCCCTCTCCTTTAGTCCCACCCCGGGACTTTGTGGGAGGCAGTACCTCCCCTCCCCCTATATATAGTGGGGGTATTTGGCCAGATAAATACACACAATATTCAATAAAAGGTTTCCTCTCTTTTGGGGAGACCTCCAATTGATATTCTCTCTCTCTCTCTCTCTCTCTCTCTCTCTCTCTCTCTCTCTCTCTCTCTCTCTCTCGTGACCATGGTTCCATGTTCGGACTGCGCGAACAAGAGACATCTTCACCGCGGAGTGCCGTCGCGCTGCAGGATTCGGATCCAGGAGCTCTACTTCTGCAACTTTTACTGGATCAGGGAAGCAGGAGTCATCGTCAGGCACCGAACGTGTGTAACTCCCCGCGAGGTGTCACACTTGAGGCACTCAAGTCGTTGGAGCCGCAGGAGCGCAAGGACTTCATCACGACCTTGAGGTCGGCTTCGGCTCGTCTACATCAACCACACCCTCCTAAGCATTGCCAATGATTTTCGGTCTTCAAGGGTAAGTTCTTAAAAAGCCCCTCCCGTTACTACATTACTAATAGATAGGTCCTGGCAACATCAAGGGTTTAGGGGCGTAGGGTAAAAATTATTGTTTTCATACATGGAACCCCTACATTTGGTACAGAAGAAACACTTCCAATCCCACAAGTTCAAGAATAAGAACAAATCTGAAGTCAAAGGGAAGTTTGATGGCAAGAACAAGGCCACTCACTCAACCAATTTCAAGAAGAAAAATGATAAGAAGATGTTCTTCATGTTCTTCCATTGATATAGAATAGGCAAGCATATCGTCAAGATATACCACCATGAAATATTGAGATATTCCAAGAATACCACATTCAAGAGGCGGAAGGAATGAACGAATGCTCGAAATCTTTCTAAGCTAAACACTCTTTGAAAGATCAGCATTAACAGCAAGGTTTGTGCTGAATGATAAGAAGAAAGGCTCTTGCCACATCTGTGGTGATCCTGATCATTGGGCTCCTAGCTGCCCTAATCGCTTTGACAAGCGGCAACATGGGAACAACGGCAAGACCGCTAATGTTGTTATTAGCGATACTAAGATGAAGGACACTCGGTACAATATTTTACCTACTATATTTTTAGTATTTCATTCTCCTGGATGGTGGATAGATACGGGCGCTAATACACATGTATGTTCTGATATTTCCATGTTTTCTTATTATCAGGTCTCAAGGACTTCTTCCGTGCTGATGGGAAACGGCTCACGTGCTTCTGTTCATGGTGTTGGTACAGTAAATCTGAAGTTTACTTCGGGGAAGACCGTATAGCTGAAGAATGTGCAGCACGTTCGCTCCATCAATAAGAATTTCGTCAGCGGATCGCTTCTATGTCGAGATAGTTTTAAGTTGGTTTTTGAGTCCAATAAAGTTGTAATTTATAAGTATGTACAATTTGTTGGAAGGGGTTATGAGTGCGGAGGTCTGTTTCGCTTGTCTTTGTCAGACTCATGTACTAAAGTTATTAATCATGTTTGCAATGATAATGAGTCCAATATTTGGCATTCATAACTTTTCTAGCACCTCGGGAAAACCACTACTAGAAAATCGCTTGGTGTTTCTTTTTTGTGCATCATCATGACCGCATGCTCATGTCATCATGCCATATTGCATTTGAGCATCTTCATGTCATCATGCATCTGTTTGCCTCAAACTATTTTACAAAACTTATATTTGTTTTTTTAAATATCCCCCTCGCTATTTCGAATGTAAAACCTCGCTTCACCTGGATCTTTATTTGCCTAAAGTATTTTACAAAAGGATATTTAAAGACTAAATAAAAATAATAAAACATATTTTTTTATGGGGGAGGCAGCCAACCGACCAGGCCCAAGTGGCCCAGCCGGCCAGCCACCTAGCAAGAGCCACCCCCAAACCCTAATCTTCACCCCATCTACCAAACCCTAACCTTCCCTAAACCTAACCTAGTCAAACCCTAACCAAAACCGGACACACACACGCAGGGTACATGGCAACGCGATGCGACGCGCCCACCCGTGTCGCAGCCGCGTCCCGCCCCGGCCGATTCGGTCGCCCCAACGAGCCCCACCCCGTGCTGCAACTGTAGCCTCGGGATCCCTGCCGCCTGGTCCCACCCAAAACGCGTCCCCGTCCCTATCTCTCCCGCACCGACAAGCGACAAACCCACCCCACGCTCCACCCGGCCCCACCCCGACGTGACCCCACGTCAGCGCACGTGACCCCGCTCCTTGTTCAATCCCCATCGTGATCCCCTCCGCCTCTGCATTGCCCCGCATGGCCGCCGCCAGCGATCCCTCGCCCCGCTCCAGCGAGCGTCTCCTCTGTCCTGTTCCGAGCCGGCCGTCGCTCCGCCGGATGACCTCTTCGGAGCTCCGGCCGTGCCCTCACCTCGCCTCCTCTAGCCATGCCACGCCCGGCCACTGCCGACCCTGTCTCCCATTCCTCGTCCCTCGTCGACCCGTCCCCAAACTCGGCCGTGCCGCAAGTTCGGGCACCCTCTCCTCGAGTCGTCGGCCACGCCCCGTCCTCCGGTCATCGCCGGAGTCGTGTCGCGCTGCCCCATGCCCGGTCCACCTGCAGGAGCACCTCCCTCGATGCCCGGCCAAGCTCACCGCCTCTGCTTCCCTGCGACCCGGCCACCTCTCCTCCCTACGCAGAAGCGCCGCCACCTCGTCGACCTCCCCACGTGGAACTGCTAGACGTCACCACCTCCGCGCCGGTCATTGTCAACCGCCGCTGCGGCTGCCCTCCCTCTGCTCTACGTCAAGTCCGTCACCGCCTTCCTGTTCCCCCAGCGCTGGCCCGCCCATCTCAGCGAACCGAGCCACAGCACTTTGCAGGCCGCCGCCAAGCACGCCAACAGCATCGCCTGCTGCATGTTCTGCAAGTTGTCTACTACTTCAGTACACGCACCGAGCTCTTCATTTTGTTGTTCCTGCTACTCTTACCAATGTAGGATTTTGGGCTAGCTGCGGCATGATAATAGCTCAAGGCCGTTCGTTCCTGTGCCCCTCTGGTTGCCTACCAAAGCCACTCCACTCTTTGACAAGACTACCAAAGTGGAGTACACGCCCTCGACACAAGATCTTCCCGAAGCCGTGCATGCTCATGTCCATGTCCGTGTCTATGCCCAAGAGATCTTCATTAGGGAGCCTGAAGACCACCGAAGTCGAAAGCCTAAACCTCAGGACTTCACGGGACCGAACCCTCAGCATATAAGATCTTCATCACAGAACCACGAGGCCGCCATCATGGAACCCCGAGTTCTTCGACAGGGAACACCAAGAACTTCTACCGGATCCGATGTCGCGAAACCCTCCTCCTGGACCCGGTGACGCCGGAAGCCCAAGAGCTTCCTCATGGATCCAAAGATCGTTGCCCCGAAGACCGACCCCGCCAAGATCAAACCCGAACCCCATCGACCCCCCGGAGAATACCAAGATCGCCGAACCCTAAAGTGTGATCCCCTTTTCCGAGACCTCTATTTTTATAATATATAACATATATCTTGTTGCATATTAAATGGCTCATGCTCGCATACATATTCATTTGCTTGAGGGTATTTTGATGATTCGCCTAAATTAAACATGGAGACTATATGGGAGCTTTTCTAGTCTTATATTGGCTCCATTTAAATTTATGTAGAGAACCGATGCCATGTTTTGCCTTGTTAATACAACACTTAAATTGCGGGGCACCTAAACAACATGAACCCTCTAATTAATTGTCGGGACTCTAGTTCCGCTTAATTTTCCCTAGTTGCATCGTATCTTTGCCATGCCATACATCATACATGCATCATGCCCGATCTTCTGCCGTAGTATTAAATAGTGCATCCGGTGTTTCTTCTAGTGCTTTGCTTCTTCACGGGCTAGGCTGTTGAGTTGATGCGAGTACCGACAAGTTCTTCGGATAATGTATCTTCGGGAGTTTTCCTAGGCGAGCATTCTCCCCCTTTCTACCTATTTTGCATTTATAGTCTTTTTTTCCACCTATTGATCTATTGTTATCCGTGTTGCGATGCTTTAGTGTTCTGTACCAGATATATTCCGTGCAGCCTTTATATTGCCTTGGACACCTCCTATTACCTGTTGTTTGGTAGATAGATGGTCTTGCGAGTCGTAGTCGCTTGCTCATGTGCGATCCCGTGTTGTGAAGTACCACAAAGTTGTTGGAATGTTGTCATATGCTTTACGGTGAAGAGGATCATGACTTTAAATACAACTATTAAATTGCTGGGAATATATATAACTAATGTAGTGGCATCGGTGGGCAATAGATGTTATTTGCTTCTTCCACGCTCACTTGTGTCCCGTAGGACCTCGAGTACTTGATACATGTTCCTTGACTATCGCACTATCCGCATGTGGGACCATGAATCCCCTTAGCCAGAGCTTGATTCATTCCGTATTTCTTGGGGCTACAAAGTAGTTTGGGGCTTTATTACTATCATGTACTTATGCCATGCTTTACTGCTTTATTTACGATTGTGCGTGGAGCACCTGTACTGTTTTGGAACGTGGAATGTTTTTGCGGTATCGACAAGCCCAGTCACACTTTCGGGTTCCCAGTCGTTTACAGCCATTGACACAAACCCTGGGTCCTTCTCAGAGCCGTCCAACTTTGTTGCGGGTAGCTTAGTGGGGTGGCCCCCTGAAATATTTTATGAATCCTGTGATTGCTTTGTCGTGAAAGCCTCGTTGGGTTTTGATTTGGTTTTTCTGAGGTTGATCGTGTGTGTGTTTCTATTTGTGCACCCCTATAGGGTAAATATTTCTGAAAGCCGTGTCCGCGGTTATGGACGACTTGGAGCATAGTATCTTGATCATAGACAAGCATAACTAAAGTAGTGCTATAAATTTGACTTAATATGTGACTAGTAATCAGCTTCACTACAATGGAATGGATAATAAAAGTGCCAACAACTGGTGGAACCGGGGAGTATCGTGTCATGTTATACCTGCCTAGTAAGTATCACAACTCCAATGGAATGAAATAAAAGTGCCAACAACTGCTGGGTTTGGGATGTCACATGCTAATTGTATCTGACTAGTAAGTACTGCAACTACAACTATATGGTTAACTAAAACTGCCCACTACTTATGCTATTAGGATGACTCATGCTATCTATATCTGACTAGTAAGTGCTACAACTATAATGGAATGAGTAAAACTGCCAACTATGTGAGTTCCTCGGTTTGACTTCCTCGTTTGGTCTCGAGGGGGAAATGCCAGGATGGGTATGTTTGGTGTTACTATCAGGTTTTTCCCGAATAGGTCTCTCTTATCCCTCTCTAATTGTCGACAGTTGCATCGAGTCTCTAAAGGTTGTTTAGTGCATGCTGCGCTGCCGCTTCAGTCCACCATACCTATGTAGGCGAGAGCCGCCGAATTCTAGCCCCGCCGTGTACTGGCCTCAGTACTGACCACTCCCTTTTTCCTTCGCCCTTTGTCGGCACCCCTTTTGTTTTAGCAGGTATGAGTTCGACGTCGTTAGCAGGGTTACCCTTCTGGCTTGGCCTGGGCAAGGTTATGGATGCCATTGGTTATTCTTCAGGGCTCTTAGCCCCATTTGCATCTTGTCCATAGTCGGACGCTTTATCGTTTTCAAGGTGATTTGGATCTTTGTATAGTATATCTGTATTATTGACTCATGGAGTCGTTGGTGTATATATATATGTTTTTGTGGGTTCCATTGTGGACTATTGTGTAATGTTATTACTTCATTTTCCACCCACATGCAAGTGCCTGGTGGGCATCTTTGAATCGTTTCTATGCAGGTTTGGCCGGAATTGCTAAAACTTGCATAGGGCCGATTCGAGGGTGTTACAAATTGGTATCAGAGCTCAGTAGTTGCGATACCCCACTGGTCCAGCCTGTAGGCTAACCTAGCTGACGGACGATGTAGAGTGTCAAAAACTATTTTTGCAAAATTGGTTGGATAGATCTGATTAGCTCTGTTTTTACTCCTTACCCCTATGCTATTCTCCTCTAACCTTTGTGAGTTTTGAATCTGCTCTCTTATCCTTTCTTTGAGTCTAGGATTTCTCGTGGTTAGGTTTCCGTCGTATCTTCAGGGTGTCGTTTCGTCTTGTAACGGTGTTGCTACATCCGATCTTCATGCTATCTGAGAATTTTTTTCCTTTGTGTACCTTTCGCTGGATCAAAATCCAATGAAATATTTCTTTGTATCTTCTGGTATTTTTCAACGTGACAACATCGTCTACGCTAGATCCGATGAAGAGCCTGCATCACTCCTTTGTTTCTGAACCTCGCTTGCCGAGATCTTCAGTCTAAATTCCGAGAATGGGTTGCAAACTTTCTACTGCATATGCGGGTTAATACTTTGGGTGCATGATGGATTGGCCCCCATTCTGACTACTCATTCTATTCGCTCTTGTACATTGAAGTGGGTTAGAATGCATCTTTTCTCTCCTTCAATCGAAGTTAGAGGTTGCTTTATTTGTTGATACCTTTACCTTCGTCCTTTGTTTCCGGAGTGTTCTCTCGATGAACGGGAGCAACGACCCCTTGTTGGTGGTGTCGACAATTTGAAGATGGAGTAAGAATCCTTGTTAGTGGTGTCGCTAGGATCTACATGAAGCGAGCAGATTCAGATCGTCGGCCTTCTTCCCCATACCATGAGGCGGATCTCGAGGGCGAGATCCATTGTTAGTGGTGTCGAATTGTAGCACCCCGAGAAAACCACTACTAGAAAATCGCTTGGTGTTTATGTTTTGTGCATCATCATGACCGCATGCTCATGTCATCATGCCATATTGCATTTGAGCATCATTATTTCATCATGCATATGTTTGCCTCAAACTATTTTACAAAACTTATATTTGTTTTTTTAAATATCCCCCTCGCTATTTCGAATGTAAAACTTCGCTTCGCCTGGATCTTTATTTGCCTAAAGTATTTTACAAAAGGATATTTAAAGACTAAATAAAAATAATAAAACATATATTTTTATGGGGGAGGCAGCCAACCGACCAGGCCCAAGTGGCCCAGCCGGCCAGCCACCTAGTGAGAGCCACCCCCAAACCCTAATCTTCACCCCATCTACCAAACCCTAACCTGCCCTAAACCTAACCTAGTCAAACCCTAACCAAAACCGGACACACACACGCAAGGTACATGGCAACGCGATGCGCCGCGCCCACCCGTGTCACAGCCGCGTCCCGCCCTGACCGATTCGGTCACCCGCACGAGCCCCACCCCGTGCTGCAACTGCAGCCTCGGGATCCCTGCCGCCTGGCCCCACCCAAAACGCGTCCCCGTCCCTATCTCTCTGGCACCAACACGCGACAACTCCACCCCACGCTCCACCCCGGCCCCACCCCAACGTGACCCCGAGTCAGCGCACGCGACCCCGCTCCTCGTTCGATCCCCATCGCGATCCCCTCCGCCTCTGCATTGCCCCGCATGGTCGCCACCAGCGATCCCTCGCCCCGCTCCAGCGAGGCCGCCTCTGTCCCGTTCTGAGCCGGCCGTCGCTCCGCCGGATGACCTCTTCGGAGCTCTGGCCGTCCCCTCGCCTCGCCTCCTCTGGCCGTGCTGCGCCCGGCCACCGCCGACCCCGTCTCCCATTCCTCGTCCCTCGTTGACCTGCCCCCAAACTCGGTCGTGCCACAAGTTTGGGCGCCCTCTCCTCGAGTCGTCGGCCTCGCCCCGTCCTCCGGTCATTGCCGGAGTCGTGTCGCGCTACCCCGTGCCCGGTCCACCTGCAGGAGCACCTCCCTCGATGCCCTGACCGAGCTCGCCGCCTCTGCTTCCCTGTGACCGGGCCACCGCTCCTCCCTGCGCAGAAGCGCCGCCACCTCGTCGACCTCCCCGCGTGGAACTTGTAGACGTCACGGCCTCCGCGTCGGTCACTGTCAAACGCCGCCGCGGCCGCCCTCCCTCTGCTCTACTTTAAGTCCGTCGCCGCCTTCCTTTTCCCCCAGCGCTGGGCTGCCCGTCTCAGCCACCCATGCTGCAGCACTCCGCAGGCCGCTGCCAAGCACGCTAACAGCATCGCCCGCTGCATGTTCTGCAGGTTGTCTGCTACTTCCGTACACACACGGAGCTCTTCATTTGGTTGTTCCTGCTGCTCTTACCAATGTAGGATTTTGGGCTAGTTGCGGCATGATAACAGCTCAAGGCCGTTCGTTCCTGTGCCCCTCTGGTTGCCTACCAAAGCCACTCCACTCTTTGACAAGACTACCAAAGTGGAGTACATGCCCTCAACACAAGATCTTCCTGAAGCCGTGCATGCTCGTGTCCGTGTCTATGCCCAAGAGATCTTCGTTAGGGAGCCTGAAGACCACCGAAGTCGAAAGCCGAAACCTCAGGACTTCACAGGACCGAACCCTTAGCATATAAGATCTTCATCACGGAACCACGAGGCCGCCATCATGGAACCCCGAGTTCTCCGACAGGGAACACCAAGAACTTCTACCAGATCCGATGTCGCGAAACCCTCCTCCTGGACCCGGTGACGCCGGAAGCCCAAGAGCTTCCTCATGGATCCAAAGATCGTTGCCCCGAAGACCGAGACCGCCAAGATCAAACCCGAACCCCATCGACCCTTCCAGAGAATACCAAGATCGCCGAACCCTAAAGTGTGATCCCCTTTTCCGATACCTCTATTTTTATAATATATAACATATATCTTGCTGCATATTAAATGGCTCATGCTCGCATACATATTCATTTGCTTGAGGGTATTTCGATGATTCACCTAAATTAAATATGGAGACTATATGGGAGCTTTTCTAGTCTTATATTGGCTCCATTTAAATTTATGTAGAGAACCGATGCCATGTTTTGCCTGGTTAATACAACATTTAAATTGCGGGGCACCTAAACAACATGAACCCTCTAATTAATTGTCGGGACTCTAGTTCCGCTTAATTTTCCCTAGTTGCATCGCATCTTTGCCATGCCATACATCATACATGCATCATGCCCGATCTTCTGCCGTAGTATTAAATAGTGCATCCGATGTTTCTTCTAGTGCTTTGCTTCTTCACGGACTAGGCCATTGAGTTGATGCGAGTACCGACAAGTTCTTCGGATAATGTATCTTCGGCAGTTTTCCCAGGGGAGCATTCTCCCCCTTTCTACCTATTTTGCATTTATAGTCTTTATTTCCTTCTGTTGATCTATTGCTATCCGTGTTGCGATGCTTTAGTGTTCCGTACCAGATATATTCCGTGCAACCTTTATATTGCCTTGGACACCTCCTATTACTTGTTGTTTGGTAGATAGAGGTCTTGCGAGTCATAGTCGCTTGCTCAGGTGCGATCCCATGTCGTGAAGTACCACACAGTTGTTGGAATGTTGTCATATGCTTTACGGTGAAGAGGATCATGACTTTAAATACAACTATTAAATTGCTGGGAATAGATATAACTAATGTAGAGGCATCGGTGGGCAATAGATGTTATTTGGTTCTTCCACGCTACTTGTGTCCCGTAGGACCCCGAGTACTTGATACCTGTTCCTTGACTATCGCACTATCCGCATGTGGGACCATGAATCCCCTTAGCCAGAGCTTGATTCATTTCTTATTTCTTGGGGCCACAAAGTAGTTTGGAGATTTATTACTATCATGTACTTATGCCATGCTTTACTGCTTTGTTTACGATTGCGCATGGAGCACCTGTTCTGTTTTGGAACGTGGAATGTTTTTGCGGTATCGACAAGCCCAATCACACTTTTGGGTTCCTAGTCATTTACAGCCATTGACACAAACCCTGGGTCCGTCTCGGAGCCGGCCAACCGCGTTGCGGGTAGCTTAGTGGGGTGGCCCCCTAAAATCTTTTATGAATCCTGTGATTGCTTTGTCGTGAAAGCCTCGTTGGGTCTTGATTTGGTTTTTCCGAGGTTGATCGTGTGTGTGTTGCTATTTGTGCACCCTTGCAGGGTAAATCTTTCTGAAAGCTATGTCCGCGGTTATGGACGACTTGGAGCATAGTATCACGATCATAGACAAGCATAACTAAAGTAGTGCTATAAATTTGACTTAATATGTGACTAGTAATCAGCTTCACTACAATGGAATGGATAATAAAAGTGCCAACAACTGGTGGAACTGGGGAGTATCGTGTCATGTTATACCTGCCTAGTAAGTATCGCAACTCCAATGGAATGAAATAGAAGTGCCAACAACTGCTGGGTTTGGGATGTCACATGCTAATTGTATCTGACTAGTAAGTACTACAACTACAACTAAAGGGTTAACTAAAACTGCCCAGTACTTATGCTATCAGGATGACTCATGCTATCTATATCTGACTAGTAAGTGTTGCAACTATAATTGAATGAATAAAACTGCCAACTGTGTGAGTTCCTCGGTTTGACTTCCTCGTTTGGTCTCGAGGGGGAAATGCCAAGATGGGTATGTTTGGTGTTACTATCAGGTTGGTCCCGAATAGGTATCTCTTATCCCTCTCTAATAGTCGACAGTTGCATCAAGTCTCTAAAGGTTGTTTAGTGCATGCTGCGCTGCCGCTTCAGTCCACCATACCTATGTAGGCGAGAGCCGCCGAATTCTAGCCTCCCCGTGTACTGGCCTCAGTACTGACCGCTCCCTTTTTCCTTCGCCCTTTGTTGGCACCCCTTTTGTTTAACAGGTATAAGTTCGACGTCGTTAGCAGGGTTACCTGTAACAACCTCAGACCCTATGCTCTAAGTTCAAGCGTGGATGAACCGGAAGTGGTTAAAATAATACAGCGGGGTCCCAGGGGCCACCCCCATGTAGACCCATCGGCCGTCCTAACCACTTCCAAGACATCAGGACAAGAGCGAGCGACGTAGGCAACATGCGAAGAGATCAAATACATACACAAGTGAGTATGTATGCAAGCTACCTTAAACAGTTCTCAGAGCCATTCCATCTAAAAGAAATAGAAATATTGCAACGCCATACGGCAAGATCCAAATATCGTAGATAGAGATAATAGTGTAGGATAGCTCCTCATACATCAAACATCAGAGTATCAAGCGGAAGCGGGAAACAAGATCCAAGTACGGACAAGAAGCAAATCGGCATAAGATGCCACATAAATAAGCACATCCCGCCCACAGATCTCACGGATCCCCATCCCCGGAATCTCTACACCGAGTGATCGTTGCCAACAACATCCGTCTCCTCCACCCAGTATCCATCTTGCGAATACACCTGTTCTTCTGAATCAAACAATTTATCGTGTGAGACCCTAGGGGTACTCAGCAAGTCTTTATGCCTCTAAAGGATACATATACCTGGGGTGACGCAATTGTAGCAAAGGATAATTACTAACATGTCTAAAGATACTCGCTAACCATCCGCCTAACCAATGATAGTCGGATGTCCGTTAATTAGAAACAACAGTTATAACAGTATAAAGTAACAGATCCATCCTCCTTCTCGCTTACCAACGAGAAAGCGGATGAACAACCCATCCGTTGGCAGTTTTATTAACCATTCCATGAGTATTGCACTATTTACTAGTCATGTATTTAGTCAAATTAAGAGCGGTACTTTAGTTATACTTGTGTATGATCGAGAAACTGTACTCCAAGTCGTCCATAACCGCGGACACGGCTTTCAGAAAGATTTACCCTGCAGGGGTGCACAAATAGCAACACACACACGATCAACCTCGGAAAAACCAACTCAAAACCCAACGAGGCATTCATGACAAAGCGATCACTGGATTCATAAAATATTTCAGGGGGCCACCCCACTAAGCTACCCGCAACGAAGTTGGCCGGCTTCGTAACGGACCCAGGGTTTGCGACGACAGCTGTAAACGACTGGGAACCCGAAAGTATGACTGGGCTTGTCGATACCGCGAAAACGTGGTGCGATCCAAAACAGTATAGGTGCTCCACGCACAATCTTAAATAAATCGATAAAACATGGCATAAGTACAGGATAGTAAAATAAATTCCCAAAACTAGTCTGTGGCGCCAAGAAATAGAAATGATTCAAGCTCTAGCTCAGGGGGGTCCATAAGGCCTCCCGGATGTGGATAGTGCGAATAGTCAAGGAACATGAATCAAGTACTCGGGGTCCTACGGGACACAAGTGGACATAAAAACCAAATGACAGATATTGCACACCGGTGCCTCCTTCATTAGTTATCCTATTACTACTCCTGTTAAGTTGTTTAGGTACCTCATTATCCATCAGACACTCACATACCCTACACATGCTGTTCTACGACTCGCATGGCTCAAACAACTCCTGTAGTAATGGCTCATAGGATGGAGGAACAAGCTTCGGTGGGGTTTAAAAGTAAAGGCTATGCAGTACTTGAGATTCAATTTAATGTAATCGCGACTCAATGATGCAAGAAAAAGATAGAAGCAATAGGTACTATATGTATGCAAGCATATGGTAGTGCTTGCCTGGCAGCTCAGTTGAAGCGAGAGACGGATCTAGGTAGTACTCCTGGGGTTCCTGATATTTCCCCTGCTCGGCGTCTATTCGAAATAAGAACCAAACAAACAAGGGCCAACATAAATAAAGTGCACAAGCATATAAATAAAATTGCGACAAGCAAACAAGCATGTCATGATGAATGATGCACAATTTACATGGCAATAAGTAGCATGTCATGGGTGAGGTGTGGGGTGCAAGAATAAAGCATTTTATTAAGTTTTAGTCAAGTTTTATTGCAATAAACAGTTCTGATTTTTAATAAAGACATGATGCATGCTTCAATTCATATCATGGAATGCATAAACAGAATGGGCTCGTCGCGCTAATCGATTTAGACATATTATTTGTCAAATTTGGAGTTATAGAATTAAAGTTATTAGTTCATTAAGAAAAGGCATTTTTATTGCAATTAAACAATTTCGAAAATTTAAATTAGCCAAACATTATTTTGAATGGCATATTTGAATTCCTCACATTTTTCTGATTCAAAAACATATATTATTTGTTTTATTTAGATTTATTAATAAAAAGTTATTAATTTCTGGATATTAAAACATATTAAACAAATTCTGGAATAACATTTTTATAAAACCGAAAAGGCCTCAGACTTTCTGTACCGTGGCAGAACTAGAACTAGCCACTAACGGGTGGACCCGAGCTGCTGAGTCAGCGCGGAGGGCAGCGGGGTACTCCTCTGGGCGTTTCGCACCGAGGTGCTATCCAGCCCTAGATACTAACGTGCGGGCCCTGAGGTTGGCGGGGCCACTGCGCGCACGACCCAGCCAGGGCGTGCCACACGGCAGGGACAGGGGCTCGCTTGTGCTGGCGCAATAAAACCGGGCACCTCTCTGTAAAAATTACACTGAGGCAGACAGGTGGGCCAGGATGGAGCGGGGGTTGGTGAAAATAAAAAGGGCAGGGGGTATTTGTAAAAATGTCCACAACTACTGTTTTTCTTCCTCTGTTCTCTAACGGAACTGACGGAGCGACGCGCGGCGCGGCGGGGGTTCGATCTCGCGACCTGTCGCGCGCGCGCAGGCGGCGGTGACCGCTGCAGCTGGCTCAGGTTGCTGGAGGAAAATTGCTACGCGGCACGGTGAGTTATCTACGGCGCAAGGATAGGCAGACGCATGCAAATGCGATGCACGAAGGGCGTTCAGCAGCTGGCCCGACACGTACGGGAAACGGAGCTCAGAGGAAGGATGTCTGGAGGCATTGGGGGCTCACCGCGGGGCTCTCGGTGGCGTTGGATCGGCTGGGCACGCAGGAGAGCGACGGCGTTGCAGGCAGACGGCGAGCTAGGGTTTTGCTCGGGCGATGTCGGCGTGCAGCGGGGGTGGGGCTTCTTCTCTTTGACGCCGTGTACAGGGGCGATTCCGGGGTCCTCGGGGCCTTCCTCGACAGCCCACACACCACGTCCGCCTCCTCCTAGCAACTAGGGCGAGTCGACACCGACGGTGGTCGCTGGAGATGGAAGAGACAGGGGGTAGCGGTAGGTGGGGAGGAAGAGGGGGAAGGGCAGGGCCCTGGGTGGATCTAGGGTGTAACACAAGGCAGAGGGGAGGGGTAGATAAGGCTGAGGACAGAGGGGAGCACATGGGGCTCGGGGTGGAAAAGTGGCGTGCCCCTTCCCTCCTTCTCCTCCTCACGCGGTGGGCACGGCTCAGGTGGCCTGGGTCTGCAGCTGGGGACGGAGGAAAAGAGAGGGGCCTCGGGTGGGGTCGGCCTGGCAGCGAGGGAGAAAAACAGAGAGAGGTTGGTGCTCAGCTAGGGCTAGAGGAGGGGTGGCATGGTGGCTAGGGCTAGAGAGGGGTGATGAGCAGGGGTGGCTCGAATGGAACCGAACCAGGTGGTGGTGGCCAGGTTAGGAAGGTAGGGTGGCTCGGCATGGGGCCTAGCTAGGAGGGGAACGGGTGGGGTTAGGGTTTTGGTGAGGGGAGTGTGTGGAAGCTAGGTTTAGAGAGAGAGAGAGGACAAATCCACATGATGGATGAGCTAGATTTTAGGGTAGCTTAGAAACTCCAAAAGGGATTTGAATGGAGACAAAGGTCAAAACCAAAAGATCCCAAAAGAAAGAAGGATGTGGAAGAAACAATGATCTTGCATGCCTCATGCACATGGTCATATTTTGTAAAAACAAAATATACCCCATGTATACTTGGCAAAGAGGAAAACACTAAAAGAGAGTAAGGTGGAAGCCAAGTGGACAAGAAGTGTTTAAATGGGTGCATTTGTTCAATTGACTTCAAACAAACACCACCCAAAATATTCCAAAGGAACCCAAAATGAAAGAACAAGTGAGGGACTTGCATGGGCCATGCACAAGCATTAAATGCCACTAATTCTAGTTGTGAAAACAACTATCTTCAATCATGGTCATATATTCTTGCATGCATACCAAAGTGTTTGATTAAAAACGTTCATAGAAGAAGCATGCTTGATATTTGGAAATAATTAGTATATGCACATGTATGAGGATAATGACCATGGTAGTCTTTATTTTCCCACTAGAGCACTTGTAGCCAAATATAGCTCCATACATGAGCATATAGTAAAATAAAATCCATATAGAAACTTAGATGCAACATTTCTACTCCCATGTCATGCAAAATGGCCCTAAGGCCTCCCATAATCAATATTGTGAGAACCACATGTATCATGTATGGAAGCATGTAGAAAGAAGTGGATCCACCCCAACACATATGAGCTAGATTTAATGCCAAAGGAAAATGCAAAAGCTCATGTATAATTAGGATGGTGGAATTATAAGGTGGTGACAAGTTATAAAAGATATGATGAGATAAGAACCAAATGAAAAAGGGTTTTATATGATGCTCAAATGCAAGGTGGCATGATGACATGAGCATGATATAATTATGATGCAACAATTATATGTAGGAAGTAGCATTTTCTTATTAGACCAAGTAGCATTACAGATGTTAGACAGATGGGATACTACAACTCTCCCCCACTAAACAGGAATCTCGCCCCGAGATTCTATGAAGAAGAAGAAGACATGAAGAGGGTAGGATACTTGGCACGGAGCTCATCCTCACGTTCCCAAGTGGCTTCATCAACGGAATGGTGCTACCACTGCCGGGATCTTTGAAGCACTTCTTGAGTTGAGAGATATGGAACACATCATGGACCTTGAGTTTTTCAGGGAGCTCAATAGCATAAGCGACTTCTCCTCTTCTTCCACGAACTTTGAAAGGACCGATGTATCTAGGAGCCAACTTTCCTTTGATACCAAACCGGTGCGTGCCTCTCATGGGAGTGACACGAAGATAAACGAGATCACCAGGGACATACTCCATGTCCGTGTGCTTCCTGTCATAGTTGCTCTTCTGGCGACTTTGAGCAACCTTCAGGTTTTCAAGAATGATGTGAACCTTCTCTTCCACTTGAGTTACAATGTCGGGGCCAAATAATGTTCTTTCACCTGCGCCCGACCAACCAATCGGAGTTCTGCATTTGCGGCCATAGAGAACCTCAAATGGTGCCATCTTTAGACTCTTCTGGAAGCTATTGTTGTAAGAGAATTCAACATAACGAAGGCATTTCTTCCCACTTCATGCCGAAAGAGATGACACAAGCACGGAGCATATCTTCCAGAATCTGATTGATCCTTTCAACTTGTCCTTGCGACTGAGGGTCGTAAGCTGTGCTGGAGTTCAAATTTGTTCCCAAAGCATTTTGGAAACTTCCCCAGAACTTGGAAGTGAAGATGCTTCCACGGTCTGAGCTGATCTCAAGAGGAACCCCATACAGAGAGACAATTCTGTTGATATAGAGCTCAACCAACTGAATTGCAGAAATTGTTTCCTTGACGGGAAAGAAGTGAGCTACTTTAGAAAGCCTGTCGATGACAACAAAGATTGCATTGTTGCCTTTCTGCGACCTTGGAAAGCCAGTTATGAAGTCCATCTCTACTTTCTCCCATTTCCATTCCGGAGGCTTTAATGGCTGTAGAAGACCGGAAGGTTTCTGATAGACAGCTTTAACTCTGCGGCAGACATCACACTCCGAGACATACTTGGCACAATACCGTTTCAATCCAAGCCACCAATATTGTGTTTTCAAGTCCATGTACATCTTAGTGCTGCCAAGGCGGATAGAAAGAATAGAATCATGCGCCTCCTTAAGAACTTGCTCTCTCAAACCCGGGTAGTTCAGAACAAACATCCGGTGTTCAAAGAAAAGAGCGCCTTGGTCGTCGACGTGGAAGGACTCATACTTCGGAAGTTGAATGTTGGAGATGATCTTTTTAGTGTAAGGATCACCGAGTTGAATGGAGCGAACTTTTTCTTCCAAGAGAGGGGTTACCAGAAGATTCAGAAGATACCCTTGATCCACAATTTCAAGGTTGAGCTGGCGGAATTCCTCACACAAGAGAGGCTGTTGTTCTTCCACCATGAGGTTGTTGACATAAGCTTTTTGGCTGAGAGCATCGGCCATCGCATTAGCTTTGCCTGGAGTGTAGTTGATGGTCAAATCGAAATCATTAATTGCTTCAATCCACCTCCTCTGACGAAGGTTGAGATAAGGTTGTGTGAAGATATACTTCAGACTCTTGTGATCAGAAAAGATCTCACAACGGTTGCCAAGCAAGTAGTGCCTCCATACTTTCAAAGCAAAGACAACTGCTGCGAGTTCGAGGTCATGTGTAGGATAGTTGACCTCATGCGTCTTCAACTGTCGAGAGGCATAAGCAACAACTTGTTTTTCTTGCATAAGGACCACACCCAATCCTTGCAAGGAGGCGTCACAGAATATCTGGAAAGGCTTTGATGTATCTAGAGGAATCAAGACTGGTGTGGAAGTGAGCTTCTCTTTGAGTGTTTCAAAACTTGCTTGACATGCAGGAGACCAAAGGTATTTCTTGCCTTCCTTGAGGAGATCGGTAAGAGGCTTCGCAATCTTCGAAAAGTTCTGAACGAAGCGACGGCAGTAACTTGCCAAACCAAGGAAACTCCGGACTTCTTTGACATTTTTGGGTGGAAGCCACTCAACAATTGCCCGAACAGTTTCCGGGTTGACGGCAATTCCCTTGGCAGAGATGACGTGACCAAGATAGGTGACTTCAGGCAGCCAGAACTCACACTTGGAGAACTTTGCATACAGGCGGTTCTCACGAAGCTTGTTTAAGACACACCGAAGGTGTTCTTCATGTTCTTCCTTTGACTTAGAATAGACTAGAATGTCATCCAGATAGACCACGACGAACTTATCAAGATACTCCATGAAAACCGAGTTCATAAGCCTCGAGAAGGTGGCAGGTGCGTTGGTGAGATCGAAAGACATGACCGTGTACTCGTACAGGCCATATCGGGTGGTGAAAGCTGTTTTGGGAACATCTTCCTTGCGAATCTTGATTTGATGATATCCATTTCTCAAGTCAAGCTTAGAGAATACCATAGCTCCAGCTAGCTGATCGAAGAGATCATTAATCCATGGAAGGGGATATTTATTCTTGATGGTTTTAGCATTGGGAGCCCGATAGTCAACACAAAGTCAATTAGTCTTGTCTCGCTTCTTCACAAAGATGGTTGGGCTACCCCAAGAAGCAGTACTGTGCTGAATGAAACCCAACTTCTCTTGTTCATCAAGCTGACGTTTGAGTTCAGCCAATTCAGCAGGACCCATTTTATAAGGCCGCTTGGAGATAGGAGCGGTACCAGGTTCAAGCTCAATCACAAACTCGACCTCTCGGTCAGGAGGCATACCTGGTAGCTCTTCAGGAAAAACATCTGGAAACTCACAGACCACCAGAACACTCTGAATAACATCCATAGCATCATCATTCAGAGCCGCCAAAGAGAAAAGCTGAATTGTAGGAGTCAGACTTGGAGAATAGACTATATGGCCTTCAGGAATTTTTAGAGAAACCGAGCGTTCAACACAATCAATCACAACTGCATTTACTGTTAACCAATCCATGCCCAAGATAACATCAATGTCAGAATTGCCCAGAATAATTAAGGAAGCCAGAAATGAAGAACCACCAATCTCAATTTGATTGCCATGGCTGATTTTTGAAGCCCTCATGTTTGATCCAGGGGATTGCACCATGTGGCGAGTTGGTAAAGCATCAGAAGGTAACCCATTACTCTCCGCAAACTTGTATGACACGAATGAATGTGATGCACCAGAATCAAATAAAACTCATGCATGAACAGAGTTAACGGGAAGCGTACCCATCACAACTCTAGGTGCATGTTCAGCTTGAGCGACGTTGACACAGTTGGCACGAGCACTAGTGGACCCAGGCTTAGTGTTGATGTTGAGAGCCCGAGGAGGAGGTGCACGGACCATAGAAGAACTTGCTGCAGGCCTTGGAGGTGGTGGAGGAAGAGCTTTGTTGTTCATGGGACAACTCTAGTGTTGATGCCCAGTGTTCCCACAAGTGTAGCAAGCACCAGGTGGACGTGGAGCAGCGTAGCCAGGGACTCCGCCAGGCGCTCCAGGGTAGTTGTGGTTGTAGCCCCTAGGAACCAGGGTGAAGGAGTTTGGTGGCCTTGCTGCGTAGCTTGGAGTTCTTGGTGGAGCCGGGAGCGGCGGTGCGGTATTAGGAACCCACACGCGGCGCTTAGAAGGAGCTGTCATAGCTAAAGAGCTTGCTGCATCACGGCTGTGTTTCTTGGACTCAAACACTTGCCTACTTGCTTCCTCCTGTAGAGCTATATGTTAGAGTTCTAGAAAAGACCCTGGCCTTGCATGAGTGATTGCATATTTGATAGATGCAGTGAGTCCTTGCCTGAACCTCTTTTGCTTCTTCTTGTCATGAGAGATCTCATCGCCACCATACCGAGAAAGATTCATGAAGTTTCTGATATAGGTATTGACATTATCATTGCCCTGCTTGAGGTTGAGAAACACTTCCTTCATCCTTTCCATGAAAATCTCTGACAGATATTGCTCTTTGAAAGTCCCAGTGAACTGCTCCCAAGTAGGCTGAAAACCAGAGTGGTTTGCCTTCAGGTAATTCTTCCACCACAGAGCTGCGTCTCCCTTCAGAAGGTGAGTGGCACATTTTACCCATTCTTGCTCTGGAACATCAGAAGTCATCAGCAACCTTGACATCTCACGCAGCCAATCATCAGCGTCTAGTGGCTGATCAGACACCTCAAAGTGGCGCGGGATGAACTTCAGAAAACTCTTGATGTCTCCTCGCTTGGGAGGTGGAGGTAGCGGAACAAACTCATTCCTCCTGACACTTTCTTCAAAACGCTGCTGGTTCTGCTGCATTGTTCCCAAGGCATTTGCAATACTTGCCAACGCAGCCCCCAGTTCAGGTGGTATGTCCTCCTCATTGCGGCGTGGTGGTGCCATCCTAGGATTGATATAAAACTCAAGTCAGTACCATAATGGAGAATTATAATAATCCAAAATAGTACCAAAATGGAATTAACCAAGATTAAGGATACAAATCACTAGGATGATATTAAAATATCAACAAAGTTTAAAGCACCTAGAAGATATTAAGCATATCGCACACGACTGAACAAGGAGTGTGGTACACAAAACTATCAAAGAAAAAACATTCCGCAAATTTCGGCATTAAAATACCACTATATGCGCAAAACCCTTAATGAATCAAGATTAGTAACTCTACCAATTCAATATACAAGAGCGAATGATAAAAGTAGTGGTATGGTCACGACTCCATCCCGCACTCAAATCATTACTCCGCACATGAATAAGTAAAACACATATCCCAACTCTCTTCTTTCTTAAGATGAACCTAAAGATTAGCAACTACGGAAACAAACACCCCTAACAAGATAGCGTCGGATAACAAAGATTAAGACAGATTGCGTCGGTTTACAAAGGCCTGTCAGTCTGGAATGTACCAACAGTTGATAACCAAAAGGCAGATAGCGATAACAAGTTGGATGCAACAGATAGACAAGGGATTCACACACACACACACAACCTATGGTACTACGGAACCTAGAAGACGTAAATCATAGTTTGAATTTTGGAAGAGGATTGGAAACATTACACCTCCTTACCAGAAAAGGGTGGGTGGGTGGGTAAGAAGAAAAATGGAAGCAGTCCTACTCTCACGTTTTGCTTTTCCCTAGTATACATAGCTACCAAAATATTTTCTAGACTGACAACGACCATTTGGCTGAGACCCTGAAGGGCGAGATGGCTCTGATACCAATTGTAACAACCTCGGACCCTACGCTCTAAGTTCAACCTGGATGAACCCGAAGTGGTTAAAATAGTACAGTGGGGGCCCAGGGGCCACCCCCGTGTAGACCCGTCGGCCGTCCTAACCACTTCCAAGACATCGGGACAAGAGCGAGCGACGTAGGCAACAGGCGAAGAGATCAAATACATACACAAGTGAGTATGTATGAAAGCTACCTTACAACAGTTCTCAGAGCCGTTCCATCTAAAAGAAATAAAAATATTGCAACGCCATACGACAAGATCCAAATATTGTAGATAGAGATAATAGTGTAGGATAGCTCCTCATACATCAAACATCAGAGTATCAAGCGGAAGCGGGAAACAAGATCCGAGTACGGACAAGAAGCAAATCGGCATAAGATGCCACATAAATAAGCACATCCCGCCCATAGATCTCATGGATCCCCATCCCCGGAATCTCTATACCGAGTGATCGTTGCCAACATCATCTGTCTCCTCCACCCAGTATCCATCTTGCAAATACACCTATTCATCTGAATCAAACAATTAATCGTGTGAGACCCTAGGGGTACTCAGCAAGTCTTTATGCCTCTAAAGGGGACATATACCTAGGGTGACACAATTGCAGCAAAGGATAATAACTAACAAGTCTAAAGATACTCGCTAACCATCCGCCTAACCAATGATAGTCGGATGTCTGTTAATTAGAAACAATAGTTATAATAGTATAAAGTAACAGATCCATCCTACTTCTCGCTTACCAACGAGAAAGCGGACGAACAACCCATCCGTTGGCAGTTTTATTAACCATTCCATGAGTATTGTACTATTTACTAGTCAGGTATTTAGTCAAATTAAGAGCGGTACTTTAGTTATACTTGTCTATGATCGATAAACTATGCTCCAGGTCATCCATAACCGCGGACACGACTTTCAGAAAGATTTACCCCGCAGGGGTGCACAAATAGCAACACACACTCAATCAACCTCGGAAAAACCAACTCAAAACCCAACAAGGCATTCACGACAAAGCGATCACATGATTCATAAAATATTTCAGGGGGCCACCCCACTAAGCTACCCACAATGAAGTTGGCCGGCTCTCGAACGGACCCAGGGTTTGCGGCGACGGTTGTAAACGACTGGGAACCCGAAAGTATGACTGGGCTTGTCGATACCGCGAAAACGTGGTGCGATCCAAAACAGTACAGGTGCTCCACGCACAATCTTAAATAAAGCGGTAAAACATGGCATAAGTACATGATAGTAAAATAAATTCCCAAAACTAGTCTGTGGCCCCAAGAAATAGAAATAAATCAAGCTCTGGCTCAGGGGGGTCCATAAGGCCTCCCGGATGTGGACAGTGTGAATAGTCAAGGAACCGGAATCAAGTACTCGGGGTCCTATGGGACACAAGTGGACATAAAAACCAAATAGCAGATATTGCCCACCGGTGCCTCCTTCATTAGTTATCCCATTAGTACTCCGGTTAAGTTGTTTAGATACCTCGTTATCCATCAGACACTCACATACCCTACACATGCTGTTCTACGACTCGCATGGCTCAAACAACTCCTGTAGTAATGGCTCATAGGATGGAGGAACAAGCTTCGGTGGGGTTTAAAAGTAAAGGCTATGCAGTACTTGGGATTCAATTTAATGCAATCGCGACTCAATGATGCAAGAAAAAGATAAAAGTAATAGGTACTATATGTATGCAAGCATGTGGTAGTGCTTGCCTGGCAGCTCAGTTGAAGCGAGAGACGGATCTGGGTAGTACTCCTAGGGTTCCTGATATTTTCCCTATTCGGCGTCTATTCGAAAGAAGAACCAAACAAACAAGGGCCAACATAAATAAAGTGCACAAGCATATAAATAAAATGCGACAAGCAACAAGCATCCCATGATGAATGATGCACAATTTACATGGCAATAAGTAGCATGGCATGGGTGAGGTGTGGGGTGCAAGAATAAAGTATTTTATTAAGTTTTAGTCAAGTTTTATTGCAATAAACAGTTTTGATTTTTAATAAAGACATGATGCATGCTTCAATTCATATCATGGAATGCATAAACAGAACGGGCTCGTCGCGCTGATCGATTTAGACATATTATTTGTCAAATTTGGAGTTATGGAATTAAAGTTATTAGTTAATTAAGAAAAGGCATTTTATTGCAATTAAACAATTTCGAAAATTTAAATTAGCCAAACATTATTTTAAATGGCATATTTGAATTCCTCACATTTTTATGATTCAAAAACATATATTATTTGTTTTATTTAGATTTATTAATAAAAAGTTATTAATTTCTGGATATTAAAACATATTAAACAAATTCTGGAATAACATTTTTATAAAACCGAAAAGGCCTCAGACTTTCTGTACCACGGCAGAACTAGACCTAGCCACTGACGGGTGGACCCGAGCTGCTGAGTCAGCACGGAGGGCAGCGGGGTACTCCTCTGGGCGTTTCGCACCGAGGTGCTATCCAGCCCCAGAGACTAACGTGCGGGCCCTGAGGTTGGCGGAGCGACTGCGCGCGCGACCCAGCCAGGGCGTGCCACGCGGTAGGGACAGGGGCTCGCTCGTGCTGGCGCAATAAAACTGGGTACCTCTCTGTAAAAATTACACCGAGGCAGACAGGTGGGCCAGGATGGAGCGCGGGTTGGTGAAAATAAAAAGGGCAGGGGTATTTGCAAAAATGTCCACAACTACTATTTTTCTTCCTCTGTTCTCTGACGGAACTGACGGAGCGACGCGCGGCGCGGCGGGGGTTCGATCTCGCGATCTATCGTGCGCGCGCAGGCAGCGGTGACCGCTGCGGCTGGCTCGGGTTGCTGGAGGAAAATTGCTACGCGGCAGGGTGAGTTATCTACGGCACAAGGACAGGCAGACGCACGCGAATGTGATGCACGGAGGGCGTTCGGCAGCTGGCCCGGCGCGTACGGGAAACGGAGCTCAGTGGAAGGATGTCTGGGGGCATCGGGGGCTCACCGCGGGGCTCTCGGTAGCGTTGGATCGGCTGGTCATGCAGGAGAGCGACGACGTTGCAGGCGGACGGCGAGCTAGGGTTTCTCTCGGGCGACATCGGCGTGCAGCGGGGGTGGGGCTTCTTCTCTTTGACGCCGTGTATAGGGGCGACGCCGGGGTCCTCGTGGCCTTCCTCGACAGCCCACACACCATGCCCGCCTCCTCCTAGAAACTAGGGCGAGTCGACATGGACGGTGGTCACCGGAGATGGAAGAGAGAGGGGGGTAGCGGTAGGTGGGGAGGAAGAGGGGGAAGGGCAGGGCCCTGGGTGGATCTGGGGTGTAACGCAAGGCAGAGGGGAGGGGTAGATAAGGCTGAGGACAGAGGGGAGCACATGGGGCCCGGGGTGGAAAAGTGGCGTGCCCCTTCCCTCCTTCTCCTCCTCACGTGGTGGGCACGGCTCAGGTGGCCTGGGTTTGCAGCTGGGGACGGAGGAAAAGAGAGGGGCCTCGGGTGGGGTCAGCCTGGCAGCGAGGGAGAAAAACAGAGAGAGGTTGGTGCTCGGCTAGGGCTAGAGGAGGGGTGGCATGGTGGCTAGGGCTAGAGAGGGGTGATGAGCAGGGGTGGCTCGAACGGAACCGAACCAGGTGGTGGTGGCCAGGTTAGGAAGGTAGGGTGGCTCGGAATGGGGCCTAGCTTGGAGGGGAACGGGTAGGGTTAGGGTTTTGGTGAGGGGAGTGTGTAGAAGCTAGGTTTAGAGATAGAGAGAGGACAAATCCACATGATGGATGAGCTCGATTTTAGGGTAGCTTAGAAACTCCAAAAGGGATTTGAATGGAGATAAAGGTCAAAACCAAAAGGTCCCAAAAGAAAGAAAGATGTGGAAGAAACAATGATCTTGCATGCCTCATGCACATGGTCATATTTTGTGAAAACAAAATATGCCCCATGTATACTTGGCAAAGAGGAAAACACTAAAGAGAGT
The DNA here is from genome assembly GCA_910589775.1 of Avena eriantha. NCBI lineage: Eukaryota > Viridiplantae > Streptophyta > Magnoliopsida > Poales > Poaceae > Avena > Avena eriantha. Next base: position 347,609,273 of record OU342741.1, read on the forward strand.
AAGGTGGAAGCCAAGTGGACAAGAAGTGTTTAAATGGGTGCATTTGTTCAATTGAGTTCAAACAAACACCACCCAAATATTCCAAAGGAACCCAAAATGAAAGAACAAGTGAGGGACTTGCATGGGCCATGCACAAGCATTAAATGCCACTAATCTAGTTGTGAAAACAACTATCTTCAATCATGGTCATATATTCTTGCATGCATACCAAAGTGTTTGATTAAAAACATTCATAGAAGAAGCTTGCTTGATATATGGAAATAATTAGTATATGCACATGTATGAGGATAATGACCATGGTAGTGTGTATTTTCCCACTAGAGCAATGGAGCCAAATATAGCTCCATACATGAGCATATAGTAAAATAAAATCCATATAGAAATTTAGATGCAACATTTCTACTCCCATGTCATGCAAAATGGCCCTAAGGCCTCCCATAATCAATATTGTGAGAACCACATGTATCATGTATGGAAGCATGTAGAAAGAAGTGGATCCACCCCAACACATATGAGCTAGATTTAATGCCAAAGGAAAATGCAAAAGCTCATGTATAATTAGGATGGTGGAATTATACGGTGGTGACAAGTTATAAAAGATATGCCTCCAACTCAACTTGGGCATCAAGCATTTATCAAGAACCAAATACAATATATCAAGAGGCAAATACAAATATTAGTGCATATGTGATAAGAACCAAATGAAAAAGGGTTTTATATGATGCTCAAATGCAAGGTGGCATGATGACATGAGCATGATATAATTATGATGCAACAATTATATGTAGGAAGTAGCATTTTATTATTAACCAATTAGCATTACAGATGTTAGACAGATGGGATGCTACAACTCTCCCCCACTAAACAGGAATCTCGCCCCGAGATTCTAGGAAGAAGAAAAAGACATGAAGAGGGTAGGATACTTGGCACGGAGCTCATCCTCATGTTCCCAAGTGGCTTCATCAACGGAATGGTGCAACCACTGCACCTTGCAGAACTTTATAGACTTGTTGCGAGTCTTTCATTCTGCGACTTCTAGGATTTTTGTGGGGTGTTCTTGATAAGACAGGTCTTCTTGGAGATTGATGAGCTCATGGTCCACGGTCCTGCCGGGATCCTTGAAGCACTTCTTGAGTTGAGAGATATGGAACACATCATGGACCTTGAGTTTTTTAGGGTGCTCAAGAGCATAAGCGAATTCTCCTCTTCTTCCACGAACTTTGAAAGGACCGATGTATCTAGGAGCCAACTTTCCTTTGATACCAAACCGGTGCGTGCCTCTCATGGGAGTGACACGAAGATAAACGAGATCACCAGGGACATACTCCATGTCCGTGTGCTTCCTGTCATAGTTACTCTTCTGGCGACTTTGAGCAACCTTCAGGTTTTCAAGAATGATGTGAACCTTCTCCTCCACTTGAGTTACAATGTCGGGGCCAAATAGTGTTCTTTCACCTGCGCCCGACCAACCAATCGGAGTTCTGCATTTGCGGCCATAGAGAACCTCAAATGGTGCCATCTTTAGACTCTTCTGGAAGCTATTGTTGTAAGAGAATTCAGCATAAGGAAGGCATTCTTCCCACTTCATGCCGAAAGAGATGACGCAAGCACGGAGCATATCTTCCAGAATCTGATTGATCCTTTCAACTTGTCCTTGCGACTGAGGGTGGTAAGCTGTGCTGAAGTTCAGCTTTGTTCCCAAAGAATTTTGGAAACTTCCCCAGAACTTGGAAGTGAAGATGCTTCCACGGTCTGAGCTGATCTCAAGAGGAACCCCATATAGAGAGACAATTCTGTTGATATAGAGCTCAGCCAACTGAATTGTAGAAATTGTTTCCTTGACGGGAAAGAAGTGAGTCACTTTAGAAAGCCTGTCGATGACAACAACCATTGTTGCCTTTATACGACCTTGGAAAGCTAGTTATGTAGTGCATATCTACTTTCTCCAATTTCCATTCCGGAGGCTTTAATGGCTGTAGAAGACCGGAAGGTTTCTGATGGACAACTTTAACTCTGCGGCAGACATCACACTCCGAGACATACTTGGCACAATATCGTTTCAATCCAGGCCACCAATATTGTGTTTTCAAGTCCATGTACATCTTAGTGCTGCCAGGGTGGATAGAAAGAACAGAATCATGCGCCTCCTTAAGAACTTGCTCTCTCAAACCCGGGTAGTTCGGAACAAACATCCGGTGTTCAAAGAAAAGAGCGCATTGGTCGTCGACGTGGAAGGACTCATACTTCGGAAGATGAATGTTGGAGATGATCTTTTTAGTGTAAGGATCACCGAGTTGAATGGAGCGAACTTTTTCTTCCAAGAGAGGGGTTGCCAAAAGATCAGAAGATACCCTTGATCCACAATTTCAAGGTTGAGCTGGCGGAATTCCTTGCACAAGAGAGGCTGTTGTTCTTCCACCATGAGGTTGTTGACATAAGCTTTTCGGCTGAGAGCATCGGCCATCACATTAGCTTTGCCCGGAGTGTAGTTGATGGTCAAATCGAAATCATTAATTGCTTCAATCCACCTCCTCTGACGAAGGTCGAGATCAAGTTGTGTGAAGATATACTTCAGACTCTTGTGATCAGAAAAGATCTCACAACGGTTGCCAAGCAAGTAGTGCCTCCATACTTTCAAAGCAAAGACAACTGCTGCGAGTTCGAGGTCATGTGTAGGATAGTTGATCTCATGCGTCTTCAATTGTCGAGAGGCATAAGCAACAACTTGTTTTTCTTGCATAAGGACCGCACACAATCCTTGCAAGGAGGCGTCACAGAATATCTGGAAAGGCTTTGATGTATCTAGAGGAATCAAGACTGGTGTGGAAGTGAGCTTCTCTTTGAGTGTTTCAAAACTTGCTTGACATGCAGGAGACCAAAAGTATTTCTTGCCTTTCTTGAGGAGATCGGTAAGAGGCTTTGCAATCTTCGAAAAGTTCTGAACAAAGCGATGGCAGTAACTAGCCAAACCAAGGAAACTCCGGACTTCTTTGACATTTTTGGGTGGAAGCCACTCAACAATTGTCCGAACAGTTTCCGGGTTGACGGCAATGCCCTTGGCAGAGATGACGTGACCAAGATAGGTGACTTCAGGCAGCCAGAACTCACACTTGGAGAACTTTGCATACAGGAGTTTCTCATGAAGCTTGTTTAAGACACACCGAAGGTGTTCTTCATGTTCTTCCTTTGACTTAGAATAGACTAGAATGTCATCCAGATAGACCACGACGAACTTATCAAGATACTCCATGAAAACCGAGTTCATAAGCCTCGAGAAGGTGGCAGGTGCGTTGGTGAGACCGAAAGACATGACCGTGTACTCGTACAGGCCATATCGGGTGGTGAAAGCTGTTTTGGGAACATCTTCCTTGCGAATCTTGATTTGATGATATCCATTTCTCAAGTCAAGCTTAGAGAATACCATAGCTCCAGCTAGCTGATCGAAGAGATCATTAATCCATGGAAGGGGATATTTATTCTTGATGGTTTTAGCATTGGGAGCCCGATAGTCAACACAAAGTCAATTAGTCTTGTCTCGCTTCTTCACAAAGATGGTTGGGCTACCCCAAGAAGCAGTACTGTGCTGAATGAAACCCAACTTCTCTTGTTCATCAAGCTGACGTTTGAGTTCAGCCAATTCAGCAGGACCCATTTTATAAGGCCGCTTGGAGATAGGAGCGGTACCAGGTTCAAGCTCAATCACAAACTCGACCTCTCGGTCAGGAGGCATACCTGGTAGCTCTTCAGGAAAAACATCTGGAAACTCACAGACCACCAGAACACTCTGAATAGCATCCATAGCATCATCATTCAGAGCCGCCAAAGAGAAAAGCTGAATTGTAGGAGTCAGAATTGGAGAATAGACTATATGGCCTTCAGGAATTTTTAGAGAAACCGAGCGTTCAGCACAATCAATCACAACTGCATTTACTATTAACCAATCCATGCCCAAGAAAACATCAATGTCAGAATTGCCCAGAATAATTAAGGAAGCCGGAAACGAAGAACCAGCAATCTCAATTTGATTGCCATGGCTGATTTTTGAAGCCCTCATGTTTGATCCAGGGGATTGCACCATGTGGCGAGTTGGTAAAGCATCAGAAGGTAACCCATTACTCTCCGCAAACTTGTATGACACGAATGAATGTGATGCACCAGAATCAAATAAAACTCATGCATGAACAGAGTTAACGGGAAGCGTACCCATCACAACTCTAGGTGCATGTTCAGCTTGAGCGACGTTGACACAGTTGGCACGAGCACTAGTGGACCCAGGCTTAGTGTTGATGTTGAGAGCCCGAGGAGGAGGTGCACGGACCATAGAAGAACTTGCTGCAGGCCTTGGAGGTGGTGGAGGAAGAGCTTTGTTGTTCATGGGACAACTCTAGTGTTGATGCCCAGTGTTCCCACAAGTGTAGCAAGCACCAGGTGGACGTGGAGCAGCGTAGCCAGGGACTCCGCCAGGCGCTCCAGGGTAGTTGTGGTTGTAGCCCCTAGGAGCCGCGGTGAAGGAGTTTGGTGGCCTTGCTGCGTAGCTTGGAGTTCTTGGTGGAGCCGGGAGCGGCGGTGCGGTATTAGGAACCCACACGCGGCGCTTAGAAGGAGCTGTCATAGCTGAAGAGCTTGCTGCGTCATGGCTGTGTTTCTTGGACTCCTCAAACACTTGCCTACTTGCTTCCTCCTGTAGAGCTGTATGTTGGAGTTCTAGAAAAGACCCTGACCTTGCATGAGTGATTGCATATTTGATAGATGCATTGAGTCCTTGCCTGAACCTCTTTTGCTTCTTCTTGTCATCAGAGATCTCATCGCCACCATACCGAGAAAGATTCATGAAGTTTCTGATATAGGTATTGACATTATCATTGCCCTGCTTGAGGTTGAGAAACACTTCCTTCATCCTTTCCATGACAATCTCTGACAGATATTGCTCTTTGAAAGCCCCAGTGAACTGCTTCCAAGTAGGCTGAAAACCAGAGTGGTTTGCCTTCAGGTAATTCTCCCACCACAGAGCTGTGTCTCCCTTCAAAAGGTGAGTGGCACATTTTACCCATTCTTGCTCTGGAACATCAGCAGTCATCAGCAACCTTGACATCTCACGCAGCCAATCATCAGCGTCCAGTGGCTGATCAGACACCTCAAAGTGGCGCGGGTTGAACTTCAGAAAACTCTTGATGTATCCTCGCTTGGGAGGTGGAGGTAGCGGAACAAACTCATTCCTCCTAACACTTTCTTCAAAATGCTGCTGGTTCTGCTGCATTGTTCCCAAGGCATTTGCAATACTTGCCAACACAGCCCCAGTTCAGGTGGTATGTCCTCCTCATTGCGGCGTGGTGGTGCCATCTTGGGATTGATATAAAACTCAAGTCAGTACCATAATGGAGAATTATAATAATCCAAAATAGTACCAAAATGGAATTAACCAAGATTAAGGATAAAAATCACTAGGATGATATTAAAATATCAACAAAGTTCAAAGCACCTAGAAGATATTAAGCATATCGCACACGACTAAACAAGGAGTGTGGTACACAAAACTATCAAAGAAAAAAATTCCGCAAATTTCGGCATTAAAATACCACTATATGCGCAAAACCCTTAACGAATCAAGATTAGTAACTCTACCAATTAAATATACAAGAGCGAATGATAAAAGTAGTGGTATGGTCGCGACTCCATCCCACACTCAAATCATTACTCCGCACATGAATAAGTAAAACACATATCCCAACTCTCTTCTTTCTTAAGACGAACCTAAAGATTAGCAACTACGGAAACAAACACCCCTAACAAGATAGCGTCGGATAACAAAGATTAAGACAGATCACGTTGGTTTACAAAGGCCTGTCGGTCTGGAATGTACCAACAGTTGATAACCAAAAGGCAGATAGCGATAACAAGTTGGATGCAACAGATAGACAAGGAATTCATACACACACACAACCTATGGTACTACGGAACCTAGAACACGTGAATCCTAGTTTGAATTTTAGAAGAGGATTGAAAACATTACACTTCCTTACCAGAAAAGGGTGGGTGGGTGGGTAAGATGAAAAATGGAAGCAGTCCTACTCTCACGTTTTGCTTTTCCCTAGAGGGGGAAGGGCAGGGCCCTGGGTGGATCTGGGGTGTAACGCAAGGCAAAGGGGAGGGGTAGATAAGGCTGAGGACAGAGGGGAGCACATGGGGCTCGGGGTGGAAAAGTGGCGTGCCCCTTCCCTCCTTCTCCTCCTCACGTGGTGGGCACGGCTCAGGTGGCCTGGGTCTGCAGCTGGGGACGGAGGAAAAGAGAGGGGCCTCGGGTGGGGTCGGCCTGGCAGCGAGGGAGAAAAACAGAGAGAGGTTGGTGCTCGGCTAGGGCTAGAGGAGTGGTGGCATGGTGGCTCGGGCTAGAGAGGGGTGATGAGCAGGGGTGGCTCGAATGGAACCGAACCAGGTGGTGGTGGCCAGGTTAGGAAGGTAGGGTTGCTCGGCATGGGGCCTAGCTAGGAGGGGAACAGGTAGGGTTAGGGTTTTGGTGAGGGGAGTGTGTGGAAGCTAGGTTTAGAGAGAGAGAGAGGACAAATCCACATGATGGATGAGCTAGATTTTAGGGTAGCTTAGAAACTCCAAAAGGGATTTGAATGGAGACAAAGGTCAAAACCAAAAGATCCCAAAAGAAAGAAGGATGTGGAAGAAACAATGGTCTTGCATGCCTCATGCACATGGTCATATTTTGTGAAAACAAAATATACCCCATGTATACTTGGCAAAGAGGAAAACACTAAAAGAGAGTAAGGTGGAAGCCAAGTGGACAAGAAGTGTTTAAATGGGTGCATTTGTTCAATTGAGTTCAAACAAACACCACCCAAAATATTCCAAAGGAACCCAAAATGAAATAAGTGAGGGACTTGCATGGGACATGCACAAGCATTAAATGCCACTAATTCTAGTTGTGAAAACAACTATCTTCAATCATGGTCATATATTCTTGCATGCATACCAAAGTGTTTGATTAGAAATATTCATAGAAGAAGCTTGCTTGATATATGGAAATAATTAGTATATGCACATGTATGAGGATAATGACAATGGTAGTTGTGTAATTTCCCACTAGAGCACTTGTAGCCAAATATAGCTCCATACATGAGCATATAGTAAAATAAAATCCATATAGAAACTTAGATGCAACATTTCTACTCCCATGTCATGCAAAATAGCCCTAAGGCCTCCCATAATCAATATCGTGAGAACCACATGTATCATGTATGGAAGCATGTAGAAAGAAGTGGATCCACCCCAACACATATGAGATAGATTTAATGCCTAAGGAAAATGCAAAAGCTCATGTATAATTAGGATGGTGGAATTATAAGGTGGTGACAAGTTATAAAAGATATGCCCCAACTCAACTTGGGCATCAAGCATTTATCAAGAACCAAATACAATATATCAAGAGGCAAATACAAATATTAGTGCATATGAGATAAGAACCAAATGAAAAAGGGTTTTATATGATGCTCAAATGCAAGGTGGCATGATGACATGAGCATGATATAATTATGATGCAACAATTATATGTAGGAAGTAGCATTTTATTATTAGACCAAGTAGCATTACAGATGTTAGACAGATGGGATGCTACATAACCCTTCCGGCTTGGCCTGGGCAGGGTTATGGACACCATTGGTTATTCTTCAGGGATCTTAGCCTCATTTGCATCTTGTCCGTAGTCGGACGCTCTATCGTTTTCAAGGTGATTTGGATCTTTGTATAGTATATATGTATTCTTGACTCATGGAGTCGTTGTTGTATATATATGTTTTTGTGGGTTCCATCGTGGACTATTGTGTAATGTTATTACTTCGTTTTCCACCCGCACGCAAGTGCCTGGTGGGCATCTTTGAATCGTTTCTATGCGGGTTTGGCGGGAATTGCTAAAACTTGCATAGGGCCGATTCGAGGGTGTTACAACTTTATCATATTAACTTTGGTTGCATGACGCGGCTAGCCAATATGAGTTTAATTCTGAAATTTACCACTATTAAAGGTTCTAAGTGCCAAGTTTGTGTGAAAGTAAAGCAACCCCGCAAGTCTCATACGGCTGTAGAACCGAGAAACTTAGCACCACTAGAACTTATACATTCAGATATTTGTGAGATGAATGTTGTGTTGACAAAAAGTGGAAAAAGATACTTTATAATGTTGATTGATGACTCCACTAGATACTGCTATGTTTATCTTCTAAAATCTAAAGATTAAGCTTTGAGTTACTTCAAAAACTATAAAGCTAAAGTAGAAAACCAACTTGATCTTAAAATCAAGCGGCTAAGGTCAGATCATGCTAGAGATTACTTTTCAAATGAATTTGATCTATTCTGTACGAAACATGGTATTATCCATGAGAGGACTCCTCCCTACTCACCTCAGTCAAATGGGGTGGCCGAAAGAAAGAACCGCACTCTAACTGACTGGTTAACGCCATGTTAGATACATCAGGTCTTTCCAAGGAATGGTGGGGTAGGCACTAATGACTGTGTGTCATGTCCTAAACCGTGTTCCTGTAAAGGATAAAACCATGACTCCATTTGAGGAATGTGAGAATAAAATGCTTAAACTGTCTTACTTACGAACTTGGGGATGTTTGGCGAAAGTCAATATTCCAATACCCAAGAAGCGAAAGCTTGGACCAAAAACCGTAGATTGTGTTTTTCTTGGATATGCTTTTCATAGCATTGGCTATAGATTTTTGATAGTAAAATCTGAGGTATCTGACATGGCTATAGATTTTTGATAGTAAAATCTGAGGTATCTGACATGCATGTTGGTATGATTATGGAGTCGAATGATGCTTTCTTTGAGGACGTCTTTTCCATGAAAGGTATGTCTAGCTCATCAAATCAGAAGATGACTAGTTCATCTAGTCAGGAATTTGTTATAATTCCTGAACCCACTATGCCGATAGAACACTATGATGATCATGTGGAGGATGACAATGAAGCTCCTAAAAGGAGAAAGATACAAAGGATTGCAAAGTCATTTGGTGATGATTTTATTGTGTACCTTGTGAATGATACTCCCACTTCTATTTCAGAAGCCTATGTGACATGGGCATAACCCTTCGGGTGCTTATTATTGGTATATATGGTGCGACCCAAGGGAAGCCTCACCCGAAGATTTGCCAAGATTCATGAAGCCCGCGATGGTTTGGCTGATACGAAGTATACAAGGACACAAACTCTTGGCGATATAAGACAAGGAAAGTCCAAGACTAGACTAGATACAAACTCAAACTTGTAACCCAACTCGTATTGGTACCCGAGACCTAGCCTCCTCATATAAAGGCTAGGAGGGGCCAACGAGGGGAGAGGACAATACAATAGACGTTACACCCAACTTTAGATCTAGACAATAGACACCGAAATCTAGAAGACGACTTGTAACAGTGAAATTGCTCAATATTCAGGCGACTTTGACTCCATTGTTTCCCTAACATCTGACGAAAACCCCATTGTTCTCTTTCCTGCGAAACCCCAAGTCCATCACCATGGGCATTGCCGAGGTTACCCCTCGTCAATTGGCGAACGCTGGAACCATGGATTCGGCAGACCGCTCTCCACCAAGCATCAACTCGATGAAAGAAGATCCATGCCCGCCCACCACTGTATTGGTACCCGCCGATTTCAATGGCGGATCAGATCTGATCATCGGAAGTTTCCACTTCCAAGTAGAAGACCCGAAGAACCGTGCCTATCGGCTCCGATCTCACCAGAACCGTCAATCAAAACAAAATTGCGCTTGCGGCAACGCCATCATCATCTAACGGCTCCACATGAAGGGCCACCTCGCATCCGACAAATGTCAAAAACAATAGCTTCCATGCCACGAATCTGAAGGATTTGACCGATCTCCATGACGGCCTCACCTTCGGATCTGATTCTGAGTCAACACTACTTTGCATCATGAACCCGACGAACGGCGTCAACGACTTTTTTCCGTCGGCCCTCGAGGAACAGATCTGTAGCGTCACACAAAGTTTTGTCATTAATGTCTATGTTGCCGCCAAGTTTATCTCTGTCGTCTCGGTATACAGCTGATCGGATCTACAAGATGAAAGGTTTCAAAATATTCGATTAGAAGTTTGGAGTGGCAGGAGTCCGTCTTAGCCAGGAATGAACCAGTGTGGTTTGCGGCACCGATCGAAATCAGCTATGTTTTTGTTGGTACGTTACCAGCGAGACAAATTGGATGGACCATCTAAGGAAAGTGCAAATCAGATAAAAGAGGCAAGTTTGGAAGGGATTTCCCTGGAGTACGTACAGGAACAGGAGCCCGGTTCGTGATGGCGTGCGTGTCCGTCTTGGTTTTAGTTGGTCCCGCTCGTGACCACAGTTCATAAGCTAAATGAAGATTAATAAAGATATAAATAAAAAAAGAAGAGTTGCGATCTTATAGATCTATTAGTCCAGTGGCCGGACCTTATTCTTTTGGACCAAATAAGAGTTGTGAAGCTATGCCCTACATGCATCTGATCTAATCAACCAAAGGGTTCACGTGAAGATCAAAACTACGCATATGCGTGGATTTTGCGGCTGAAGCACTAATTAAGTACGCTGCATAGATTTTGCGGTCGGAGGTGCAATTAGCATACCAATACAACGTGAGATCAATCAGCAAAATTGAAGGACTGCGTCAACTTCCTACCATCATCTGCTGCGGCGACCCGCTACAAATCTTTGGATGCGGCGACCCATTGCTGTCATTGGCTCCGGCTCCTCCGGCCACATCAACCTCGTCGACTACCAACAAAGTTAAGTTCTCTACTTCGAGTTATTTTATTTTTTACTTTAATCGCACTCAACACTCGGGGGCTGCGCCCTCTTCGAGTAACCTAAGTGTCATCGACTTCGTGCACTCGAGCACCTCATACGTGATTTCCCGAATAGCTGACTTTGCCTCAGTGTCGAATCCTTGAACTCCGACCCAGTTGCATCCCAACTAAAAGGTCGGCAAGGTACTGAGACTAAGGACGTCAGGATAATGAAAAGGTCTCGCGCTACAGTGCAAAAGTGTCGGGTTTGATGGCATCAGAAAATGTTATAACAAATTGAAAGGCGATATTATTTACAAGATGCAAGTACTTCGCAAATTCTCTATGTTTTGCAAGGATATCGGTTACATCGAGTTACTTTGTCGGGTCCTCCCACGGAATCGACTAAATTCCACTCGCGTCAACTAATCGCGCACCCGATAAAAACCAAGACCCGAGTCAAAAAATTCCTCGGATGAAGATCCTCTGCATGCATCGGATATCAATAAAGTTAAGTTCTCTTAACCGAGTCTACTTTTCAATACTCTATTACACCCGATACTCGGGGGCTAAGTCGAATAAATTATTACATGATCATAATCCGATACTCGGGGCTTTGCTACTCAGCGCAAATTAAAAATTCTTCGGTTCCGCCATGAAATACGTTAAAAACATGCTTTGACTCGAGTAGCTGATCCAGCCCAATGGGCATCATGACGAAAAGGTCTCGTGAGGGGCGCAAATGCCATAGCCATCGGCAAAAATATATAAAGTTTCAAATATGTCAAGTTCCAAATTCACGCATCCGAAAGAAATTACAACAAGCTATATTTTCGGCTGACTTTACATAATCTACATGTCTTTTTCCAGGGTCCCTATTTTATCTACATGGAGAAATTCTCGGATGAAGAAGATCTCTGAGCCTATGCTCTGGTGCAAACACCCGAACATAGCCTCGGGGGCTACTCCCATCGGGAGCGCTGGCCACACACCCGATAGAAAAAACAGAAATCCTTCAAACAGGAGTCGATGGAAGAATATCTACAGTGAAGAAGCATAACTTTGGGTCTACCCGAGTATAGCTTCAAAGGTTACTCCCATCGGGAGTGCCCGATGAAAATGCTGACATCACTTCAAGCACAAGACAACTTCATCCATTGCATCAGCCAAACAAGACATCGGCAAGTTCACACATCCGAGGAAATCTTCGAGTTCACCTTCCGTGCATATTAAAAAGGACTTTGAGCCTATGCTCGGACGCAAGCATCCGAACATAGCCTCGGGGGATACTAACATGGGCATAACCCTTCGGGTGCTTATTATTGGTATATATGGTACGACCCAACGGAAGCCTCACCCGAAGATTTTCCAAGATTCATGAAGCCCGCGATGGTTTGGCTAATACAAAGTATACAAGGACACAAACTCCTGGCGATATAAGACAAGGAAAGTCCAAGACTAGACTAGATACAAACTCAAACTTGTAACCCAACTCGTATTGGTACCCGAGACCTAGCCTCCTCATATAAAGGCTAGGAGGGGCCAACGAGGGGAGAGGACAATACAATAGACGTTACACCCAACTTTAGATCTAGACAATAGACACCGAAATCTAGAAGACGACTTGTAACAGTGAAATTGCTCAATATTCAGGCGACTTTGACTCCATTTTTTCCCTAACATCTGACGAAAACCCCATCGTTCTCTTTCCTGCGAAACCACAAGTCCATCACCATGGGCATTGCCGAGGTTACCCCTCGTCAATTGGCGCCGTATATAGGAATTTTGTCAGATGTCAGGAGAGCGTGGTTGATGTAGACGAGCCGAAGCTGACCTCAAGGTCGTGATGAAGTCCTTGCGCTCCTGCGGCTCCAACGACTTGAGTGCCTCAAGTGTTACACCTTGCGGGGAGTTACATGCATCCGGTGCCTGACGATGACTCCCGCTTCCCCGATCCAGCAACAGTTGCAGAAGTAGAGCTCCTGGATCCGAATCCCGCAGCATGATGGCGCTCGACGGTGAAGATGTCTCTCCTTCACAGTCTGAACTTGGGACCACGGTCACGGGATAGAGAGGGAATCAACTAGAAGGTCTCCCCAAAAGAGAGGGAACCTTTATTGATTATTTTGTGTTGTGTCTTTGGCCAAATACCCCCACTATATATAGGGGGAGGGGAGGTACTACCTCCCTCAAAGTCCCCGGGTGGGACTAAAGGAGGGGGAGGGGGGAGGCACCGCCGGCCAGCCCTAGTGGGCCCCGCGTGGGGGCTTGGCCCAGCCGGCCACCCCCTTGCCTCCTCTCTCCTCTTACCTTTCCCTCATGGGCCCTTCTCCCTCCGGAATTGGCCCATTAAGCCTTTTGACCATTAAATTGATTTCTCTTTTATTAAATAATTATAAATAAATGATTAAATATTTATTTAATATTCATTCACTTATTATTCAATCTCCGTGGCTATGGAACACCTTCCATCTCCACTCCGGACATCCTTCGAACTTACCGAAACCCTTCCGGTTTTCTCTCTTCTATTCTTCGGTGATTCTACCGATCCTATAAACACTCTCTAAGCATCATAAAGCCCTTAAGAGTGATACCCCATGGTTCGGGAACACTCCAGACATGGTCGGGACACTCCCGGACCAATGATCGACAGAGGGACATGGATGGCCATGTGACCCCTGTGCATTCCATGAAGATCTTTCGTCGTTTGAACCAGGACAATCATGTCTTATTCCTTTTGTCTCTCGATACTTGCATTGCCTGAGATCTGATCAATGAAATCACCATGTCATGTTCATTATTGTTACCAAACAATGCTACTTGACTCGTTTCGACAAGTGATATCCCTATGATCAAATCATATGCTGTGTAGCCATTGGATATAACTTCTCTGAGTGGGCCCTAGAGTATATTTCCGTCACGCAGATGTACAAATCCCGCTCTTGACATATATTGCCTCTACGGTTCCTACGAATACCTGAACACACCTTTATTGTCACTGTATTACCAAGTGACATTTGATGCTATCTAAGCATTCTCGGGAGAGAGCGATTGATATAGTCTCACGGTCTAAGGAATAGTCTACGAGGTCTATTCTAATCATCGTAACTTGAACTTCGTGACATGATCGGGTCATGATGTTTAGGTTGGGTATTGGTTCATCATCTCATTCTCAGAATGAGTTGACTCCATTTCCAACTGGCATAAATACCACATGATCAGGAAACCTTGATCATCTGTTGACCATTGAACCGGTGACTAGAGTTTCACTAGGAACCCCTGGTTGTTTATATATCACACGTGTATTGACGTTTCCTTTCAATACAGTTATAGCATGATATAAAGCTTAATCATAAATTTATGAAATATGATAACAATACTTATTATTATTTATCTCTAGGGCATATTCTCAACAGTCTCCCACTTGCACTACAGTACAAATAAACTAGCTGCATTTGTTCTTAATCATTGGCACCATATTTCCCGGTACCCTGAACATGCTTGCTCATGGAAGAGGTTGAGTCTTGGGCCTGTACTTTACAGTACCAAATCCTTTGCAACTCACTAATGTCACCTTGATTAACATTAATACTTTATCATCTCATGATAACATCTTTGTGTATGCATCGTTGTTATGGCAGCAGAACGAGGCCGGATTCTAGGAGCCTACTGTGACTTTAGATCAACCTCGAGGGCTTTCTCATGGGCACTGTGCCTTGGGACACATCATTCTACGTTAAAGCGAACTAGCCCCGCCATAACATTATACATCACTTTAGATGGTACCCTTATCTATTATTATAAATGTAATTATCGAAACACGAGTGCACCCTGTGCAACTTTCGATGTTTTGTTCACCTCGCTTCCTACTTGATTGTAATTATAGGAGTTTCCAACATATTCCCTTATAACATAACCCTTTATGCTTTAAGATATGCCATCCTTTATGGATTTGGAAAACATGTCTACAGTTCTCTATTAGTCACTGTGGACAAACTTATCTCAACGTTCCGTGATTCAAACTTAATCACTTTTCAAACGTTCCTTCTTGGATCATATATTTTGTTAAGTTATCATCATGGTTTTCTAAGATAGAACCTATGTCTTAAAATAGTGGATGATGATCATCCTATTCTTTATTTCAACCATTGATGCTAGACTTAATTCTATTCCTAATTTGAGTTATCAAGGACCAGTTCCTCAATTAAATTCTATTCTGAAACTCTTTTCAGAATCCCTTAAGGAATACTACATAATATCGTAATATTCTTAATATCAACTTCTACTTCCTATAAATCATTATTTATCGGTACTTGCGCTTTTATTCTTAATGTGTCGTATACACACTTAAGAATCACTCCTATAAGCTCCCACTAAAAATATGTTCCTATCATATTTGGGTATGAGTCACTACCCTTACTCAACATATGTTCCTACATATTTGAATTTGAGACTTATATTTCTCCCACTCAAAATGTGTTCCCGACACATTTGAGTTCGAGACTTTCATTGCTCCCACTAAAAAATATGTCATTCACATATTGTTTTAGGAAGACTTTCATAGATCCCACTCAATTTCATGCAAATTGCATATCCACTCACTATTTTGAACGACTTCAAAATCCTTTGATCAAATATCAAACTTCTAGATTCACTATGAGACACTAGTACTTTACTAGTTTTAAATCCACTAGACTTTCAGCACACTTGAATCAAATTCATTTGAATTTGTCCAATACTTGAAAAATTATGCTTTTGTCATTCACCCCTTTTTCCACTATGGCTTTGCAGTCATTTGGGAAAATCCAAGTAACACCTTTACTTGTAAGATTCCACAACGAATTGCTTTCTAATCTCAAGTGAATTTTGCTATGGGATTTCTCATAACTTTAGCTTACCATTATTTCCTTAGTAGTTTGTAGGTATGTCATATTCCAGTAATCATGACAAATGATTCATAAATGTTTCCATACAAGATGTGGACAACATTTTGAATGCTACTTCTTGTAGTGAAAACATTAGTGGGGAAAACACAATGATCACTATCATTGATTCTTTCCTTTGTGAAGAGAATCATTCAGGAATGCTTTTCATTGCGCTTGTCAACACTCTGATGCAGGGTTTTGAATCCTCATCATGTTTTTCACTATCTTCCATTTTCTCCATAATCGAGAAATACCACTGAATGTGAACTTTCTCGAGAATGCACCAAAATCCAAGCAATACCATTTTTTCTCCTCTTTTGGTTTCCGCTATGGATTTTGTATTCAAAGTTTTCCAATGAATACTCTACAAGGACTTATTCGCTATTGTTTTGGTTATATAGAATAACCCCAAAACTTTTATGATGATCCATACAAGATATGGCACCGATCTCATGAATTAATATGGTTTACTAAAT
Organism: Avena eriantha; assembly: GCA_910589775.1. Classification (NCBI taxonomy): domain Eukaryota; kingdom Viridiplantae; phylum Streptophyta; class Magnoliopsida; order Poales; family Poaceae; genus Avena; species Avena eriantha. The sequence continues at coordinate 347,625,460 of OU342741.1, forward strand.
ATTCTAATTGAGTGCTAACTATTTCTAACTAATGGTCTTTTACATCTATGCTACAACGATTTCTTTGGCGCCATCTTTTCACCCACTTGATATCAAATATCATATTGTGATGCTTTGCATTTTGACATTTCAAACGCATTGCATTCCACATTTTTTTCTTCATGCCATTCTTATAATGTTGAATTTCATTAGTATTCATCAAATCATAGTAATTAGATTCTCATTTATCTTTAATACCCTTTGTTGATGAAATAATTTGATCATATCAAATAGTTTCATACTCATGTTTCGTTTGGTAAACTTATTTACAAAATTTAAACAAGCGTATAATGATAATCACCATTTTGTTAAAACACAATACATCGAATACGTATTCTCTTTTAACAATTCAAAACACTTTGTATTCAAGTAATACACGGTGTTTAAGTTATTTTGCCAAACTTAGGCATGCTATATATGTGACAAGAATACAAGTGTCTTTCACATATTATCATTATAAGTTTGAATTTAAAAATGGTTTCATTCAGTAATGAACATATCATTAAGTTGGATAATTTCAAGGCATTTCAATATTTTACAAATGTTCATGTATTATCAATTAGTTTCAACAACAAGGATAATCCACATATAATCGAACAAGATATGGACACGAATAGAAATCATTCATGAAAGTGGAACAACTGTCTGTTACAAGCTCATATGAATAACCGTCTCACAAAGTGTGTGACACACTAAAGAAGTTCACAATCTTTTGATTACAATAATCATCCTAAAACATAAACTAAGTGATAAATGTCGAGGGAGAGTGTCGTTGTCCATCATCATCATGCTCGCCATCAACACGTAACGTCACCTCCTCTCCAGTAAGCACCTCTCATGCAGAAGGACCATTTTTCAGCAAAACAGAACAAGTATCGAATATACTTTACACTGCAAATGTGTTTGCAAGATTATAACATTTATAAAATTGTATATCAAATATATACCTCAGCGACAATGGGTTCAACCATCACATCCCTGAAATGTGATATGAACTCGTGGAAATCCCGTGTTTCCGCGTCGCCTCTCATAATGCAAATCCTGGCAAGTGCTTGGTAGCTTGGTGGCAGTGACCGCAACAACACGCCTATTGCAAAAGATCTTGTGAACCAGTTGTCTAGGAAGTATGGAAGACTCATGTATGCATATGCATAACAAGTGATCGTCCAGTGAGGAGTTCTCCTCCATCTTATGGAGAGGGAATCTCCCATCAGCTCATACTCCCATATGCGCACTTTTTCCACGAAATGTGATCTCAGATGTGCCATAAATGTTTGGGGATTAAGACTTCCCACAAACAACCATAGACTATCTTCCATCCCGAGGCGCATCGTTACTGATATGAATGTGGCCATCACATGACGATAGCGGCGGTGATCCCGCTGCTCCTGGTTCTCATGAAGATAGGGCGGCTCCAAGTACATCTCGCAGATCATGTAGTCGTCCACTTTGTTCTCGCTAAGGAGATCATGAAGGCACATGACCCATATAGAAAATTTGGATCCATCTAACTTGAGATTTTCTCCTTTTAACCAATTGTCAATAGGGAAGGTAATCTCCGGGAGAACCATTTTCTACATTTGCAAAAAGGAATTTAGACTAAGTTTATACTTAAATGAGTTAATAATAACTCCACTAAGAAACACCTATCCCCTGAAGGGTTCTAGTGATAACACGACCCCTTTTCCCCACATCTCCCCCGATCATCACATACATCAATGTGGGTTCTAGGGTGGACGCTAAATGTCGGTCACATCATTCATGCGACTCGTGCTTGATCTTTCGACCATCCGTGTTCCGAGGCCATGTTTATACATGTTAGGCTCGCCAACTCAACCTTAGTGTATTCGATGTGCAACATGGCTTACACCCACTGTATGCGAACATAGATATGTTTGACACTCGATCATCACATAGTGCCTCATACCGAAGAACTTTCTTGGTGGTGCACACTAAGGGGGAACACAATCATTGGTAATTTCTAATAGGGATTATCTTATTAGGCTACCATCGAGTATCTAATACTAGCACACGATAATATATACAATCAATAACATTGATTGTAAATGCGATGTGATATGGTCCTTCACGTCTTGATCTCCATCTGGCGTCACTGGATTTCGGCGCCAGGGTTCCAACGCCGTAGACACCAGGGTACCGGTGTCTTTCTGGCGTGGTAGTCTGTCACCTCCATGACTATCTACTATTACTTCGTAACATAAGGTAATCACTTTACATTTGCCACAACCATATCAAAAAGCAACTCCCCCTGCAAAACGAAGTTAGACACCTCTACTTTATCTTTGCATGTTTTACGTGGCTGAATGGGCTTTCACACAAGAACCGTTCTTATTTACGAACTTTCACCACAACTCTGATCAAGTAGTTGTCTATACTATACCCCTTTCGGGGCCCTCCATTGCAAATGGCATACCAACTAATGCGAGAGATACAAACACCCCCAAATCCACTTTATATGGTACAAGTCGTATGTCAAGCGTGGACCAGTCTCCTGAATGAACGCGTAAAGTTAGTTGGGGGCCGCTTCATCAAGCATTACTGCGGTATACACAAGTACATGTGGGAGGGTAACAACTAAAAGATCAATGCCCACACGCTACATCTCGTGTGTTCTACCCATACTAGCATTACTAAGCATAGAACTAGCTTTGATACCACTATAGGGGCTGCGTATGAAAACAATAAAATTTTACCCTACGCTCCTGAACCCCTGATGCTGCCAGGACCTATCTATTAGTAATGAAGTAACGGGAGGGGATTTTCACGAACTTACCCTTGAAGACCAAAAAGTTTTGTCAACGCTCAGGAGAGTGTGGTTGATGTAGACGAGCCGAAGCCGACCTCAAGGTCATGATGAAGTCCTTGCGCTAATGTGGCTCCAACGACTTGAGTGCCTCAAGTGTGACACCTCACGGGGAGTTACATGCATCCGATGCCTGAAGATGAGCCCGCTTCCCCGATCCAGCAGTAGTTGCGGAAGTAGAGCACCTAGATCCGAATCCCACAACGCGATGGCGCTCTGCGGTGAAGATGTCTCTCGTTCGCGTAGTCCGAAATTGGGACGACGGTCACAGGAGAGAGAGAGAGAATCAACTAGAAGGTATCCCCAAAATAGAGGGAACCTTTATTGATTATTCTGTGTTTTGTCTTTGGCCAAATACCCTCACTATATATAGGGGGAGGGGAGGTACTACCTCCCTCAAAGTCCCGGGGTGGGACGAAAGGAGGGGGAGGGGGGAGGCATCGATGGCCAGCCCTAGTAGGCCCCGCACGGGGGGAGGGGCTTGGACCAACCTGCCACCCCCTTGCCTCCTCTCTCCTCTTGCCATTCCCTCATGGGCCCTTCTCCCTCCAGAATTGGCCCATTAAGCCTTTTGACCATTAAATTGATTTCTCTTTTATTAAATAATTATGAATAAATGATTAAATCAATATTTAACATTCATTCACACATTATTCAATCTCCGTGGCTATGGAACACCTTCCATCTCCACTCCGGACATCCTCCGGACTTATCGAAACCCTTTTGGTTTTCTCTCTTCTATTCTTTGGTGATTCTACTGATCCTATAAACACTCTCTAAGCATCATCAAGCCCTTAAGCGTGATACCCCATAGTTCGGGAACACTCTAGACATGGTCGGGACATTCTTGGACCAATTATTGATAGAGGGACCTGGATGGCCATGTGACCCCTGTGCATTCTATGAAGATCTTTCGTTGTTTGAACCAGGACAGTCGTGTCTTATTCCTTTTATCTCTTGATACTTGCATTGCCCGAGATCTGATCAATGACATCACAATGTCGTGTTCAATATCGTTACCAAACAATGCCACTTGACTCGTTTCGACAAGTGATATCCCTATGATTAAATCACATGTTGTGCATCCATTGGATATAACTTCTCCCAGTGGGCCCTAGAGTATCTTTCCATGATGCGGATGGACAAATCCCGCTCTTGACATAAATTTCCTCTACGGTTCCTCCGAATACCTGAACACACCTTTATTGTCACTGTATTACCAAGTGACGTTTGATGCTATCTAAGCATTCTCGGGAGACAGGGATTGATATAGTCTCACGGTCTAAGGAATAGTTTATGAGGTCTATTCTAATCATCGTAACTTGAACTTCATGCCATGCTCGGGTCATGATGTTTAGTTTGGGTATTGCTTCATCATCTCATTCTCAGAATGGGTTGACTCCATTTCCAACTGGCATAAATGCCACATGATCAGGAAACCTTGATCATTTGTTGACCAATGAACCAGTGACTAGAGTTTCACCAGGAACCCCTGGTTGTTTATATATCACATGTGTATTGACGTTTCCTTTCAATACAGTTATAACATGATATAAAACTTAAACATAAACTTTCTGAAATATGATAATAATCCTTATTATTATTTGTCTCTAGGGCATATTTCCAACACTCAGACCCTACGCTCTAAGCTCAAGCCTGGCTGAACCAAAAGTGGACATGACGTACTACCGTGGGGCCGCGCAGCCACATACAGTAGGCCCACCTTGTGGAGCAGGGCACGGTACCGGCCAACCATCCCACCCACTTTCAAGAACATCGAGACAAGTGCAAGCAGCGTAGTCGATAGGTAAAGCGATCAAAACATACACAAACGAGTATGTATGTCAGCGATATACAGTAGACATCAAAGCCACATCATCTAAAAACCAATAGAGACATAAATATTGAACATCAGTGTAACACGACTGAAAAGGAGTGTGGAAACACAGATGTATCAAAGAAAAAATTCCGCATTTTTCGGTATTAAAATACCAACAGATGCGAAAAACCACTTAACAGATAGAGATTAGCAACTTCACATTCTGTGAAAACATGTCGGAAGGAAGAACACCCTAACAAGATTGCGTGGGTTCACAAAGAGTAAGCCATATCACATTGGTTTACAAAGATTCAGATAGATCGCGTCGGTTTACAAATAAGCCTATTGGTATGGAATGTACCAACAGTTGATAACCAAAGGCAGATTGCGACAATAAGGTTGGATGCAACAGATAGACAAATAATTACACACACATCCTATGGTACTACGGAACCCCAAACACGTGAATCCTAGTTTGAATTTTTAGAAGAGGATTGATAAATGTTACAGTTCCTTACCAGAAAAGGGTGGGTGGGTGGGTTAGAAGAAAAATGGAAGCAGTCCTACTCTCACGTTTAGTTTTTCCCTAGTAAACATAGCAACCAAAATATTTTCTAGACTGACAACGACCTCTTGGCTAAGACCCTAAAGGGCGGAATGGCTCAGATACCAATTGTAATACCTCGGACCCTACGCTCTAAGATCAAGCCTGGATGAACCAAAAGTGGACAGGACGTACTACCATGGGGCCTGCAGCCACACACAGTAGGCCTAGCTCGTGGAGCAGGGCACGGTACCGGCCAACCATCCCACCCACTTTCAAGAACATCGGGTCAAGAGCGAGAGGCATAGTCGATAGGTAAAGAGATCAAAACATACACAAATGAGTATGTATGTCAGCGACATACAATGGACATCAGAGCCACACCATCTAAAAACCAATAGAGATAGAAATATCAACACCATATGGCAAGATCTAAATATCCTAGATAGAGATAATAGTTTAGGATACATCCTCATACATCACACATCAGAATATCAAACGGAAGCGGAAAACAAGATCCGAGTACGAATAAGAAGCAAATTGGCACAAGATGCCCTGAAAATAAGCACATCCCGCCCACAGATCTCATGGATCTCCATCCCCAAAATCTCTACACCTGACAGTCGTTGCCACCATCATCAGACTCTTCGACCCAGTAACCTTCCTGAGAGTATACATGTCCATCTGAACCAAATATTTATCATGTAAGACCCTAGGGGTACTTAGCAAGTCTTAATGCATCTAAAGGGAACAACCTGGGGTGACGCAATTGCAACGAAACATAATAGCTAAATAGTTCTATAGAGACACTCTACACATCAGCCCAACCAGAGATGGATGGCCGCTCGTTAATTAGTAACAACGGTGATATAAGTAACATAATTAAACATCACTCGCCCTCCTGCTTGCTTACCGACGAGAAGACGGAAGAACATCTCATCCGTTGGCAATTTTATTAATCATTTCATTAATATTGCACTATTTACTAGTCATGTCTTAGTCAAATTAAAGGCGGTAATTTAGTTATGCTTGTCTATGATCGAGAAACTGTGCTCCAAGTTGTCCATAACCGCGGACACCGCTTTTAGAAAGATTTACCCTGCAGGGGTGCACTAATAGCAACACACACACGATCAACTTCAAGAAGAACCAAATAAAAAGCAACGAGGACTCACGGCAATGAATTTACATGATTTATAAATTATTTCAGGGGGTCACCCTAATAAGCTATCCACAACGAAGTTGGCTGGCTCCAAGATGGACCCAAGGTTTGCGAGAACGGCTGTAAACGAATGGGAACCCGAAAGTGTGACTAGGCTTGTCGATAACGCGAAATCGTGTCACGATCCTATACAGTACAGGCACTCCACGTGCAATAGTAAATAAAGCAGTAAGGCATGGCATAAGTACAGGATAGTAATAACACCCCAAACTAGTTTGTGGCCCCAAGAAATAAAGTGTGAATCAAGCTCATGCAAAGGGGGATCCATAGAGTCTCCTGAATGTGGATAATGCGAATAGTCAAGGAACAGGAATCAAGTACTCATGGTCCTACAGAACACACCAAATAACATCTATTGCCCACCGGTGCCTCTTTCTTTAGTTATCCCATCACTACACAATTTAAATTGTTTAGTTCTACGACTCACATGGCTCAAACAACTACTGTAGTAATGGCTCATAGGATCGAGGATACAAGTTTTAGTGGGGTTTAAAAGTAAAGGCTATGCAATACTTGGGATTCAATTTAATGCAATCGTGACTCCATGACGCAAGAATAAGATAGAGGCATAGGTGCTATATGTATGGAAGCATGGGGAATTGCTTGCCTGATGGATCAGCAGTGGTGTAAACGGAATCTGGGTAGTACTCTGGGTTCTCTTGGTAGTTCCCTTGCTCGGTGCCTATCTGGACTAAAAGCCAAACACACAAAGGCCATAATAAATAAAGTGCGTAATCATATGAATATGTGCAATAAGAAAACAAGGTATGTCATGATGGAATGATGCACAATTGCATGGTATAACATAACATGGCATGGGTGAGGTGTGATAACAATAATAAAGCACTTTAATTAATTATTTGGCATGTTTTGCTCCCATAAAGATTGTTGTATTCATTATATTTACATGATGCATGACATGGCGAAGATGCGATGCAACTAGACAGTGTTAAGTGGAATCGGGATCCTAACAATTAATTATATGGTTCAAGTTGTTTAGGTACCTTGCGATTTAAATGTTGACATAACAAGGCAAAACATGGCATAGGTTCGCTACACAAATTTAAATAGAGACAATATAAAACTAGAATAGCCTGCATATGGTCTTCATATTTAATTATTAGGTAAGTCGACAAAATACCCCAAATAAATAAATATGTATGCAAGAATAAACAATTTATATGTAATGAGTATATGGATGGCAATTTATAAAATAGGGGTCCCGGATCAGGGTCACACATTAGGGTTCGGCACCGATGGTCTCGGGGTTCGTCGGGATCGGGCTTCGGATCCAGGATTGGGCTTCGGATACAGGATCGGGGTCTTCGATTCCGTGAAGGATTTCATGCCTTTGGTGCACTTGGGGTTCAGAGCCGGGGTTCGACGGCATTGAGAATGGTCTTCAGATCCATGTAGATGATCCTCGGTCATCGACTCCGGGAAGGAAAACTCGGGGTTTACGTCGGTTGTCTTCGGCTCAGGTGTGGCTCTCCTCCTTGGACCTAGACAGCGCCACCATCATATCGCCTTCGAGAGAACGCACACATTACACCACTATAATGCTTCACTTCTACATCGCCACCACCAGTGAGTTGTACATCTGCAACTAGGAACAAACGGTGCACCAGGGCAGCAGCAAAGGCACTTGCCATGGGTAGCAGACACAAGACAAGTGCGTACATAGCAACACTGCAAGGGCCATGTCCCTTTTGGACATATCATCGAGCACCCTCTGTTCGTGCTGCATCTCAAGGATACAGGTTGGTGGAGGCGGAGGGCACGGCGGCGCTGGGGAGGGCAGAGACCGACGGGTCGAGGAAGAGGAGGCCCCGGGTGGTGCTGGGCACGACGGCTGCACGACCATGACCATCCATCGAGGGCCGAGGGTGGCAACACCATGCACTACAAGAAAAGTTTCCTTCCGCAACGAATTGGACCGACGATCGTTGTAGAAGGCGCGTCTTCCGCGACGAAATTCTCGGCTCGGCCGTGGCCGAGGGAAAACTTTTTTTTTCCGGTTTCACGGCCCTCTACTACAACGGATCTGCTAAAAACATGGAGGAAGCTCAGTTGGCGCGTGGCAGAAGCAAGATTTTTGTTTCCTGGCACGATGTTGACTCGCCGAAGTCTTTTGAGGCGTGTGGGTCCCGGACGTCAGTTTCTCTAGCGGACCATACTTTTTGGTCGCGCCTTCCTGATTTGAACTCGATAACGTTGCTCGAGGCGCCTGCCGTTTAGTCAGGCTGCTAGGTCCCACATGTCAGCCTCTCATTAGAAGGACCGTGTGCATGATGGAATTTTTTTTCCTTCGCTCGTGCTACCATGTTCCGAAGTTGATAGCGCTGCTCCATGCATCTACCATTTAATCAACCTTCTGGGACCCACATGTCATCCTCTTATTAGAAGAAACGTGTGTATGATGAATTTTTTTCCTTCACTGGCGCTACCCTGTTCCAAGTTGATAGTGATGCTCGACGCATCTACCATTTAACCAACCTCATGAGCCCCACATGTCATCCTCTCGTTAGAAGAAACGTGTGTATGATGGATTTTTTCCTTCGCTCCTGCTACCCTATTCCGAACTTGATAACGCTGTTCGATGCATCTACCATCTAATCATGACGCTGGGCCCCACATGTCATCCTCTCATTAGAAGAAATGTGTGAAACCCTCAACAAGGGAAAAAGGGTATAAAATATGAGCGCCTAGATCCCAGGCGCCTAAGAACTTGTTATGTTAAGGAGTTGACGTCACCCTACTAATTATGCTAATACTCAGTTGTAACCTAGTAGTTGAAACTCATTAAATTCCCAGTTACAAGCTGTTGCAACAAATGTGCAACCCTCACGTTGCACCAATCACGAGGTAAATCCAATGGCGAGAGAGGTGACACTTGAGAACTGGCAAATCTGATAAAATATTCATAGATATTTCTGTGAAAATTGTGGACAAACACCCCACGCCCACCAAAACTTCCCGTAGAGAGCCCAAACTTTCCTAAGCCTGCCCTCAATCGAGCGACCAACCCATGTCTCTTCAAATTTTGCGCCGTTCTTATGGGAGATGCACCGGATTAGAACCAGGCCGCAAACTTCTCCACGCCTTAAAAAAAACTTCTCGACGCCTTTCTATCAACAGTGCTGGCCTACCACCATTGGTCGTGCCGTTCTTCACGAGACGCACCGGCCGGCGGTCAGCTGGGCGATCCCCACGCTTCGCCTGCTAGATTCAGGCACTGGGCATTCTTCTTGGGTTTGGTTTGTTCTCCACCTCTCCTAGAAATAGTTAAAGCCTGTGACCATCTAGATTTACAAGGTTCTTGGAGATTTGGGTAGGTACGTTCTTTAGGTAAATCTATAGTAAAGCTCTAGACAGAAGAGTTCGAAAACATCTTAAAAAGGACTTGGCAGAGATCATGTGCAAGCTTTTGACCTGATATATTCCCCATCCTTCTTTGATACAATGGAGCATTTGGCTGTTGATGTACCTGACGAGGAAGTACTTAGAGGTATAGTACATTATAGATGGATGTACCCTATAGAACGTCGACTTCACATTTCCAAGGAGCGGGAAGATATCCGTAGACAGTTTGATAAGTGAGTGTTATGCAAAGATATCTTCACATATAAGAGTATAGAAAAGTTAGATATATTCAGATGTCTGACTTAGCTATGTTTTGTAGGTTCTTTGCAGAAATAAAAGTACCAGCTAATTTCGTTCCACCAATAAAAAGACTGGATGGACTAAGATCTAAGGATCATGTAAGACGCTCAAATTGCACTGTGAATTGTCTATGAATTATCCAGATGGGGTAACCTCTTGTCTATTTTGTAATGCTAGATTTCGGAGCTTAAATTTCTGGCCCTTATCTATGGTATTGATAGGAGTATAACAAAAGCTTTAGCTTGCATTTCCAACAGTGTCTGCCATAGCGCTGATGTACCTTCGTGGAGACTGACGCAGCTGGAGGTTGTCCTAATGAACCTACACTGGATTGCATTTAGATTCGAAATCCTGCACTTGACATTGTCGTCGCAAGGAAAAGAAGGTTGTGGATCTGGTAATAATGCCTTTTGTAGAACAAGATGCTAGATGTGATGATTTATGAATTGTATGTCCCTCTCCATCAATGAAAATGGCATATCGTTTGCCTTGTTTCAAACATAAATAAATATTTACATGTCTCCTTGTGTTAGTCGATGCAAAGAAGATACTGTTTTCTGTTCAAGTCATGTGAACAAATATGTTTGTATGTAGAGACATAAATGCGGATTGGGTGACAAAATCAGCATAAAATTGCCAGATCAACAACACAAGCATAATGTCATTGCAAGAAAAAGAACATAACCATCTTTTCACTGTGCTTGTGAAAAGGAGATGAGCCAGGAACTACACCTGCGAGTGGTAGAGGCCAATTCTCATGCAGCTCAGCTAGCATTGGTTTATCATCGATAATACTCAAGCATCTGAATATTATGATTACATACTAGGAGTAGTTCCAGTTCCACACTACAGTTCAATAGGCAAAAGTGTAAGAAATGCGTATGGTAGCTCCATAATACAGGTTCCAAAGAAAAGCATACAAATCATCAGAAAGAAAGCTCCGCATCACAATTCACCACCTTCAGGTGCAATAGTTTCTACAGATTGTAAACCTAAATCACCGCCTCCTTCAGGTGGCACGATAATTTCGGGAGCGGGATCAGTAGCACCAACAGCAGTGCCAGCACTGGTAGCATGAGTCTCAACAATAGGCAAACTATCGAGCACCACAATGTCCTCTGAAGGCTCTTCACTGCTACCTCCAGCCGCACAAGTCTCTGCGGATGGTAAAACCAATCCACCACCTCCATCATCTGGCATGACGATGGCAGGTGCAGGCTCATCAGTACCAGCTGCAGCTGCAACTACATCAGTCTCCACAGAAGGTAAACAAGGAGGCGTCTTATGTGTAGCGATCTGACAACCATTTTCTACTCCGTCATCAGGAAACTGAGAGTCTTGTTCAACTTTGAGCTTCTGCGGTTACAATATAAACAGAGATTACAGCGAAAGCATCTACGCGCAACGACAAGAACATATGTCATTCTATTGATTTACCTTGTCATCTGGGATAGCAGAAGTCATAGGATTGGAACCTATTTCATCGAGAATCCTCTTTTTCACTCCTTCCCCTATCTCCTTCTGCAGCAAGTTGTAATATTGATTACATGATGTTCTTGACAAATATATGCAAATGTTCAAAAGTTTGCGCTGTCGAACTACAAACTTCGAACGGATCCCCACTGTTCTTAGTTATGGGATCTAGCCCAAAAAACAAGCTTCTATGGAATCCTAGTCTACAAAAAAGGATGCATACCCGAGATAAGAACTATTCTACATATGACAATGCTGTGCAATTGACAATAAAAATTTAACCGCATCATCAACTCTATCATGTAAGTTCGGAGTGTATCTAGATACACTCGTTTCACATAAGCTAAAAAATCTTATATTATGAAACGGAGGGAATAGGTACGAGTGTTCTAGTATTTCACAAACCGCCATTGCTGCCTTGGGACAGAGATGACAGATGCTCCACCGCCCTACAGAAGGTTGCCACACCGATCTCGCCGCCACCTGTAGAGGACGGACCCGAGGAGCTGGTCGGCAACAATACGGAGCAAGAGGCCAGGGGCGATAGTGGATGGGAAGAAGAGACTGAGTAAAAGAGGTTGTGTGTGCATGGGGGAGGCCGGTGAGGGAGTTAAATCCAGCTTGTCTTGGAAGGAACGCGCTGCCACGTGCACCGGTCTGTGCAAAACTCCATCCCTCTCTCTTCTGTAGTAGCTAATGACAGTAGTACTCCAGCTAGCTTCATCGAGTTCTCTAGTACTCCTACTAGTAGACCTTTACTACTACTAGGGTAGACAAGGAGTACTTGTTCAAAAGAAGAAAAAACTAGACTAGCACACCGTCGTACAATATTGCCTTATCAAATCACTGGTGATGCCATGATGAGCAACATGTTTTTCCTGGTAAACCTAGAAACATCGTGTTCCTTCCACCGCGTGCAGTTTCTGAGCGAAGTGCTTACCAACACGTCCAACTTAGGCTTACAGAACCCAAACTGCAGTGAAAAAGAAACAAAACTACGGACCTACAAGGAGTAATACTAACAGTACTACTATTATACAACATTCTGGAAGAAATTATGTACGGAATAGTAGTAGTAGAGTACAACTGTACTCCTAATAAGGTTCTTTCACAAGCTTGGTGAAATATACACACTGGAGAAACTACCAAGTGTACAAAAGGGGTTTTTGGTCATACGGAGTATTTTACAAGCCGGGCCGGGTGCGAAACTAAATGCTGAGTACCCGTACATCAACTAAAAACCAGCCAAAAGAAAGAGTTCAACAGAAGGCCGATACCAAATGAGCTATCCTTGAACAGGCTCGTTCCACTCCAAGGCATTTGAGAAGCTTGGGATGAACCAAAATGGAGTCTTCGACCATGTCCAGCGAGTGTTGGTGTGGAAACCAACAGCTGCGTCACCATTCAGACTGAAGTGGCAAATTTCAGGATGCGGCCTGTATTCGTAGCCAATTTGTTGGTGTGATGTGTAAACACAGTTCCTTCTCGTCAGATGTCCTGGCAGATCATTTGCATCGTCTACTGCAATGATAATCGGATAGTTCACGCCAAGGAAAAGAGAATATGATCCAAGGTCAGTAACCCTTTTCCAATAGTTAGCTGCAGTTCACTGGCTTGTGTCCATCGAGAACACCATGCACTCAAACCCAGAAGGATAGGTGCGAACGGTGCGACCATAATGAACAACACTAGTATCACCAGCAATTGCATTGCCTAAGACACCATACGTATAGACCAGAAGAAGTCTTGAACCACCGGCAGATCTTGCTAACCACCACCTACTAGGATCATTCTTCTCACCGTCCTCAACAAACCCATGTGTCAGGTACAGCACATCGCGTGGCGACAGGATAAGGATATGACCTTCAAAGGGAAAGGAAATGTAACATGGAAATAATATTGATATTGATCTGACATTGTAGAAGTTTATATACAGTATTCAAAAATCTTGATTATACTTAAGATGTTTGATTGCGTAAAAAAATGCCAACCTAGGGAGATGCTATGGAAATTCTAATTCTTTTCGAAATGGGGATAAGCTATGGAAATTCTCCTAGAGACACGGTTTGATTCATGGGATCAAATGAAATAGGAAATAATCCTATAGGATCTTGAATGTAAAGTTCATAGGGAAAACAACAAGGTTGGATCCCACAAGATTTTGGTGTCTTATATACCAAAGGAAAACCAACAAGGATTATTTCTAGGAGATTTAATATCTTATCTTATCTTATAATAATATTACCACTATGTAGTGTATGAATAACTTTGAATATTCACTGTTGGATCATGACTTGCGAATCCCAACATTGCTAGCAGTTGGATCTTCTTTTCCATTCTAGCATCTACTTGAAGATTCTATTGATGAACGCTATGCACAATCCTCAAAACACACTTCTCCATCATTCTAGAATCTTCTCCTTCATTTCTCAAGACCATGTTAACAAAATTTACAAGTACTAGTACCTAATAAACATCGACTTCTACATGATAGAAAATACAAGAACTAAATATGCGCCCATACTTTATAGATGTCGATCAAATTTCTAAGTTTTTGAGCTTTACCTAGTATTATAATTCTATATAGTTATGATATGTTATATGTCTAGTATCTGAGTCTCACGTAAATACTACTAGTAGATACCACATTTTCCATGGATGTACTAGTACTAGGAGACAATGCAATACTATCAGCAGAACTCAGTCCTATGAATCAAATTACTTATATGTAAGAAAACTTAGTAAGGATTGCATTCCTCTGAAATCCCTAGGGAATTCGTACGAATCAAAGAGGCTAAAATTCCTACGAAATTCCTACTAACCAAAGAAACTTCAGAAAAAATAACTTACATTGATTCAGGAATAATATATTGGTCTCACATAAGTACTTACTATTACGTAGTAGATACCATAGTTTCCATGGGATGTACTAGGAGACGAAGCAATACTATCAGCAGAACTCAATCATATGAAACAAACTACTTATATGTAAGAAAACCTCCTAAAGATTGCATTCCTCTGAAATTCCTAGGGAATTCCTTCGAATCAAAGAAACTAAAATTTAATGGAATTCCTACTAACCAATGAAAGTTCAGAAAAAATAGCTTGCATCGATTCGGGAACAAAGCTAATAAAATACGTAGGCAGGAGAATTTACCAAGTTCTAGAGACTTCCATGCATAAAAACAACCATTCTCGGTCACGGCGAACACACGATCATGTTGGATAATAGCATCGCAGTATCTGAAGTAGCCCTGGAACTAGTTCACACAAACTGACCATCCATGACTATCATTCCCGTTGATGACAGCAATCTTGAATTTGAAAATGGTGAGTAGAGAGAAATCTTTGTATCCCCCAGCAGCTGTCGGAACTTGGCAAATGACTATCTTCTACAGTTAGTACGTCGACCTTCATCAGCATCATCCTAAAATGTACCTTCGGTCGGTTCAAACCTCGACACTTGCGGAATAACAATCTTGCGACGAGTGTACATGTTGACAAGGTCCCACATGAAATCAGTCCCAAATGTGATGATCCAATCTCCATTGCCGCCTGCTCGCTGCTCATCAAAACCATTTGTCATCATAGCATCGGAGGAGAACCTGTCCAGCAGCGTCAGCTTGCACGGGCTGCCCGCCACTTCGAAGCAGTCTTTGGATTCCCACGGTCTCACCGTCGGGTGAGAATGAAGAACACATGGGAGGCCAAACGGATGAGAAGAAGGTGTAGTTCCACTCTCTTTTGCTGATTGAATAATATGTTTGGACGAACCGACAAGCCTCTTGGCGGTGGTGGCGTCGCAATGGTTGATGAGTACTTGAAGAGGGTCTTCGGTGAACACCTTCTGAAACTGCTCAGGATCTTTACAGACCTTGCTCGATCTCACCATGGAAGGAGGTTGCGAATGGTGTTTTGGGGGCTTTCTTTAGGGTGCGGGAGGGAGGGAAGATCGTTGGCGTGAGCTGGAGGCTGGAGTGCGATGGAGAAGACAAAGGCTGATGGTGTGTTACTCTACTACTAGTAGTACTACAGAAGGTGGGTGAGTGGGGGTGGTGCTCCAACTGAGGCTAGTTGCACAAACCTCCAACAATTAGAGTCGTAGTTGCAAAGAGCTCCAACTGTTGAGCCCCGGGTATGTAAGAAATAATGCTAAGAGGGCTAATCGAGAATTTTGTGCTATGTGCAACATTTGTACCCCAAAGTAATTGTAGTACAGTAGTACGTAGTTTCTTGCAACTAGACTATCTTGATTATCTGGAGTTCCCTGCAATTTCAAATCCAATTGTTGGAGGTTTGTGAAATTTCCACCCACCTCGTGTTCTGAGGAAGCACTATGACCCTATGTTCAAACAAAAAAATGATCAAAGACAAAAAAAGAAAGACCATCTCTCAGGGCTCGTTTGATTTGCAGGATTCTCAAAACATAAGAAGAGGAAACTACAGGAATTTGGATCAAGTATGTGTTTGAATCACAGGGAAAGCAAAGGAATACTTTGAAGGAATCTCAATTCTCGTGTTTTTCCTATTCCTATATTTTTCCTATCCTGCGTTCCAAACGGGACATAATTCCTACATAGTGGAATCCTATGAATCAAACAAAAAAGCTTAAGATTATTTCCTAAGGGACAAGATCCTTCACAAAAACTTTGAATATTCTTTGAATCAAAGAAGGAATAAAAAGGTTTCCTCTCTCAAGAAAAAAATGGAACTCCACCTCTTGGAGAAAAAAAGGAACTCCACCTCTTGGACAATTCACTATGATGAGAGTAGCTACTAAAGTCTATGTCTAGTACTAGCTGTAGGGCCCAACCGTAGCACGTTATTTACAAGTAGTACTAATAGTACAGTACAATATCAGTCTTTGCAGGTGCCTAGAAGGAAACAAAATAAAGCTCTGCAGGTAATAAATGGCCATGGCAATTTCCAAGATACACAATCTTTTGCTTGTTCATTTTGATCTGGGCGACAGCCGGAGGATAGAGGACTACTAGCTGCTTTGTGTCTTGAGCCATCGAGCTGGAGTAGAAATTTGGGTATCTAAAAACCGGAATTGTCCTGTCAAACCAATGCTCGTTGCATGCAGCTTGACCAAACAAACTTACTGTACTACTTTACTGTGCGTCCGAAAAACTACGGAGTACAAGAACTACTAGTACACTAATATTACACAGAGAGTTTTTTTGAATGGACACAGAGAGTTCCACATTCATCTTGTAGTGCCAAAAGTAGAAGTTGTGCCAATATAGTACTGTAGTAGTCACGTCCAGGTTGCCTTACAGGAAAAAAATAGTATAATGAGCAACAAGATCTATCTATTTTTGTACTCCTATTTGCGTATACTAGTAGTACAACTACGTACTCAGGAACGTCACGAGCGTGTGCTCCACTAGTGCGCCTCCGAACGTAGGGTAATCCAGTACGGAGTAGATCACCACCACATGGTCGCGTGATTATTATGCATTGGTCCATGCTCTAGTCGTGGGCACGTGCCGTAGCAGTAAAAAATTGTGAAAAATAGGTTACTCATAAATAATTACTCCCTCTTTCCTAAAATAGTAGTAGTTACTGACTTGGTGTCAACACCCGGATTTTTAATCCCAGATGTCTGTTATGCCATACATCGCAATCCCAGGATTACCATTTTTGCGATACATAATAGAATTGGTACCACAGTACATCATCCATTACAAACCATAATAAAGGTCTTACAAATAAAGGATCTCATGATCCAGTCTTAATTCAATCAAAGCAGCGGAAATTAAACATAGTAGGGGCTCCATCTTCAGGGTCATAGGCAATGCTGACAATGGGAGATGATCTTAGTTGTCATAGACCTCCTGCGTCCATCTTCCTGGTAGTCCTCCGCATAGTCTAGCCACGGGAATAGCCAGGGACAAAGCCATGAGTACTCTTTAAATACTCGCAAACTATCACTAACAAGTAAGGTAGTTCTAGTAAGAATCTTAACCTCTAGGTTTATTTGCAAAAATCCACGTTTATTTCACAAGAGTTCAAAAGTAAGGAATCTACTTTAATCACTAAAGTGGGAACCTAGTTTTCATGTCCACCACCCTGTTGTGGTGAAGTCAAGTTCATAATTCAATTCACAAGTCATTTTGAAAACATTTGACAACGGAACAGTATGGCCACTCCAACTGTCCATAACCGCGGACACGGCTATTCGAATAGTTTGACACTCTAGTATAGGCATCTCCCCTATGAGTTTGGCCTCCCAGCCATGGCCATATGCCATCCTGGGCACTGCATAGGTGGACATTCACACTCACGAGGTAGCCTTAGCTCAACCTCTTTCCGTGAGGGAACCCATATTAAGGCATATAAACTTCCAGTTAAGCCCTACCCAAATTAGGTATTGTGGTTGGACGGTAAAATTGGAATAGTATCGCATCCGAACCCAACCATCAGTTTTTATAAAGGGCCAAGGCTCATGCCTCAACATTTTCATCCTCAACCATTGTGTTTCTCAAAACATGTCAAAACATTTCAATAGAATGAATCATCATTCCAAGATTTTCATAATCATTTTCACCAAGTATTCCCATCCAAAGTGATCCACTTTTATGCTTAGCACTAGCCACTAAAGTTGAGGGTATTCACTAATAAGGGGTGCTAATCAAGTGTAGCTATACAAATCTAGTTTTATGCTTTTTAATGGCATCTAAGTATAACTACTTAGGCCTAGTTTTATACTCTTTATGGTATCTATCCTATTTTTCCAATACTCACAACTTACTAACTAAAGGTAAAGAACTTTGGGTAAAAGTAAAAGAATAAAGCTTGCAAGTAAAACTTGGGATTGGTATAATCAAGGTTGCATAACCAAAGCATGCCTAATGTATCTTGCATAGGTATGTGATGGTTTTCCTTGACTAGTGTAATGGTTGAAGTTCTCTTCTTCTTCTTCTTCTTCTTCTTCTTCTTCATAGTACTCCTCCTCATATCCCGGGTCAGTACTAGCGTCTATAAATGAATACGAGGTACACAATCACCAAAAAATACTTAACTACTTCTATTTAGCACACTAAGGCTCACACTTGATGATCTAGCATCATCACAATCATCACATGAAATAAGGACCTAGTCTTATTTATCTTATTTTGGAAAAGTAATTTCTACTCATTGAAAAATACTTAAGATTTAATATTCTTAAATCAAAATATGGGATCATGTTGACACATGTCATCACCACATATTGTAATACTTTGGAATGTGATTTAAAGTGGTGGTCACATTTTATAAAGTTTAAAATTACCATTGAATACAATTAAAGTGACTAGAAATGCCTATATAGCATTCTTTTAGTACTAGTACAAGATTACTACATGTAAACCTAAATATTTTACATATTCAGATATATCTTGTCAAATGTGATTTTTGAGAGTTGGAATCAACTCAAAAGCATTTATGGTTGATTTTTTAAAAATGTTTGAAGTGGAAAAAGCCTATGTCTTGTTATTTTTGGTATAGGTGATCTATTATTTCAAATGATTTGAATCCAACGGGCTTGGATAGATATTTATGAATACCTTTCTAACAAAATTGGAATCATGCAATTTGGTTTAGTGAATCTCTTTGAATTGATTTTTGAATCTACCGACAGAATCTAGATTTAACTAAAATGGGAAAAATCTATTTGAATCGATGGGATTTGCGCGGGAAACTAACTGGGCCGGGCCAGCTACGCGGCACGCGTGCGGCGGGCTGCTGATAAGCGGGTCCTACTGGTCAGCGACTCATCTAAACCGAAATGGTAAGTTTCAATCTGGGCCGTGCGATTAGAGCACGATCGATGGCTGAGCATCATCGTCTCCGTCGCACAGCTCCGACGAGACTAAACCCTAATCGCGACGGTGGGAGTACGTTGGGCCTCACCTAGGCTCCAACTAAGGTTCACGATGGGGGCGAATGGGGTTGTTATGGATGGCGGTTCGAATGGTGGTCGCGGCGTCTCCTGGGGCATCTCCTAGCTCCAGTTCCTCTTTTCCTCTGTAGCGGTGGGCTCCGATGAAATTCCGGTGATGTGGTGCCTGCCTTGCTCCAGGGAGAGGTGTGGAAGGTTTCTGAGAGAGAGGGGAGTGAGATGGTGTGGAGAATTGGGGCTGGGGCGGCCTCTATTTATACATCGACGAGAGGGACAACGTGGCATGGCTCGGCCTCATAGGCAACGTCGTTGTAGTGAGCTAGCGGCATGGCTGAGGGTAGGGGTCAACGCGGTGCTTTAGGGCGGTCATTGTAGGAGTGATGGCACGGCAAGGGGCGGTCGAGAACGATCGGGAGAGATCCGTGCTCTAGGCGGAAATGGCGGCATTCGAGGCGGCACACAGTGGCTACGGTCCACGTGGCGGCGAACGGGCGTGTCTGCGGAGTAACTGGGGTCTCGGTGAGTGCAGGCACACGCGGTGAGGGCGAGGAGTGGCGTGAGTGCGCGTGTCGGCTGCAGCGCTCTGGCACGCTCTCGGCAAGGCAGACAGAGAGGTGGGTGCAGCGATCGCGGCTGGTCCACGACTTGTCTGTGATCGAGGGGTTGATAAAGGGTGGCGGTGGTGTGTCGCTTGTCTCCTAGGCGTCATGGGAGAGGGCGGCGCCATCTGTGGCGAGCGGTGCTTGGTCTACTAGCACTGTGAGCTCGAGCGGCGTTGCTCTAGTGCGAACGGCAAAGGGGGGAGCTTGTCCTACATTGCTGGGCACTAGGGTGAGTGAGTGGGATGCAGATGGGACAAAGGGGTGGTTAATTACTGCTCAAAATAGTAGAAGTTAGGCAGTGGTTAATTGTGTCTGATAGGTGCTCGACCAAATGGCCGCATGAATTAAATTTTTCAATTTTTGGATGAATTTTGGTGAGTGTTATGAGTACTTGCTTGATAGGCTATGTTTGCTTGGGTTTGCCAAGGTGAATTGATTTGAGTGGTTTTTGCAAAATGGTGATCTATGCATATGAACTTGATTCAATTTTGCAATGTCTTTTAAATAGATTTGGAATTTGTTTCTGTTTGTTTGTGAAGTGGGCTTGGGTTCACTTTTACTTGGTCTAGCAAGGGGTGAAAATAATTGGGAAAGATTTTGTTAGAAATCTTTTACTAGGAACACTCAAAGTGGTGTAGTGGGTAATTTTGGTCAAAATGACCATTTGATCATATGATTCCTATTTGAATTTCTTTTCTTTTGATTTTGTTTGTAAATGGCCTAGATGATGTAATATTCATCTTTAAACCATTCCTTATCATTTGTAGCAATCAAACATGGCAATTGCACTCATTCATACACTAATGCAATTCACACATACACTCATATTAGATTTAGTAATAAAAGTTTTTTGTAACCCTAAACTTAGGTGATTTGAACTTGATAATCTTAATTAATATTTTTGGGGTGTTACAAACCTTACCTCCTTAAAAAAATCTCGTCTCGGGATTTATGAAAAAATAGGAACTAAAGAGATTTGGAAACTCAGTCCTAATGTAATCTTCTCGCTCCCACGTAGCTTCTTCTTAAGTATGGTTGCTCCACTGGATCTTGAGAAACTTGATACTCCGAGTCCTGGTGGTTCCGAAGGCTTCTTCCAAAATAAGAATGGGTACTTCATGATAGGTTAGATCCTTGTTGATATCTATGGCTCGGTGATCAATGTTCTTGAAAACTTTGGTCTTCTACGAAACTTCTAGGCATTGGCGAAGTAACGAGATATGGAACACATTATGTATGGATGACATCTCCTCTAGCAGTTCCAGTTGATATGATACTTCTCCTCGGCGATTCAAAATCTTGAAGGGTCCAATATATCTGGGGGCTAACTTCCCTTTGAGATACATAAAATCTCTGACATTGAAGGTCAGGTCTCGACGTCTTTTTTCATCATAACTCTTCTGTCTGGATTGGGCGGTCTTGAGGTGTTCACGGACTTTGTGAACCTTCTCTTTGGCTTCTCGTAGGATGCCGGGTCCGAAAATCTGAATCTCTCCTACTTGCGACCAATTCAAGGGGGTACGACACTTCCTTCCATACATAAATTCAAATGGGGCCATTTGCAAACTGGCTTGATAACTATTGTTGTATGAGAATTCTGCGAAAGGCAGACAATCTTCCCATTTTGATCCATATTCTAGCACACAAGCTCCCAACATATCTTCTAAAATTTGGTTGACTCTTCTAGTTTGTCCATCGGTTTGCGGGTTGTAAGCTGTGCTGAAGTTCAACTTGGTTCCTAATCCTTCTTGGACTTTCCAAAATCTTGAGGTAAACTGGGTTCCTCGATCTGATACTATGGTATTAGGGGTTCCATGCAAACTGACAATTCTAGCAATGTATAGCTCTGCTAGCTTCAAACTCTGGTAGGTGGTCTTGGCAGGTATAAAATGGGCTACCTTAGACAGTCTATCCACTATGACCCAAATAGAGTCATTTCCCCTACTAGATGTAGGCAAACCGGTGATGAAATCCATTCTGACAGAATCCCATTTCCATTCCGGAATCTACAATGGTTGCAAAAGTCTTGCGGGTCGCTAATGTCAACACCCGAATTTTTAATCCCAGATGCATGTTATGTCATCCATCGCAATCCCAGGATTACCATTTTTGCGAGACATAACAGATTGGATATCACAGTACATCATCCATTACAAACCATACATAAGGTCTTACACAAATAAGGATCTCATGATCCAGTCTTAATACAACAAGCAGCGGAAATAAAAGGTAAGCGTAGCGGTGGGGTCCATCTTCAGGGTCACAGACAATGCTGACGAAGGCAAAAAGTCCTAGTTATCATAGACGTCCTGCTGGCCATCATCTTGGTAGTCTCCTTCATAGTCTGGCCATGAGAATAGCCAGGGACAAAAGCCATGAGTACTCTTTAAGTACTCGCAAACTACCACTAACAAGTAGTATAGTTCTAAGTTAAAGAGCTAACTCTAAGTGGAACTATAAAGTTAAGTTTGAAACCTAAGCTGAGTTTAGAAGCAAAGAAAGATAAAATAAAGTTCTAGAATCACTTAAGTTGGGAAGCTATTGTCATAAACACAACCTTGTTGTGGGCAAGTCAAGATTCATCATTTCTTTCATAAGTCATTTTGAAAACATCTGACAACGAAACAGTATGGCCATTCCAACTGTCCATAACCGCGGACGCGGCTATTCGAATAGTTTGACACTCTGCAGAGGTGGTACACTTTCACCACAAGATTCGATACATCTGTCAGGTGTAGCCCTGGATCATCATACTTAGTATGCAGATAATCAAACATAACCTTTCCTTTACACACCCTAGTATTAACACCTCTCCTATGAGTATGGCCTCCCAACCATGACCCTCTGTCATCTTGGGCACTGCATAGGTGGACAACATTGAGAGGTAGCCTCAGCTCAAACCTCTCCCACGAGGGAACTAATACTAATGCATATAAACTTCCGGCTAAGCCTTACCCAATTTAGGTAATGTGGTTGTACGGTAAATTTGGAATGGTATCACATCTGAATCCAACCATCAGTTTTATAAAAGGGTTAAGGCTCACGCCTCAACATTTTCACCATCATAAACCATTTGTGTTTCTCAACACATGTCAAAACATCTCAATAGAATGACTCATCATTCCAAGGTTTTCTTAATTCATTTTCACCAAGTATTCCCATCTAAAGGGACTCAAGTTTTTATCTACTCTAAACTACAAAGTTAAGAGTGTTCACTAAGGTGGAAAATGATGGGGTCAATCTCATGCCATAGAATGACATCTAAGGTTTATCTAAAGAGGCCAAGTTTTATACTCTTTATGCTACCTTCAAAACAAGGACTTTGGTAAAGTAAAGGAAGTAAAGCTTGGAAACTAATACTTGGGCTAAGTAATAGTCAAATGGTATAACCAAAGCATGCCTAATGCATGTGCTTAGATTATCTAGCTTGCAAGGGTTAGCTTGCATTGTTAATGGTGGCTTGCTAGTATAAGACTTTCAAGTGTTAGCTTGCCTTGGTTGGTGCAGTGGTTGAAGTTTTCCTCCTCTTTTTCTTGGTAGAACTCCTCCTCCTCAAAAGCTTGGTCGGTACTATCGTCTATAAATACATACGGAGTACACAATCACCAAACAATACTTAACTAGTCTAAGTAGCACTCTAAGGCACACATTTGATCATCTATTATCATCACAAGCATCACAAGTTTTATTAAAAGGTTTCATCCTTTTTATTTTAGAAAAGTAATTTCTACTCATTGAAAAATCAACTAAGATTTAAGATTCACCACTTCAAATATGGGATCATGTGGACACATGTCATCACCACATATTCTAACCTGTGGGAATGTGATTTAAGGGTTGGATCACAATTACTTTGGTTTAGGTTCATTATTTAATAATTTAAAGTGAGTAGAAATGCCTATATAGCATTATTTTGGTACTAGTCCAAAGTCACTTCATGTAAACCTTAATATTATTACATATTCAGATAGATATGGTGAAATGTGATTTTTGAGAGTTGGAATCAACTCAAAAGCTATCATGGTTGATTTTACAAAAATGTTGCAAGGTGCAAATGCTTCTGTCTTGTTATTTTTACTAGGAGAGATCTCTAACTCTAACTGAATTAAATCCAACGGGCTTGGGTAGATCTTTTCAGTAGCTTTCTAGAAAAATTGGATTCATTCCATTTGGATTTGTAAAACTCTCTGAATTGAATTTCAAACTAGGGGACATAACTAGGTTTAAACTAAAAATAAAAATCCTAATTCAAACTAAATGGGTTGCGCGGGAACGCTAACGGGCCGGCCTAGTGACACTATGCAGCGCGGGGCTCAGCTGACAGGGGGTCCACCGGTCAGAGGCTCATAACACGCGAAGCGGTACGGGGCGATATGGGTCGTTGGATTAGAACTGGGATGGACGGCTGGGGCTTGTCGTCGACGACGAACAGGTCGCCAGCGAGGTCGAACCCTAGCGGCTCGGTGGGGGTGCTCAGGGGGCGTACCAGGGCTCCAGCAACGATGGCGAGGCAGGCAAACGGACTGGTGGTTGACGGCGAACTCAGGGACGGTCGAAGCAGCTCCGGGGATGGTCGGAATCGACGTCACCCTTTACTCCTCTGCTGCAGGCTACTCCGGCCAAATTCCGGTGAGCAAGTGCTCGCGCTGCTCCGGCTAGAGGTGGGGAACAGTTAGTGAGGTGAGGGGAGGTGAGTGGTGTGCCGAATGGGGCTGGGGGTGGCCTCTATTTATAGGACGACGACGCGACCGAGAGGCATGGGCGAGCGGCTCTGGTGAGGGCTGCACAGCGTGCTAGCGGCGTGGCTCGAGGTAGGGGATGGTCACTGGTCTCCTGGTGGTACTCTACGTGATCAATGCGGGACTAGGGCGGTGGTATGCGGTTGGGCGGTGCGCGCGCTCTGAATGGCAGAGGCGGTGACTTCCAGGGCGA
The DNA here is from genome assembly GCA_910589775.1 of Avena eriantha. Classification (NCBI taxonomy): domain Eukaryota; kingdom Viridiplantae; phylum Streptophyta; class Magnoliopsida; order Poales; family Poaceae; genus Avena; species Avena eriantha. The sequence continues at coordinate 347,650,463 of OU342741.1, forward strand.
GCGGTGGCTGTGGTGCGTTGGGCGGCGAACGGGCATGTCTGCGGTGTTCCTGGGGTCGTGGCAGAGCAGTGGACGCAGGCTGTGGTCAAGGGGCGGCGCGTGCACGCGTGTCGGGCGCGGTGATCTGGCGCGTGCTCGGCATGGTGCAGACGCACTGGGCGCGGCGGTTCCTCGGTGGTCCACGCTCTGGCTTGGCTCAGTGAGGGGATAGAGGGTGGCGGTGAGGTCCTGGCTAGCTCGTAGACATGGCGAGAGAGAGGGGGACGGTCTGCTGCGGCGGTTGCAAGGTTTGGCCGGCGGCATGGGCTCGGTTTGGCATGGCAATGCCACTAGGGAGGTAGGGGATGGGTGCTAAGGGCCTGGTTAGATCAAGGGGGACAGAGGGATTAAATGGAGATCATTTGGGGCAAGACCCTGTTGCAAACAGTGAGCTAGGATTAGGGTGTAAATCATGCCTGTCATGTGTTTGATGAAATGGCCGCAAGAACTTTCTTTTTGAATTTTGAAAAGGATTTTGGTGGGTGTGCTAGGCATAAGCTTGAGACTCTGTGGGTACTTGGGTTTTGAAATTTGAGCTTGTTTGAGTGGTTTTTGAAATAGTGGGATCTTCCCATATGAAATAGATTCAATTTTCAACTGCCATTTAAATTTAGTGTTTGAATGTTTTTAGCAGATCACAAAGTGGGCCTTGATACATCATTATGTGTACTAGCAAGGGGTGCAAAGATCCACATTTGTTTCTGTTAGGTTTTGAGTACTAGGAATAGCCAAAGTAGGCATGTTGATTAAAATGGCACAAATGACCATTCACTTCATTTATTCATTTTGAGTTGTTTTTCTTTGGGAATTGTTTGGGGATGATCTAGATGATGTTTATTTCACCTAAGAATCATTTTACAAGCAATGGATCACTTAATCATGGCAATTCAAAACAACTCCTATTTAAAATGCACACACATATGAATGCTTTAATAATTTTAAATCGACAAGTTTTTGTTAACCCTAATTTTGATGATTTGGATCTTAATAACCTTGGATTGAAGTTTTGGGATGTTACAGCTAATGTTCTGCTTTGACTCTCTGACAGATATCACACTTGGCTATGTAGCTTCCAATTTCTCTCTTCATCTTGTGCCACCAAAATTGCTCCTTCAAATCTGGATACATCTTCGTTCCTCCGAGATGGATAGAATAAAGAGTATCATGAGCTTCCTGCATGATGACTTGTTTCAACTCCAAATCTCCTAGCACACGGATACGTCCTTTGTACCACAAAACTCCTTCTTCATCTTCGGTGAATCCGGGTACCTTCCCTGTACCGATACGACGCTTGATTCCATCGATACTTGCATTTCCTTTCTACGCCTCCTTGATCTGACTGATCAAAGTGGGTTGAAGTTCACTACTGGCTAGGAATCCTTTGTTAACTAGATCCGTTCTAAACTGCTCCAACTCCTCATGCAAACTTGGCTAGGCTTCTTTAATCATGGTGTTTAATCTACACAGCAATCTGCTAAGAGCATTCACTACCACATTGGCTTTGCCGGGGTGATAGTGAATGTCAAGGTCATAATCCTTGATTAACTCTATCCATCTCCTTTGCCTCATATCCAGCTCCTTCTGGGTGACAATATACTTCAGACTCTTGTGATCCAAATAAATCTCACAGCGATTACCCATAAGGTAATGACGCCATGTCTTCAAAGCTAAACCTACGGCTGCTAGTTCTAAGTCATGGGTAGGGTAGTTTTGCTCATGTTGCTTCAGTTGTCGAGACAGATAGGATATAACTTTGCCTTCTTGCATCAGCACACATCCGAGACCAATCTTAGATGCATCACAGTACACATCAAAAGGCTTCTTGATATCCGGCATCATCAGAATTGGGGCTGAAATCAATCTCTTCTTGAGCTCTTGAAAACTTGCTTCACATTTGTCCATCCATTCAAACTTCTGATCTTTCTTCAATAGATGGGTCATCGGTATTGCGATGCTTGAAAATCCTTTTACGAACTTGCGATAATATCCAGCTAATCCGAGAAATGCGCGGACTTGGGTTTGAGTGGTTAGGGTTTTCCATTCTTCAACATCCTTAAACTTGGTGGGATCGACAACAATTCCTCCCGCCGACACGATATGTCCTAGGAATCCTACTTCCTTTAACCAGAACTCACATTTTCTAAACTTGGCATAAAACTGATGTTCTCTAAGGGTTTCAAGGATGGTTCTTAGGTGTAGGTCATGGTCTTCTTCTGACTTGGAGTAGATTAGAATATCGTCGATAAAAAAATGACAAACTTATCCAGGAAGTTTAAAAAAAATCTTATTCTTGAGATTCATGAAATAAGCGGGGCATTGGTTAATACAAAAGACATGACAATGTACTCATACAATCCATATCTAGTGGTGAAGGCGGTCTTTGGGATATCTGTTGTGCGAATCTTGAGTTGATGATAACCAGTTCTAAGATCAATCTTAGAAAACACTCTGGCACTAGTCAACTGGTCAAACAGATCTTCTATCTTCGGTAGTGGGTACTTGTTCTTGATGGTGACATCATTCAGCTTCCGGTAATCCGTGGACAAATGGTTACCTCATCTTTCTTATCCAGAAACAAAACAGGCTATCTCCATGGCGATGCACTTGGTTGAATCAGACCTTTCTCTAGCATAGCATCAAGTTGCTTCTTCAGCTCCACTAGTTCCGATGGGTTCATACTATAAGGTCTCTGAGCTATGGGTCCAGTTCTAGGAACTAGTTCAATGATGAACTCGATATCCCGATCTGGGGGCATACCGGGAAATTCATCTGGGAACACGTCGGGGTATTCACAGACTACTCTGACTTGGTCTAGGGTTGGTTGGGCTAGACTCTTGTTGCATTTGAATTGACAGGGCAGCATCTCAGATACATGCTCTACTGATACTTCAGTGCTACTGGTCATGGTTATGGCTTTCTTGGCACAGTCGATGAATCCTTTATGTTTCAACATCTAATCCATTCCTGGTACTATTTACAAACCTTTGGTTCCAAGTACTATTAGATTAGCATAAAAATCTATTCCATGGATTCTGATAGGTACGGCCTTGCAAATTTTTCTAGGTTTGGTGGTTGAACCAGGTATTTGAACTATCATAACATGCTTCAATTTTGTTGGTTGAATCTTACTAGTGCATGCAAATTCTTCTGTAACAAACGAGTGTGATGGTCCAGAATCAAACAACACTCTTGCAAGTACTGAGTTAACAGAAAACATACCCAAGACGATATCTGGCGCTTCCTGAGCTTCTTCAACATTCATGTGGAATAGACAGCCGCTGCGGTTGAGTGAGTTCCCTAGGGAAAATCTCTTTCCAGGCTGAACATGGCATTGCTACTGAGCGGGTGCATTCACATTGGTGGTTGCTGCAAGCTTCTTGGGGCACTCGTTGGAGTACTGACCCTTGACTCCGCATTCAAAGAAAGTAATCTTGGACTTGTCTTTTATAGCAATAGGCACAACATTGCTTCCAGTCCTTAGGGCAGTATTGTTGTTGTTGTTGTTGCCGTTGTTGTTGGACTTAGGCGGTGCACGGTTGAAGTTATTGGAGTTGCCGGGGTTATTGTTGTGGTTTCCTCCAGACCTTGGGTTTCCTCCTCCATGATTGGGATAGTTTGGACGGGACATAGGGGGTCTGTTGTTTCTTGGAGCATATCTTGCAGATGGGTTGGGGCGATACTTCTAGGTATTGTGGGATCCTGGCTGGTGCATCATCCTGCACTTGCGGTTGTCATTGGCTTGGTTTATCTTCCCTTCCATCTGAATGGCAGAGTCCACTAAAGCTTCAAGATCATCAAAGGGAATGTTGACTAGCATAGTTTGCATCTCATCATGCAGCCCGTTCAGGAATCTCTCTTTCTTCTTGGCTTCTGTGTCAATCTCATCAGGGGCATATCTAGCTAGTGATAGAAATTTGTCACGGTACTGAACCACAGTCATCCTTCCTTGTTTCAATTCTCTGAACTCATCCCTCATCCTCTTAATCAGACCTGGGGGCACATGAGTCTGGCTGAACTTGATTTTGAACTCATCCCAAGTCATCATTTGACCTCTGTTCATGGTACGGGTGCTATTCCACCATGCTCTTGTATCACCTGCCAGATAATGGGTGGCAAACAATACTTTTTCATTGGCCTCAACTCCTACGACCGCTAAGTTGTTCTCCGTGGTGTGCAGCCAGTCATCAGCATCTAAGGGCTCTTTAGAATTATTAAATATAGGAGGATTGGTGTTTTGAAAGTTCTTGAGCTTGGATCCATGGTTATCCTGGTTTCCGTGGCCTTGATTATTGTGGGCCATCTGTGCTATCTGTTGAAGAGTGGCTAAGTTGGCTTGACGTTCGGTTCTACTAGCTTCACGGTCATAAACCAACATTTGCAGAATCTGCAGCATTGGGTCCTGAGATGAGCTGCTTCCTCCGGGATTTCCGCGAGTAATCTGAAGATTGAGATAAGAGGGAAATCTCTAAGGTTCATGGTTTTATTTCAAAAAAATTAAACTTTGAGTTTCACTCAGGTTTTGCAAACTAACAACTTCCTCTCATTCATTCATTCATTCATTCATTCATAGCACCCAATACAAACACACACCACAACACAAATAGAAAACAGATGGTTTTGAGAACCATTCTGTGAAACTATGATATAGTGGGACCAGATACAACTCATTCCTACGGTAGTGCTCAAGTGCATCTAATCATCATCATCAGTGTGGAACTCCATGGCATCGTACTCCATGTAGTCATCATCATCACTGAGGTAAGAGTAAAGATCTCCATGGATATCTTCACCTTCTTGCTCCTTTGCTTCAAGCTAGATCTCATGTTCACGGATGGTCTTCTCGAGAGTGGCCACCTTCTTGCGAAGATGATCAATGATTTGATCCTTCTTGTCATGCTGACGATGAAGTGATTGTCGCTCCTTGGTGAGGATGGCGAGGGTCTGGTCCTTCTTGACTACAATGGCATGGTTGTGGTTGGCATAGGCACGGGTGTTGTCCAACTCCTGCTGTCTATCATACAACATGAAGTCGAGATTATCCACTTGGTGCTTCCGCTCCTAGTTTCATGGCATCTCCAAGGGCATTCCCATAGAATCACTCCTTGCATAGCAAGCAAATGGAGTTCCACTGATATGGTTGATGTTTTGTCCACACAGACGGGCAAGAGCTTCCTGCATAGCCCTGGCTAATCCATATAGCCAGTTGTTCTCCCGAACGCTGAATTGGATCTTCTCCGAGGTGGGTGCTTCCATCTTGCCTCTGAGATCTGCAACTATCAGCCACTGTAGATCTCCTCCTACGTGATCGTTGAGTTGTGCCCCGAAGAACTCTGGGTGCGGGCGCTCAAGATACTCTGCAAGTGCATCTAGATCCCTCTCAAAGATCAGGTGGCCTCCGTTGCCCAGCTGGTAGAACTTGCTATACTTTACCTCCATCTATAAGAATTTAGGGTGAGCAAGTTAGTGGGGTGATCAAGTGTGTCAAATTTTATGTAGGATTGCAAGAATTTTTCAGGAACATGAATTTTTTTTGAAAGAATCTCAAGGATAAGAGTGGAAATAGGTTTTCATAAATACTCACTTCTTTTGTTTTGAAACTAAGTTTTTGTTCAGACATCCGTTCTAGGGTCTCCTATGGTCAGGATGGCTCTGACGACATCCGAATTGGTACCATAGTATCAACACCCTAATTTTTAATCCCAAATGTCTGTTATGCCATACATTACAATCCCAGGATTACCATTTTTGTGAGACGTAACAGAATTGGTACCATAGTACATCATCCATTACAAACCATAATAAAGGTCTTACAAATAAAGGATCTCATGATCCAGTCTTAATACAATCAAAGCATCGGAAATTAAACGTAGTAGGGGCTCCATCTTCAGGTTCACAGGCAATGCTAACGATGGGAGATGATCCTAGTTGTCATAGACCTCCTACAGTCCATCTTCCTGGTAGTCCTCCTCATGGTCTGGCCATGGGAATAGCCAAGTACAAAGCCATGCGTACTCTTTAAATACCCGCAAACTATCACTAACAAGTAAGGTAGTTCTAGTAAGAATCTTAAGCTCTAGGTTTATTTGCAAAAAGCCAGGTTTATTTCACAAGAGTTCAAAAGTAAGGAATCTACTTTAATCACTTAAGTGGGAACCTAGTTTTCATGTCCACCACCCTGTTGTGGTCAAGTCAAGGTCATAGCTCAATTCACAAGTCATATTGAAAACATCTGACAACGGAACAGTATGGCCACTCCAATTGTCCATAACCGCGGACACGGCTATTCAAATAGTTTGACACTCTGCAGAGGTGGTACACTTTCACCACAAAATTCGATATATCTGTCAGGGATAACCCTGAATCATCATACTTGGTATGCGGATAATCAATCATAACCTTTCAATTACACACTCTAGTATAGGCACCTCCCCTATGAGTTTGGCCTCCCATCCATGGCCATCTGCCATCCTGGGCACTACATAGGTGGATATTCACACTCACAAGGTAGCCTCAGCTCAACCTCTTTCTATGAGGGAACCCATACCAAGGCATATAGACTTCCAGTTAAGCCCTACCAAAATCAGGTATTGTTGTTGTACGGTAAAATTGGAATGGTATCGCATCCGAGCCCAACCATCAGTTTTTATAAAGGGCCAAGGCTCATGCCTCAACATTTTCACCATAAACCATTGTGTTTCTCAACACATGTCAAAACATTTCAATAGAATGAATCATCATTCCAAGGTTTTCATAATCATTTTCACCAAGTATTCCCATCTAAAGTGATCAACTTTTATGCTTAGCACTACCCACTAAAGTTGAGGGTATTCACTAATAAGGGGTGCTAATCAAGTGTAACTATCCAAATCTAGTTTTATGCTTTTTAATGGCATCTAAGTATAACTACTTAGGCCTAGTTTTATACTATATATGGTATCTATCCTATTTTTCCAATACTCACAACTTACTAACTAAAGGTAAAGAACTTTGGGTAAAAGTAAAAGAATAAAGCTTGCAAGTAAAACTTGGGATTGGTATAATCAAGGTTGCATAAGCAAAGAATTCCTAATGCATCTTGCATAGGTTATCTTGCATAGGTATGAATCTTGCAAGTGTTAGCTTGCAATTAGTGATGGCTTGCCTTGAGTAGTGCAGTAGTTGAAGTCTCTTCTTCTTCTTCTTCTTCTTCTTCATACTCCTCCTCCTCGTATCCCGGGTCAGTACTAGCATCTATAAATGAATACGAGGTACACAATCACCAAACAATACTTAACTACTTATATTTAGCACACAAAGGCTCACACTATATGATCTAGCATCATCACAATCATCGCATGAAATAAATATCTAGTCTTATTTATCTTATTTTGGAAAAGTAATTTCTACTCATTGAAAAATACTTAAGATTTAATACTCTCCAATTAAAATATGGAATCATGTTGACACATGTTATCACCACATATTCTAATACTTGGGAATGTGATTATAGTGGTGGTCACATTTTATAAAGTTTAAAATTACCATTGAATACAATTAAAGTGACTAGAAATGCCTATATAGCATTCTTTTAGTACTAGTCCAAGATTACTGCATGTAAACCTAAATATTTTTGCATATTCAGATAGATCTTGTCAAATGTGATTTTTGAGAGTGGGAATCAACTCAAAAGCATTTATGGTTGATTTTTGAAAAATGTTTGAAGTGGCAAAAGCCGTTGTCTTGTTATTTTTGGTATAGGTGATCTATTATTTCAAATGGTTTGAATCCAACGGGCTTGGATAGATATTTTGAATACCTTTCTAACAAAATTGGAATCATGTAATTTGGTTTAGTGAATCTCTTTTAATTGATTTTTGAATCTACTAACAAAATCTAGATTTAACTAAAATGGGAAAAATCTATTTGAATCGATGGGATCTGCGCGGGAAACTAACTGGGCCAGCCCAGCTACATGGCGCGCACGCAGCAGGCTGCTGACAGGCGGGTCCTACTGGTCAGTGACTCATCTAAACCGAAATGGTAAGTTTCAATCTGGGCCATGCAATTAGAGCGCGATCGACGGTTGAGCATCGTCATCTCCGTCGCACAGCTCTAGCGAGACTGAACCCTAATTGCGATGGTGGGGGTACGTGGGTCCTCACCTGGGCTCTAGCTAAGGTCGGCGATGGGGGCAAATGGGGTTGTGATGGACGGCGGTTCGAATGGTGGTCGCGGCGGCTCCTGCGGCGTCTCCTAGCACTAGTTCCTCGTCTCCTCTGCAGCGGTGGCCTCCGGTGAAATTCCAGCGATGTGGTGCTCGCCTTTCTCCGACAAGAGGTGTGGAAGGTGTCTGAGAGAGAGGGGAGTGAGATGGTGTGGAGAATTGGGGCTGGGACAGCCTCTATTTATACACCGACGAGAGGGACAGAGCGGCATGGCTCGGCCTCATCGGTGACATTGTTGCAGTGAGCTAGCGGCATGGCTGAGGGTAGGGGTTGACGCGGTGCTTCAGGGTGGTCATCGTGTGAGTGATGGCGCGGAAAGGGGCGGTCGAGGACGGTCGGGAGTGGTCCGTGCTCTGGGTGGAAATGGCGGTGTTCGAGATGGTGCATAGTGGCTACGGTCCACGCGACGGCGAACGGGCGTGTCTGGGGGTAGCTAGGGTCACGGTGAGTGCGGGCACACGCGGTGAGGGCGAGGTGCAGCGTGAGTGCGTGTGTCGGCTGCGGTGCTCTGGCGCGCACTCGGCATGGCAGACAGAGAGGTGGGTGTGGCGATCCTGGTTGGTCCACAACTTGTCTGCGGTCGAGGGGTGGACAGAGGGTTGCGATGGTGTGGCGCCTGTCTCCTAGGCATCGTGGGAGAGGGCGGCGCGGTCTGTGCCGAGCAGTGCGTGGTCGACTGGCGCGGCAAGCTCAGGCGGCGCTGCACTGGTGCGAACGACAAAGGGGGAGCATGTCCTGCGCTAGGCACTGGTGTGAGTGAGTGGGATGCAGAGGGGACAAAGGGGTGGTCAATTAGTGCTCAAAACAGTAGAAGTTAGCAGAGGTTAATTGTGTCTACCAGGTGCTCGACCAAATGGCCGCATGAATTAAAGTTTTGAATTTTTGGATCAACTTTGGTGAGTGTTCCGAGTACTTGCCTGATAGTCTATGTTTGCTTGGGTTTGCCAAGGTGAATTGATTTGAGTGGTTTTTGCAAAATGGTGATTTATGCATATGAACTTGATTCAATTTTCCAATGTCTTTTAAATAGATTTGGAATTTGTTTATGTTTGTTTGTAAAGTGGGCTTGGGTTCACATTTACTTGGTCTAGCAAGGGGTGAAAAGAATTGGGAAAGTTTAAGTTAGAAATCTTTTACTAGGAACACTCAAAGTGGTGTAGTGGGTAATTTTGGTCAAAATGACCATTTGATCATATGATTCCTATTTGAATTTCTTTTGTTTTGATTTTGTTTGTAAATGGCCTAGATGATGTAATATTCATCTTTAAACCATTCCTTATCATTTGTAGCAATCAAACATGGCAATTGCACTCCTTCATACACTAATGCAATTCACACATACACTCATATTAGATTTAGTAATAAAAGTTTTTGTTAACCCTAAACTTAGGTGATTTGAACTTGATAATCTTGATTAATATTTTTGGGGTGTTACACTTCGCTTAGATACACATGTATTTCGACGCATTTTAGTACTTAGATGCTCCCTCATTTCCAAATTAGAAAGCATAGTAGGTTTTGTCGAAGTCAATATTTATAAAGTTTGACCAACTATATGCACAAATATACTAACTTACATAATGTCAAATGCATATAATATGAAAACATGGTTCGTGATGATTCTGATAACATTGAGTTAATGTCGTAGATGTCCATATTATTTTCTAGATATTTAGGCTAAATTCTAGGGCAACTTATCCTGTACGCTGGACCCACGTCGATGCGTCGTCCACACCAGCACAATTTCGACGGCAATCTTGGTTAAGGACTTAAGTCAAGTCGAATTGACAAGTTTGGGCATAAAATTCCGTAATCACTGAGTTAGATGACTAAAATCGAAGCACCATAAGAACGATTAGTGTGTTTATCTCTGGTCCATGTCTTAGAAGTGAACAATTACATAAAAGTTGTACTAAACCCCTAAATACTCCATAATAACATTAGCAGCAAACTTAGTTTACGTCCAAAATCCATCCTTCCTAGTACTAAAAGAGAACCTACATGCGACTACTACTAGTAAACTAGAGTAGTAAAATAGTACTACTAGTAGTACTATTTATCTGCTAATACACCATTACATTCTTGATCATTAGCCGTAGTTTAAGATCATTTTTCATGTCGATGCAAATCCAAAAAGATACATGGGTGGACTGTCCAACCTTCATCCGGAACCGCGGCGACACCCCGAGGTACGTCCTGAGCTTGTCGGACAGGAGGTTGGCCGGCGACGAGCTGCTCTTCAGCTCGATTATCGCATTAAGGCTCTCGACCATCAACAAGTCCACCGACCCCGGTAGGCCAGGCGCACATAGTTTCACCGTGTACCGCGGCCACAAGCATCTGTCCTGCCTGATGCACACTAAGGAAATGACGGCGGCCGGGCCGAGCGCGCTGATGGTCAGGCCGAACACGGCACCGTCATCCCCGTAGAGGAAGTGCGTGAATCCCCTCGTGCTTGATCATGGTGGAGTCGGGATGAGGCAAAAGAAGGCGTTGCCGTAGATGGCCCTGGTTACTATGACCCCGTGGGCCTTCTTCATGTGGGGAAGGAGCCCTGCCGGCGAGGCGAGCCCTGCGAGCATGCGATCTTGTGCTCGTCGAGCTTGTCGAAGGCGACCAAGCTAAAGCAGCCGTCGTAGGGGCACTCAATCATCGCCTTAGACTAGAAGGCATCCATAGCAGCCGGCTCACGGTCGAATCCGCCGACATGGTAGATGAACTTGTGGGAGTGGTTAAAGAGGGAAGACCGGCTCATCGACGTAGTGCCCGCCGGCCAGAAACCTGGGTTGGGTGGGTATACTAAAGAGTATACTGATTGAGTTTCGTACTGTACTGGTATGATTGTATATAAATACACTAGGCATGGGCGCACCGGCGGCAGCTGCACTTGGCCACTTTTTTCTTAGACAGTGTCCACACGCTGTACATGCTTCATCAAAACAAAAAGGCTGTAGAAATTTGACAGGTGAGTAATAAATCAGGTATCACACTGTACTGTACCAGACAGTACAGTACAGACAGAGGGAGAGACCGAGACAAGAAGATCCATGTGAGTGAGAGGCAAGAAGATCTACTCCTGGAGAGAGACGAAAAGCATGCGGCATGCTGCAGGGTGTACAGTGCTGCAGGGGAGAGATCGAGGACTGCATGCATGTCTTCGACACCAACCTGTAATTAACTATTTTGGTCTTATCAAATTTAAATCCCAGACAGAGGGACTACTAGTAATAGTAGTAGTACTACATCTTACAACAAATCAGACAAACCAATACTGCATTTATTAGTGGTACTTTTTTTTGAGAAATTATAATTAGTAGTAGTACTTAGATATGTGAAAAACCAACCCAAATTACTACTATAATAGAGAGTACGATCACTGCGTTTTATGGATTCTTGTTTACTATACGTACTAGTAGTAAAAGCTAGAATGTAGATTGTTTCAGAACAAATTTTAGCTCTACAGTATCTAGCATACGTGCAAACCTCAAAAGACACTTCATTGATTAGTTTTAGGGATCTTGTGCTAAATGCATGGACATGGATGTGATTTTCATTTTTATGAGGTCCTTGATGTAACTTGTATTTCCACCGACCGCGTGTTAACTAATAAAGCACCTCGCTCCTAAGGGACCTACCACAATTAAAAAAATAATTACACTGCCTCGATTATCAGACAAAGTGGAACATGGTTTCTTATAATTCCAAAATTTTAAGAAATAGGATGTTTCAAGCTTCCCAGCTAACTTTGCACACTTTAGTGACTTTTTGCCGATTTAACGAAATTAGGTCAAACATTTGCTACACAAGTAAGGGCAATTGATTGCTATTGAATTAAATGTATTTTTAGAGGTTGATGGGTGATGTAGTAAACAATGTCGTCGGTGTTAGTTTCCAACTATCACGAAAGAACATTTAATTCTCAATTTTTTGAGTGATGACGAGATTGTTCTTTTACGTAAATAAACTCCGAAGAATATGGATCTGAATACCACAAGACAAGGTTTTAGACATAAAGAGTGGACCAACATGTTGTGCTAATGATACCCATGTTTTATAGGCTTTCAAACTTCCAAGCTAACTCCGCCAACTTGAATAACTTTATGCCAATTATTATCGAATTTAGGTTAAATTTGAACAACAAGTAAATTATAGGTTGCTTTGAAAGTCTTATGAAATATCTTCTGGAGGTACCAATTCAGGGGTCAATTAATATATCATAAACCACCGAGAGTTTTGATGACACGTTCAACTTCATGCTAAGATTTTGCATCTTGATAGTTTAACAAAATTAGGTCAAACTTGAGCTACAAGTAAGCGTGAAAGATCGCTCTTGAATTAAATGTTTGTCGATATTTGAATGACTCCCTAGCTAACTCTGCCCATTTGAATGACTTTATGTCGATTTATCAAAATTAGGTCAAATTTGAGACTACAAGTAAAGTGTAGGTTGCTTTGAAAGTTCTACGAAAAAGCTTTTGGGGGGCACCCATCGAGGGGTCACAATCAATATGTCAGAAACCACCGAGAGTTTTTACGATAGTTTCAACTTTTTGCTAAGATTTTGCATCATGACTATTTAACGAAATTAGGTCAAACTTGATCTACAAGCAAGTAAGCACGATATATTTCTCTTGAATTAAATGTCTTTTCTAGGATAGATTGGTGCATTTTCTTGTAGTAAACAATGCTGTTAGTGTGAGTTTCCAACTATCGGGAAAGAACATTCTTATTTTTTCGAGTGATATCGAGATTATTCTCTCCTATAAAGGAAGTCCGGAGAATAAGGATCTAAATACCACTTGAATGAGTTCTCAAACTTCCTATAGCTTATCGCTCTGCCCACTTGAATGACTTTATGTGTCGATTAATCAAAATTAGGTAAAATTTGAACTATATACTACAAGTTTTGTAGGTTTCTATGAAAGTTATACGAACAAAATTGGGTCAAACTTAAGCTACAAAGTAAGCGCGGTAGATTGCTCTTGAAATATATGACTTTTCAGAGGTAGATTGGTGTATTTTCCTGTAGTAAATAATGTCGTCGGTGTGATTTTCAAACTATCATGAAAGAACATTCAATTATCAATTTTTTCGAGTGATGACGAGCGAGGTTGTTCATTTCCGTAAAGAAATGTCCGAAGAATATTGGATCTGAATGCCAAAAGCCAAGTTTACCGACATATATAGTGGACCAACATGTTGTACCAACAATTCCCATGTTTTATGAGTTTTCAAACTTCCTAGCTAACTCTACCCATTTGACCGAATGACTTTATGTCAATTTATAAAAATTAGGTCAAATTTGAAACTTCAAGTACATTATAGGTTGCTTTGGTAGTTTTACAAAAAAAACTTTTAGAGGTACCCATCGACGGGTCACAATTAATATATCATAAAACACCGAGAGTTTTGATGATAGGATCAACTTGTTGCTAAGATTTTGCTGTCAATGTGAGTTTCCAACTATTAGGAAAGAACATTCAATTCTACATTTTCCAAGTGAAGACGAGCGAGGTTGTTCTTTTTCGTAAGAAGTTCGAAAAATATTGGATGTGAATGCCACACCAAGTTTACAGACATATATAGTGGACCAACATGTTGTACCAACGATTTCCATGTTTTATTTATGAGTTTTCAAACTTCCTAGCTAACTCTGCCCATTTGACTGAATGACTATATGTCGATTTATCAAAATTAGGTCAAATTTGAAACTACAAGTAAATTGTAGGTTGCTTTGAAAGTTTTAAGAAAACACTTTTGGAGGTACCCATCGAGGGGTCACAATTAATATATCTGAAAACAACGAGAGTTTTGATGATAGGTTCAACTTCTTGCTGAGATTTTGCATCTTGACAATTTAACGAAATTAGGTCAAACCTGATCTATAAGTAATTAAGCGCGATAGATTGCTCCTAAAATTAAATGTATTTTCAGAGGTAGATGGGTGTATCTTGTTGTAGTAAACAATGCCATCAGTGTAAATTTCCAACTATCAGGAAAAAACATTCAATTTTACATTTTACAAGTGAAGACGAGTGAGGTTGTTCTTTTTTGTAAGAAGTCTGGAGAATATTGGATGTGAATGCCACGCCAAGTTTACAGACATATATAGTGAACCAAGATGTTGTACAAACGATTCCAATGTTTTATTTATGAGTTTTCAAACTTCCTAGCTAACTCTGCCCATTTGACCGAATGACTATATGTCGATTTATCAAAATTAGGTCAAATTTGAAACTACAAGTAAATTGTAGGTTGCTTTGAAAGTTTTAAGAAAAGTCTTTTGCAGGTACCCATCGAGGGGTCACAATTAATATATCTGAAAACAATGAGAGTTTTGACAATAGGTTCAACTTCTTGCTAAGATTTTGCATCTTGACAATTTAACGGAATTAATTAGGTCAAACTTGGGCTACAAGTAAGCGCGATAGATATCTCCTGAATTAAATGTCATTTCAGAGGTAGATGGGTGCATTTTCTAGTAGTAAGCAGTGTCGTGGGTGTGAGTGTCCAACTACCAGGAATGAACATTGATTCTACGTTTTCCGAGTGAAGACGAACAAGGTTAGTTGTTCTTTTTCGTAAAGAGAAGTCCAAAGAATATTGGATGTGGATGCCACAAGCCAAGTTGACAGACCTATATATATATTCAGCACCCAGGGTGCAGAATAGTTATTTTGGACTCCACATATTTTTATATTCTCACATATATAAATTTATGTTTTGTATATTAATAATTATGTTCATGTTCATCAAAAACATAAAAAAATCGACATAAAAATATGATTTATGAGTCATTATAGTTAAAAACATAGAAAATATGCATTTTATGTTGTATTTTTATATGGTATGTAAACTATTTTTTATGACATGTCTAAATTTTCTTATGTTCTTCTCAACTTCGGAGATCAGAGAAAATTTACGTGACGTAAAAATAAAATACGGTTTAGAAGTTGAGAAGAACATAACAAATTTAGACATGTCGTAACAAAATTAGTTTACATGTTGTATAAAAATATGACGTAAAATGCATATTTTCTATGTTTTTTACACTATAATGACTCATAAATAATATTTTTGTGTCGATTTTTTTACGTTTTTGATGAACATAAACATAATTATTAGTATACAAAACATAAATTTCTATATGTGAGAACATAAAAATATGTGGAGTGCAAAATAACTATTTCTGCACCTTAGGTGCTGAATAGGGTTTCTATATTATATATAGTGGATCGACAACATGTTGTACTTGTGATTCCCATGTTTTATGGGTTTTGAAACTTCCTATAGCTAACCCCGCACATTTGAATAACTTTATGTCGATATCTCGGAATTAGGTCAAGTTTAAAACTACAAGTAAATTGTAGGTTTTGCTTTAATAGATTTACGAAAAAGCTTTTAGACGTACCCATCGAGGGTTCACAATTAATATACCAGAAACCAGCGAGAGTTTCGATGATAGGTTCAACTTCTTGCTGAGACTTTGCATATTGGTAATTTAACGAAATTAGGTCAAACTTGAGCTAGCTACAAGTAAATGCCATAGATTGCTCTTGAATTAAATGTCTTTTCATAGGTAGATCATCGGTGCATCTTCTTGTAGTAAACATTATCGTTGGTGTGAGTTTCCAACTATCAAGAAAGAACATTCAATTCTACATTTTCCGAGTGAAGAATACGAGCGAGGTTGTTCTTTTTCCTAAAGACAAGTCCGAAGAATATTGGATCTGAATGCCACAAGCCAAGTTTACATACATATATATTGGACCAACATGTTGTACCAACGATTCCCATGTTTTATGAGTTTTCAAACTTCCATGCTAACTCTGCCCATTAGAATGACTTTATGTCGATTTATCGAAATTAGGTCAAATTTTAAACTACAAGTACTAGTAAATTGCACGTGTCCTGCACGTGAGACTCAGATAATAGACATCTGGCATATCGTCACTATATAAAATTATAATAGGCAAATCGGAAACAATATAATAGGCAAAATTTGAACTACTACAAGTAAATCAAGAATATCATTTTGCGGCCCGGAAGTTGGGGCGTCCAGGAAACGTGGTACCCAAGTTGATTTTAATCACCGCGATTCGAAAAGTTGGGGCGCCAATTGCTGAGAGGGGTGTTTCGATTGAATGATGGCCAAACCCAATATTTTCAAATCACGCCCGTTAAGTCAGGATATTCCGTTACACTAGTTCTTGCCGTGCCCTTTCTTCGTCAGTCACTCTTTTTAGCCACCTTGCACGTGTTGTAGGGGAAAATCCATTACTGTACTTTCCTAACTATCGACACTGAATCTTGCTGCGGCGCAACGGTCCCTTTTCTTCCCTTCCCCGACCCTAAAATCTGCCAGTGGCGGAGGACCTTTTTTCTCCCTCCCCCGACACTAAATCCGACGGCGGTGGCCTAACATGTCTTGAAAGGCGAAGGTTGTAGCTATGTCGCCGACTGATTCGGGTCTGTCAGGGCCCAAGTATGGGGCTCAACGCGAAGCAGCGGCGAGGTCTTCAGCCCAGGTTAGCGAGGAGGCCAACAAGGATTCTGCTCCCAAGGTACCTATGAGCAGCGGGTTGAAGAGAAAAGCAAGGCCGGCGGCGGATTGTTCGGCTCCGGTGGACGGATGCGGCACCCTGATCTCGAAGAAAAAACCCGGGAGAAGAGCGAGAGGTGAATTTTTCTTATCTGTGCCTTATCTTGCAAGTAGATTAGTTACAGCATAATAGAATCCAATGAACTAAAAAGTTCTCCTTTTTAATCAAATTAGGCACAACTTTGATACAAGGGACCTATATGAGTTCACAGTTCACATTTGCCAGTACACTGCAAAACTTGATTTTGGTTGCGAGAGGGTTGTGTTCGGGCAAGATGTGCATCTGCTTGTGAATTGCAAAGAGGTTGGGTCTGTTTCGCAGCTTAGATATGCTTGCCGCTAGAATTCCCTGGGGATCTAGAGAGAGGACAAAATTGGTGTGCTGCAACATGAATGATACATATCAGCAAATTGAGCACTCCCATGAGCTTCAGATGGTTTGGGAGTGTTGTGTAGCTGATCGTAAGGTGAAAGTTGAAGCGATGATTGATGATATGTATGCAGATGCTGGAGATCTTGATGCTAGACCTTCTGCTCCTAGAGAATACAGAAAAATAGATGCTGATCTAGGTAAGTTCAGTATATGCATAGAGGTGGATTCATACATGGCAAATCTTGATGAGGGAGTTAATAAGCAGTTTCGTCATGTACTATGGAGATCACTCTCGATTCCAAAAACATAAATCTTGATGAAATGAGAGAGATGATCGATAAGGAAATCAGTATTGGCCCTAAGCAGATGGCAAAAATCCGGTGGTGGCATCATAAGAAGCAGCAATTCATAGATGTTTTGGATACTGGAGATCTTATGTAGATAATGCAACGAAAGAAGCGAACCAGGAAGGTGTTCTTCCTTGGTACCATTTCTGATGTTTTTGAACAGGTTATAGTGGATGTAGATGCCCTTGTAGTGGCTGAACAGAATGAGGTGGTCGATGTTGATGAGATCTGATGAGAGCTGCTACCCTAGGCTTGTCATATGGATAGTGGGGCTCCCCTGTCTGTATTTTTAATATTGATTGATGTTGCATTTAGTGCGTGTTTCTGTGATTATGTTTGTTGAGAGATTGCGATATAATGCTTTGCGAGCTATTGAGATTTTCAGACATGTCACTCACTGAAACCATCGTTGTTGTAATAAGACATAAGTACATTGTAGTTGGCATGATTATGTTTCTTAAGATGACGTACCGTACTTGTTTCTGTTATTATGTTTGTTGGGACATTGTAATGTAATGTTTTGTGAAACCATGACTAGACAAGTGATGCATATATACATTGTAGTTGACATGATTATGTTTCTTGAGATGATGTAATGTACTTGTTTCTGTTATTTTGTTTGTTGAGAGATTGTAATGTAATGTTTTGTGAAACCATGATAGGACAAGTGATGCGTAAGTACCTTGTAGTCTACATGATTTTGTTTCTTGAGTTGATATAATATACTTGTTTCTATGATTATGTTTGTTGAGAGATTGTAATGTGATCTTTTGTGAAACCATGATGTGATTATGTTTCTTGAGAGATTGTAATGTAATGTTTTGTGAAACCATGACTGAAGAATTGATGCATAAGTACCTTGTAGTTGACATGATTTTGTTTCTTTAGATGATGTAATATACTGGTATGTTTTCCTTAGGCAATGAAATTGGGATGGAGGGAGTACAGGTTTAATATTTGAAATAAGAATGTATGAAGAGAATCCATATTAGGCAGGAGATAGTAATCCAGGGAAAGGGCGTGGTATCTATTAAACTATTGTAACATGCCAATTTAGTCATTGTTGCAGCAGTAGAAGGGCTGCTCTCTCTCTCTCTCTCTCTCTATCTCTATCTCTCCTCTCTCTCTCTCTCTCTCTCTCTCTCTCTCTCTCTCTCTCTCTCTCTCTCTCTCTCTCTCTCTCTCTCTCTCTCTCTCTCCCGAGGCCGACGCCGTCGCCTGTGACAACGCATTCGCCATGCTATCCTTGAACGGCGAGGACGACCAGTCGAGCACCGACAGCCTTCTCTCCGACATCGAGTATTCCTTCCTTAATGTGAGTTCCTTTGTTTTCTCGGGCTAGGGTTAGGCAATGGTAAATCTCTCAATCTGAGCTCAATATGTGCATGCAATCGTGTTCGATTTCAGCTTTGCGTTTACCTATAGGTACCACAGATGATCTACGACTCCAAATGGGAGGGCCTAGATCTCGATGGAGAAGTGCCATGTGACCATGGGCTAAAACTGAGGAGATATGTTGCATTTGAAGGCAGTAACACTGGGAGAAGGTTTTTGGGATGTACAAATCAGGTTTGTTTACGTTATCTGCAACTGTGACATGAAGTAAAATGTATCGTGCATGTTCATAACACTATAGTGTGTGTGTTTTTAGGTTGGCCTGGTGTGTAAAGCAGTAGAGTGGGTGGATCTTGAGTGGCCAGATGCACTTAAGAAATGTTTGGCACAGTTATGGGAGATGTATGAGTTGGAAAGGTCAGGGAGATTTACTGATGTAAGTGATGCAGCTGAAAAAAATACAAGCTGTCGGTACGAAATAAGGAGCTGAAACAAGAAATCGAGAATTTGCTGTCAGAGCTAACTGACGGAATCAATGGGAGCTTGGTTGTTGGATTGCAAAGAAGCTTCAGGATAGTCACAGGTTGCTGATTCATAATGCAGAAAAGGAGAGGGATCAGCTTAGGGAAGACAAGAAGAAGCTAGAGTACTGGGATTGCGGATCTGTTGAAGGAACTGAAGAAGGGGCGCGAGGGTGAACAAGGACAAACTTTAGAGGATAAAGGAAATTCGAGATGAATAATTTATGTTGTGCCAATGCCTGAAACTAGTTAACTATAAGACTTGCAGTTGTGCTTTCTTAACTAAGCCAAACTCCATCCTCGAGCAAACTAATTTCAGACGAACACACATATCATGCATAGAGTTAGGTTCACGCTTACAAAATCACCACTGCAGAGGATAAACCAGGAAGTTCAGTACTAAATAGACATATGTTGTGTTCAAGCGAGCCTGGCCCGGAGCTACTTGTTTTCCTCCCTAAGATCGTCCAACTCCTTCAGTACTTTGTTGTGCTTCAACCGTAGGTTCCAGCGCTCCGTCACGGATTGGAGAAGTTGGTCCGTAGCCATACGATTTTCCTTCAGGATCCCTTTCATGATCTTCGTCTGCTTGCTAGCCGAGGTGCGACCTTCACTGCGTAGCTTCGCCCAGCCGGCGTTTAACTCCTTCAGTTTATGGCACTGGTCAGAAAGGATAGCGAGTTCAGCGCGTAGGTGGTAAAAGGCCAGTTTCTAGGAATTCTGCTTCTCCCTTTGGATTGCTATCTTGTCATTTAGCCAGGTCGCCAGGTCCTGGTCGAGCTTTCGCCTCTTTCCCTGCAACAAAAATACATAGTATGGTTTGTTCAGTTCACCAGGACAAGCTAGTTAGTTTCCATAATTAACTGAATCGACTAGTGGCACTATCATAATTTCAAGGAAGAAGCAATCTAGGACTAATCAACATTTTATGAATCGACTAGTGGCACAGTCATAATTTCAATTTCAAAGACAAATAAGATTTATCTGTAGTTTAGTGTGATGTGGGTTTTTCGCAATATCACCAAATAGTAGTGGGCTAGTGGCAAACTCATAATGCAGAAACCCATGTCCAGATACATAATGGAAAGAGCACATGGTTTCCATTAATGAACATGAACACCAACACATGTCTAGATAGATAAGGAGTTTCCCTAGAATTCTTATTGCACCCTATAATGGGAAGCAAACTTGGGCATTGCTCCCTGAACCCTAAACATTACAAAAGGAGTGGAGGACGAACTGATATTTGTGTCCCCGCTAATGGGAATCAGACTTGGGCATTGCTCCGATACGCCTCCAGACAAGCCCTTAGCTCCTCGTACTCTTTCCGAACACCCTCGAGTACGGTGATCCCTCTTCTCATGTCCTCCTTCATCTCCTTCACTGCATCCAGGCAATGGTTCCTGTCATGGTAGGCTCAGATGGTAGCCTTGGTTTCCTCGACGTGTCCTCTGAGTGCCTCGGTGACTTCGTCCCGCGGGAGAGTGCACCTTTCCACGAGATTCTTCTTCTCCTCCATGAGCTCGTTGATTATCTTGATGGCCTGTGCTTGCCTGTTGATACGTCCATTTTGCATCACTATTCTATATCAAAATTTACTGTTATTCATTGATATATTTCATATTAAGAGATGATACTTATCTTATTTCACATGTTTTTGCATGGTTGATGACTTTTGGAGAATGGACTGCTGCAGTCAGGATTCTGATGGAAAAGGTGCTATTTGGAGGCAAAGATCGCGAAGATCAGAAAATCCAGGAAAATACATGGAAAATCCTATTTTTCTAGAAGACGAAGGAAGCCAGAAGGGGAGGCTGAGATGGGCCAGAGTGGGCACACACCTCCCCCTGGCGCAGGCTAGCCTAGGCCACGCCACCAGGTGGTGTGGCCGCCCTGGTCCACCCCTGGCTCCCCCTCTGGCGTATATTATCTCCACGGAACCCTAATACCGAGGGGAGACCACAGAAAGATTCCGCCGCCTCTGCGGGGCAGAAAACACCGAGAGAGAAAGATCTCTCTGGCAGACCAAATTCTGCCAGTGGAGTTCCTTCCCGGAGAGAGGAGATCGTTGCCATCAACACCACCATCAAGCTCGACTTCATCGGGATCATCATCATCATCACCACCATCATCTCCACCAGCACCATCATCACCACCTCCATACCGCTGTAACAATTGGGTTGAATCTTGCATAGTTCTTAGGGGAAACTTTCCCGGTGTTGATTACTCTTTGTAGTTGATGCTATTGAGTGAACCGTTGAATTATTGTTTATGTTCAGATTGTTATACATCATTATTTCATCTTTGATCATGATACATATGATGTCTTGTGAGTAATTCGTTTAGTTCTTGAGGACATGGGAGAAGTCATATTGTTAGTAGTGGAATTGTGTTGAGAAAGATTCAATAGTTTGATATTTAAGTTGTGGTGTATTTCTTCTAGTGGTGTCATGTGAACGTTGACTACATGACACTTCACCTATATGGGCCTAGAGGGATGCATTGTGTATTTGGCTACTAATCATAGGGGTTGCCGGAGTAACAGAAACCTGAACCCCCGTTAGGAAACCATTGCACAAGGGACGTCACGATCTTAGAGTTTAAAGCTATGGTTAGTTTTGTACCTTAATTACTTTCTTGTACTTGCGGATGCTTGCAAGGGGTATAATCACAAGTATGTATTAGTCCTAGGAAGGTCGGTACATTAGCACAGGTTCACCCACACAACACTTAGCAAACTAAATAAGATTAATCAACTATATGAAGCGAAAGCACTTGACGATATTCCCATGTGTCCTCGAGAACGTTTGGTCATCTTAAGTAATACAACCGGCTTGTCCTTTGCTGAATAAAGGATTGGGCCACTTCTTGCATTTATTCTTATTGTCTTTTATTTACTCATACTTTATTTACCTGCATTATCAAAAACCCCTAAAAATCCGTTTCCTAAGTATTTACAGAGAATTCCTGTTCCAAGCCACTAGCCAGCACCTTCTGCTCCTCGTTGGGTTCGACACTCTTACTTATTGAAAATACTGTGATACACCCCCTATACTTTTGGGTCATCAAGACTATTTTCTAGCGCCGTTGCTGGGAGTGAAGCGCTATTGGAGAGTGGAACTGGTAAAGGAAACTTCTACTGTGAGTATTGTTTACTTATGTTAGTTGCTTTATTTTCATTATGGATAATTCACTGAGTTTCTTATTTCGTAATGCTACTACCACTGCTAAGGTAGTAGATGAACCACAACCTACTGAGAATGATACTTTTAAAATACCTACATGAATTATTGATCGTGTTATGTATAACTATTATGTTGGAGATGGAACTATCTATCCCGGTGATCATTTGCTCTTTATACACGAATTATGCGGGTTTTTCAAGTGTGCAGGAATTACTACAGATCAAGTCAAGAAGAAGTTATTCTCATTATCACTAAAAGGAAGAGCTAAAGAATGGTATAAGCTGCTGAAGAATGGTATAAGCTGCTGAAGAATGGTCAAGCTCTTGATTGGGAGGAAATCGTACCTCTCTTTTATTCAAAGTTTTATCCTCCTAGTGAGATTCATAAAGATCGAATCAAATATATAACTTTTGGCCTCTTGATGGAGAGAGTACAGCTCAAGCTTGGGGGAGATTGAAGTTACTAATGCTCAAATGTCCCATTCATGAGATCCCTCACAATATTATTATCAATAACTTTTATGCAAGTCTTTATCTTCATGGAATAAGAAGCTAAATGGGATCTTTTGGACCGTATTCAAGACAACACTGAAGCATGGGAGAATGACAAAGGAAGAAAGTCAGGTATAAATTATGATTATGAATGCATTGAATCTTTTATGGGAACTGATGACTTTCAAAATATTAAAAATGCTTGTGGTCTAGACTCTCAAGCTATTGCAACTTATTTTAAGGCTTTTGCTTCCTATATTGAAGTTCTTAAAAAGAAGTGGAATAAGTATCATGAACCATATAAAGATGTTGCTAAGTGTGTTCCTACAAGAAATACTGAAGTTTATACTGCTAATCATGCCTTACCTGAACCTTATATTGAGAAAATGCCTTTCCCAGTTAAGATAAAGGAACATTCTATGATAGCTATTATGGTTAATGAAAGTATAAATGAAGCTGTTGAACCTGATAAACAAATTGATTATGAACCTATAATAGAAAATGTGAAAGACTTTGTCACTAAATATGTAGAAGAGGGACACACTATCCTTTGTAAGGATACCTCTAATATTGTTTCACAAAATAGTGTTATGAGAGTTAATGTCCATGTGTTTTCTGTTAGGATAAGTGATCAATGTTACAATGGTTCTTGTGATAGTTATATCATTAATTTTATGCATGATACTGAAAGTTATTATGAGAGAGGGAAGACTATTCTTATGCATCTCAATAATATCAAGTTTCCTCATTTTATGCTGAAAGTTTCTATGTTGCACTTCTTTTGCCTTCCTATGCTAGTAGGCTCTGGTTTCAACAACTTGTTTGTTTACAAAATTCCCTTGCATAGGAAGTGGGTTAAACTTAAACATGTGTAATTTTGTTTCTTAATGCTCTCTTTCACTTCAATTCATATCTTATGAGAGCTTCTTTGAAATTATCATGCCCATCTTAATGGCTATAAAGAAAGAGCTTGTTGGGAGACAACCCAATTTATTTTTGCTTTCAGTTTGTTTTGTATCTTGGAAGTTATTACTTCGGTAATGACCTCTCCTTGACCTTTTTTTTGGTTTTTGTGTCAAGATCAACCTCTAATGAGAGAGAAGTAAGATTTGGGGAAGTTGCTGTCCCGAGACAGATTTTGTGCTTCACCGTAAAAATTCATGAGAGATATCTGTATGTCGGATTGAGCTATAATTGTTTGTTCTTCTGTCCCAGGTTGTTATTTAACTTTCGTTAGTTGTGCACTTTTTGATTTGAGCAACAGAAGATTTTCGAAAAAAATAATCTTTATCTGCTGGTCTGTTTTGACAGATTTTGCCACTCTTGCATTTGCTTCTTTAATCGATTTCCTTTTTGAATTGTTTTTGGGTTTTCAAAAGGAGTTGCTACAGTAGCTTTTGATTTGATGGATTTCAGTTGAAATTGGACTTAAAAGGTTTATTACTTCGCTTACACTAATGTTGCTAATGAGAATTGTGTGAAGTTTTGTGTGAAAGAGATTTCCAGGTTAGTGGAGAAAATGGTGTCATAAGAAAGTGAAAGGTTTCATGACTAAAGCAATATGTGTATGAAGATGAAGATATTGATGTTATTCAAGTGGTGACTCCGAAAGAATCTACTAAAGACCAAATTCAAAGACATGTAGAGTCCGTTTTCGAATAGGTAACAGTTCTGGTAAGAAAAGTTCCGCGAAAATTCTGTCCAATTATATTTTTGCAGTTTTTATCCAACAAGGAAAGCTACGAAGCGAAAGAGGGACGGAAACGGAGCCAGGGTGGCTCACACCACCCCCTGGCGTGGCCCCCGGCCCCGCCAGCAGGTGGTGTGGCCACCTCGGCCTCCGTCTCCGACCTGTTTTCTCCCAGTACCTTCCTTTTGTTATAAAACTTCATAATATATAATCCCCCGGATCCCCCGAGGTTCGTATATCGTGTTCTCGTCGTGTTTTCATTTCGATCTGTTTCTGCCAAGAACTATTCTTAAAAGTTAGAAGCACGATGGTGTCCCCCAAGGATAAAGGAAAGGAGCCTATGGAGGAAGATCCCCAAGACCACGGACAGGAGGAGGAGATCAAGAGTGAAGAAAAAGAGGAGGCAAAGCAAGGCCAACATCCGCACACCGGCACTACCATTGCAAGCATTGGAGTGTTGACAAAACCTGCCAGGATCAGAAGGACTGCACGGATGTCAACTGGAGGGAAACCTCCGTGTCACTGTTTGGCTCCACGATCACTTCCTCCACGCACCAAGAATCCTTTCCGTAACCTTATCCATGAGCATCAATACCAGAATATGCCCAAGGGGAAACTACCCTCAATTGGGATTTGCCTCGTTCTAGCCATGTAGAAAAAGAAGACTTCAAGGAGGAAGAGTGGGGAAAGCATCGCAAGATCTGGAATTCAAAACCTGACATGATCATGAGCCGCATTGAGAAAAACTCACAGCTGATTCGTAATCTCACCTTCAAGATTGAGGACTTGGGGAAGCTAATCAAAGAGCTCATCGAGATAATACCACCACCACCGAAGGAGTAATTCGTCATCAGGTTTTGGCATCCCCTTGGTTTGTTCCAAGCTCGGGGGAGTGCCGCGGTATCACATCACTATATTCTATCTTTTACCTTTTAGTAGAGTCATGTCATGAATAGAGAAGTTATCATGTAGGACGGTTTGCATTATGGAAGTGTCCCCCTCTTGTTAGATATCTATGTATCCCTTGGTGTGAGTTGCCGTTATGGAATATTAATGAGAAGTTCTGTGGGGCCCTCAGATTAATCCTCCGAGAATCCCCGTTATGCATACAACCACGATCCCATGATCTGTTAGTCGTGGCACATAACCGACAAGTATCATTACAACATCCGAGAATATACCGAATTACATGACTTACATAAATGCCGTTATGGCTGCATCAATAATCATCGGCGGAACTTCATCAAGCGCAGAGCCCGAGCCATGCATTAACCTACATGCAACTGACTGGGAGGACGTCCTAGCTCGCATAGTCGTCCACCTCACCTTCTTCTTGATATCTGACCAAGTTAATAGCCATGGACAATGCCGGTGAGTACTTTGAATGTACTCGCAAACCACCTTAAGATAATAATAATAACAAGAAGGTATGCAATATGGCTGTGGTAGTAGGAGGGCTCCAAGAGAGGTTCTTTTCTCACATAGTTTCTCTTGTAGATATAGCATCTACATATCTTTGTTGAAAACTTTTGTAAAAATTTTGGAAATCATTTTTAAAACATTAGGACTGGGTCACCCATTTGTTTCCTTCTCCTGGTCGTCCCACGACTAAACTCGTTCCACCCCTCTCTGACCATCCCATGGTCATAACAGGGATCCTTTCTGACCATCCCATGGTCAAAACCTTTATCCTTTTTCGACCATCCCATGGTCAAAATATTTTCAAAGCTTTTTCTTTTTTGAAATCCTTTTTGAAAACAAAACAGCACCGCTCTACAGAAGTTTGTCCAACTCGTCCTTAACCGCGTACACGGCTATTCTAGTAGATTTACACTCTGCAGAGGTTGTACACTTTACCCACACCATCCGGGTACACTACCCTGATCTTCACCGATCGTGGGTCGAGTAACCGATCAAGACTCTCCGGATGCCCACTCCAATATAAGTGCCTACCCTCTGAGTGTTAATCCCCTCAAAACCGGGGCGTCGGGACCAACCGAAGCGCTTTTTCCACTTATCGAGTGTGCGCTTTCAATAAGGGGCTCATAGTAACGCGTGGAGGCCTGCCGACCCTTTGTTCCTTCTCCCGGTTGATGTCCCACATGGACCATTTGTCCAGAGAAGGCCCACCGTCCAGGAATCGCAATCCCCTGTAGTAGTTGCGAGGCATCTCATACCAGAATAGACAAACATCAAATCCAGCCCTGTCCCATACCAGAGTAATGTGGTTGCACGGGGTTAAGTTGTTATAGCTAAACTGCAAAGAACCGGGTGCGTTTTCATAAACCTTTTTCCTCTAAATTTTCCTTCAGAATTTCGTAAAACAAAACCCTTTTTCTTTCTCAACATCTCTTGGGAGGTCCCACCTCACCATGTTTTTGATCAGAAAACAGTTGGTAAACCTTTTTCCGGGGTCTTCCCATCCTCTAGTTTTGTTTCGGCCAAAACAGGGTCTCCACGGGGTATGGTGTAATACACCATCTATTCTACTAGGCACAAGTAGGTGTCACCAAGGGGGTTGTACTTAATAGTACTTAAGTGTAGTAGTTTGGAGGGGCCAAACCACTACCATAAATACATTAACATATAGTAAAACAATGCAGTTTTAACTAAACGGTAGATAAAACATGCATAAGTAAAATAGTAGGACAAGGCTTATGAGCAAGAAGGTGGCTTGCCTGATGATCAGCAATATGGCATAAATGTCCCTGGACTTCTTCTTAGAAAAACCATAATAACCAATAAAAACCATCTCCTTCTGCTCTCCGATATAATCGCAACTATCATCGATAAGGATCACATGCAAGCAAACAAAAGAGCACAATCAATACATGGCATACAATCACCAATACCATTCAGCAAACAAGCAATTGAATAAACTCCAATTAAGGTTCAGTAGTTTTAGAGAGGATTGGATTTAGGAGGGTGAGATGGCTTTGGAGAAGGGGATGAAAATCCCTTAGGATTTATAGTCTAGAAACTACCTAAGAGATGGATTTTGGAACAAGATCATATTATGGATCATACCATTGTGTAAAAATGATACCAACATATAGGTAGTGATAATATGAAACCAACAAAAGTGGTTTCACTAAATTATCAATTTCTGTTGATTTATAATCAATTTTCTAGTGGGAAAAACTCTAGTTTTAGGAAATATTTCACCAGAACGGTTATGGGGCTCCAAATTTATTTCCTTGGGTGGTTAGGTAGGCTTTTATGTACTTGTTCACTGAGAGTTGGAATCACTCCAAAATAATTACCAGAATGCCCTCAGGAAATTCCCAAAGGCAGTTCTGTAGACAATTTGTATTTTTCACCAGATCTAATCTGCATAAGATTTTGGTCTGATTCAAAGGACACAGTTTAGGTATTTGGAATGCATTTCTGTAGAAATTGGATTCACTCTTTTTGGAGTTGCCAAACTCCGGGAATGATTTATCTAGTGACAATACCCCTTACAGAGGTATTTAATTCACTACAATTCATCTATAGTTTAATAAAATCTGAGCTGATGGGGTCTGATAGATGTCGAAATTAGAGTGTACTGGGAGGTGAAATCAGGCCAATACCTCATGTGGTTTTACCTAGAGAAAATCCTAAAGTCAGATACTACTAGTTTTTGTTATTTTTGCTATAGACAAACTACTATTCACCTTGGCATGAGGCTTATGCAAAATGATGGGTATAGAGAATACCTTCCAGGAGAACTTGGATTCATCCCAAATGGATATGTACAACTCCCTGGGGAATTTATTTAGTGTTAGATTAGCGAACAGACGTTGAATCTGGGGATCTTTTTCTGAAGTATTTTTCGGTAGACAGTCTTTTGGAGATTGAGTGGAAAGACCTTAGAGCTTCACTAAGGTTCATCGAGAAGGGTTTGGATCTCCTGTCTTGGAAGGTTGTCTTGCTGTTAGCGGGAGGATATGCCTTACCGAAATCTTGAGCTGGGATCTTCGAGCAATGCCCTACTTTATCAACCTTGGCGGGGCTAGTTTCCTAACGAAGCCTTTAGGCGGGTTAGCTCAAGGTAAGTTAGCGGTTTACGACTCTTCTTGCCAGTATTCAGTCAGGGTTGAGATAGTCAGTGTCGGGTAAGTGGTCTTCAATTGAATTTCTGGCTTGCTTCTGCTTGATGGCTGAGTGGACTCGTTTTCTTCGCTTCCTTAGCATCCGGATTCTAGGGTACTTCTGACTTCTCGGGAGGAATTTCTGTTATTTTGAGTAGGGTCGACTATAGTAGGTAGTCTCCTGAGGCGGTCAAAAGCTCTAATACACTAAAGGTTAGTGTGGTTAGGTCTTCACTCCTTGTCTTGGTTGACTTATCGGGTGGTTTCTGGTGGATATTGAGGATCCATCGGTGGTTGACTTTCGGCTTCAACGGGATTTTTGCTGTACTAGACTGAGGAACAAGTGAGTGTGGTGCTATTGACGAGTCTTGAGAGGTGAGTTTGACGAGGTATGCTGTCCTGCTGGGGTGAAATCTTCGAGTTGATTCTGACTTGACAATGTTGAACACCTGGTTCTTGTGATGCTTTTCCTCTCATATACTCTCGAGATTAGTCTGGGTCTCATTACCGACAGCTAACACAGGGGTTTCCTCAATTACTAGGTGGGTTATCGCTCCTCGAGTCACATTTTTATGGAGGTCAAAGCAAACCAGAACATACAAACAAGG
The DNA here is from genome assembly GCA_910589775.1 of Avena eriantha. Classification (NCBI taxonomy): domain Eukaryota; kingdom Viridiplantae; phylum Streptophyta; class Magnoliopsida; order Poales; family Poaceae; genus Avena; species Avena eriantha. The sequence goes on from OU342741.1 coordinate 347,679,931, forward strand.
CGAACAGAGCGAGGGAATCGCAATGTCCTCGGCCAACAACACACAAACACATGATGCACTTAGGCAAGCAAACACGGTCGACTCCAAGGACCAAGGAGTTAACTACTCGCGATGTAGGGAATCCTATCCCTAGGACTATTGACCCTAGATACCGTCTTTCTTCAGGTCGGAGTCACTATCTAGCAGATGTAGCCTTCATCATATCTTGGACGCTTCTTGATAGGGAAACACCTGAGGTCTTCTGGTTGTGAGGATTCCGCGGGTAGAGCGATATTGTAGTCTCCTTGTGTTTGCTGGTAGTTGCTTGTCTTCATCTTGCTCTCATTGTCTTCACCGGGTGCTAGATCCTAGTTATTTAAAATCCGTAGGTTCGAAGTTTGGATGAGAGTTAGAGTAAACCATTTTTGAAAGCATTTACTTAGAGTAAGAGAAGAGGTAACTTTTTTGAAACTCATTGAGAAACTAGTTTTCAAAAGCTAAGGTTTTCAAAATAAGGTTCCTGTCTAACGACCATGCTAACTAAGGTTCTCCTACAGTCAGGATGGCTCTGATACCAAGTCTGTGGGGCCCTCGGATTAATCCTCCGAGAATCCCTGTTATGCATACAACCACGATCCCATGATCAGTTAGTCGTGGCACATAACCGACAAGTATCATTACAACATCCGAGAATATACTGAATTACAGGACTTACATAAATGCCGTTATGGCTACATGAATAATCATCAGCGGAACTTCATCAAGCGCAGAGCCTGAGCCATGCCTTAACCTACAGGCAACTGACTGGGAGAACGTCCTAGCTTGCATAGTCGTCCACCTCACCTTCTTCTTGATATCTGACCAAGTTAATAGCCATGGAAAATGCCGGTGAGTACTTTGAATGTACTCGCAAACCACCTTAAGATAATAATAATAACAAGAAGGTATGTAATATGCCTGTGGTAGTAGGAGGGCTCCAAGAGAGGTTCTTTTCTCACATAGTTTATCTTGTAGATATAGCATCTACATATCTTTGTTGAAAAACTTTTGTAAACATTTTGGAAATCATTTTTAAAACATTAGGACTGGGTCACCCATTTGTTTCCTTCTCCCGGTCGTCCCACGACTAAACTCCTTCCACCCCTCTCTGACCATCCCATGGTCATAACAGGGATCCTTTCCGACCATCACATGGTCAAAACATTTCTCCTCTTTCGACCATCCCATGGTCAAAATATTTTCAAATCTTTTGCTTTTTCAAAATCCTTTTTGAAAACAAAACCAGCACCGCTCTACAGAAGTTTGTCCAACCCGTCCTTAACCGCGAACACGGCTATTCGAATAGATTTACACTCTGCAGACATTGTACACTTTACCCACACCATCCGGGTACACTACCCTGATCTTCACTGATTGTGGGTCGAGTAACCGATCAAGACTCTCCGGATGCCCACTCCAATATAAGTTCCTACCCTATGAGTGTTAATCCCCTCAAAACCGGGACGTTGGGCGAGGACCAACCGGAGCGCTTTTTCCACTTCTCGAGTGTGCGCTTTCAATGAGGGGCTCATAGTAACGCATGGAGGCCTGCCGACCCTTTGTTCCTTCTCCCGGTCGATGTCCCACATGGACCGTTTGTCCAGAGAAGGCCCACCCTCCAGGGATCGAAATCCCCTGTAGTAGTTGCGAGGCAGCTCATACCAGAACAGACAAACATCAAATCCAGCCCTGTCCCATACCAGAGTAATGTGGTTGCACGGGGTTAAGTTGTTATAGCTAAACTGCAAAGAACCGGGTGCGTTTTCGTAAACCTTTTTCCTCTAAATTTTCCTTCACCATTTCGTAAAACAAAACCCTTTTTCTTTCTCAACATCTCTTGGGAGGTCCCACCTCACCAAGTTTTTGATCAGAAAACAGTTGGTAAACCTTTTTTCGGGGTCTTCCCATCCTCTAGTTTTGATTCGGCCAAAACGGGGTCTCCACGGGGTATGGTGTAATACACCATCTATTCTACTAGGGACAAGTAGGTGTCACCAAGGGGGTTGTACTTAATAGTACTTAAGTGTAGTAGTTCGGAGGGGCCAAACCACTACCATAAATACATTAACATATAGTAAAACAATGCAGTTTTAACTAAACGGTAGATAAAACATGCATAAGTAAAACAGTAGGACAAGGCTTATGAGCAAGAAGGTGGCTTGCCTAATGATCAGCAATATGGCATAAATGTCCCTGGACTTCTTCTTAGAAAACCATAATAACCAATAAAAACCATCTTCCTTTGCTCTCCGATATAATCGCAACTATCGTCGATAAGGATCACATGCAAGCAAACAAAAGGGCACAATCAATACAGGGCATACAATCACCAATACCAGTCAGCAAACAAGAAATTGAATAAACTCCAATTAAGGTTCAGTAATTTTAGAGAGGATTGGATTTAGGAGGGTGAGATGGCTTTGGAGAAGGGGATGAAAATCCCTTAGGATTTATAGTCTAGAAACTACCTAAGAGATGGATTTTGAAACAAGATCATATTCTGTATGATACCATTGTGTAAAAATAATACCAACAGATACATAGTGATAATATGAAACCAACAAAAGTGGTTTCACTAAATTATCAATTTTTGTTGATTTATAATGAATTTTCTAGTGGGAAAAACTCTAGCTTTAGGAAATATTTCACCAGAAAGGTTCTGGGGATTCAAAAATTATTTCCTTGGGTGGTTAGGTAGGAATTGATGTACTTGTTCACTGAGAGTTGGAATCACAGCAAAATAATTATCAGAATGCCCTCAGCAAATTCTCAAAGCAATTCTGTAGACAATTTGTCTTTTTCACCAAATTTAATCTACCGAAGGTTTTGGTCTGATTCCAAGGACACAATGTAGGTATTTGGAATGCCATTCTTTGGAAATTGGATTCACTCTTTTTGGAGTTGCCAAACTCCTGGAGTGATTTATCTAGTGATAATACCCCTTACAGAGGTATTTAATTCACTACAATTCATCTAGAGCTCAATAAAATCTGAGCTGACAGGGTTTGATATACGTTGAAATTAGGGTGTACTGGGAGGTTAAATCATGCCAATACCTCAATTGGTTTGACCTATAGAAAATCCTAAAGTCAGATAGTACTAGTTTTTGTTATTTTTTCTATAGACAGACTACTGTTCACCTTGGCATGAGGCTTATGCAAAATGATGGGTATAGAGAATACGTTACAGGAGAACTTGGATTCATCCAAAATGGATATGTACAACTACCTGGGGAATTTATTTAGTGTTAGATTATACTTTTTAGAAGATTAAATGTCAGAAAATAATAAAGATTATTTTTGGCAAGAGACTGGTTCTGCACGTTGAATAAAACCCTAGGGGACAATGTAAAATTGTCATCTGGACGATATCAGGTGGTTTTATATTTTATTTCAATTTAAACTAATAGGTAAAATGCAGATCTAGAATTCCCCAGAAAAAGAAAAAGAGAAAAGCCACAGCCAGGCCGGGATCTAGAGGGAAAGTGGGCCGTAGAGGGTAATTCGGCCCATCAGGGGCGAGCTACGCGGTGGAGGGAGTTTTGAATGGCCTAGCCAGTGGGGCCCACCCGTTAGCGGCCTGGGAGGCCAAAGGGGGTAAGGGGGACACATGAGCCGTCCGATTAAGTTAGGATCGACGGCTCAGGGCCGTCTTCTACCTCTGGCGGCAGCGGGACTGAGGGGAAACCCTAGAGGGATAGGGATGTCCGAGGGCGCTCACCTGAGGCCATGACTGGCGAAGGGGAGGGGACGGGCGACGGAGGAGTTGATGGCAAGTCCGATGAGGTACAGCAGAGGGGGTGTCCACGCGGAAATGGCAGCTCGCGCGACCACTCCTGGCGGAACACATCGGGAGCTTGTTGGGCACCCTCAGGGAGTGCATGCATGTTGGCGGGGAGATGACTGGAAGCACCCGGAGGAGGTCTGCTGCCAGGGGTTAGCCATCGGGGAAGTTGCAGATGCACAGTAGTACCAAGCTCATTGGAGGAGCTTCGATCGGGTATGCTCATGGACAACGGGCGTACCTGGGAAAAGAGAGAGCAGAGGGGGGATAGGTTAGATCCAGGGGAGGTTAGACACAAGCAGTGAGGGAGCGGGGAGGGTTTATATCGACCGTGCAAGGCACCACTCAAAGGAGGACGAGGGGAGTGTTCCTTCTTCTCCATGGCGATGGGGAGCTCGGGTGCCAGATCTAGGGCTTGGGGATGGGTGGTTAGAGGGGATAGAGGGAAAATGAGCCAGAGGAGGAGTGGCTGGGGAGGGTTTTGGATATTTAAACCGAGGGAGACATGTCCATGGTTGTCTAGGTCCATGGAAGGACAAGGGGAGGGAGGTGTGAAACCAGGGGAGGATGTTGTGGGTGTGTGTGGGGGGTGTGGTATCTGGTCTGGATGCAGGTCAGAGTGAGGAAGGTTTGCTGCTGCAAGAGGAGTTTTGCAAGCCAAGACACCCACATGGGGTTAAGCACTAGTGTCTAAGCACTAAAGGACAAGATGCTACAGTGATCAGCTACAGTAATCATGACCAGAGGAGATGGTGTTTGCTGTGGAGAGTGGTGGTGAGCCTTGGTGGTGATTTTTAAATTGGTCTAGGCCACTGATTCCTTAGTTTGCCACATTTGATCAAAATGAGGCTTGTGAAGGAAGTTCAATATTTTGCACTGGGCAATGTGGGGAGATGGTACTGGTTGGTAGATGAGGTCAATATACACTTCTCGGATTTATTTGAGATTTTTCAGAGGAGTTTAAGTCCAGTTAAATCTATTTACTCAAATGCAGAAATGAAGTATTGGAGCTCATTTGATATTTTTACATTGGACTTTGTTGGATTTTTATGTGAGATGGTCCTATATAACAAGGCACAGTCTGGGGAATTTTCTTGGAATTTATTGGGAAGGAAAAGTATTTTTAGACAATTATTTCTTGTTTCTGCCATTTAAGAAAAAGGGCAAAAATAAATAATAAAGCTCTTCAAAAATATTTAGTTTTGAAGTGGGAAGATAGGGTATGATATATAGGACTCAACTGAACCAAAAGTTTGGGAAGTGTTTTGGCAAAAACCAAACTTTCCTTTAGGGAAGGAGTTTTGGAGATTTTGACTATTATAGGGATTTATTAGATTTGGAGCCATAATAATTGTGGAGAATTATTGATAACTCTTGGTGATCAAAGTAGATGATGCAGACAAGGTGTAGCAAGCATTTTCAACCTTGGGATGGGAGAATCCATGTTGATTTTGGTGAAATACCCTGGATTAAGGATCTAGGGTGAGGTTAATTTTATACCATCGAAACCATGTTGGATATTGGAGCTCAGAGCTCCCCTTGAGGCATGGGATATATGGATGGATAGAAAACGTGATGTATATCATGAGGGTGTAGTGGTTTGAGCTTGATCCTGCTTGGGTTCACCAAGACAAGCTTTCAAACTTGGAATAAAATAAGCCTGCCAAAGCAGATAATCAACTAGCCTTCAAAACCTTGTGGGTTTAAACAGCACCAAGATCCACTTGGAACAAGTGAAGTAGATTTTGATAGACCTATTTGAGTAGAACACAACCATGCAAATAGTTTGTCCATAGAAGGTTGGATGGTGGTGTGAGATTTTCCCAAAGTAAGCATGTTGACTAGATTTGTAGTAAAAATTATTTTCTTGCCTGCCAAACCATCAAGAACAAGTGGGTTGGAGAATGAAAAAACCAAGGGCAAGAGTGGGCCTTGGTAGTCCTTAGGATGGTTAACAAGATGGTCCAGGTGCATTACCAAAGATGCACAAGGATTGAGAAAGGGAGACATCCAAAAAGGTAATGTTGGAAATAGTTTTCCAGACTTGGCCAAATTTGGAAGATTGGGGGATCTTGACTAGAATATGAGAGGAGGTGTTTTTGTTGGGTTGCAAGGTACCCAAGCATCATGAAGTGGATGATGATGAAGTGTAGATTGAGTAGAACAATCCTTGCTTGGTATTGGTCTTCATTGACTTGGAAGCTTCTAGAAGGGATCACTTCCGAGTTGATCTAGTTAGGGGTTTTAGATGATCACCTAGTGGCTAGAGATTAGATTCCATCTTGTATTCTTTCTTAGGGTGTGGTGATTTGGAGACCTCTTGATCCTACTGATGAGCTCCTAGAGTAGCTCATACTACTTTTAAGCAATCAAGTCAAACAGCAGATCAAGGCAACTCATCTTACAAACAAATCAACTACTACTAGGGTTACCATCAAGCCTAGCTTGAAGTATGGGTATTTTGAAGTGTTGGATTTGAATAAGGTGAGAATCCTTGGTATTTCTACCAAGAGTAGGATTCAAAAGCTTAATAAAGGTGTTTTGGGAAACCTAGAGGTAAGAGTAGTTGAAGGTTCTGTCTTGAAAACATAAGGAGATAGTATTCTATAGCTCTCCATAGTTTTATCATTAGAAGCTACCAAAATAGTTGGTTTGCAAAGGCTTCTTGGCTAAGGTTTTGAAATGCCAGAACATTTGAGAATATGGAGATTGAGCCAAGACAGTTTTGGGAAGTAGCTTTTGTCAACTAGTCTTGAGGTAAGGAGTATATCATCTAATACACCTTTATATGCATAAGCATATCCAAACAACAAGCCAACACTTCAGCACTCAACAAGAATTTTTTTTTGTTCCCCCTGATTTTTGCATTCTGGACAACTAATTAGGGTTGCTGAAATTGGGATGTTACAGATCTTCCCCCTTAAAAGAATCTCGTCCCGAGATTCAGGAGAGTAGGGTTAGGGGATTTTGAGTCGGGTTGATACTAGGTGTCTTACGCGTACTATCTTACAGACTCCGTCCTTGAAAGTGACTACTTTGTCGATGAACTTGAGCTTCAGTCTTCTGGGATGCACGGAGAGTTGAGTAGAGTCTAGTCCTGATTGCAAGGGATGCCCTTTTTTCCTTCCAGACTCTATATCTCGAGGGCTTAGACTCGGAAGACTATCTCGATGCTGAACTTCACGGAGTACTCATCGGAGGGTAGAACCTACAGCTGGGAGTACCTCTCTCTAGGGATTCACAGTTCTTCCTTAGCGATGTAGCGTATCCTTGGGGTCCGAGCTTCTGGGTTTGCTCCTGGCAAGGGTTTACTCTATTTGTGTGGGAAAGACGCAGTCTTTCCCCCATAGGATTTGACTAAGTTAGCTCGGAGATAACGCATTCCTTCTTTCTTGACTTCATTGGTGGTGGTTCTGAAGATTGTCGTCCATCTTTCTCCTGGAGTCGAGATCTTCAGAGGGCGTCCGTGAAGCTATGGCCTATGGGGCTTATATACTACTATTATTCATACTTAGCCTGTTGTAGCTGTTGGAGTCTCACGTCTTCTAAGCGATTAGAACTGAGCGGTTAGCAAATCGGCGGTCATTCTGGTGGGTCTTTAGCGGAAGTAGCGGAGGTGCCTTGTAGAATATTTGGTTGTTTCTCCTATGATGAACCACGAGTTGCTACTTAGCGAACAGACGTTGAATCTGGGGATCTTTTTCTGAAGTATTTTTCGGTAGACAGTCTTTTGGAGATTGAGTGGAAAGACCTTAGAGCTTCACTAAGGTTCATCGAGAAGGGTTTGGATCTCCTGTCTTGGAAGGTTGTCTTGCTGTTAGCGGGAGGATATGCCTTACCGAAATCTTGAGCTGGGATCTTCGAGCAATGCCCTACTTTATCAACCTTGGCGGGGCTAGTTTCCTAACGAAGCCTTTAGGCGGGTTAGCTCAAGGTAAGTTAGCGGTTTACGACTCTTCTTGCCAGTATTCAGTCAGGGTTGAGATAGTCAGTGTCGGGTAAGTGGTCTTCAATTGAATTTCTGGCTTGCTTCTGCTTGATGGCTGAGTGGACTCGTTTTCTTCGCTTCCTTAGCATCCGGATTCTAGGGTACTTCTGACTTCTCGGGAGGAATTTCTGTTATTTTGAGTAGGGTCGACTATAGTAGGTAGTCTCCTGAGGCGGTCAAAAGCTCTAATACACTAAAGGTTAGTGTGGTTAGGTCTTCACTCCTTGTCTTGGTTGACTTATCGGGTGGTTTCTGGTGGATATTGAGGATCCATCGGTGGTTGACTTTCGGCTTCAACGGGATTTTTGCTGTACTAGACTGAGGAACAAGTGAGTGTGGTGCTATTGACGAGTCTTGAGAGGTGAGTTTGACGAGGTATGCTGTCCTGCTGGGGTGAAATCTTCGAGTTGATTCTGACTTGACAATGTTGAACACCTGGTTCTTGTGATGCTTTTCCTCTCATATACTCTCGAGATTAGTCTGGGTCTCATTACCGACAGCTAACACAGGGGTTTCCTCAATTACTAGGTGGGTTATCGCTCCTCGAGTCACATTTTTATGGAGGTCAAAGCAAACCAGAACATACAAACAAGGCGAACAGAGCGAGGGAATCGCAATGTCCTCGGCCAACAACACACAAACACATGATGCACTTAGGCAAGCAAACACGGTCGACTCCAAGGACCAAGGAGTTAACTACTCGCGATGTAGGGAATCCTATCCCTAGGACTATTGACCCTAGATACCGTCTTTCTTCAGGTCGGAGTCACTATCTAGCAGATGTAGCCTTCATCATATCTTGGACGCTTCTTGATAGGGAAACACCTGAGGTCTTCTGGTTGTGAGGATTCCGCGGGTAGAGCGATATTGTAGTCTCCTTGTGTTTGCTGGTAGTTGCTTGTCTTCATCTTGCTCTCATTGTCTTCACCGGGTGCTAGATCCTAGTTATTTAAAATCCGTAGGTTCGAAGTTTGGATGAGAGTTAGAGTAAACCATTTTTGAAAGCATTTACTTAGAGTAAGAGAAGAGGTAACTTTTTTGAAACTCATTGAGAAACTAGTTTTCAAAAGCTAAGGTTTTCAAAATAAGGTTCCTGTCTAACGACCATGCTAACTAAGGTTCTCCTACAGTCAGGATGGCTCTGATACCAAGTCTGTGGGGCCCTCGGATTAATCCTCCGAGAATCCCTGTTATGCATACAACCACGATCCCATGATCAGTTAGTCGTGGCACATAACCGACAAGTATCATTACAACATCCGAGAATATACTGAATTACAGGACTTACATAAATGCCGTTATGGCTACATGAATAATCATCAGCGGAACTTCATCAAGCGCAGAGCCTGAGCCATGCCTTAACCTACAGGCAACTGACTGGGAGAACGTCCTAGCTTGCATAGTCGTCCACCTCACCTTCTTCTTGATATCTGACCAAGTTAATAGCCATGGAAAATGCCGGTGAGTACTTTGAATGTACTCGCAAACCACCTTAAGATAATAATAATAACAAGAAGGTATGTAATATGCCTGTGGTAGTAGGAGGGCTCCAAGAGAGGTTCTTTTCTCACATAGTTTATCTTGTAGATATAGCATCTACATATCTTTGTTGAAAAACTTTTGTAAACATTTTGGAAATCATTTTTAAAACATTAGGACTGGGTCACCCATTTGTTTCCTTCTCCCGGTCGTCCCACGACTAAACTCCTTCCACCCCTCTCTGACCATCCCATGGTCATAACAGGGATCCTTTCCGACCATCACATGGTCAAAACATTTCTCCTCTTTCGACCATCCCATGGTCAAAATATTTTCAAATCTTTTGCTTTTTCAAAATCCTTTTTGAAAACAAAACCAGCACCGCTCTACAGAAGTTTGTCCAACCCGTCCTTAACCGCGAACACGGCTATTCGAATAGATTTACACTCTGCAGACGTTGTACACTTTACCCACACCATCCGGGTACACTACCCTGATCTTCACTGATTGTGGGTCGAGTAACCGATCAAGACTCTCCGGATGCCCACTCCAATATAAGTTCCTACCCTATGAGTGTTAATCCCCTCAAAACCGGGACGTTGGGCGAGGACCAACCGGAGCGCTTTTTCCACTTCTCGAGTGTGCGCTTTCAATGAGGGGCTCATAGTAACGCATGGAGGCATGCCGACCCTTTGTTCCTTCTCCCGGTCGATGTCCCACATGGACCGTTTGTCCAGAGAAGGCCCACCCTCCAGGGATCGAAATCCCCTGTAGTAGTTGCGAGGCAGCTCATACCAGAACAGACAAACATCAAATCCAGCCCTGTCCCATACCAGAGTAATGTGGTTGCACGGGGTTAAGTTGTTATAGCTAAACTGCAAAGAACCGGGTGCGTTTTCGTAAACCTTTTTCCTCTAAATTTTCCTTCACCATTTCGTAAAACAAAACCCTTTTTCTTTCTCAACATCTCTTGGGAGGTCCCACCTCACCAAGTTTTTGATCAGAAAACAGTTGGTAAACCTTTTTTCGGGGTCTTCCCATCCTCTAGTTTTGATTCGGCCAAAACGGGGTCTCCACGGGGTATGGTGTAATACACCATCTATTCTACTAGGGACAAGTAGGTGTCACCAAGGGGGTTGTACTTAATAGTACTTAAGTGTAGTAGTTCGGAGGGGCCAAACCACTACCATAAATACATTAACATATAGTAAAACAATGCAGTTTTAACTAAACGGTAGATAAAACATGCATAAGTAAAACAGTAGGACAAGGCTTATGAGCAAGAAGGTGGCTTGCCTAATGATCAGCAATATGGCATAAATGTCCCTGGACTTCTTCTTAGAAAACCATAATAACCAATAAAAACCATCTTCCTTTGCTCTCCGATATAATCGCAACTATCGTCGATAAGGATCACATGCAAGCAAACAAAAGGGCACAATCAATACAGGGCATACAATCACCAATACCAGTCAGCAAACAAGAAATTGAATAAACTCCAATTAAGGTTCAGTAATTTTAGAGAGGATTGGATTTAGGAGGGTGAGATGGCTTTGGAGAAGGGGATGAAAATCCCTTAGGATTTATAGTCTAGAAACTACCTAAGAGATGGATTTTGAAACAAGATCATATTCTGTATGATACCATTGTGTAAAAATGATACCAACAGATACATAGTGATAATATGAAACCAACAAAAGTGGTTTCACTAAATTATCAATTTTTGTTGATTTATAATGAATTTTCTAGTGGGAAAAACTCTAGCTTTAGGAAATATTTCACCAGAAAGGTTCTGGGGATTCAAAAATTATTTCCTTGGGTGGTTAGGTAGGAATTGATGTACTTGTTCACTGAGAGTTGGAATCACAGCAAAATAATTATCAGAATGCCCTCAGCAAATTCTCAAAGCAATTCTGTAGACAATTTGTCTTTTTCACCAAATTTAATCTACCGAAGGTTTTGGTCTGATTCCAAGGACACAATGTAGGTATTTGGAATGCCATTCTTTGGAAATTGGATTCACTCTTTTTGGAGTTGCCAAACTCCTGGAGTGATTTATCTAGTGATAATACCCCTTACAGAGGTATTTAATTCACTACAATTCATCTAGAGCTCAATAAAATCTGAGCTGACAGGGTTTGATATACGTTGAAATTAGGGTGTACTGGGAGGTTAAATCATGCCAATACCTCAATTGGTTTGACCTATAGAAAATCCTAAAGTCAGATAGTACTAGTTTTTGTTATTTTTTCTATAGACAGACTACTGTTCACCTTGGCATGAGGCTTATGCAAAATGATGGGTATAGAGAATACGTTACAGGAGAACTTGGATTCATCCAAAATGGATATGTACAACTACCTGGGGAATTTATTTAGTGTTAGATTATACTTTTTAGAAGATTAAATGTCAGAAAATAATAAAGATTATTTTTGGCAAGAGACTGGTTCTGCACGTTGAATAAAACCCTAGGGGACAATGTAAAATTGTCATCTGGACGATATCAGGTGGTTTTATATTTTATTTCAATTTAAACTAATAGGTAAAATGCAGATCTAGAATTCCCCAGAAAAAGAAAAAGAGAAAAGCCACAGCCAGGCCGGGATCTAGAGGGAAAGTGGGCCGTAGAGGGTAATTCGGCCCATCAGGGGCGAGCTACGCGGTGGAGGGAGTTTTGAATGGCCTAGCCAGTGGGGCCCACCCGTTAGCGGCCTGGGAGGCCAAAGGGGGTAAGGGGGACACATGAGCCGTCCGATTAAGTTAGGATCGACGGCTCAGGGCCGTCTTCTACCTCTGGCGGCAGCGGGACTGAGGGGAAACCCTAGAGGGATAGGGATGTCCGAGGGCGCTCACCTGAGGCCATGACTGGCGAAGGGGAGGGGACGGGCGACGGAGGAGTTGATGGCAAGTCCGATGAGGTACAGCAGAGGGGGTGTCCACGCGGAAATGGCAGCTCGCGCGACCACTCCTGGCGGAACACATCGGGAGCTTGTTGGGCACCCTCAGGGAGTGCATGCATGTTGGCGGGGAGATGACTGGAAGCACCCGGAGGAGGTCTGCTGCCAGGGGTTAGCCATCGGGGAAGTTGCAGATGCACAGTAGTACCAAGCTCATTGGAGGAGCTTCGATCGGGTATGCTCATGGACAACGGGCGTACCTGGGAAAAGAGAGAGCAGAGGGGGGATAGGTTAGATCCAGGGGAGGTTAGACACAAGCAGTGAGGGAGCGGGGAGGGTTTATATCGACCGTGCAAGGCACCACTCAAAGGAGGACGAGGGGAGTGTTCCTTCTTCTCCATGGCGATGGGGAGCTCGGGTGCCAGATCTAGGGCTTGGGGATGGGTGGTTAGAGGGGATAGAGGGAAAATGAGCCAGAGGAGGAGTGGCTGGGGAGGGTTTTGGATATTTAAACCGAGGGAGACATGTCCATGGTTGTCTAGGTCCATGGAAGGACAAGGGGAGGGAGGTGTGAAACCAGGGGAGGATGTTGTGGGTGTGTGTGGGGGGTGTGGTATCTGGTCTGGATGCAGGTCAGAGTGAGGAAGGTTTGCTGCTGCAAGAGGAGTTTTGCAAGCCAAGACACCCACATGGGGTTAAGCACTAGTGTCTAAGCACTAAAGGACAAGATGCTACAGTGATCAGCTACAGTAATCATGACCAGAGGAGATGGTGTTTGCTGTGGAGAGTGGTGGTGAGCCTTGGTGGTGATTTTTAAATTGGTCTAGGCCACTGATTCCTTAGTTTGCCACATTTGATCAAAATGAGGCTTGTGAAGGAAGTTCAATATTTTGCACTGGGCAATGTGGGGAGATGGTACTGGTTGGTAGATGAGGTCAATATACACTTCTCGGATTTATTTGAGATTTTTCAGAGGAGTTTAAGTCCAGTTAAATCTATTTACTCAAATGCAGAAATGAAGTATTGGAGCTCATTTGATATTTTTACATTGGACTTTGTTGGATTTTTATGTGAGATGGTCCTATATAACAAGGCACAGTCTGGGGAATTTTCTTGGAATTTATTGGGAAGGAAAAGTATTTTTAGACAATTATTTCTTGTTTCTGCCATTTAAGAAAAAGGGCAAAAATAAATAATAAAGCTCTTCAAAAATATTTAGTTTTGAAGTGGGAAGATAGGGTATGATATATAGGACTCAACTGAACCAAAAGTTTGGGAAGTGTTTTGGCAAAAACCAAACTTTCCTTTAGGGAAGGAGTTTTGGAGATTTTGACTATTATAGGGATTTATTAGATTTGGAGCCATAATAATTGTGGAGAATTATTGATAACTCTTGGTGATCAAAGTAGATGATGCAGACAAGGTGTAGCAAGCATTTTCAACCTTGGGATGGGAGAATCCATGTTGATTTTGGTGAAATACCCTGGATTAAGGATCTAGGGTGAGGTTAATTTTATACCATCGAAACCATGTTGGATATTGGAGCTCAGAGCTCCCCTTGAGGCATGGGATATATGGATGGATAGAAAACGTGATGTATATCATGAGGGTGTAGTGGTTTGAGCTTGATCCTGCTTGGGTTCACCAAGACAAGCTTTCAAACTTGGAATAAAATAAGCCTGCCAAAGCAGATAATCAACTAGCCTTCAAAACCTTGTGGGTTTAAACAGCACCAAGATCCACTTGGAACAAGTGAAGTAGATTTTGATAGACCTATTTGAGTAGAACACAACCATGCAAATAGTTTGTCCATAGAAGGTTGGATGGTGGTGTGAGATTTTCCCAAAGTAAGCATGTTGACTAGATTTGTAGTAAAAAATATTTTCTTGCCTGCCAAACCATCAAGAACAAGTGGGTTGGAGAATGAAAAAACCAAGGGCAAGAGTGGGCCTTGGTAGTCCTTAGGATGGTTAACAAGATGGTCCAGGTGCATTACCAAAGATGCACAAGGATTGAGAAAGGGAGACATCCAAACAGGTAATGTTGGAAATAGTTTTCCAGACTTGGCCAAATTTGGCAGATTTGTGGATCTTGACTAGAATATGAGAGTAGGTGTTTTTGTTGGGTTGCAAGGTACCCAAGCATCATCAAGTGGATGATGATGAAGTGTAGATTGAGTAGAACAATCCTTGCTTGGTATTGGTCTTCATTGACTTGGAAGCTTCTAGAAGGGATCACTTCCGAGTTGATCTAGTTAGGGGTTTTAGATGATCACCTAGTGGCTAGAGATTAGATTCCATCTTGTATTCTTTCTTAGGGTGTGGTGATTTGGAGACCTCTTGATCCTACTGATGAGCTCCTAGAGTAGCTCATACTACTTTTAAGCAATCAAGTCAAACAGCAGATCAAGGCAACTCATCTTACAAACAAATCAACTACTACTAGGGTTACCATCAAGCCTAGCTTGAAGTATGGGTATTTTGAAGTGTTGGATTTGAATAAGGTGAGAATCCTTGGTATTTCTACCAAGAGTAGGATTCAAAAGCTTAATAAAGGTGTTTTGGGAAACCTAGAGGTAAGAGTAGTTGAAGGTTCTGTCTTGAAAACATAAGGAGATAGTATTCTATAGCTCTCCATAGTTTGATCATTAGAATCTACCAAAATAGTTGGTTTGCAAAGGCTTCTTGGCTAAGGTTTTGAAATGCCAGAACATTTGAGAATATGGAGATTGAGCCAAGACAGTTTTGGGAAGTAGCTTTTGTCAACTAGTCTTGAGGTAAGGAGTATATCATCTAATACACCTTTATATGCATAAGCATATCCAAACAACAAGCCAACACTTCAGCACTCAACAAGAAATTTTTTTTGTTCCCCCTGATTTTTGCATTCTGGACAACTAATTAGGGTTTCTAAAATTGGGATGTTACAAGTTCTATCATTTATTATTTTAAATATCTTATTTTAGTTTTCAATTCATGGTTATATGATTGATCTTGTCATTTGTATTGGTAGCACTTTGGGATCATTGAGTTAATATTAGTTGGTTCTGGCAAACCTGGCTCGGTCAGTAGCAACACTATTTTTCAGAGTGGAATGAAAAGATAAAAGTACTGTAAAGAAATATAATTTCATCATGTTTCTTTCTTGATTTGCTCATAAGTTTTGTATTCTCTAGTTCGGATCTTTTGTGCTTCCAAGGAAGATTGCATGTTTGTTTTTATCACTTGTATGTTTGTTTGTTTCCTTCAACACTTATACTTGCTACCCAGCCTTGCTAGCCAAAAACCTGTACTGAGAGGGAATACTTCTCGTGCATCCAATCCTTAAACAAAAACCTATGCCATTTGTGTCCACCATACCTACCCACTAGCACTATTGCTATTCCAAGTAAATTCTTGTTTTTATCTACATTCCAAATTAAATTTGTTATGATAAAATTAGTGATTAAAGCTCTCACAAACTTGATGGCACACCTTATTTTCTTGCACTTAATAAACTTGAACCATTGCGTCCATCTTTGTTGCGTATATGCTTGCACTTTATAAGTTGAAGTTAGCAGAACCATGTATCATGGGGAACGCTTTCAACATTGCACTTATATCTCGTTGATATCATGATTCTTTTGCTTATGGATCCCGGCGGTGTGAAATAAAAGGGGAACTTGTAAGATCATGGAGTTTATATGTGTGTTAGAGAAACGCCTAGGCCGCTAGCCTAAGCCATGCCTAATCATGGTGGAAACTTGCAGCATAACCATAATGATGAAGTAGATATGCCCTAGAGGCAAATAATAAATAGGTTTTTATTTTCATATCTCAATTAGTTTATAATAGTTTCATATTGTGCTAGAACTGTGCCAAGTAGAAACATTGGTACATGTCGTGGTGGTGTCACGATAGATGCCATGGATAGGCCAAAGGTGGGGACTAAGTGCACTAGGGGAATCCAGGGAGGGATAGTGTGGTGATTCCACACATAGTAGCTTTGTATTTGATTCACTTCCACAGATTACAAGTGCTTCCTGAGCTGTATTGGGGAGAGGAGGAAGAAGAACTCTCTTACTCTCACCACTAGTAAATACAACCCTCCAGGGATCAACTAGAAAACCCAACCCTTTCTACAGAGGCCCTAGCCCTCCTTATATAGGGGTGGCTAGGTCTCCAATTAGGGTATACGTGGAGGCATATTCCAAGGAATATGCCTCTTCCCAAAATAGTAAGCCGACCGGGTCACTTTAGCCCAGCGTCACCCATGCAGAGGCTACGTGAGCCTCTGAGGCGCCCGCGTCATTCAACACAGGCATCATCACCTTTGTCGGCCACACCTCGGTGGTCCTAGCCTCTGTTCGCTTTGCTCACGCTCTACGTACAGTGGTCCCCTTTGACCAGCGAGATACCTTCCTTCTTTTACAAGCTTGATATAACCCGGATCGTACCTAGTTGATCCGGGCACACCTGTACCTGCATATAAGTTAGATTCATCTGTCCGACATACGGCTTAAGTCGGTTGAGATCCAGTTAGGTGGACATCCCCTGGTCCGGGTTACTCCGTGATTTGGCCTGCCTTGAGGTGACTCGGCCAGCACTTGCTTTGACCTAGCCGTACCTTGGCTAACTTGGCCTTTATACCCTGGCGTGAGCCTACCCGGGGGTATCCCCCCAACATTAGGCCCTGAAGCTGGTGCGGTCTTAGCCGCCTTAGCCTCTAAGGCCACAACAGGTTCAATTTCACTGAGCTTTTTGCTCCTTTTTTGAGTTACCTCCGATCTCGGATTCCATAGATTTACTTTCCCTTGGCACATTCCAAGTTATTACTTGCTGGTCGGGTCACCTCATACTCATCCCAGTCATTCTTCCTTCTCTCGTACGCTTCCCCACGTGGAGGCCAATCATTACTTTGCCTCATTTTAAGGGCCTGCGACAGTAACCGCCATAGTTATTGTCAGAATTTACTATAGCACATGTCACATCGTGCCTGCCTCCTCGTTAACTGTATCATAAGGTCGCGTCATGGGATCCGCTGCGCCCTGTGGCCCTTCCTGTGGCTCGTCGCTGATTGGTCGATCCGGGTCATACACGGCCACACCGTGTGGCCCGTTCGCGTAGCGCGATCCCAGTACCCCTCAAGGGAGTGGTTAAATAGGGGAGGGGCGCGCCCCTTGGGTCTTTTCCCCACTTTCGCACACCTCTGCCTCTTCTTCTTCCTCTTCCTCTCCAGCGACAGCGCCGCCGCCATCACACCTGAGTAGCTGCGCCGCTCCCGCACTACTTCCACGCGCACCAGCGTCACCGCCACCTCCACGCATCTCCTCCGCCACGGGTCCTCGCCAGTCCAGGCCACTGCCCCCCACCGCTGCTAGCGCCAGTGAGGATAGTGATGACAGAGGAGGAGCTCGCCGTCGTAGAGTAGTAAATGGAGGAGGACGCGGCGAACGCCGACCGCGGCGCGTGGGCTGGATCCTGGGTTTGCCAGGATGATCTGTACTGGCTGTATCACACCAGGCGCATCCCGGAGGGCGTCACTGCACGCCTCGCCGTCGCCGAGCTTGCCCCCTCTCCCAATCTGGGTGAGTATGTGGTGTTCCGATCCCACTTCCAACGGGGGTTTGGCCTTCCTGTTAGTGATTTTTTCCACGATTGACTCAACACGTACGAGCTTCAGCCGCACCATCTTCCGGCTAACGCCATCACCTCTCTCTCCGCCTTTGCTTCCACCATCGAGGGCTACGCCGGACTGTGGCCCACGAAGGAGCTCTAGATCCGGTTCTTTGGCCTCCGCCGGAACGTGATTCCGAACATAGAGCTTAATCCGGAGGACAAGAAGCTCACGCAATTCGGCGGAGCCTCCATTTCTCCTAGGAAACAATCAATCTTCCCCCGAGTCACGGGGCTTGAATCTTGCAAGGGATGGGCCCGGACCTTCTTTTATGTCTAGAACAGCACATCCGAGGATCTGATCCGGCTGCGCCCCTACGCTCCGGGTCCTCCTAATCTGGATCGGTGGGACAAGATCCCCAAGAAGCCCACCGTCTTGGAGAACCAAGTTAACAAGAGGTTCCAGGAACTGAAGGATCTTGGATTGTGCAATGAAGACGCAATGATCACATTTGTCCGCAACCGGATCTCCCCCCTCTAGAAACGCACGCATAAACTCTGTCACATGAGCTGGGGCCGCGACCCCAACCGGACCTCCTCATTCGAGTTGAGCAACACCAAGATCTTCCGCCGGGTCAAGGCCCTCTTCACCACCCACAAGGACTTCTCTTCTGAGTGGGCGTGGGGGATCGAACACTTCTGCCGAGATAGGCTTCCCCCTGTGGTAAGTCTCGTGCCCCAAACCTTTTCCGAATTAAATCATACGTAGGTTTTTGTTGTAGGTTTAAACCTGTTGCCTTTTCTTTCCCTTAGATGTTTCTTCTGCAAACCCTTGAGGATGGCACCGAGCCTTCCCTCAAATGGGCGCCTGACTGGGATACCTCGGACGAGGAGGAACCGGATCAGGAGATGTTCTTGCCGATGGCTGATGCGACCAAACGACACAACGGTAAACTCTCTTCCATTAGAGATTGGCCCGATGATGAAGATGATTCGGACGTTGAGGTGATGGAGGCATTTGACGTTGTCCCCCTTTCTTATGCTTTTCGGGCATCAGCTAACCCTGGTGGGCAGATCCATGAAGATCCTCCCCTTGCCACGGGTGAGCCTGTCCCGGTCGCGCCGAAGAAGAGGGGAGCTACATCTGCTTCTTCCTCCGGACCTTCTCAGCCAGCTAAAAGGCGAAAGAAGTCCGGGGACAAAACTGCCACCAATCATGCAACCAAGGCCACAACCCAGAGGGCTCGGAAGCCCAAAGAGCCTTCGACCTTGGATGAGTAAGCCACTTCTCCCTTTGCTATTCCTTTGTTATAGTTTCTCATCATTTATGATTTGATTCGGCAAGGCCGCGGTGGAGGTCCCCCAGAGTGGATCCGGCATTGCTTCACCGCTCCGACATAGCCCTTCTCCCCCTCGTGGCGACGATTCACGCCCGTTGAGCCCCATTCAGGAGGGTTCAGCGGCTGCTCCGGATTCTAGCCCACCTCGTCAAGAGGAGGGCAACCTCGGAGCAGGGGAGACTGGCTCTGCCGAGGCAGCAGCAACCACCACTTCGGCTCCGCCGCAACCAGCTTCGTCTGAGATACCCACAGTACCTCTGCCAAAACGAAAATCAGCACCAGCACCATCGTCAGCTCTAGCACCAGCAATAACGCCAAGCCCCTCCGCCTCGTCCGAGTCTTCCAAGGCTTGGCGAGAAGGCACAAGCAGCACCAGGGCAAGCACCAAGGCAGCTCCCAAGGGCAAATCCGCTGCAGCAACTTCAACTTCTCAGCAGCAGCCCAAGGGCAAAAAGGCTCCTGACGCCACTAGGGCAGCGTCAATCGAGGCTGGACAGCGTACACTCGCGTCTATGCTCCCGAAAAAGACTACACCGCCGAAGGACGCCCCTGCTGAGCCAGCTGATGTGCAACTTGTTTTGCACACTAGCCCCGCCATTGCCTAGGTTGAGAGGAGGGAAGCTCACGCTAAGGATCTAGTTGCACCCCACATGCTCAGCGGCGAACGATATCCTCCGACCTTGATCGAGTTTATGGACAAATGGAACAAGGCGGAGTTCGTCCACAATGACGATCTCCCGGAGAAGTTCGGTCCCACCGAATTTGCTGCCCAGATGAATACCGCTACCAAGGCAATTAACCTTGCAGGTCGAATGATGGAGGTGCGTTACTTCGCCTTTTCCTTAGCATGTAGAAGATATTAGTGATATAACCATTAGTCCCCGAGCCTCCGGGGGAGTAACTCGTTACTCGGCCGGATGCTCCTTAGAGAATTAACGTAGCTCCTTAATAACTTCGAATATGCACACACTTAGAGCCGGGTTAAGTTCCACTTGGCCCGGATCTTGTACACTTCGAATATGCACACACCTAGAGCCGGCTTAAGTTCCACTTGGCCCGGATTTTGTACACTTCGAATATGCACACACCTAGAGCCGGGTTAAGTTCCACTTGGCCCGGATTTTGTACACTTCAAATATGCACACACCTAGAGCCGGGTTAAGCTCCACTTGGCCCGGATTTTGTACACTTCGAATATGCACACACCTAGAGCTAGGTTAAGTTCCACTTGGCCCGGATTTTGTACACTTCGAATATGCACAAGACTAAGCTATATTTTTGTACTTTTTTCAGGTGACCACCAATCGCCGGAGCACTGAGTTTCAGCGTCTCTTGGATACTCACAAGATGCTGCGTGCGAAACATACTGCACTTCTCGCCGAACACGATAAAAGGGGTAAGTTTTATCCTTTGCATTTTTCCATTTCTCTTCATCTTTTTCCCCCGAACTAATCCCTCATTCGGATTTCGCAGCTGGGGTGGAGGCTGAGAATGTCCTCATGAGGAGAAGCTTGGACCAGATAAAGGGTAAGTTATTCTTGCTCAACCTTGCTATGCTTTCTATCTCCTTTTCTCCTTGGCTCGGCAAATATTCATACCTCGGCTTTGCCGGGTCAACAAACTATTTCAACCTCTCTTGAAGATAGTGTGCCCGTGCCTGATATGATGATGCATTTTCTCGAACAAGCAGGGCAGCACCAAGCTGAACTCAAGAAGGAAGACGACGAGCTTGCCCTCCTCTGGACCAAATATGAAGAAATTGCCAAGCTTAAGGCAGATATGAAGAAGCTCAAGGCGCAGCACAAATCCGAACTGGAGAAGGCAGGCCAAGACTTTACTGAAGAACGAGAGCGTCTCAACCTCCAAATCACCAAGGACCAAGAACTTCTCAAGGAGGCTGACGTCAAGCTTGATTCAGCGAATACTGAACTTGCGCAACTTCGAAAAAGGCGTGATGACTGTACCAAGGAGTTGACCCGGATCCATAGCCACATTTCTCGTAAGTTCCTTTCCTTCATCTGGCATTAATTTCACCGGGTTGCTTCACATGTATTTTCCTTACTTGCTTCACTTGTCTTGTTTTCAGGAAAATTTTCGGAGGGCAATGCCATTGCAACCACTGTTGTTGCCAAGTTCCGCCAGCAGAGGGGTACCCCCATTGCTCCTGACGCTGGAGAAATTCCTTATGACATGGAGGACCTGCTGGTCAGTCTGTCTTCTCGTGTGGAAATTGTGAAGAATTATGGCAAGGATATCCTTGATGTGGCAATCCGGATCTTCAACGCCTTTTGGCCTGATGAAGATACTCCGGAGGGGACCGCAGCTCTCGTCGACAAGTTAATGGACTGCGAGACCCAGCTCGGTCTTTGGAGGGAATCTGCTGGACGCGCTGGAGCTGAGATCGTTCTCCACTACGTGCTTACATGGTACGAGAAGATTGACCTCAATCTCCTTGAGCGCATGCGCACCGGATCAAGGTGGTCCATTGACCCGGATTGGGTAGCTCGGCGCAAGGTTTGCGCCCATAGCTTCATCCAATACGCCCCCATTCATCAATGGAACGAGGGACCAAGCTTCCTAGATGCTGCCGACGATGAAAATGCCAAAGATGATTTGGGTGAGGATGAAGAGGACGAGGATTCGGACGTCGAGGAAGATGAAGATGACGCTGAAGACGAAGCTGGAGCTACACCCGCTGGCGCCGAATTACCTCCTCCTGCTGCTCCTTGAGCGAAAAAACTTTTAAATTTTATCAGATCCCCGGTATTCTGGGTGCAATTGTATTAAGCACTCAAGTGATATTTTGCTACTAAGTTTTTGTGCCGGATTAACTTGGGCGTAGTCCCCGAGTTTCATTTTCTTGTTCCTCCAATTTTTTGGCTCGGCTCGTGTCTACCTTGGTTCGGTTTAATGACTTACGAGTCCGAGCTTCAAGAATTGACGTCACAATACTTGGAAACTTTAGGATTAGCTCAAAATAATTCAGCAAATTAAGTATAAGGTAAACACAAGATTAGTCCGAATAACAAATGTCGACTCGATTAAGTTTCTTTCCTTAGTCGTTTTTCATGTGCTACGCAATTCCAAACTTGTTCTCTTGCTTGCCATGAAGCCAAATCTTGTTTGACAGCAGCAATTCGAAGAGTTGGGTTTTTGGTGCTCACACACTACTAATCCGGCTTAGGTAGAAGCAACTTATGCCAGCCGACATATAAATAATAGATACAGAAGACAACAAATATTATTGAAGCAGTCCCCGAGTTACTGCTCGAGGTGCCAACATTTAATTGGTAAGCTCATTGTCGGCATACATACCGACATATGAGAGACTCGGATACATACACTTCTTTGCTAAGTGTAGAAAGGGCGAAGTAGAGCTACATTCCATGGATGCTTAGATTCCTCGCCAGACCTGTCCGCCTTGTTCTTCTCCTGTGGTTTTGCATCTATGAGATAGTATGCGTCATTGTGCAATGCTTTGCTCACAATGAATGGCCCTTCCCATGGGGAGGATAATTTATGCATGCCCGAAGTATGTTGTACTAACCGGAGTACCAGATGTCCTTCCCGGAAAACTCGGGGGCTTACTTTCCGGTTATGATAGCATCGGAGATTTTGCTGATATATGGCAGATCTGGACAATGCCAATTCTCTCGCTTCTTCCAGCAGATCAACATCATTTTGCCGGGCTTCTTACACTTCAGCTTCTGTGTATTGGGTGACCCTAGGCAAGTCATGCTCTATGTCGGCTGGTAGTATAGCTTCTGCCCCATATACCAGAAAAAATAGCGTATAGCCTGTTGATCGATTCAGAGTTTTTCTTAAATTCCACAGTACCGCTGGTAGTTCTTCTATCCAGCACCCCACTGACCTTTGCAGTGGCTCAATGAGACGGGGTTTTATCCCGGACAATACTAATCTGTTGGATCTTTCCACTTGTCCGTTCGATGCGGGGTGAGCTACCGAGGCTACGTCTAGTCGGATCTTCTTATCTCGGTAGAAACGTGCAAACGCTCCTTCAGCAAAATTTGTGCCATTATCCGTTATGATACTGTGAGGATAACCATATCTCAAGATGATATCTTTGAGGAATGTTATGGCCGTAGCTCCATCACATTTTCTTATTGGCTTCACCTCAGTTCATTTTGTAAACTTGTCAACCATGACCAAGATGTGGGTCATGTTGCCTCTTGCTGGTTTGAAAGGGCCGACCATATCCAAACACCATACGGCAAATGGCCAAGTAATTGGTATGGTCTTGAGCTCAGACATTGGCATATGTGTCTTGGTAGCATATCTTTGACAGCCATTGTATTTTCTTACCAGATCTTCTGCTTGTTCCAAGGCACTTGGCCAGTTGAACCCATGACGGAAAGCTTTTGCTACCAAGGCTCTAGACGAGGCATGATTCCCACATTCCCCTTGATGTATATCTCGGAGGATGTCAAGTCCTTCCTCCGGGTCAACACATCGCTGGAGGATGTTAGTCACACTCCTTTTGTATAGCTCAGAATTAATGATCGTGTATGCCTTTGCTCTCCTCTGAGTTTTCCTGGAAAGCACCTCCTCAGCGGGTAAAGTTCCATCTTTCAGGAATTGAAATATAGGTAGTGCCCAAGCTGGTATTGCTCGCACAGGGAACACATCCTCGTCAACTTCCATCTGATCCACCAGCATAACCTCAGCCGGATCGCGCTGAGCAGTCCCCAGGTTTGTCGAGGCAGTCCCCGGGTTTCGCGTTCCTCCTCCCACGTCAATGTCCATGGGTACAGCTCCGGACTCCGGATCTTCCGGGACGTAGATTGAGTCGGTTTCTGGGGACAGCCTGATAGATGGTTTTCTGAGGTGTTCTAATGCTACACCCGGTGGAATTGCTTGTCGGGTTGATCCGAGCTTCGACAATATGTCGGCAGCCTCATTTTCCACTCGAGGTACATGGTGAAATTCGCATCCCTCAAAGTAACCAGATATCTTCCGCACATGAAATCTGTACAGTGCCATGTTTGGATCTAGAGCGTCCCACAGCCCTGAAACTTGCTGAACTACCAGATCCGAGTCACCAAAGCATTGGATCCAACGTATCCCAAATTCTTTTGCCACCTTGAGCCCATGTACAAGTGCCTCATATTCAGCGACATTGTTCGACACTGCGAAGTGGATCTGCAGCACGTATTCCAGCTGGTCCTTCTTGGGCGAGGTAAGCACAACTCTGGCGCCTAACCCGGTTTTTGTTTTTGACCCGTCAAAGTGCATTCTCCAATAGTTCGGATCTAGCAATGGTGGCTCATATTGCACCTCAGCCCAATCCACAAAAAAGTCAGCTACAACCTGAGACTTTATCGCTTCTCTTCTGCCATATTGTGGCGCATAAGGTGCTAGCTCAATTGCCCATTTTGCAATTATGCCACTTGCATCCTTGTTACTCATTATCTCGGATATGGGAGCCTCACATATTACTTTGATGGGGTGTTCCTCAAAATAGTGTTTTAGCTTCTTTGCCGACATGTACACACCATACGCCACTTTCTGATAGTGCGGATAATTTTGTTTTGAGGCTGATAATACCTCGCTCAGAAAATACACTGGCCTTTGCACTGACTTACCCTCTTCGCCGCGCTCTACCACAATTACTGCACTTAAAACTCGGTTGGTTGCGGCTATATAGAGCAACATTGGCTCCTTTGATAGTGGAGAGGCTAAGACTGGTGCAGTGGCTAACATTTTCTTTAATTGGATAAAGGCTTCATTGGCCCGCGACATCCAGATGAACTTGTCCGAATTTTTCATGAGTTGATAGAGAGGCAGTGCCTTTTCTCCCAACCGACACACAAACCGACTTAAGGATGCCAGGTAGCCAGTGAACTTATAGACATCGTTAAGGCACTTCGGCAGTTCCATTCGTTCTATGGCCCGGATTTTAGTTGGATTAACTTCAATACCTCGGCTGGAGATAAGAAATCCAAGTAATTTTCCAGCCGGGACACCGAAGGTGCATTTTTCCGGGTTAAGCTTCATTCGGAACCTCCTTAGGTTCGCGAATGTCTGCCTGATATCGTCAGGGAGCGTTTTGCTTTCCTTGGTCTTGATAACAACATCATCCACATACACCTGCACATTTTGACCAATTTGGTCATGCAAACATTTTTGCATACATCTTTGGTACGTCGCCCCTGCATTACATAAACCAAAAGGCATGGTGCGATAGCAATAATCCCCATACGGGGTGATAAACGTAGTCTTTATTTGATCACTTGGGTTTAGAGGTATCTGGTGGAAACCAGAATATGCATCAATGAATGACAACAACTCACACCCAGCAGTAGAATCTATGACTTGGTCTATCCTTGGCAGTGGGAATGGATCTTTTGGACACGCCTTATTCAGGTTCGTGTAATCGATACACATGCGCCAAACCACTGCCACGTTCGGATCGTCTTTCTTCTTCTCCACTAGCACCGGATTAGACAGCCAATCCAGGTAAAGCACTTCCATGATAAATCCAGCAGCCAACAACCGAGCTATCTCATCTCCTATGACCTTTCTCCTGTCTTCGGCGAAGCGACGGAGAGGTTGCTTCACCGGCTTTGCTCCGGGTCTCACATTCAAAGAGTGCTCAGCCAACTCCCTCGGAACACCTTGCAAGTCCTGTGTGGACCAAGCAAAAATATCCCGATTGTCACGGATGAAGTTGACGAGCTCGCTTTCCTATTTGTCATTTAACCCGGCACCAATTGTTACGGTGTGCTCTGGGAACATATCATCAACAGGCACTTTCTTGGTATCCTTTGTCGCTTGGAATGAGACACTGCCATGCGGGTTACTCAGCGTCGGCATATACTGTTGCGCGGACTGAGCCCATGCTGCCACCTCTTGGATCTTTCTCTTTTCTTGCGGGATCACGAGTGACTCGGCCAGGTTAGACCCGGTAGAAGCGCACTCAATGGAACGTCGGAAATCACCAGTGACGGTAATCACACCATTTGGCCCAGGCAGCTTCATCTTCAAGTAACTGATGTGACAACTTGCCATGAATTTGTTCAGAGTTGGCCTGCCGAGCAACGCGTGATATGTGCTCTCCAAATTTACAACCTCGAACTCCAAATTCTCAGTCCGGCAGTTATCTCTTGTGCAAACAATACGTCAACCCGGACCTTGCCTATGGGCTCACATGAAATGCCTGGCACAATGCCATGGAAAGTTGTCATTGTAGCTTGGAGCATGTTCTCCGAGATACCCAACTTGTGCATCGTGTCCACATACATGATGTTGATGCTACTACCATTGTCAACTAGCACCTTTGAGAACCTCACATTGATGTTAGGCCCAATGAAAGTCGGATCCAACACTAGCGCATACGAACCAGGACTTGGCATAATCTTGGGATGATCTTTGAGGCTCCATGTAATTTCTGGTCTGACCAAGGCATATACCTCGTCACTGTTGGCATTACCGCATTCACTTCCATATGTCGGTGCTGCAAGCTCTTCCTGTCTGTCTCTTCTGTGGTGAACACACAGTAACTTTGATGATGCTCTCTGTACTCATTCCTCCCCTCATTTCCGGGGTACCTCTGATCCGGTTGATGCTGGTCCTCCACTTGATGCACATCATCCCTTCTCTCATGGTTGTCATACCTCGGCAGAGGGGGAGGCAACATTAACTGTTGCGTGTTTGCTCCAGAGAGCAATTGCTGCCAGGGTAACTCCTGCCGAGGTTGATCATTCCGAGGTGCCTGAGCATTCCCTGAACCACCTTGTTCTATCTTTCGCATCCACTCACACTGTCGGGTTGTGTGACCCGCTGGGTTACTCGGATTTGGCGTATGGAATTTACACGGCTGATCTAGCATTGCCTCATAGGTATACCTCGGACGGTCTTTATTTTCTTGCCACTGTTTCTTCTGCTCTGGCGTCCAAGTTTTCTTTCCATCATTCCTTGGTGTCCATTGCTGTCCTCCAGTTTTCTGACGTTTGTTGCTTCCTGCTCCGGACTGATCTTGATTCACAGCCGCAACTTGTTGCGAACTGTACTGATAATCCGGTCTATCATCTCTTCTTTTACCCCGGTAATCATTTCTCCGGGATGATCCGGCTCCATCTCGCTGGTAGTACTCTTCGCTTGACTCGTTTGACACGAGCCTAGGATGAGTCGGATCACCCAAGGCATATGAATCAGTGATTCGGATCGTTTCTGCCAAGGTAGTTGGCATATCCCTCTGCAACCTTTGCCATAGCATGCTTGCATATCTTCATCCCTGAGCAAACCAAGCTATGGCCTGTGATGCAATCACGCCCTCATAGGAGTTTCGCATGGTGCACCAACGGGTTAAGAACTCCCGGTCAGTCTCATTGGGTCTCTACTTGCACATTGCTAGGGTGTGTGGCCTGTTGGGCCTCTGATATGTACTTGAGAAATTGCTAACTAACATTTCCTCAAAATCGATCCAACAGTTAATACTTTCGGGCGGCAAATTGTTTAGCCATACCCTCGCTGGCCCCTCCAACATCTGGGGTACATATCTCACAACCCATCTCAAGTTGCCTGTAGCAATTTTTACTGCCGTTGCATAGTTAATCAACCAATCCTCCGGCTTTGTGCTGCCATCATATGTCTTTGTGCCTCTAGATAACTAAAAGTTAGGTACCAGAGGTTGCTTCATGATCCGGGGCCCAAAGCACGCTGGACCCGGAGGACCTTGGCACTCAATTTGCTCCGACCTATACAGCCGATCCAGTTTCAACCTGGCATCATCAGGCATCAAGTTCCTGCCTCCCAATCTTGACCCTATCACGTGATAGTCCGGCCTGGGATACCCAACGTTCACCATTTCTGAATCGCCATCGTTGTATCTGTCTTGCTCCTGTGGAGCTGCTCTCTGTTGCATACCTTGGCCGGCACTGCGCTCTTGCCGTGGTATATTCCGCTGTTGCGATTGAGCTGCACCTACCAAATTATGCTGTCCGGCATTACCGTTTACAACATTCCCTTGACCGGCATTGCCTTGGTTGCGGTTACCTTGGCCAGCTTCTCCTCGGCTCACACTTCGTCGATCCTCATTTCTCTGCACCTCTTTTCCTTTCCCTGCCCTTGCCGGGTCATATGGGACTATCTTCTTATTCCTCCTGGCCGAGGTTACTACCTCTTCTGTCCTAGGACCACCATGAGGCGATGATGCAGCTCCAATGGATTTCTCTGGTTTACCCGCCGCCGAATGAACGATCTTGGAGGCCCCAGCTCTCTCCGGGTTAGCCCTGAGAAATTCCTCATTTTGCCTGTTCGCGATCCGAACCAACTCATTGACCCTATCTTGATGTCTTTGGCGGGCTTCACCCATCTGACCTTCTAACTCAGATGCAGCTGCATCTGCTGCCCTGAGGTTCTTTGCCGGGGTACTATGCTTCGGTAGCCCCACGGACAGACAATTTTCAGATTGCTCAATCCTAGTATCACCCTCTCTGTTCATTTCACTCATGAGATTTCTCCCTTTCACTTTTACAGCATCTACTTTATTTGCCTTTCCGTACTCACGCAGCATCATGTTCAACGACTGCTGAGCTGTAGCTATGTTTTTTGCACCCTCTAGTATCTTTTGCCTAGTCTCCTCTAGCTCGACCAGTGCCTGAGCCGGATCTACTGCTGCTACTACTGGGTTTGCCAGGCTATCCATCGCCTGCTGCAGCACATTCTCTGGCCTCTCTAGAGGAGGACCCCTACTTTTCCTCGGTTCCTTAGGTGTTACCTCCGGATCTGGTGCCGGATCCTTGCTCGCGCTAGCGCCAGGTGTAGTCATCATCACCTCAGCGTGGTCCAGGGAGCGAGTGATACGCGTCCCGTGAGCCGCGCTAAGGGGTGGCTCGCCTCCTTCGATGACGTGCCGCGGATGAACGCACGACACATCGACAGCAACGTAGATCTTGTGCGTGCTGAGCTTGACGAAGAGGCCGTTGCGCGGAAGAGGACACTTGCCGAAGCAGCCAGCGTTGTCGCTGACGAAATCCAGCGCTCCAAAGCGCTGAACGAGCCTAGAGACGATGCGTTCGCCGGTGCCGATGAAGTTTCCCATTCGGATCTTCACCCCTGCTAGCGCCGCTAGCCCCACGGTGGGCGCCAACTATCGTGGTGGTGTCACGGCAGATGCCATGGATAGGCTAAAGGTGGGGACTAAGTGCACTAGGGGAATCCAGGGAGGGATAGTGTGGTTATTCCACATACAGTAGCTTTGTATTTGATTCACTTCCACAGATTACAAGTGCTCCCTGAGCTGTATTGGGGAGAGGAGGAAGAAGAACTCTCTTACTCTCACCACTAGTAAATACAACCCTCCAGGGATCAACCAGAAAAACCCAACCCTTTCTACAGAGGCCCTAGCCCTCCTTATATAGGGGTGGCTAGGTCTCCAATTAGGGCATACGTGGAGGCATATTCCAAGGAATATGCCTCTTCCCAAAATAGTAAGCCGACCGGGTCACTTTAGCCCAGCGTCACCCATGCAGAGGCTACGTGAGCCTCTTCGGTGCCCGCGTCATCCGACATAGGCATCGTCACCTTTGTTGGCCATGCCTCGGTGGTCCGGGCCTCTATTCGCTTCGCTCACGCTCTGCGTACAGTGGTCACCTTTGACCAACGAGATACCTTCCTTCTCTTACAAGCTTGATATAACCCGGATCGTACCTAGTTGATCCGGCCACACCTATACCTGCATATAAGTTAGGTTCATATGTCCGACATACGGCTTAAGTCGGTTGAGATCCAGTTAGGTGGACATCCCCTAGTCCGGTTTACTCTGTGATTCGGCCTGCCTTGAGGTGACTCGGCCAACACTTGCTTTGACCTAGCCGTACCTCGGCTAACTTGGCCTTTATACCCCGGCGTGACCCTACCCGGGGGTATCCCCCCAACAGTACAGGTGTGGTATGAAACAACCAAGTCCCTAGTAGCCTCTGTTCATACTAGTTCGTTGGTCACGAAGATGATCTGGGTTTCAAGATCATGGGCATTTTTGCCGACTGACAACGAGATCATGTCATTGGAGAATGATGTGGTTGGACATTCCTCGAAGGATTGCAACACGATAAAGTCATATAGTTCATTGTTGCAATAGCTATACCTAGACTCCTTCTCCTTAGACCGTGAGCTCATATTACTCACTGTTTCCCTAGGCTGCTTTGACTGCATCAAACGCCACTTGGTAATACCATGGTTATAAAGGTGTGCGTTGGGTATTTCGAAGGAACAGTATATGAAATGTGACTGCAAGACCGGGATTTGTTCACCCATATGACGGGTAAAGATACATACGGCCGACTTGGTGAGATTACATCTATAAATGTTGCAACATGTGACTAGGTCACGGGGATGTAATATCACGGTAACAAGAAAACAGAACTTGTTGTGAACGAGATTGAACAAGGTATGGGATACCAGTGATCGGATCTCGGACAAGTTGTATCGAGAAACAAAAGGAAGAGGATGCTAAATTAAGATGGTTCAAACGACATTGTCATCAGGAATGCATAGGGGTCACATGGATATCCCTGGTCCCTTTGTTGATCATTGATACAGATCATGTCTAGAGCATTCCTGAGCCGTGAGAGGATACACTTAAGGGTACGATGCGAGCAATCATTCGTAAGACAGAATCACAGTAGAGAAAGAGAAAAAGCCAGAACCATTCCATAGAGAGATCCGAAGTTGTTCGGAGAAAGAATAAAGGAAAAGACCGGAAAAGTGATTTCGGATAAATGGGAATTTAAATATATATTTATTATATGTTAATTATGAATTAATATATTCTAAATAATATTTAAGTTAGGATTTATAAAAGCAACTTTTATATTAGGCTAAATCCAAGAGGGAAATAGCCTAGAAATAAAACTGCAGAAAAATAAAAGGAAAAAGAAAAAACAGCACCCACGTGGGCGGCAGATACCTGCCGCCGCACAGGGCAGTGTGCAACTAGGCAGCGCCAGGCCGCGGGCGAGAGGGCAGGCCAGGCCGCCGCGGGGCGCCGCTGACCGCCAGCCCACCCGGGCAAGGCAGGTCGGGCCGCCGGGCGCCGCAGGCCGGCCCACTCGCCTCTCCGCTCACGGGCCTCCAAGCCGGGTCGGCCCACCCAGGCTGTTCGCCGATGGCCGCCGCTGCGGGAGCGGACTGGGCCGCTGCGAGCCAGCTTGGCCGCGCGCAGCGCCAGGGCGCACCTGGGCTGAGCTGCTGCTGGCTGCTGCTTGGGCCGCTGCAGGCTGCTGTGCTGGGCCCTTGTGGCCCAGCCGGCTGGGTGCCTTCTTTTGCCCCCTTTTCTTTATTTATTAGTCCCACATGGAGCACCTAGGGGAGAGGACACACCCCCCTCTGCCTATATAAAGGGGTACCCATGGGTGGGATTAAACACACCAAATACACAATTGGAGAAGTCCTTTGGTTGACTTTCTCCTTCTCTCTCCCTCTCTATACCTTGTGACCATGGCCCCAAGTCTAGGCTGTGCGATCGAGGCACACCTGCAGTACGCCGTTGCGCTGCAGGGATTCCTAGCCAGATATCAACTTCCGCACTCCCGGCGGGATCAGGGAGCCGGAGGTCTCATCGTGCACCGGATGTGTACAAAGACACGAGGCACAACACTTTGGGCGCTAGAATGTCGTGAGCCAGAGTTGTTGCACGATGAACATGATGAAGATCAAGAAGGAGCAAGGGGTGACCTGCGAGGAGCTTCGCGACTTTGAGGTCGGCTTCGAGCACGACTACATCAACCACGTTCCCCGCCGAATGTTAACCGCGTATGGTCTACAAGGGTATGTATTCTCTACGCATTGGCCGTTACTGCATTACTACATAGATAGATCCTAGGCAAGTGTTGGGGTTCCTTCGTAGGAAATTTTTTGTTCCGCACCGATCCCCAACAGTGGTATCAGAGCCGATCTATGCATAGGAGTGCTGTACGGCCAGTACGCACAAGTTTTGTGCGGGCATTGATCCCTTAGTTGTTACCCTCTAACGTGTACTTGTTTATATCGCGGTATTGTTTGATGAAGCGGCCCGGACCGATCTTACGCGTATTCGTATGCGAGACTAGTTCCACGCTCAACATACGGCTTGTACCGTATAAGTAGCTAGCGGGTGTCTATCTCTCATTCAATAGTTGATATAGCATTTACAACGGAGAGCCCCGAAAGGGGTGTAATAGAGACAACTACCGGATCCATGTTGTGGTTGGAAAGTTCGTAGTATAGAAACGGTTCTAGTGCGAAAGCCCTAACAACCACGTAAAACTTGCAATAGATAAAGTAGAGGCGTCTAACTTTATTTTGCAGGGGGCATGTGAATATGATATGGCATTGGTCGTTACAAAGTTAAAGTAGTTTACTTTTCTGTTGCTAAGTAGTATAGTAATAGTCATCGTTCCGATGAACGACCTGGTGGAGGCGTCGTGGACTGGCGTCAAACCAAGGGCGAGATGTAGATCATGCTGGAGCGCTTGATGGAGATCAAGGCGCAAGAAATACCATATCATATCACATTATACATATGATGTTGATACTAGTTTTTACATCTTATTGTGTGCTAGTATTTAGATACTCAACGGTAGCAAATAAGATAATCCCTATTTAATTCCAATGTTCCGTGTTCCCCTTGTGTGTGCACCACCAAGAAAGTTCTTCGGTATGAGGCGATCCTGGGTTATAGGCCTGGGTGTCAAACATATCTATGTTCGCATACAGTGGGTGTAAGCCATGTTGCACAGTGAATACACACAAGTTAGATTTGGCGAGCCTAGCACGCTAGAGAAGCGTGGCCTCGGAACACAAGAGATCGAAAGATCGAGCATGAGTCACTAGATGATGTGATTGACATTAGTGAATGTCTACCTTTGATACTACACTGATGGCTGTGACGATCGGGGGAGGTGCAGAGGATAGGGATCATGCGATCACTAAAATCGTCCAGGGGATGACCATTTTAGTGGAGACCAATTATAAATTGATCTCTTATTATAAACTTAGTATAGATGTCTGTTTGCAAATATCTTAGTATATCTTAGCCTATCCCATTGAGGTCCTTTGCGACCATGGGAATAAATTGCTTAATTTGGAACTTAGCAAAAGGGTCCAACTTCATAGATTAATACCCACGCCTGAGGGATATCCTCGTAAAAGGTGATCTTCTCTTCTTGATACGATAACCATTAGGAGATAACTCGATGACTCTAGAATGTTTGGAAAAACACTTAGCGGTCTTGTATTAGAGTTAAGAACTCTTAAAAGGGCTTGATTGCAAATTGAGTCATGGATGAAAAATATATATGTTAGATAAACAAATTATAAATGTGGTTCTTGCAAAACTCGTTGCAGTTTGCAAAGTATTTGATACTTGTACCGTTTTGTGAAAACAGGATGATCTGCTTGAGAATTGCTGGATTTGAGACAATGTGGCTTGATGACGGCAAGCAAAACAGTTGATGGTCGACATCACCACTTTCCTCAAAGTTTATCATTTGTATTAGTGGACTTGAATATAAATTTGTAATCCCTGTTTGTGTGTCTTGCTTTTGGCGAGACGATTATTCATATGAACAAGTTACAAACCAGTTTGTACTATTCTTATGAACAATACCTTATGGTCACATAGCGATTATAAATAAGTTATTCTCACCACTATGTTAATGATAATAGTTTGAACATTTATAAAGGATTAGAATGCTAAAAGATATCCAAAGTTAATAATGAAATGACGCTACAATTTAAGTCATTTTGGTTATTGCAGGTTCTTTATGAAAGATCGGGGTCCTAGATGCTTAATCTAGTGACTTTGCAAAACCATGCCCTTTGGGCAGAATGACTAAAACTCCGCATTCTGGTTAAACGGTGATATGCGAAGAAATGTTGAATCTTATACATAGTGATGTATCACATTTTGAACAAGTAGTGGAAATCATTTATTGTGGACTTAAGTGAATAAGTGTATTTACTTAATGAAACATGAAGTTTGAAATGATTTGAATTGTTCAAATAAGTTCATAACTAAATGGGATATTGAATTAACTGAATTAACAAGTCTCTTCGATTTGATCGACATGACTAAAGTATTCAAGTTAAGTTTAGCATAAAAGGGCACTTGTTAAAGATGTTTCACAAATTATGATAATTGGACGAATTCAAACTATGTTGAAATGTCTAAACATCATAATCATTATGTATTAAATACATATGGTATAATATTATCTCTTATCGGGGTTATAGTTGTCATTTAGTGTTAGAGATCGAAATAAGCAAACACTCATTTGAAATACAAAGGAACATCTAAAAGATTCGTGGAAACAACACCATAAGTGTTATGGCAAGTTCGAGTTTCTGGAGATTTCGACAAGTCGAAGTCATGGCGAATAAACAAGTCTTTGTAGAGCATTCTTAGGAAGCTATGAATGCATCTTCCACAAGGGGCGAACCTGCTATTGTCCTAAGTTGACGTGTCTTGATGAAGATACAGGTGGAAGAAAGTAAAAGATCAAAACAAGGTATTTGACCTTGCCTCCGAATTGTTCAGTGGCGCAGCGGAATCTGTTTCGTGAAACCAAACTCTACAAATAGAGGAGAAACCAATGATAATGATCATAAAGTTTCAGTAAATACTTTTACTTAAAGAAAGTAGGATTCAAGTATATATTCTACAAGTTTGTAGAATTATATTATTGATTCACTTGTCATGTTTTGAACAAGACATACCTACGAATTACAAAGAAGCGTGGTGGACCTAAGTACGAGAAATGAATTGTCATTGAAATCTCGTTGGTGGAATTCTCGATTTGATAGTGATCAAAGAATTTTGGAATGTCCAAGATTATCAAGAGAACCTAGTTTTGAGTGGGAGCAAATCAGCTTGGGAATTCATAATATGTAGCTGGCATATTCTGAGTGGGAGCTAAGTGAAATCCCTGGATCTCAAACATGAATGCCATATTTGAGTGGGAGGGTGAAATCATTTTGTGATATGTGGACGACATATGTGAATGATGTGATTGGTGTTAATAGTATTTAAGTTGGGATGAAGTTGAAGTTATTAAACAAAAAGATCTATCGAGATAGATTGGTGAGTTTAATAAACACTGAATGTTGAATGCTTCCTGGACTTGATTCTGAAAGATGTTCAGAATGTCCTAAGCAAGATTCTGAAGAAGCTTAGAATGGAACAAGGTAAGAAAGAAGTTCTTACTGTATGAAGCATTGAGTTAGTATTGCAACTATGGTTGAAAGAAAGAGATGCATTGCATCTCCTATGCCTTAGTCATAGGTTCTTTCATAAAACCATGTTGTATACTCGACATAATGTGACCCAAGGTTCTGGTTGGAAGGACAAAGTCTTAACTATAAGAACATGTCTTTAAGTGATTCCTGAGTTGATCACTGAACCAGAGTTAAGTTTGTACATAAATGGCAAGAAGCAGTGTAAGTGGCATAGTTGCATTTCATGCACTAGGATCTACATAGATATCGAAGTACAAAGGCTGCATCTGATGTGATGTAGAAAGTTATGGCGGGGCTAGTTCGTCTTTAACGTAGAGTGATGTGTCCCAGGGCCTAGTGCCCATGAGAAAGCCCTCGAGGTTGATCTAAAGTCACTGTAAGCTCCTGGAATCCGGCCTCGTTCTGCTGCCATGACTATAGTATATACACAAAAGATAGCAAAGTGTGTTTCGAAGTTTAGATGACAATAGTGAAAACGACCGTCATCATAAACACTAGAAACAAAAGTCACGCTTTGTTGCCAAACAAATGCTTCGACCCATTATAAGATAATGGTGTGAATGTCAAAATTAGGAAGACATTAACGATTTGCAAAAGACATAATGATCTGGTAAAACAGATCATAGACATGACGTTTCCCATGAGCATGCATGATCCGTAAACGCATATGGTATATGGTTTATATGAGTAAAATGCGAGATAGATTATTTGTACTCTAGTGCAAGTGGGAGACTGAAGGAGATATGCCCTAGAGGAAAATAATAAATAGGTTTTTATTGTCATATCTCAATTTGTTTATAATAGTTTCATATTGTTCTAGAACTGTGCCAAGTAGAAACATTGGTACAGGTGTGGTATGAAACAACCAAGTCCCTAGTAGCCTCTGTTCATACTAGTTCGTTGGTCATGAAGATGATCTGGGCTTCAAGATCATGGGCATTTATGCTGACTGACAACGAGATCATGTCATTGGAGAATGATGTGGTTGGACATTTCTCGAAGGATTGCAACATGATCAAGTCATATAGTTCATTGTTGCAACAGCTATACCTAGACTCCTTCTCCTTAGACCGTGAGCTCATATTACTCACTGTTTCCCTAGGCTGCTTTGACTGCATCAAACGCCACTTGGTAATACAGTGGTTATAAAGGTGTACGTTGGGTATTCCGAAGGAACAGTAGATGACATGTGACTGGAAGACCGGGATTTGTTCACCCATATGACGGGTAAAGATACATACGGCTGAGTTGGTGAGATTACATCTATAAACACTACTAGGAAACGGCCTATAGATAGACAAGATGTTTAGTGGCGCATATGCGAAAGCATGCGCCACAGGAAAACATCAGTGGCGCACCAGAAAGCATGCGCCACAGAAGATTGGAAGTTCTGTGGCGCATTCTCCAGAACATGCGCCACCGAAGATTGGTGGGACCCGCCGGCCGGGGTGGGTTGATCCAAGTTCTGTGGCGCATTCTGAAATATGCGCCACAGAAGTTGCCTCTTCTGTGGCGCATATTTCCTCATGCGCCACAGAACATGGAGGGGGCCCCACCACGGAATCTAATTCACCCAAGTTATGTTGCGCATGTTGTCATATGCGCCACAGATGTGTGTCACTTCTGTGGCGCATAAGTCCGACATGCGCCACAGAACTTGGAGGTGGGCCCCACACAGGGAATCTTATTCACCCACTTCTGTGGCGCATATGGACTTATGCGCCACAGAAGTTTCAGCATCTGTGGCGCATTTCCTCCATATGCGCCACAGATGAGGGCGTCCAGATCCATGTTAAAAAGGTGACAAGAGCTAGCTTTCTTATCTATCTATCCACCACCAACCATTTCACATCTCTACCTCCTCCCAACTTGTCTTCCTCCTCCCTCACACCCCATCTTACCCATAGTTTCTCCATTTTCTTGTAACTAAACCTACTTTAATCCATAGATTGGTAAGTGGAAGCTTCGCTCCAACTTCTAGATCTAAAAGTTCCTTACTTTTCTCTCTCACATCTCTATTTGTTTACTAATTTCCTCTCCACCAACTTGCATTGTAGATCTATTTGTCCACACTCTCTCATTGCGCGGTCTCGTCTCACTATTATTGTGTCTACTATAGGTGAGTGTACTTGGCCATCATGATGAACATGTAGGTGAAGCTTGTCGCACGGGCGGTGTGTGTGTGCGATCCATGGCGAGACGATGCTTGTGTGGTGCATGAATGTTTGCAATGGGAGGAAGTTCTTTGTTGGTTGCTTGTTGTTGTCGGGCCCGGCCGGTGTGGTTGCATGGATGTTTGCCGAAATGTTGATTCATTTCCATTCGGCAAATTTTTGCACTACCCATATGTCCTAATTTCAGGAAAGGTCATGCCGAATTTTTTCCGGCTAGCATTCATGCATGTGTGTGTTCATATGGTGTGGTTCTCACCTATACTCTCTGTTTTGACCGCTCAGGCAACCATGGTCCTCACGATGAGCGAAGGTCGAATTGCTAGGTATAAGAAAGTCGCGAAGGAGGACATGATTCTGAACAACAAGACCATGATAAGATGTCCATGTCGAACATGCAAACTGCAGCGCTGGATCGACCCTGAATCTGGATAATTGGAGGGTCACATGCTCAGGCGCGATTTCATGCGCGACCTCAATGAGGCGCCGGCAGGACATGGTGGTGGTCACGAAGATGTGGGCGGGCGAGAAGACGAAGAGTCTACCGGGCATGATCATCATGACGAAGGAGATGCCAGCGGGCATGATCATCATGACAAAGGAGATGCCGGCGGGCATGATCAGCATGGAGAAGGAGATGACGACGGGCACGATCATGAAGAAGGAGAAGACGCGAACACATAGACGCTGCTAACTTCGGTCTTGCAGGACCCTCATGTTCAAGAACTGCTCCTCAAGGAGACGAGCAACGACAAAGCTACAGCCAAAGAGAAAGCCAAGCTGGCCCAAATGGAGGTAGACGGGATGACTCCATTGTATCCTGGGTGTCGCCCCGAGGATACACGTTTGAGTGTAATGCTCAAGGCTCTAGAGATGAAGGCCGAACACAAATGGACCGATGTGAGCTTCAACGCGAACATGGAATACTGGCACGACCGACTTCCTAAGGGGAACACATTGCCAACAAGTATCGAGGAGTCCAAGAAAATCGTGCATGCATCAATGATTGCGCACTTTATTGGAACGAGTACGCGGATAGAACCACATGTCCGGTGTGTGGCCAAGGACGGTACAAGAGAGGGAACAAGAAAGTTCCTCGAAAAGTGGTATGGTACTTTCCTATCACCCCTCGTCTGCAGCGATATTCCATCGATCCTAAGGAAGCAAAGCTCATGCAATGGCACGCGGAAAGAGAGAAACCCGAAGATGATCCAGAGAAGGGCAAGATCCTGACACACCCTTCAGATGCTAGCCAGTGGAATGTATTAGACATCGAGTTCGAAGAGTTCGGGGGCGATGCAAGGAACGTCAGGCTGGGTATGAGCACCGATGGATTCAATCCTTTTGGAAACCAGATTAGCACGCATAGCACCTGGCCCGTGTTTGTATGGCCATACAACCTCCCCCCGTGGCTATGCACGAAGCAAAGGTATGTACACATGAGCAT
This sequence comes from Avena eriantha, assembly GCA_910589775.1. NCBI lineage: Eukaryota > Viridiplantae > Streptophyta > Magnoliopsida > Poales > Poaceae > Avena > Avena eriantha. Next base: position 347,718,884 of record OU342741.1, read on the forward strand.
TCTTATTCAGGGGCCGAAACAACCAGGTATCGATATGCATATGTATCTCGGGCTATTGAGAGAGGAGTTAGCCAGCTTGTGGGAGACGCCGGCCCGTACGTCGGATGCCTACACTAAAGAATATTTCCATTTGAGATCCGCGTTGCTCATGACCGTGCAGGACTATCCTGGTTACGCATATGTATCGGCCCAGGTGAACCACGGACACAATGCATGCGTTAAGTGCATGGATGAGACACCGCATCTCTAGCTACCAAGGGATCCCGGGTCTTCGAAAACCGTGTTCCAAGGTACTCGAAAGTGGCTCCGCATGGATCACCCGTGGAGAAAACGTGGTGACCTGTTCAATGGTAAGGACGAGCTCGAAAGAGCCCCACGTCCGAGGAGCGGCGAAGAAATCGAGGAGCTTTTGAATAATTGGGTAGATTGCCCTGCGCCTGGAAAAAAAGACCGAGGACAAAGCCGCTGCTGGGTGTATGGAAAGCAAGGTCTGTTTTCTGGGACCTGCCGTATTGGAAGGTCCTTCACACTCCCCATAGCCTTGATGTAATGCACATCACGAAGAACGTTACTGAGAGTCTGCTTGGCACTCTACTGAACATGCCGGAGAGGACCAAGGATGGGCCGAAAGCAAGAAAGCACCTTAAATTGCTTGGCATAAAGAAAGATCTTCAGTGCCCTGATAGTGATGATGATGATGATGATCATCATCATCATCAGGAAGGGACTCAAGGTCGCCACAAAAGAGTTAAGAAGAATGAGGTGGTGCTTCGCGCTGCCTGCTTCACTCTGAGTCTGGAGGAGCTCGAGCAGTTTTTCAGGTGCCTCTTAGGAGTGAAAGTTCCTCACGGTTACTCGGGGAAGATAAGTAGATACCTGGACGTGGCGAAGAAGAGGTTCAGTGGTATGAAGTCTCACGACTATCACGTGTTGATGACGCAGATACTCCCCGTTGCGATCCGTGGGATAATGGACGAGCATGTCTGTGAGACGTTGTTCGGCCTCTGTAACTTTTTTGACGTCATATCTAGAAAGTCGATCGGTGTGAAGCAGCTCGACAGGCTACAGGAAGAGATCGTGATGATACTATGCGAGCTTGAGATTTACTTCCCGCCCACATTCTTCGACATCATGGTGCATCTGCTTGTACATGTCGTGGACGACATCATCCACCTCGGGCCGATATTCCTGCACAACATGATGCCGTTTGAAAGGCTAAACGGTGTCATCAAAGGATTCGTTCGCAACAGGTCTCGTCCAGATGGAAGCATAGCCAAGGGCTTTCTGATCTACGAGTGCATCTCCTTCTGCCAGAATTATCTAACCACCGAGAACGAGGATGTTGGAATACCCACAAAGAAGCACCTCAGCAGGCTCGGTGGATATGGTCACCGCGAGGGCTGCCGCTCACTACATGTCGGCATTGATGGTCGACGCACTGATTTTGAAAGGGCACACCGAGTCGCGCTACAACACATTGAAGTGGTCAGCCCTTGGGTCGAAGAGCACAGAAGCTTAATCGAGCAGGAGTACGTCGACCAGGGCCGGCCGAGGAAGAAGGGAGACGTAACCAGAGAGCACAACTCCAGCTTCACGGTTTGGTTCAAGAAAAGGCAACTGGACAATCCCCCACAGACGCCTTCTACGGAAGATCAAAAACTCATATTCTCCTTGTCGCAGGGCCCAGGGCACAACCTAAGGACCTATCAGTCATACGACATAAACGGTTATAGATTCTACACCGAGGAAAAGGACAAGAATAGTGAATATCAAACTCAGGAGTAACTATGTTATCCTTTGCAGATGAAAAGACTACTAAGATGGAAAGATTCTATAGAAGGATCGAGGAGATATGGGAGCTTGACTACTGTGGAGAGGTCGTACCGATGTTCCGTGTTAGATGGGCCAAGAACGTGGAAAAAGAAGGCCACTATTTCACCACAATGGTTATACCAGATGCCAAATCAACAAAGAACGCCTCCACAAAAAATGAGCCTTGGGTACTCGCTAGCCAAGTTGATCAATGTTTTTTTATTATCGACCCGTCAAAGCCCAACCGTGTTGTAGTTAGGAGGGGCAAGAGGAGCATCATCGGAATGGAAGGACCCGCCAACGAGCAAAACTTCGACAAAAACGGCGACCCAAAGATCGAAGAGGAATTTGACAAGTACTTCGACATGCCTACTACTACTAAAGTAAGAAGGAAGACCACACTTCCTACTAAAGGTTGTCCATTCACAAGAAGAAATCTCAAAGTTCACGGGCTAAAGTATTCAACCACGGTGAAAAAGGGCAAGAAGATTGTGAAGAGACACTAGCTCGAGACATCACATGATTGTATATGTTCGGAGAGACATTTTTTTGAATAAATATGAATGTTTGTATATGTTCTTGCTTCATTTTAGACATATATATAATTAAAAACACATTACCTGATTGTATATATTCGGGGATAGAGTTTTTTGAATAAATATGAATGTTTGTATATGTTCTTTCTTTATTTTAAATAGATCTATAATTAAAAATATATTTTCAGAAAATAAAAAAGTGTGAGACAGCCAGGATTCGAACCTGGCTGCCTCAGGTTTAGAATGGCACAAGAAAGCAGCAAAGACCACTAAGGCAAGTGTGTGATCTTGTCATACTACCACGCGCGCCGCGTTTTGTACTAAGTCCACAAGTTCTGTGGCGCATTTCGGCAGTATGCGCCACAGAAGTTCCAACTTCTGTGCCGCATATTGCCGAAATGAGCCACAGAACCTCAGGACTTAGCGAAATAAACGGTTCGGCCTGCTTCATTCCCCTTCTCCCCATTCTCAGTCACCGCCGCGCGCTAGCCCTAGATGAACGCATACGTCACACCGCTGCACTAGCCCTTGCTGCCGGAGCCGCCACCGCCGCGCCACCCGGTGAACCAGTGGAGGAGGAGCCGCCCGACGAACCCGTGGAGGAGGAGCCACCGGAGGAGGAGCCGCCCTGCTGCCCTGCAGCCCGTGGAGGAAGAGCCACCGGAGGAGGAGCCGCCGCGCCGGACCTCGCAACCCTCGTCGTCGTCAACCACCGCAGCAAGTTCGTCCCCCCACCCCACCCCCCATGGTTCATCCCCCACCCCCCTCTGATGCTCTTCCCCTTTCTCTGTCAGATAAATATAGAGAACAAGCAATTTCTTGAATCTCTGTCAATTTTGCTGGTTATTGAGATCTTCTTGAATCTCTGTCAGTTTTATAATGCAAGTTATAATGCAAGTATAGTTTTATAATTCAGTGTATATGAGTTAATTGAGATATGTTGAGCATATGTTGAGCATTTTGAGATATTCAGTGTATATGAGTTAACTGAGATATGTTGAGATATTCAGTGTATATGAATTCATAAAAGCTTCAGTTAAAATGAATAATTTTGAGATATGTTGAGCATTCTGTTGAGCATTTTGTTTAGACTTCAATTGAGATACCACAAGTGCAGTCTAAGGTTCTTTATTTTGGAATCTGTTAGATTTAGGTCATCCAAATTGAGGTATTTCTAGTGATTAAGTACCAGTAGTTCGATCGTGCTCATCTATTTTGACTTCATAGCTTGTACATATGTTGTGAGACATGTTTGCATTCAAACCATTGGTTTGAATTCATCTGTTGTGTATTGCACTACATAGTTGATTATGTGCTACTATCTACTTGCTGTCAATTTTGGCATAATAATTTGTACTGTGGGATATTCTGGAATGTTTCTGCATATACTCTAGTTTAGTTCTAGGGGAATACTTGATAGGGTCGATGTTGTTAACTTGACAGTACACACTATGTTTCTACTGGTAGTGAGATGTGTAGGCTATTTTCTATGTGTCCATAATCTACCCAGTACACACTATGTTGCTACTGGCAGTGGGATTTTCTATAAATTCTATTGCTTGATGATGTCTGTGTGCAAGGTGATGTCATATATATACTGTGTGTACTATAACTGCTACTCAGTTTTCATTCAATAGAAGCACAAGTATGCTATATCTGTTATTCAAACCAAGTATAGTTGCATTTGATGGCCATCCAGCAGCCCATCCAGTATAATAGATACATGATGGACTGGTACTATATCTGTTATATGTATACTGTGCATGTGGATGATGGATATGATGGATGCTGGGGTCAATGCATGGGGTTGTCAATATGGGGATGGGTGTTTTGTCTTGCAGGGATTTCATTTGAGTTGCCCATTTCTCCCAAAGTGTCGATTCACTTCCATTTCGGTTGAGAAATGGGCACTCCTAGGTCAAAAAATTAGCAAAGGTCATGCCGAATTTTTTGGCCGAGATTTGTGCTAACTTTTTGCCTCTTTTAAATAGAGTAGTGCAAACATGTCGGGCAACAAGGAGTCTGGCCCTTCTAAGCACATGATCAGCGTCGAAGAACAAGCTAGACAGGCCAACCAGTCATTTTGGCAGGGGTCCCAACAGGAGGAGGAGGAGGAGGAGGCGATGAGGATGACACCACCACCGGAGGAGGAGGTGACCATCGCCAGAGCTGCTGGGGCCAATGAGGGCGGAGATCCTGATTACGAGGGGGACGAAGATGACTACGATGGAACTAATGAAGGCGGCAGCGAAGAGGATGACACCACCGATGGCGGCGCCTGCACCGATGGCGGCGAGCGCACGGATGGCGGTAGCGGAAACCTGCCCGATTCTCAGAAGAAGAAGAAGAAGAAGGAACAGAAGGAGCGGAAGGTGCCAGTGCTCGCCACCGTCTGTGATGAGTTCACTGAGGTCACAGAAAGTGGCCAACCCATTGCGCCAGAGGCGATTGCTAAAGGGTATGGCCTGCAACTCAGGTGCATCGTCCGGGAAAGCATGTCGATCAACACGAAGTACATTAGACATGCTGACCATGCTGCTTTGGTCGATAACCTCCTTAAGAAGCTTCACAACCGATACAGATTCCCAAAGTAGTTTAGAAACCTCGAGAGAAATAAGAACTCGGTGAACAAACTAGCCCTGACGAAGATGAGCAATGCCTTGAGCAGCTGGAAAACCCGGGTGAAGAATAGCATAGACAAAGGTGAAAGCTCGGAGGTTATTAGTAAGAAAAATCCGATGCTCGACGAAGAGGAGTTTAGGATTTTCAAGGCGGATATAGCTACCGTTGACGCTATAAAATGGACTCAATGGGGAAGGAGTATGCGGGAACAGAACATAGGTAACCACCGCCCTGGAAGCGGCGGTTATAGGGGGAAACAAGCCATTTGGGACAAGGAGGACGCCGAGCTTGAACGCCTTGGTAAAGACAACCCTAGGCTTAAAATCACGGACTTGCAGCTTAGGCAATTTGTTCGGGCCCCGCTACTACCTGGACAAGGAAACAGGGGAGTTCATCACCGACGATCCGGAGGTGAAGGCATTCGAGAAGAAGCTGGTAAGGAATTTATCGCTGATCTCAAGTCTATTGCATTCTAATTAAGATAATGAAGTCAAGAATCTAAATGCGTTCACCTTTCCTTGTCTCTGCAGGAGGAGGAACTGAACGCTACTGCCACAGAGTCGTCCCAGGATTCGACAGAGCCGTGGGACACGGTTTTCAACAGGGCGACCAATGCTTACAAGAAGAGGGACAAGGGGTTGCCGCCGTCCTCAGCTGGCCGTGTGTCCGGCTTCGGTACGAGCATGAAGTTCAAGGAGTACTACAAAGGGGACGGCAAGAAAAGAAGGGAGAGGAAGAACCAGGATAAAGCCGTTGTTGCAGAGCTGAAGATGAAGGTGCAGACACTGGAGGAGAAGGCGGTGGACCAGAAAACGGTGGACAAGTTAGTGGAAGAGAAGCTCCGCTCGATGATCCCCCCTGAGTTTTTTGAGGGGCTTACTGCTTGGAATGCAGGAGGTCGACAGGGGCCGATACATCTGCCCAGCTTAACCGGCAGCAACTCGGGCATCCATGTTACCGTGTCGCCGGACCTGGTGACCCCGCCGGCCGTCCATGTCGGGACACAGCCCCTCGTTTTGGTCACACCGACGCCCCCTCCCGCCAAAGATACCAATAAGGCGCAGCCGACGGCGGTGGTGCTTCGTGAAGCACCCGAGCGGGAGATTGCAGATGATGATAGGCCGGCCACCGGCATCGGCCATGTCTCTACATTAGCCGAGATCCACGCCATCATCAAGGTAACTAATTAGTTAGTGCACGTCATCTCCTTTATGCCTTTGATGCATCACTGTTGCCATCTCATGACGCCCAACAACATGTTTTTGCCTCAGGACACTTCTTGCGTACTCCTACTTAAAGATGTCGGCGGTGAGTTGAAGGATGTTGCCAAGGGCACTCTTATACAACCGGCAAGCCGCACGATGCACAACAATCCAATGGATGATGACGTGATGAGGGTCAGGTTGGCTCGGGTGTTGCCAGGGTGCGATGACATGGACCCCCCTTTCAACCTCAGGGAGCCGACGAACACAAGACCCTTGGGGAATGCTACAACTGGCCCTTGACATGGCCGAAGGCCCAGATTCGTCTTGCGGGGGGGGGGAGCACCGGTACCACCTCTCAACCGATCATCGCTCGGCCACCACCTCGGAAGCCAGTAGCCGTCATTGTCACCACCACCAGCAGTCACCATCAACTCTTGGCAGCGTGTGCACCGCCACATGGCAAAGACGTTGTGCCGCAACCGTCATTGCCCCTTCTACCACCACCACATGATGGCACCCATGAAGATGATGATGAATTGGTCAACGTTAACGACTTCATCAACACCGACGCCGCCAAAGGATTGTATATGCCTTCTATGGATGAAGAACCCTTCGCAGCTCGCGATGACCATCAAGCTGGTTGGCCCAATACATGCACGCAGCGCCTGGTCTTCCATGGTCTTTCTCAAGAGACGCCTCCGGCCACCGATCCACCACAAGAGAAACCGGGATTGGTTTTCAGCCCCAACACACTCCAAAAGGCGACTGATGGGCAGATGGCAGTGGCTGACACTGTTGTGAAGAAGAAGCACTACAAGAAGAGATGTAATAAAAATAATAAGAAGGGTGCGAGCCAGCCTCTTCTGAAGAGGATCCGAGGTCAGGACGTCGTCGTCGTACCATCCACACAATTTGGCTTGCCCCGAGTGCATGTAGCTAGTGATCCGATATTGACTCCGGATATGATCCACATTGCGGTTGGAGCCATGTTAACTTTGCACGAGGGTGTCAAGACACTAGAGGCCCTCCTTCTTAAAGACGAAGATCCAAATTACCCGGTTTTCACGGCCAAGGTGCCATTGGACATCGGCTTCGTCGATGAACCCCCGTGGATATATTCTTCATAGCATTCGAGGACATATTCAAGCTGTTTCTCACGAAACGGCTGGACTATAACTTGGTCCTCCTATACGCGCTCAAACTAGCGCTCACGATCAAGAGAGAAAGTACCCTGGAAATCGTGATAGTGGATCCCTACTACATGCGGCACAACCAGTTGGTCGAAGGATTAGAGACACGGACCAAGGCGACGGCGTACCTCGAGAAGTTCATGGTGGACAACAAGAGGAAGGGCACACTTCTTTTGCCTTTCTTTCCCGAGTAAGTACACACACTCGCTCATCGCCACCGTAACTTATGCATCATTTCTTATAGATTTCTTTCCTTTGCTCTTTTTCCAACATTCTGTTCCAATTGTGTTGCGCAGTGATAAATACTGCACACTCATCGTCCTTGCCCCGAGGTATTCGCTAGCTATGTATTTCGACTCGGGGAGTTTGACGAAGAAGAAAGACTACACCAGAATAAGGGGTGTTCTCAATGAGGCTCTCGAGGGCTACACCAAGAAGGGATGCACCTTCGTAGATAAGGGGGAATGTATCAAGGATGGCAAACACGTGTTCAAGCATGTGCTCGACTTCCCCTGCGTCAAGCAGTCGACTACTGGTGCCAAGGAGGCCTTCTACGTCCTCCGTCACCTTAAAGGCTATGTTCGAGATTGCCATAACCTAACGCTGTCATCTAGTCTCCGAGGATGGGTCGAAACTTTGGCGAAAATCGACGATGCTGATCTTAGAGAAGACTTCCATCGCATTCATATGAAGTTGTCGCAAATCATCATTGAAGATGTCAACACAAGGGGCGGTGCCCTACAACAAGCCAGAGGGTTGAGTAAGAGGGAGATAGAAGAACGCCTCCGTAAGCAGGGTGACACAAGGACGTGGATGACGAAAGAGGGTTATCTACCGTTCCCGAAGCCGAGCGAGAAGAGGAAGTCTTCATCATGATCGATGTGTGCCTCTAGCATGATTGAGTGTGTGTATATTCTTGATGGACGCCTGCTGTATTAGTGTGTGTGTGTCATAAACTTTACTATCTCGTGGTCGAAATGGTCATTGTTGTTAGACTTAAACTACCTTGTGGTTGTGTTGTCGTTGAACTTATTGCTTCTATGATGATCTAATTTTTAGGTTTATGGATCCTTTGTTTTATATTCTATGAACATATATATATATATATTCATGTGAACCCTTTATTCATTCTTTTCGTTGTATTCTTACTAATATGCCTTGTCGTCTATAGAGATGGCGACGAGGTGGTATGTGGTGTACATGGGTAGGATTCCAGGAGTCTACGAGGAGTGGGAGGATTGCCACAAACAAGTGAACAAGTTCAGCAGCAACATCTACAAAGGATACGCGACTAGAGAGGAGGCGATAGCCAAGTGGAGGAACCACTTGTGGAAGAAGAACCGGATGAAGATATTGGTCGGGCTAATGCTCTTGCTCACCATTATCACAGCTGTATTCTATTTGATCCTAGTGTAGGCGGCGGTGGCCACTTCATATTTGTAATGTGAGATGATATCAACTTTGTATTCGGCGCTTGTGTAAAAATTTGGCACTTGACACTATATATGTATGTCGATCAGGCTCTAAGTGTTTGTACTATATATATGTCGGTTTTCATGCATCTAATACTTGTGCAATGTATTTTATACTCATCTAGATAAATACTATATAAATACTATATAAATCATGTACAAATCATGTATAAATACCTGATTATACACCAGGAAAGTATTTTACTTTGAATATGTGTTACGCAATCAGTGGCGCATATAATTATATAGTCAGTGGCGCATGGCATTTCTGTGGCGCATACACGTAAATGCGCCACAGAAGTTCTTCCTGTGGCGCATATGAAGAAATGCACCACAGAAGTCTGGAACTTCTGTGGCGCATACCCATATGCGCCACAGTAAGAAGATATCAGTGGCGAGATAACAGTGGCGACTAGGATATGCGCCACAGAAGATGTATTTTCATGCGCCACATAAGAGCTGTTTCCTAGTAGTGAAATGTTGCGTCACGGGGATGTAATATCACGGTAACAAGAAAACATAACTTGTTGTGAATGAGATTGAACAAGGTATGGGATACCAGTGATCGGATCTCGGACAAGTTGTATCGAGAAACAAAAGGAAGAGGATGCTACATTTAGACGGTTTAAACGACATTGTCATCAGGAATGCATAGGGGTCACATGGATATTCCTGGTCCCTCTGTTGATCATTGATACGGATCATGTCTAGAGCATTCCCGAGCCGTGAGAGGATACACTTAAGGGTACGATGAGAGCGATCATTCGTAAGACGGAATCATAGTAGAGAAAGAGAGAAAGCCAGAATCGTTCCGCAGAGAGATCCGAAGTTGTTCGGAGAAAGAATAAAGGAAAAGACCGGAAAAGTGTTTTTTCGGATAAATGGGAATTTAAATATATATTTATTATATGTTAATTATGAATTAATATATTCTTAATAATATTTAAGTTAGGATTTATAAAAGCAACTTTTATATTAGGCTAAATCCCGAAGGGAAATAGCCTAGAAATAAAACTGCAAAAAAATAAAAGGAAAAAGAAAAAGCAGCAGCCCACGTGGGCGGCAGATACCTGCCGCCGCACAGGACGGTGCGCAACTGGGCCGCGCTAGGCCGCGGGCGAGAGGGCAGGCCAGGATGCCGCGGGTCGCCGCTGACCACCAGCCCACCCGGGCAAGGCAGGTCGGGCCGCCGGGCGCCGCAGGCTGGCCCACCCGCCTCTCCGCTCACGGGCCGCTAAGCTGGGTTGGCCCACCCGGGCTGTTCGCCGCTGGCCGCCACCGCGGGAGCAGACTGGGCCGCCGTGAGCCAGCTGGGCCGCGCGCAGCGCCAGGGCGCACCCAGGCTGAGCTGCTACTGGCTGCTACTTGGGCCGCTGCAAGCTGCTGTGTTGGGCCCTTGTGGCCTAGCCGGCTGGGTGCTTTCTTTTACCCCCTTTTCTTTATTTATTAGTCCCACATGGAGCACCTAGGGGAGAGGACACTCCCCCCTCCGCCTATATAAAGGGGTGGCCATGGGTGGGATTAAACACACCAAATACACAATTGGAGAAGTCCTTTGGTTGACTTTCTCCTTCTCTCTCCCTCTCAATACCTTGTGACCATGGCCCCAAGTCTGGGTTGTGCGATTGAGGCACACCTGCAGTACGCCGTTGCGCTGCAGGGATTCCTAGCCGGATATCAACTTTCGCACTCCCGGCAGGATCGGGGAGCCAGAGGTCTCATCATGCACCGGATGTGTATGAAGACACGAGGCGCAACACTTGGGGCACTAGAATGTCGTAACGTTAACGGCGTACAGTCTACAAGGGTATGTATTCTCTACTCATTGGTCGTTACTGCATTACTACATAGATAGATCCTAGGCAAGTTTTGGGGTTCCTTCGTAGGAAAATATTTGTTTTCTGCACCGATCCCCAACAAATGAGCACTCTATGAAGCATCCTCAATAAAAACCTATGCAAATAGCAAATAAAAGGATCGCTGAGATACTCATTGTCTGCTTGCCTTGTCATTTTGATTATGGGATAGATCATGTATCATGTGCAAGGGGTACCTCGTTGGCGGCTCTCTATGATACATATGTATTTACAATGGCAAGAGCTTACTTGTGACTAAAGTTGAGTAGCATGAGGTTCGATACTCGTAAGTAAGGGGCATGAGATTTCAACTTATAACTTGTCAAGCATATCCTCTTAGTTGTGTTAGTTTAACCTTAATCACCTAAAGATGCTTATGATAGGGGTAATGATAGCTGGAAGCTAATAAGTACCATAATTTTTGGAAGCTCTTTATGAAACCTATTCTCTTCTACCTCAGCAAGTATTTTGAGTTGTTGTGTTTCATTCATTCATATGATGATTTATTCAAGCGTGTCTCTTATGTTCCTTGTTTTGCACATTGCTCTTATCTTAGTGTCTACTACTTTGAAATCTATCATTGAAAATCAGTTATTTGTGAAGTCCAGCAAATTATCAACTATTCTTCGACTAAGAGCTAAGTTTTCCATTACCAATTATGGTTTACTTTATGTATCTTTATTGTGTGTCCTTTACTTATTGCAAGTTAAGTTACATAACAGTGAGTTGTCTTCTATTATGATTTATATTTTGATGAATGTGATGCTTCTTGTCCGTATTATTTTATCGACTCTTCACTCCATAAACCTGAGGTCATGTTTATTGAGTTCAGTTTCACTTGGGGAAAAGCGAAGTCTAATCTTGGGGGGAGTTGATACGTCCATTTTGCATCACTATTCTATATCATAATTTACTGTTATTCATTGATATATTTCATATTAAGAGATGATACTTATGTTATTTCACCTGTTTTTGCATGGTTGATGACTTTTGGAGCATGGACCGCTGTAGTTAGGATTCTGATGGAAAAGGTGCTGTTTGGAGGCAGAATTCGCGAAGATCAAAAAATCCGGGAAAATACATGGAAAATCCTATTTTTCTAGAATACGAAGGAAGCCATAAGGGAGGCTGAAATGGGCCACAGGGGGCCCACACCTCCCCCTGCCGCGGGCTAGCCGAGGCCGCGCCACCAGGTGGTGTGGCCACCCTGGTCGACCCCTGGCTCCCCCCTCTGGCGTATATTATCTCCACAGAACCCTAATACTGGGGGGGCAACCATAGAAATATTTCACCACCTCTGCGGGGCGGAAAACACCGAGAGAGAAAGATCTCTCCGGCAGACAGAATTCTGTCGAGGGAATTCCTTCCCAGAGAGGGGAGATCGTCGCCATCAACACCACCATCAAGCTGGACTTCATCGGGATCATCATCATCATCATCACCACCATCATCTCCACCGGCACCATCATCACCACCTCCATACCGCTGTAACAATTGGGTTGAATCTTGCATAGTTCTTAGGGGAAACTTTCCCGGTGTTGATTACTCTTTGTAGTTGATGCTATTGCGTGAACCATTGAATTATTGTTTATGTTAAGATTGGTATACATCATTATTTCATCTCTGATCATGATCCATATGTTGTCTTGTGAGTAGTTTGTTTAGTTCTTGAGGACATGGGAGAAGTCATGTTGTTAGTAGTGGAATTGTGTTGAGAAAGATTCAATAGTTTGTTATTTAAGTTGTGGTGTATTTCTTCTAGTGGTGTCATGTGAACGTCGACTACATGACAATTCACCTATATGGGCCTAGGGGAATGCATTGTGTATTTGGCTACTAATTGAGGGGTTGCTGGAGTGACAGAAACCTGAACCCCCGTTAGGAAACCATTGCATAAGGGACGTCGGGATCTTAGAATTTAAAGATATGGTTAGGTTTCTACCTTAATTACTTTCTTGTACTTGTGGATGCTTGCAAGGGGTATAATCACAAGTATGTATTAGTCCTAGGAAGGTCGGTACATTAGCACAGGTTCACCCACACAACACTTAGCAAACTAAAGAAGATTAATCAACTATATGAAGCGAAAGCACTTGACGATATTCCCATGTGTCCTCGAGAACGTTTGGTCATCTTAAGTAATACAACTGGCTTGTCCTTTGCTGAATAAAGGATTGGGCCACTTGCTGCATTTATTCTTATTGTCTTTTATTTACTCGTACTTTATTTACTTGCATTATCAAAAAACCCTAAAAATCCGTTTGCTAAGTATTTGCAGAGAATTCCTGATCCATACCACTAGCCAGCACCTTCTGCTCCTCATTGGGTTCGACACTCTTACTTATCGAAAATACTGCGATACACCCCTATACTTGTGGGTCATCACCTGTTCAAGTTACGGTCGAACACTTTTTGCAGCCTCACGATGTCACGTGCAAAATCTAGCGAGATCTCCTTCTACATAGATAATTGCTTGCATAGGCTCTCATTACCTTGGGTGAGGGAGAGTGCAAGCTCATGTTGGTTGTCAATCTTGGAACTGATCGCGGCCACCTTATCACGATACTCGGCCTTCGATCGCTACATAGTTCATGTTAATTGAAATAGGAATTCTATAATTACACTCCAGGTTCTAAGTGAATACTAATACAGATCAAAAAATCCCCGTTGAATCTATTGACCGCATTGTTAAAAAATGGACCTAGAGATCTATTCATGACCATGATAAACTAATCATAATCACAAAAAATCCATAGTGAATCTATGAACAGCGGTATTAAGGAAAGACCAAGAGATCCAGTCATATTCATGAAAACTAATACAACTCGCAAAAGAAGAAGAAAAACCAATGCGGGGCGGGCAGGATCTAAGAAATCCACATCACAACTGGGCGTGTGTGTATTAGTTTAAGTCGATTTTTCGAAATTAGGTCAAATTTGAAACTAGCTAACTCTACCCATTTTAATGACTTTAAGTCGATTTATCAAAATTAGGTCAAATTTGAAACTACAAGTAAATTGTAGGTTTTGCTTTTTAACTTTTACGAAAAAGCTTTTAATTTTGGAGGTACCCATCGAGTGGTCACAATTAATGTATCTAAAAACAACAAGAGTTTTGATGATAGGTTCAACTTCTTGCTGAGATTTTTCATCTTGACAATTTAACGAAATTAATTTGGTCAAACTTGAGCTACAAGTAAGCACAATAGATAGTTCTTGAATTAAATATCATTTCAGAGGTAGATGGGTGCATTTTCTAGTAGTAAGCAGTGTCGTGAGTGTGAGTGTCCAACTACCAGGAAAGAACATTGAATTCTACGTTTTCTGAGTGAAGACTAACGAGGTTAGTTGTTCTTTTCCGTAAAGAAAAGTCCAGAGAATATTGGATGTGGATGCCTCAAGCCAAGTTGACAGACATATATATATAGTAGATCTACAACATGTTGTACTTGCGATTCCCTTGTTTTATGGGTTTTGAAGCTTCCTATAGCTAACCCCGCACATTTGAATAACTTTACGTCGATATCTCAGAATTAGGTCAAATTTGAAACTACAAGTAAATTGTAGGTTTTTCTTTGACAGATTTACGCAAAAAGCTTTTGGACGTACCCATCGAGGGTTCAAAATTAATATACCAGAAACCAGAGAGAGTTTCGACGATAGGTTAAACTTCTTTCTAAGACTTTGCATATTGGTAATTTAACGAAATTAGGTCAAACTTGAGCTAGCTACAAGTAAACGCCATATATTTCTCTTGAATTAAATGTCTTTTCATAGGTAGATCATCAGTGCATCTTCTTGTAGTAAACATTATCGTCGGTGTGAGTTTCCAACTATCAAGAAAGAACATTCAATTCTACATTTTCCAAGTGAAGAATACGAGCGAGGTTCTTCTTTTTCCTAAAGAAAAGTCCGAAGAATATTGGATCTAAATGCCACAAACAAAGTTTACATACATATATATTGGACCAACATGGTGTACCAACGATTCCCATGTTTTATGAGTTTTCAAACTTTCCAGCTAACTCTGCCCATTAGAATGACTTTATGTCGATTTATTGAAATTAGGTCAAATTTGAAACTACAAGTACTAGTAAATTGCACGTGCCCTTCACGTGAGACTCGGATAATAGACATCTGGCATATCATCACTATATAAAATTATAATAGCCAAAGCAGAAAAAATATAATAGGAAAAATTTGAACTACCACAAGTAAACCATGTAGGTTGCTTTGAAAGTTTTATGGAAAAGCTCTTAGAGGTACCCATCAGAGGGGGCACACAGGGGGTGGTGGGGAAATTAATATACTATAAGGAACCAAAAGAGAGTTTTGACGGCAGGTTCATCTTCTTGCTAAGATTTTGTGTCTTGACAGTTTAATGAATTTAGGTCAAACTTGAGCTACAACTAAGTGCGATAGATTGCTTTTGAATTTAATGAAATTATTGTTAAACTTGAACTACATGTAATAAATTGTATGTTGCTTTGAAAGTTTTATGAAAAAAGCTTTTGGAGGTACCCATCGAGCGGTTAATCAATATATCAGAAACCACAGCGAGTTTTGACGAGTGGTTCGACTTCTAGCTAAGATTTTGCATCATGAAATTATTGAACACCTTTTTAAAATGATCACATGAAAATGGGAGAGAGGGGAAATGATATTTCTATTCTCTATGGGCAACCCACAAGCTTGAGGCGCACCTTAGGCTTAAAGATAACTTTATTTTTTCCACTATGTATAAGGTGAACCTTAGAGGATGCCACATAGAAGGCCTTTTTTGAATGGGTAGTAGGCCATATTAAGGTGTGCTTTTTTACACAATGCGGGAGTAGTATATTTCTTTGCTTAGACATATGGTCACCTCTGTCCACGCGCTATACATGTTGAGAGAATAAAACGTTGGCAGGGGAAGAGGGCAGCAGCGAAGAGAAGTTGAAGGCAGTTCCATGTCAGAGCAAAGTTATGATGGGTTTCTGACATGAGGTACTCCTGTGACCTTACAGTGTACTACACTATGCTAGTACTAGTAAATTTCAGGACCTATGCACACAAAACAAATTGTGTGTTTTCTCTCTCCTTCGCTGCCTCTCACCATCCAACCTCCCTCTCTCCTACCCTTTCCCCTCGCGCACCGACCCGACTGATCTCTCCCTCGTCCACAGCATGGTGTTGCGCACGTGTGCCTTCGTACGACGGCTCTGTGTCTCTGGCGTGTTCGGCAGCCGTGTTGGTGTGGATTAGGGACGAGGAGTACATAGGAAGGAAACCACTTTGGTCCTTGGCGGCAAAAAAATTCAAACTTTTCCGGTTTTCGAGATTTTCACTTGCTTCCCAAACATCAGGAGGGAAGGTTACTCAAAAGATCAGCCATTCACAGTACTTCTTATCTTATCTTTATCTTGTCTTATCTCTTACAATACCATACCATACCACTGTATAGTGTACGGATAACTTCGATCATTGACCGTTGGATCAAGACCAGCAAATCCAAA
Source organism: Avena eriantha (assembly GCA_910589775.1). Classification (NCBI taxonomy): domain Eukaryota; kingdom Viridiplantae; phylum Streptophyta; class Magnoliopsida; order Poales; family Poaceae; genus Avena; species Avena eriantha. The sequence continues at coordinate 347,735,071 of OU342741.1, forward strand.
CATTGCTAACCGTTGGATCTTCTTTTCCATTCTTAGCATCTACAAAGATTATACTGATAGTCTTTATCATGATGAACGCTAGTATGCGCAAACCTCAAAACACACACTTAATTGCTCAGTTTCAGGGTCCTTGTGCTCAATGCATGGACTTGGGGTGCAATTTTCATTTTTATGAGGTCCTTGATGTAACTTGTACTTCCACCGACCGTGTTAGCTCTCAAGCACCTCGCTCCTACGAGACCTACCACGGTTAAAATAAAATGCAGCCGCCCCAATTATCAAACAAACTGGATCACCGTTTCTTATACGTAATACCCAAGTTTTTAGTACTAGAATTTTTCAAGCTTCCTAGCTAACTTCGCACACTTTAGTGACTTCTTGTCGATTAAATAAATTAGGTCAAACTTGAGCTACAACTAAGCGTGATAGATTGCTCTTGAATTAAATGTATTTTAGGAGGTAGATGGGTGCATCTTCTTGTAGTAAACAATGTCGTCAGTGTGAGTTTCCAACTACTAGGAAATAAAATTCTTAGTTTTCCGAGTGATGAGGAGATGGTTCTTTTCCGTAAAGAAAGCTCGAAGCAGAATATGGATCTCAATTCCATAAGCCAAGCTTCTAGACATATTAAGTGGACCAACGTGTTTTACTTACGATTCCCATATGTTTTTTGAGTTTTCAAACTCCCTAGCTAGTTAAATTCCGCCTACTTGAATGACTACATGTCGATTTATTAAAATTAGGTCAAACTTGAACTGTAACTAAATTGTAGGTTGCTCTGAAAGTTTTACAGAAAAAGCTTTTGGAGGTACCGTACCGACCGGGAGGGGTGTCACAATCAATATATGAGAAAAAACCAAGAGTTTTGACAACAGGTTTGATTTCTTGCTAAGATTTTGCATCGCATGACACTATTTAACGAAATTGGGTCAAACTTGATCTACAAGTAAGCGCGATAGATTGCTGTTGAAATATATGACTTTTCAGAGAGGTAGATGGGTGCATTTTCTTGTAGTAAACCGTGTCGTTGGTATGGTGTGATTTTCAAACTATATAAGGAAAGAAGATTCAATTATTCTCAATTTTTCGAGTGATGACGAGCGAGGTTGTTCTTTTTCGTAAAGAAATGTACGAAGAATAATATTGGATCTGAATGCCAGAAGCCAACTTTACCGACATATATAGTGGACCAACATGTTGTACCAATGATTCCCATGTTTTATTTATGAGTTTTCAAGCTTCCTAGCTAACTCTGCCCATTTTACTGGATGACTTCATGTCAATTTATCAAGATTAGGTCAAATTTGAAACTACAAGTAAATTGTAGGTTGCTTTCAAAGTTTTACAAAAAAACTTTTGGAGGTGCCCATCGAGGGGTCACAATTAATATATCAAAAAATACCGAGAGTTTTGACGATATGTTCAACTTCTTGCTAAGATTTTGCATCTTGACAATTTAACGAAATTAGGTCAAACTTGAGCTACAAGTAAGCGCGATAGATTGCTCTTGAATTAAATGTATTTTCAGAGGTAGATCGATGCACCTTGTTGTAGTAAACAATGCCGTCGGTGTGAGTTTCCAACTATCAGGAAAGAACATTCAATTCTACATTTTCCGAGTGAAGACGAGCAATGCTACTAGTTGTTATTTTTCGTAAAGAGAAGTCCAAAGAATATTGGATGTGGATGCTACAAGCCAAGTTGACAGACATATATAGTCGATCGATAACATGTTGTACTTGCGATTTCCATGTTTTATGAGCTTTCAAACTTCTTAGCTAACTCTGCCTATTTTAATGACTTTAAGTCGATTTATCGAAATTAGGTCAAATTTGAAACTACAAGTAAATTGTAGGTTTTTCTTTTTAACTTTTACAAAAAACCTTTTAATTTGGAGGTACCCATCGAGGGATCACAATTAATATATCTGAAAACAACAAGAGTTTTGACGATAGGTTCAATTTCCTGCTAAGATTTTGCATCTTGACAATTTAATAAAATTAATTAGGTCAAACTTGAGCTACAAGTAAGCGCAATAGATAGCTCTTGAATTAAATGTCATTTGAGAGGTAGATGGGTGCATTTTCTAGTAGTAAGCAGTGTCGTGGGTGTGAGTGTCCAACTACCAGGAAAGAACATTGAATTCTATGTTTTCCGAGTGAAGACGAACGAGGTTAGTTGTTCTTTTTCGTAAAGAAAAGTCCAAAGAATATTGGATGTGGATGCCACAAGCCAAGTTGACTGACATGTATATATAGTGGATCGACAACATGTTGTACTTGTGATTCCCATGTTTTATGGGTTTTGAAGCTTCCTATAGCTAACCTGCACATTTGAATAACTTTATGTCGATATCTTGGAATTAGGTCAAATTTGAAACTACAAGTAAATTATAGGTTTTGCTTTGATAGATTTACCAAAAAGCTTTTGGACGTACCCATCGAGGGTTCAAAATTAATATACCAGAAACCAGCGAGAGTTTCTGCATAGGTTCAACTTCTTGCTAAGACTTTGCATATTGGTAATTTAACGAAATGAGGTCAAACTTGAGCTAGCTACAAGTAAACACCACAGATTGCTCTTGAATTAAATGTATTTCCATAGGTAGATCATCGGTGCATCTTCTTGTAGTAAACCGTGTCGTCGGTGTGAGTTTCCAACTATCAAGAAAGAACATTCTACATTTTTTGAGTGAAGAATACAAGCGAGGTTGGTCTTTTTCCTAAAGAAAAGTCCGAAGAATATTGGATTTGAATGTCACGGGCCAAGTTTACATACATATATATTGGACGAACATGTTGTACCAAAGATTCCCATGTTTTATGGATTTCAAACTTCCCAGCTAACTCTGCCCATTAGAATGACTTTATGTCGATTTATCGAAATTAGGTCAAATTTGAAACTACAAGTACTAGTAAATTGCACGTGCTCTACACATGAGACTCAGATAATACACATCTGGCATATCCTCACTATATAAAATTATAATACGCAAAGCGAAAAAAATATAATAGGTAAAATTTGAACTACTACAAGTAAACTGTGTAGGTTTCTTTGAAAGTTTTACAGAAAAGCTCTTAGAGGTACCCATCGGAGGGGCGCGCGGGGGGGGGGGCAATTAATGTACTACCAGGAACCAAAAGATAGTTCTGACGACAGGTTCATCTTCTTGCTAAGATTTTGCGTCTTGACAGTTTAATAAAATTAGGTCAAACTTGAGCTATAACTAAGTGTGATAGATTGCTCTTGAATTTAATGAAATTAGGTCAAACTTGAACTACAAGTAATAAATTGTAGGTTGCTTTGAAATTTTTATGAAAAAAGCTTTTGGAGGTACCCATCAAGCGGTTAATTAATATATCAGAAAGCACAGAGAGTTTTGACGAGTGGTTCGACTTCGAGCTAAGACTTTGCATCATGAAAATTTTGAACACCTTTTGAAAATGATCCCACGCATCCGGAAATAGTTCGTGCCCCAAAATTTCAGATACTTCGAAATTCCCATTCGACCCCTATTAAATTCGGTAGGTGGGGGGCTTCACTCATAATTTTCCCTGTACAGTACTAGCAGTACCTAAACCCAACCCCTCCCCCTCTCTCTCCTCTAGGAATACGTCACTGGCTGGAACATCCCCGCTGCACTTTAGCCGGCGTACCCACACACCTGATCTGCTCAATGAACCCTCTTGTCCGGTGCGCTGATCACATCATCGACCGCCTAGGATCTGCTCCACGGATGTCGTGTTCTAGCGTTCTTCTCGTATCCTCGCCCGCCCAAGATCTGCTTCCCCGTCGTCGAAACCCACTACGACCGTAGCACCTTCGGCGACCTCGACGTGACCCGTGAGGATGCGGAGGAGGCCTAGACACCGCCCCGACCGAGGTAAAACCATATCTCCCTACGCGATTTGTTTGTTGGCGATGTACTGTATTCGTGCTAAATTTCCTAACTAATAGGTTCTTTACTTGATATACACCTATTATGTACTCCCTCTGTTTCAAAATATAAGATGCTTTAGCTTTGTGAAAGAAGTGTATCCAGACTCATTTTAGTGTGTAGGTTCACTCCAAACCTAGATGAGATGAACCTACACACTAAAAGAGGTCTAGATGCACTCTTTTCACAAAGCTAAAACATCTTATATTTTGAAACGGAGGGAGTACTAAATTAACATGTTATTGTTACGCTTAAACTCCATGCATTGAACTGTTTTTATGTACTATACTATTTCTTTGTGAATTATTAGTCACTTAACATATTTGTTTACATTCTCTGCTATACATGTCCACATGAGATATGATTATATAATGTCTCTCTCATTCGCCGATTTACGTACTATAGTATTTCCATCGTGTTATTGTCCTGCTATCCTATACTACACGTTTACACACGTCATACTATTTTACCATTATGTACTGTCGATTTGATCCCTCTTAACATGCGGCTCAAACTGTTTGTTGTTATTATGCAAGGAGTAGCCTCGGTTTGCACACAATATCATAGAGTGAATGGCTCCTATAATCTCGTAAGACCCCATCACTTTTGTTTCACTTCATGCCAATGTATATCATGTTGGAACCTATTTGTATTTACAGTTGGCCTTAACTTTATGCAGAGGAGCAACAATGGAGTACAAACTCCGCCCGTCCACACGAGCTGTCGTAGATCTCCTGTAACACCTACCGTAAGGCCCCCCACCCGAAGTTTGGTCCTTTCCACATTTTTTGTTTGCTTAAATTTACCATTTGTCTTTCTTGTTTTCATTTTTTTTGCCAAAAATTAGTGTCAAACATTTTAGCCCCACTATGGTCTTCTTTTGTTCCATGTGCTTAGTTCAATTTCCTAGATATGGAGAGGCCGGGTGTATTGCATCTGAGTTGTCTGATAATAAGAACAAGGCCGCTCTAGCGATAATATCCACACATGTATCATAAGGAACTCTGTGCAGTTCATCTCACTCTTGTATCTACTGTGTACCATAGTTAAATGAACTGGATATTTTAATACGAGGCACTTGATGGTTCAGTTTGTTGTTCTCAGGCCACCAAAGCGTTGAAATTATCTGGCTATTCATGAATAATGCAATGTATGATTGCTTGATTCATTGTTTGTCTGAAATTATTTGGCTAGCATATTCGAGGCTGAAAATTGATGTGTTTTATTGGTTGGGTCACTCTTTTTTGTCTATGATTAAATAAGAGGAAGATTTTGTTGTGTAGTTCCTGGCTAGTTTATATATGAGAAACATAATGGCTTAGTTTTAATATTCATTTTATTCATGTTCTGCAAATTCTAGTTTGAGCAGTCTACATCAGGTACTTTGGTTGATTGCTTGCATTGTTATTCAAAATGAACTTGTAGTTTGTTTCCCAAGTCTATCGTTTAAGTAACTTGTTTTGTCTTGGTCTCAGCCATCTTCAAGTAGAGCAGTCATTTCACAGAGCAGCACATGCTCGCATCGCTCCATGGCACCAGCTGGTCCACTTATTCAAGAAGAAATAGATGTATGAGCCACCACTGTTAATTGCTTCATTCCTTATATATTACCGCATTGACACATTTAAAATTCATGGTGGTGTGATTGCATGGTAATGCTGTTATAACTTGTTTTGTGTTTGTTTCAGGCTGCAAATGACCCTGTGAATGCCAAACAAAGACCTGCTTCTCCAAGTTTAGATTTTGTTTCACACAGTAGCAGTGACAATACATATTGCTCATGGCACACCACTTCGACTGGTCCTCATTTTTCAGCCGAAAGATTAATTGAGGATTCCCTCCAAGATGTCTGTGATATTGTTGAGCAAGAAGCCAACAAAACAGATTCAGTAATCACCATAGCACGCAAAGACTTATATGAATTGAAAAACAAGCAAGCCTTAACGCAGAACATACTTAATAATCTCATCTGCAGCTCTCATGGGAAGCTAGTTGTTACATGTCTTGGGATGCAAGCTCCATACATACCTTTTCTGTAACACCAGTTATGGTGTTTTTTTAGTTGTCTGGACTTGATGTCTACACACTTCTATTCTTGTAGATAGTTGTTGGGCCTCCAAGTGCAGAGGTTTGTAGAACAGCAGCAAGTTTTCCCTTAAGTGGATCACCCAAGGTTTATCAAACTCAGGGAGGAAGTGGTCAAAGGTATTCCCTCTCAAGCAACCCTACAATCAAGATACAAGAAGTCTCTTGTGTCCCCAACACACCCAATACACTTGTCAGGTGTATAGGTGCACTAGTTCAGCGAAAAGATAGTGAAATACAAGTGGTATGGATATAAGACAACGGTGCCAGCAAATAGCTTGATGGCGTGGAAGATACTAAAGGCAAACTGAAATAAAGATGGAAGCAAGCAAACATGTAACAGATCTAATAGCAAACGGTGTATCAATGCTTAGAAACAAGGCCAAGGGATCATACTTTCACTAGTGAACACTCTCATATAAATATCTTCTCTTTATGATACTACTCTTAACTACTCTCCGGTTGAACACTCTAATCGATGGTAGGGCTATAACAGCACTCCTCAAAGTTCGCTTTTCCCATCTAGGTAACCCCACACTGTCACCTTGAGCGCTAGATGGTTCCAACAAACACGACCATTTCATAAAGACATCCAACTCCAAATATAACTCATAACAAGTATTTGTAATCTCTAGCCTAAGTGCCACCATGGTGAGCACGCTGTCACTTTCACACACATGGGGAGAGCAGAGATCTATTAAAGCACTTGAGTAGCAAGGTAGATCTATAGATTACAAGCTCATGATCACAATATGATCATGCATAGAGAGAGAGATGAACACATAGCTACCGGTAGAACCCTTAGCCTCGAGAGAGAACTACTCCCTCCTCATCATGGGAATCAACAACGGTGATTGTGATGGTGGTGGAGATCGATGGAGATGGCTTCGGGGGCACTTCCCCATCCCGGCAGGGTGCCGGAACAGAGACTTTCTGTCCCCCAAATCTCCCCTTCGGTGGTGGCAGCGCTGCGGAACTTTTCGTGGTTGGAGGCTTGATTATTTAGGGTTTATGCATCGGGAGGCTTCTTATAGGCGAAGAGGCAAGGTCGGTGGGCGGCCAGGGGGCCCACACCACCTGGTGGCATGGCCAGGGCTAGCCCATGCCACCACATGGTGTGGCCACCCTGTGGCCCCTCTCCGTCTCATCTCTGGCTCCGTGAGTCTTCCGGTAAAATATCAACTTTGGCTTTTGTCCGGTCCAATTCCGAGAATATTCATTTTCTGACTTCCCTGGAACCAAAAATAGCAGAAAACTGGCAACTGGCACTATGGCTCTTGTTAATAGGTTTGTCCAAGAAATCATATGAAAAGTACTCCACAGTGTGGACAAAACACAAGAAAGTAGATAAAACCAAGCATGGAACATCAAAAATTATAGATACATTTGCAATGTATCAGGACTCTGCTGCAACTTTTATGCTTCATTTTATTACTATCAAGTTTACTAAGGATGGTAATAATCTACTATAATTTGCAGTTGTAAGTTGTTTGAGGGTTGTTGCAAACTGAGCATCTATCAGAATTACTACACACACATGAAAAAACAGTGAAATTGTAAGAGGTACAACACACGATCTACCGGAATAGGGAGAATGTCCATTGTATTACACGGGCACCATAGAACTTGCAAAATTCATAGACGTACACTCAACAAAGTGAACACATAAAGAGCTGACCTGAAGAGAATACATTAGGAGCAGATCCACACAATCCATCAATCTGATGGATAGCCGTCGTAGTAATCGTAGTGGGTGGTACCATCCTCGCCATATGACGGCACCATCTGCAGCTCAGAATACTCGATGATTCTGCAATACTCCGCCAGCAATCGATCGAGTTCGAAAGGACGGTTGCTTACTCAATATGTTGAGCTCCTTGGGAAACCCCAAGAGGAAGGTATGATGAGTATAGCAACAAGTTCTCCCTCAGTTATGAAACCAAGGTTATCGAACCAGTAGGAGCAAGGAAACACCTCCAAGGTGTTGTTTCCAACTTAGAATCCTGCACAACACAATCACAGAACTTTGCCCTCAACTTACAGTGAGGTTGTCAATCTCACCGATTTTGCTGAAAATAAAGGATTAAACGTATTGTGTGGAAGATAGCATTTGCTTGCAGAAAGTAAACAGAAAACAGTAGATTGATGGTAAAAGAAAGGACCGGGGTCCATAGTTCACTAGTGGTGATTTTTCATAAGATAGATGACCTGTTGGGTGAACAAATTACAGCGGGGCAATTTACAAACATTGAGAAAGCATACATGCATATACTAATCATCTTGACTTCTGTGAGATTAGATTGGGCATTACAACATTACATAAACCGTAATCCAACTCCATCTATGACTAATAATCCACCTTCAAGTTATCATTCGAACCCCCTCCAGTACTAAGTTGCAAGCAACGGATAATTGCATTAAGCATTGTGTGTAAAGTAAACAATAGGATTGTTCTATGAACAAAGGATTTCTGTTTTCTCCCTAGTAGTAACAACACATCTAGTACCTTAGAGATTTTTGTCACTTCCCCAGATTACTAGAGGCATGAACCCACTATTAAGCATAAATACTCCCTCTTGGAGTTGCTAGCATCTACTCGGCCAAGATAGCTACTAACAACGAAGAGCATGCAAGATCACAAATAACAAAGACATGATAGAATCAATAATCAATCTGAAATAGCATCTCAATATCCATCGGATCCCCTCAAACACAACATGTATGATTTCAAATAGATGATCTTGATCATGAACGGAGCTCACAAGATCTAGACATGGTAGCACAAAGGAGAAGCTCCAACCATCTAGCTACTTCATGGACCCGTAGTCCAGGGATGAACTACTCATGCATCACACCGGAGGTAGGCATTGTGATGAAGAAGGCCTCCAGGGTGAATTCTCCCCTCCGGCAGGGTGTCAGGAAGAGCTTCAGATCCCTCCCGATCTAGGGATGGAGATGGCGGCGCCTATAGACTCTTTTGTGGAATTTTGATCGGGTACCTAGGGTTTCTGTATCGGAGGCTTCTTATATTCGAAAGGGGAGGCCGAGGGGGTGCCCTAGGCAGCCACACCACCCCCTGGTGCGGGCCAGGCCTGGCCGCGCGGCCAGGGGGTGTGGTCGGCACCTGGCCCCTCTCCGTCTCGTATTCTGGCTTCGTGTTCCCCTCGGTGAAATATTGACTTCGGCTTTTGTCCCGTCCAATTTCAAGAATATTCATTTTCTAGCTTTCCTATAACAAAAAACAACAGAAAATAGGAAGCTGGCACTATGGCATCTTGTTAATAGGTTAGTCCAAGAAAGTGTATAAAAATACTCCAAAGTGTGGATAAAACATAAGAACATAGATACGAAACAAGCATGGAACATCAAAAATTATAGATACGTTAGCAACGTATCAACATCCCCAAGCTTAACTCATGCTCGTCCTTGAGTAGGTAAGTGATAAAAAGATAGAATAATTTTTGAGGTGACATGCACCATCATAAACTTGATCAAAGTATTTGTAAAACATTGATAGCTAGGATCATAGTACTTTAACATAGACATGAAAGATATAGTTCTAACAATAAGAGATAGCAACTATGTTGTAACCTGAAAAGGTACAAACAAAATATTCATGAATAACAATGCTTTGCAAGACGTTTATTTTTTTCACATAAAGAAAGCATAATGAGAATGGTATTCAGCTTGTCCCTCATAGTGTAGCAAAACATAAATGCATAGGACACCTTCAAAGTTCATAAGGGTGACTAGATACAAATAGTTTAAGAACAAGCAATATCAAAGTTACGCATCAATCAACAAGTCTTGGGATAATGCACATTAAACTAAGAATGGCCACTATGCTCTCTTAATAGGTGCATAAAGATAGAAGATGGAAACTCAACATAAAAGTAAAATAAAGGCCTTCATAGAAGGAAGCAGGGATCTCAAGTTTCATAAATAGCTTCCAAAAATTATGGTACTTATTAGCTTTCAGCTCTCATTGCCCCTATTATAAACATCTTGAAGTGATTAAGCTTAAAGTGAACAAAGTATGGAGTATATGCTTGACAAAGTATAAGTTGGCAATATCATGTCCCTTGGATACGAGGGCCGCTCCTCATGCTACTAAAGTTTAGTTACCGGTAAGTTCTTGTCATAGTAAGTACATGTGTATCATAGAGAACCGCCAACGGGGTACCCCTTGCCCGATGATACGGAAGAATCCCCATATAAAAATGACAAGGCAAGCATACAATAAGCGTCTCAGCAATCTTCTTATTTACCATGGGAAAATGGTGCTTTTTTCTCTCTTTCCTCTTTTCTCATCTTTTTTTATTTTTCTCAATTTGTGTCTCTCTTTTTTTATACGAAGAATGCTTCATAGATTGCTCATTATGGTTATGATGCAGGTTTCCACTATGATTAGGCATGGATTAGACCAGCGGCCAGGCGTTTCTCTAACACACATACATAATTCCATGGACTTACAAGCTCCCCTTTCATTTCACACTGACGACATCCATAAACAAAAGAGCATGATATCAACTGGGTACAATGTACACGTGCAATGTTGAAAGCGTTCCCCATGACAACATAGTTCTGCTAATTCCCAACATATAAGTGCAAGCATATACAACATAGATGACACAATGGTTCAAGTTTATTAAGGGCAAGTAAAGTAAAGTGTGCCATCAAGTTCGTGAGAGCTTTAATCACTAGTTTTCTCATAACAAATTTAATTCAGAAGGTAGATAAAAACATAAATATACTTGGAATAGCAAATGCTAATAGGTAGGTATGGTGGACTCTTTTGAATAACTTGGTTTTATTTGCAGTTGGATGCATGAGTGGAACTCATACTTGGTTATGGAGGCTAGCAAAAGACTGGGAGCGACCAACTAAGAGAGCAATAATGGCCATAATCATGCAAAGTGACAAAACATTATTAATTAAAGCATAACGTGATATTACAAGTCGAAAACTAAAGGATCATAGAGGCTATGGTGACTTGGGATAGTCTTAACATGGTGTGAGCATGCACCAAGTCAACCCAAATAAAGCATCAAAGGAGAATACCACAATACTATGCTTTAATATGCTAAAACAACGCATGATTCTTTCAAGGCACATTAAGCAATCTCAATTGTTTATAACATGTCATGCCAGCAATAATCACTAAGCATAAAGCCAAAACAATATCAAGCATGACATGACAAAGCATAGGCCATAGTCAAAAACAAACTCTTTTTACCACTTAAGCATGAACTTTCCTACTCTTTTCCAATCCATACCAATCTTATTTGAAAACTAATGTATGAATGAGGGGGTCCAACAAATTTATTCGAGCAAACTAAGCAAAAAAAGCAAACGAAAACCAAAAACAAAAACGAAGACGCTCCAAGAACAACACAACTATGCATGAAACAATAAAAATGAAGTGTTTGGAAGAAACCTGAAATTTTTATTAATGAAGAAGGGGATGCCTTGGGCATCCCCAAGCTTTGACGCTTGTACTTCTTGGATATTTCTTGGGGTGACACGGGTGGCATCCCCAATCTTGAGATTTTGTCCATTCTTTATCTCATTACATCATTCTCCCCTTACACCTGAAATTTTTCCTTCATACAAAACTTCACACAATCTTCATTAGTAACATTAGTGTATTCAAGATAATAAGTCTTTTGGTTCAGTTCCAACACAAGTAAAACTTCCATTAAAACACAAGCTACTATATCACTCCCCTCAAAAAGCTCAATTTCCCCAAAAAGAACCCAAAAAGAAATCAACAAGAAGCAAATGCAAATAATGGCAGAAATCTATCAAAACAGACTAGTAGGTAAAAAACCAATTTTTTCCAAGACCTTCTGTTGCTCAAATCGAAAAGTTTTGAACTAACAAAAGCTGGATAACAACCTGGGGCAGAAGCACAAAACATTACAGCTTAAACCAACGTACAGAGATTTTTCACGAATTTTTACAGCAAAGCACAAAAATCTGTTTCGGGACAGCAACTTTCCCAAGCATTATTTCTCTCTCATTAGAGGTTACTCTTGGCACAAAAACCACACAAAAATGATAAGGAGAGGTTATTACTGAAGCAATAACTTCCAAGACTCAACTAAAACTTTTGGGTTATGTCCCAATAAGTACTTTTCTTTAACGCCTTTAAGTTAGGCTTGATAGTTTGAGAAGATGCTCACATAAGAAATATGAATTGAAGTAAAAGAGAGCATCATGAAGCAAATTCAAAACACATTTAAGTCTAACCCACTTCCTATGAAAATAATCTTGTAAAGAAACAAGTCATGAAAGCACAAAGCAACAAGGATAGGAAAGCAAAACAAGTGCAACTTCAAAAAAATTAACATAAAGAGGGGTGTTTTAGTACCATGAAAACTTCTACAGCCATATTTTCCTCTCTCATAATAATTTTGAGTAGCCTCATGAATAAACTCAACAATATAACTATCACATAAAGCATTCTTTTCATGATCTACAAACACATAATTTTTGTCAAGCTCAAAAATAATGGGATTAAAACCTTCAAACCCACTTTTAACATTTTCATAACAAGGTGACTGGCCATTCTCAAGAGGTATGGGGTTCCAATATAAGGTCAAGACCCCTCCAATCTAATTTTTAATAGTAGTACAATTAATATTATCAACCAATATAGGACCATCATCTAGAGCTTTATCATAAACACTTTCTAAGCAATGCTCTTTAGTACCATGCATTTCGAAGTTAGGCATTAATAAAGGATTATCATAGATAACAAGAGCATACTTATTATCACAAGTTTTACCCATAGTAGATTTTTCAAGAGAATCGACGGGAACATAACATTCATCCTCCTTTGGTAAGCATGGGGGACAATCAAATAATGTAAGGGATAAAGAGTTACTCTCATTAGAAGGTAGGCATGGGTAGCTAATCCATTCTTCCTCCTTTTTTCCATCACTCTCCTCCTCTTTTCATCTAATGAGCTTTCAGGTTCAGCAATTTCTTCTTCCATAGGCTCCTGCAAATTGTGGACACATTCTTATGCATGACTGAGTCTCTCTTTATAATCAATGATATAACAATTATTGCTGAAATTTTCTATGCAATGATCAAGGATAGAAGAGACCATATCTTTAAGGTCTTTACAAGCAACACAGGTTTCATAGTTTTTAGACATGAAGGATTCTATTTCAGAAGCTCCCATAAACAAAACGAATTGTTCTATTTCTTCAAATCCAAGATGAATATAGTTATTCCAATGATAGTTCATAATTAAAAATTATTTACTAAAGCCACATTGGAATTTAAGATGTTTAGTATCTTGTTCAGAGCAACAATTTATATCATGGCGTTTAAGCAAAATTTTAGCAATTAGATCCAACCTTTTTAACACGGCTCTCATGACTTTACCCATATAAGATTCTCTATACCTTATAAAATCTTCCATGGAGGTTCTAGCAGGCGGTGGTTCATCTACTACCTTAGAAGTGATAGAAGTTTCCCCAAATAGGAAATTGAGTGGGATATCCATAATGAAATAGTGATTGGAGCAGAACTAGACATGAAAACAACTTGAAGTGGGAACTAAATTTTTTTTCTATTTCTGATAAAGAAAGCAAACTAGTACAACTATTTTTTTGTGTTTTTAATATAAAGAAGCAAACTAGTACAACTATTTTTTTGTTTTTGATAAAGAAACAAGCAAACAAAGCAGAAATAAACTAAGAAAAACAAAGTAAAGAGATTGGTTATGAGGGACTCCCCTTGTGAAGATGTCCTTGACTCCCCGGCAACGGTGCTAGAAAAAGTCTTACTTACTCAATATGTTGAGCTCGTTGGGGAACCCCAAGAGGAAGGTATGATGAGTATAGCAACAAGTTTTCCCTCAGATATGAAACCAAGGTTATCGAACTAGTAGGAGCAAGGAAACACCTCCAAGGTGTTGTATCCAACTTGGAATCCTGCACAACACAATCACAGAACTTTTCCCCAACTTACAGTGAGGTTGTCAATCTCACCGGTTTTGTTGAAAACAAAGGATTAAACGTATTGTGTGGAAGATAGTAATTGCTTGCAGAAAGTAAACATAAAACAGTAAATAGTAGATTGTAGATTGATGGTAAAAGAAAGGACGGGGGTCCATAATTCACTAGTGGTGATTCTCCTTAAGATAGATGACATGTTGGGTGAACAAATTACAGCGGGGCAATTGACAAACATCGAGAAAGCATACATGCATATACTAATCATCTTGACTTCTATGAGATTTGATTCGGCATTACAACATTATACATAGACCGTAATCCAACTGCATCTATGACTAATAATCCACCTTCAGGTTATCATCCAAACCCCCTCCAATATTAAGTTGCAAGCAACGGATAATTGCATTAAGCATTGTGTGTAAAGTAAACAATACGATTGTTCTATGAACAAAGGAGTTTTGTTTCCTCCCTAGTAGCAACAGCATATCTAGTACCTTAGAGATTTCTGTCACTTCCCTAGATTACTAGAAGCATGAACCCACTATCGAGCATAAATACTCCCTCTTGGAGTTGCTAGCATCTACTCGGCCATGATATCTACTAACAATGGAGAGCATGCAAGATCAAAAATAACAAAGACATGATAGAATCAATAATCAATCTGAAATAGCATCTCAATATCCATCGGATCCCCGCAAACACAACATGTATGATTACAAATAGATGATCTTGATCATGAACGGAGCTCATAAGATGTAGACATGGTAGCATAAAGGAGAAGAACCAACCATCTAGCTACTACATGGACCCGTAGTCTAGTGATGAACTACTCACGCATCACACCGAAGGCATGCATGGTAATGAAGAAGGCCTCCAGGGTGAATTCTCCCCTCCGGCAGGGTGCCGGGAAGAGCTTCAGATCCCTCTCGATCTAGGGATGGAGATGGCGGCGGCGACAGACTCTTTCGTGGAATTTTGATCGGGTACCTAGGGTTTCTGTATCGGAGGCTTCTTATAGTCGAAAGGGGAGGCTGAGGGGGTACCCTAGGCGGCCACACCACCCCTTGGCACGGGCCAGGCCTGGCCACGCGACCAGGTGGTGTGGCTGGCCCCTGGCCCCTCTCCGTCTCGTATTCTAGCTCTGTGTTCCCCTCGGTGAAATATTTACTTTGGCTTTTGTCCCGTCCAATTCCGAGAATATTTCATTTTCTGGCTTTCCTGAAACCAAAAATAGCAGAAAATAGATAGCTGGCACTGTGGCATCTTGTTAATAGGTTAGTCCAAGAAAGTGTATAAAAATACTCCAAAGTGGGGACAAAACATAAGAAAGTAGATACAAAACAAGCATGGAACCTCAAAAATTATAGATACATTAGCAACGTATCAACGGTCATTCCATAATGCTCCTACTCCATACCCATATACAACGCTTGGTTCCTGATACGTCCATTTTGCATCACTATTCTATATCATAATTCACTGTTATTCATTGATATATTTCATATTAAGGGATGATACTTATGTTATTTCATCTGTTTTTGCATGGTTGATGACTTTTGGAGCATGGACCGCTGCAGTCAGGATTCTAATGGAAATGGGTGTAGTTTGGAGGCAAAATTCGCGAAGATCAGAAAATCCAGGAAAATACATGGAAAATCCTATTTTTCAGAAGACGAAGGAATCCAGAAGGGGAGGCTGAGATGGGCCACAGGGGGCCCACACCACCCCCTAGCGCAGGCCAGCCTAGGTCGTGCCATCAGGTGGTGTGGCTGCCCTGGTCTACCCCTGGCTCTCCTTTCTGGTGTACATTATCTTCCCGAAACCCTAAGACTCGGGGAGCGACCACAGAAATATTCCACCGCCTTTGCGGGGCGGAAAACACCAAGAGAGAAAGATCTCTCCGACAGACAGAATTCTGCCAGGGGAATTCCTTCCTGGAGAGGGGAGATCGTCGCCATCAACACCACCATCAAGCTGGACTTCATCGGGATCATCATCATCATCACCATCATCACCATCAGCACCATCATCACCATCTCCATATCACTGTAACAATTGGGTTGAATCTTGCATAGTTCTTAGGGGAAACTTTCTCGGTGTTGATTACTATTTGTAGTTGATGCTATTGAGTGGAACCATTGAATCATTGTTTATGTTCAGATTGTTATACATCATTATTTCATCTCTGATCATGATCCATATGATGTCTTGTGAGTAGTTCGTTTTGTTCTTGAGGACATGGGAGAATTCATGTTGTTAGTAGTGGAATTATGTTGAGAAAGATTCAATGGTTTGATATTTAAGTTGGGGTGTACTTCTTCTAGTGGTGTCATGTGAACGTCGACTACATGACACTTCACCTATATGGGCCTAGGGGAATGCATTGTGTATTTGGATACTAATCGTAGGGGTTGCTGGTGTGACAGAAACCTGAACCCCCGTTTGGAAACCATTGCACAAGGGACGTTAGGGTCTTAGAGTTTAAAGTTGTGGTTAGGTTTCTACCTTAATTACTTTCTTGTACTTGCGGATGCTTGCATGGGGTATAATCACAAGTATGTATTAGTCCTAGGAAGGTCGGTACATTAGCACACGTTCACCCACACAACACTTAGCAAACTAAAGAAGATTAATCAACTATATGAAGCGAAAGCACTTGACGATATTCCCATGTGTCCCCGAGAACATTTGGTCATCTTAAGTAATACAATTGGCTTGTCCTTTGCTGAATAAAGGATTGGGCCACTTACTGCATTTATTCTTATTGTCTTTTATTTACTCATACTTTATTTACTTGCATTATCAAAAACCCCTAAAAATCCGTTTGCTAAGTATTTGCAGAGAATTCCTGATTCATACCACTAGCCAGCACCTTCTGCTCCTCGTTGGGTTCGACACTCTTACTTATCGAAAATACTGCGATACACCCCCTATACTTGTGGGTCATCAAGACTATTTTCTGGTGTTGTTGCCGGGGAGTGAAGCGCTATTGGAAATTGGAACTGGTAAAGGAAACTTCTACTATGAGTATTGTTTAATTCTGTTAGTTGCTTTATTTCAATATGGATAATTCGCTGAGATTCTTATTTCGTAATGCTACTACCACTGCTAAGGTAGTAGATGAACCACCACCTGCTGAGAATGATACTTTTAAAATACCTACAAGAATTATAGATCGCGTTATGGATAACTACTATGTTGGGGATGGAACTGTCCATCCCGGTGATCATTTGCTCTTTAAACACGAATTATGCGGGTTGTTCAAGTGTGCATGTATTACTACAGATCAAGTTAAGAAGAAGTTATTCTCATTATCACTGAAAGGAAGAGCCGAGGAATGGTATAAGCTACTGAAGAATGGTCAAGCTCTTGAATGGGAGGAAATAGTGCCTCTTTTTTCAAAGTTTTATCCTCCTAGTGAGATTCATAAAGATCGGAATTAAATATACAACTTTTGGCCTCTTGATGGAGAGAGTACAGCTCAAGCTTGGGGGAGATTGAAGTTACTAATGCTCAAATGTCCCATTCATGAGCTCCCCAACAATATTATTATCATTAAATTTTATGCAAGGCTTTCTCTTCATGATAAGGATTTATTAGATGCCTCTTGTGCTGGATCATTTACACGCATGGAAGAAGAAGCTAAATGGGATCTTCTGGACCGTATTCAAGACAATGTTAAAGCATGGGAGAATGACAAAGGAAGAAAGTTAGGTATAAATTATGATTATGAATGCATTGAATCTTTTATGGGAACTGATGACTTTCAAAATATTAAAAATGCTTATGGTCTAGACTCTCAAGCTATTGCAACTTATTTTAAGACTTTTGCTTCCTATATTGAAGTTCCTAAAAAGAAGTGGAATAAGTATCATGAACCATATAAAGATGTTGCTAAGTGTGTTCCTACAAGAAATACTGAAGTTTACACTGCTAATCATGCTTTACCTGAACCTTACATTGAGAAAATGCCTTTCCCAGTTAAGATAAAGGAACATTATATGATAGCTAGTATGGTTAATGAAAGTAGAAATAAGGCTGTTGAACCTGATAAACAAATGGATGATGAACCTATAATAGCAAATGTGAAAGACTTTGTCACTAAATATCTATAAGAGGGACACACTATCCTTTGTAAGGATACCTCTAATATTTTTCACAAAGTAGTGTTATAAGAACTAGTATTCCTGTGTTTTCTGTTAGAATAAGTGATCATTATTACGATGGTCCTTGTGATAGTTATATTGTTAAGTTTATGCATGATACTAAAAGTTACTATGAGAGAGGGAAAGGTGCTCTTATGCATCTCAATAATATCAAGTTTCCTCGTTTTATGCTGGAAGTTTTTATGTTGCACTTCTTTTGCCTTCTTATGTTAGTGGTTTCTAGTTTCAACAACTTGTTTGTTTACAAAATTCCCTTGCATAGGAAGTGGGTTAGACTTAAACGTGTGTATTTTTTTTGCTTCTTAATGCTCTCCTTCACTTCAATTCATATTCTTATGTGAGCATCATTGAAATTATCATGCCCATCTTAATGGCTATAAAGAAAGAGCTTTTTGGGAGACAACCCAATATATTTTTGCTTTCAGTTTTTTTTTGTTTCTTTGAGTCTTGGAAGTTATTACTTTGGTAATAACCTATCCTTATCCTTTTTGTTTGGTTTTTGTGTCAAGATCAACCTCTAATGAGAGAGAAGATTATGGGAAGTTGATGTCCTAAAACAGATTTTTGTGCTTCAACGTAAAGTTTCGTGAGAGATATCTGTATGTCGGATTGAGCTGTAATTTTCTGTGCTTCTGCCCCAGGTTGTTATTTAACTTTCTTTAGTTTTGCACTTTTTGATTTGAGCAACAGAAGATTTTAGAAAAAAATGATCTTTACCTGCTGGTCTGTTTGTAGCTTATGTTTTGATGGTTTTCAGTTGAAATTGTACTCAAAAGGTTTTATTACTTCACTTATACTAATGTTGCTAATGAGAACCGTGTGAAGTTTTGTGTGAAAGAAATTTCCAGGTTAGTGGAGATAATGGTGTAATAAGAAAGTGAAAAGTTTCATGACTCGAGCATATGTGTATGAAGATGAAGATATTGATATTATTCAAGTGGTGACTCTAGAAAAATTTATCAAAAACCAAATTCAGAGACCTGCAGAGTCCGTTGTCGAATAGGTAACAGTTCTGGTAAGAAAAGTTCCACAAAAGATCTGTCCAGTTATATTTTTGCAGTTTTTAGCCACCAAGGAAAACTACAAAGCGAAATAGGGACAGAAACGGATCCAAGGTGGCTCACACCACCCTGTGGCGCGGGCCCACCCCTGGCCGTGCTACCAGGTGGTGTGACCACCTCGTACTCCATCTCCGACCCGTTTTCTCCCAGTACCTTCCTTTTGTTGTGAAACTTCGTAATATATAATCCCCCGGATCCCCCAAGGTTCGTATATCATGTTCTTGTCATGTTTTTGTTTTGATATGTTTCTGCCAGGAACTATTCTTGAAAGTTTAGAAGCACAATGGTGTCCGCCAAGGATAAGGGAAAGGAGCCTATGGAGGAAGATCTCCAAGACCCCGGGCAGGAGAAGGAGTTCAAGAGTGAAGATGAAGAGGAGGCAAAGCACACCGACACTGCCATTGCAAGCATTGGAGTGGTGGCAAACCCTGCCAAGACTATGTCAATTGAAGGGAAGCCTCCTCGTTACTGTTCGGATCCATGGTCACTTCCTCCACGCACCAAGAATCCTTTCCATACCCTTATCCATGAGCATCAATACCAGGATATGCCCAAGGAGAAACTACCCTCCAATTGGGATTTGCCTCGTTCTAGCCATGCAGGAATAGAAGACTTCAAGGAGGAAGAGTGGGGAAAGAATTGCCAGAGCTGGAATTCGCAACCCGGCATGATCATGAGCCTCATTGAGCAAAACTCACAGCTGATTCGTAATCTCACCTTCGAGATTGAGGACTTGGGGAAACTAATCAAAGAGCTCATCAAGATAATACCACCACCACCGAAGGAGTAATTCGTCATCAGTTTTGGCATCCCCTTGGTTTGTTCCAAGCTTGGGGGAGTGCCGCAGTATCACATCACTATCTTCTATCTTTTGACCTTTTTAGTAGAGTCATATCATTAATAGAGAAGTTATCATGTAGGATGGTTTGCATTATGGAAGTGTCCCCTCTCTTGTTAGATATGTATCCCTTGGTGTGAGTTGACGTTATGGAATATTAATGAGAAGTTCTATCATCTACTCTTTTGCATATCTTATATTAGTTTTCAATTCATGGTTATATGATTGATCTTGTTGTTAGTATTAGTATCACTTGGGATCATTGAGTTAATTTAGTTGGTTTTGGCAAACCTGGCTCGGTCAGTAGCAACACTATTTTTGAGAATTGAATGAAAAATACAGAAGTACTCTTAAAGAAATATAATTTCATCATCTTTCTTTCTTGATTTGCTCATAAGTTTAGTATTATCTGGTTAAGATCTTTTGTGCTTCCAAGGAAGATTGCATGTTTGTTTTTATCGCTTGTATGTTTGTTTGTTTCCTTCAACTCTTATACTTGCTACCCAGCCTTGCTAGCAAAAAACCTGTACTGAGAGGGAATTCTTCTCGTGCATCCAATCCTTAAACCAAAACCTATGCCATTTATGTCCACCATACCTACCTATTAGCACTATTGTCATTCCAAGTAAATTCATCTTTTTATCTACCTTCCAAATTAAACTTGTTATGTGAAAATTAGTGATTAAAGCTCTCACGAACTTGATGGCACACTTTACTTTCTTGCACTTAATAAACTTGAACCATTGTGCCCATCTATGTTGCGTATATGCTTGCACTTTGTGAGTTGTGAATTAGCAGAACCATGCTGTCATAGGGAACGCTTTCAACATTGCACTGGTACTTTGTACCTAGTTGATATCATGTTCTTTTGTCTATGGATGTCGTTAGTGTGAAATGAAAGGGGAGCTTGTAAGTCCATGGAGTTATGTATGAGTGCTAGAGAAATACCTGGGCCACCGGTCTAATCCATGATGTCATGGTGGAAACCTGCAGCGTAACCATAATGAGCATCTATGAAGCATTCTTCTTATAAAAAATAGATAGAGATTGAGATAAGAAGAAAACAAAAAAAGATGAGAAAATAGGAAATAGAGAAAAAAAAGCTCCATATTCCCATGGTAAATAAGAAGATTGCTGAGATGCACGTTGTCTTCTTGCCTTGTCATTTTTATATGGGGATTCTTCCGTATCATCAGGCAAGGGGTACCCCATTGGCGATTCTCCATGACACACATGTGCTTACTATGCTAAGAACTTACCGGTGACTAAACTTGAGTAGCATGAGGAGCGGCCCTCGTATTCAAGGGACATGAGATTTTCAACTTACAACTTGTCAAGCATATCCTCATATTTGATCACTTTAACCTTAATCACTTAAAGATGCCTATGATAGGGGCAATCAGAGCTGAAAACTAATAAGTACCATAATTTTTGGGAGCTCTTTATGAAACTTGAAATCCCTGCTTCCCTCTGCGAAGGGCCTTTCTTTTACTTTTTAGTTGAGTCAGTAAACCTATTCTTTTCTATCTCAGCAAGTATTTTGAGTTGTTATGTTTCATTCATTCATATGATGATTTATTCAATCATGTTTCTTATGTTCCTTGTTTTGCACATTGCTCTTATCTTGGTGTTTGCTACTTTGAAAGCTATCATTAAAAATCAGTTATTTGTGAACTCCAGCAAATTGTCAACTATTCTTCGACCAAGAGCTAAGTTTGCCATTACAATTATGATTCTCTCTATGTATCTTTATTGTATTTCCTTTACTTATTGCAAGTTAAGTTATATAATAGTGAGTTGTCTTCTATTATGATTTATGTATTGATGAATGTGATGCTTCCTATCCGTATTCTTTTATGGACTCTTCACTCCATAAACCTGAGGCCATGTTTATTGAGCTCAGTTTCGCTTGGGGACAAGCAAAGTCTAAGACTCGGGGAGCGACCACAGAAAGATTCTGCCGCCTCTGCAGGGCGAAAACACCGAGAGAGAAAGATTTCTCCGGCCGATAGAATTCTGCCGGGGGAATTCCTTCCCAGAGAGGGGAGATCGTCACCATCAACACCACCATCAAGCTAGACTTCATCGGGATCATCATCATCATCATCACCATCATCGCCATCAGCACCATCATCACCATCTCCATATCGTTGTAACAATTGGGTTGAATCTTGCATAGTTCTTAGGGGAAACTTTCCCGGTGTTGATTACTCTTTGTAGTTGATGCTATTGAGTGGAACCATTGAATTATTGTTTATGTTCAGATTGTTATACCTCATTATTTCATCTCTGATCATGATCCATATGATGTCTTGTGAGTAGTTCGTTTTGTTCTTGAGGACATGGGAGAAGTCATGTTATTATTAGTGGAATTATGTTGAGAAAGATTCAATGGTTTGATATTTAAGTTGTGGTGTACTTCTTCTAGTGGTATCATGTGAACATCGACTACATGACACTTCACCTATATGGGCCTAGGGGAATGCATTGTGTATTTGGCTACTAATCGTAGGGGTTGCCGGAGTGACCGAAACCTGAACCCCTATTTGGAAACCATTGCACAAGGGATGTCAGGGTCTTAGAGTTTAAAG
Organism: Avena eriantha; assembly: GCA_910589775.1. Lineage (NCBI taxonomy): Eukaryota > Viridiplantae > Streptophyta > Magnoliopsida > Poales > Poaceae > Avena > Avena eriantha. The sequence goes on from OU342741.1 coordinate 347,757,722, forward strand.
CTGTGGTTAGGTTTCTACCTTAATTACTTTCTTTTACTTGCGGATGCTTGGAAGGGGTATAATCACAAGTATGTATTAGTCCTAGGAAGGTCGGTACATTAGCACAGGTTCACCCACACAACACTTAGCAAACTAAAGAAGATTAATCAACTATATGAAGCGAAAGCACTTGATGACATTCCCATGTGTCCTCGAGAACGTTTGGTCATCTTAAGTAATACAACCGGCTTGTCCTTTGCTGAATAAAGGATTGGGCCACTTGCTGCGTTTATTCTTATTGTCTTTTATTTACTCGTACTTTATTTACTTGCATTATCAAAAAACCCTAAAAATCCGTTTGCTAAGTATTTGCAGAGAATTCCTGATCCATACCACTAGCTAGCACCTTCTGCTCCTCGTTGGGTTCGACACTCTTACTTATCGAAAATACTGCGATACACCCCCGATACTTGTGGATCATCAGCTCCTCTTCTCATGCAAGAGCCTCAAAGTTGTAAGATCTAATCTCAGATATATGCGCATACTATATGCTACCGGCCTGCACCGTGGGTACCCTGGTGCTGTCGATGCAGACACACTGATTGTCAGCAACAAAGAACGACTTCCGATGCCTCTAACCAGCGGAAAGACACGATTCTGGGTATGAACCCGGTGAACAACAGGCATGTCGCCATAGACCGGTCCACGCACAATGAACAACAACTCCCCGTCGGACTCGATGAGGTAAAAACGATTCTCTGGGAACTGGCAGCCCGGAACAGGGCCTGCAACGGTGGGATGCATCTTCAGGGTATGTGCGGAGCACTGCAGCTGCACATCTCCATGAGCAGCATCACACATAGTCGAGAGGACAGACCCGCATCTGTCTATGACAAAAACATCACTGACATAAGAAGTCATGCTCCGGAGTTCCGTGAAGTCATACAGCGAGTACCACCCTTCACCAAAGACCAGGCGACTCCCTTCCTCCATGCTCTCATCCGCCCACCGAATGGTGGTGTTCTGATTGTTTGATGTAAACACCATCAACGATGGGAACATCGTCACAGCGAAAGAAGCCACCCGCTCAGTCAGTATCTCCGCCCTCAGGCGCTTGATAGCACCTGAGAAGGGGTTGTACAACCGGGTCTTGTACGGCTGCACCCTCTGTCCAAGCACAAGGAGTCCGCCGGTTGTGCTACCGACATAAAAGTACCTTCTAGAGATAGATGGAGGAGAAACAGAGATTCAGTCAAGGTAAACACACTGAAATTCAATCAAGGTAAACCATGGAGCAAAATCCTAGGAAACAAGTGGATGAAGAAATAGAACTTGAAAAACAGATAGTATAGGATGGAAATGCAAAAAATGGATCGCATATATACAGATGAATATAAAGAAAGCACCTGCGAATAACCTGACTAATCTGCTTCTCAAGGTGGCGGCCAGTTCTCACGTTCAGCAACGTGATGGCGGCGTCTTCTACCCGATACTCCTCCGACAACTGGTGCTCTAGAACAATCCAGTTGGCTGGCATAAAGCGCTCCTCCGTGAAGCCGCATCAGGCGCTGCATACTGCCCAAAGGCGGCGTAGTAGTCGAAGTCGTCCGACGAAAGGAAGATGTTACCTATCTTCTGGACGAGTCCCTCAGGGAGACCAGCCCATGGCGAGTCCTCCTGCTTCTTGCCGGCTATGGATGATGGCGTTCGTGTGGTCTCAGTCCCACGGACTGGCACAGGAAGCGGTTCTAGAGACACACATTTAAACAAAGGCCTGGGAAAGCCAAGTGAATCGTGTGGAAACGAGACGACGACATGCACATAGCAACTGCAAGCGCGTTTCATCAAACTGGCACGGGCACGCGCACTAATTATGGTACAATGGTCGTGCGCACACCAGCTTTACGACTCCTGGGAGCACGCGAGTGTGTAGGTGTAGGATGATACTAGTAGTAGTAGTATCATAACCTCATTGTATTTAATTATCCCAAAATCTAAGAAGAAAACATGTGCTCACTGGTCCTTAGGGCACACGCAAACGCAGGGCATTTTCCATTTTTTGCATGGCATTTTCCATTTTTCAATTTCACTTTTTGGTTGTGCCCTTGGATGCTCACCATGTGGTCGGATGGGTTGTATGCTCCATGGAGCTAAAAACCTCATATTCTCTCAATAGCATGGTCGTTAATTATTGAGGTATATATGTTTTTAGTCCCACAACTTGCACTGCGGGAGCATTTTAGTCTCACATCTTGCAAAGTGAGCAACACTAGCCCCACAACTTGTAACCAGGAACATTTTAGTCCAATTCAATCAAGTTTCTGTGATTTTGTCCAAATTCGTCGTAACTAATTCTGGAAGTGACATGTGAGATCATATTTTTTGCAAAATGACCCCTGTGTATTTTCTGCCTGCCTGTTGTGACCTTGGTACGACTTGACAGGAGGATTTGAATAAGAAAACAAATAAGAAAAACTACCAATGCATTGTAGGGTGTATCGAACTGATTACCTGCGCTACTGAAGAAATCAACCTTGCCACTACAACATGCACACATAAGTGATTAACTGAAGAGCACTCTGGCTGATGTTTTTCTTTATTTTGAATATTCAAAAATATGTGTTCTGGGGTACAATAACAACTCAACTTTATTCCTTTTCATTTTTGCAAATAAGAAAAACTCAAGTTTATTCTAGACACTGTAGCTAGCTACTAGGTTAACGACAAAGCTATACAATTGATATTATGGACCATGCCAACATAGACGTGAGCATTTTTGCATTCGTATGTGCTTTTTATTGTATAAATAATTACTTCCCCCCCCCAAGTACTCCTCGTCTGGCATAATTACGTCCTCTCAAGTACTCCTTGTCTCACATGAGTAGTCGTGGGCATCTACCGGCATAGTGGCTTGTGGGTGTGTGTGCGTCGTTGTACAAAACTATTAAGTTCAAATCCATTCTCCTCTTAGAGATTTAACTATTTTATTTGTATATCTACTACCAGGTGGCCCACTTATCAGTCCGCATAGGGACACAAATGACATAAAAAAATATAGAGGGGTCATTTTAAAAAAACCAACATCATTTGTGGACAAATTAAGTCAAATTCACTAAAATTCCATTAAATTGGACTAAAATGCTCTCGAGATGTAAGTTGAGGAACTAGTATTGCTCATTTTTCAATATGTAGGACTAAAACGCTCTCGCGGTGCAAGATGTGGAACTAAATGTGTATATACCTCTTAATTATTTTATAGCCTCAATTGTTAGGCCAGAGAACCAATTAATGCTCCTAGTTTTGCTCAATTACTCCTCTAGTTGACCGTAAAATATGAACCACCACGTTGTGTAATGCTCCTGGCCGATCATGTTTTAAAACGGGAGTACATCCATTGGCTTGCATGTTTTCAATTAGATTCGGTGGCCACGAGCATTGCCTGGATTTTAGGATTACTACTGCATGCAATAACTAGCTATAAAGCGAGTTGGTGAAGTTAATTCTCCGAACTAGTACTACTCCGGCCTAGTAATATGAACACAGGGAGTACCTCAAGTGTGGTTATATGGATGATCAGTTGATGTGACTCTCGGCCATGAATTCCAGACCATATAGTCGTACGTTCTACCACCTTTTTTTACTACTACTAGTAGTACATGGACGCTAGCAAAATTCAGAATCTCAATCGAGCGGCAAAATCACACACACCGACTTCGAAGCATTTCCCGTATAACCGTTTCAAAAACTTTGAGCCAAAATCTTCCACCTAGGGAGTACCATTTTTATATTATTATTATTATCAGATGGGCGTTTGTCAAATTCACAATCTCAATCGAGCGGCAAAACCGCACACCGACTTTGAAGCATTTCCCGCCCCTCCGTTTCAAAAACTTTGAGGCAAAATCTCCCACCGGGGATGTACCATTTTTGTATTATTATTAGATGGGCGCTTGTCAAATTCAAAATCTCAATCAAGCGGCTAAACCATACACTGACTTTGAAGCATTTCCCGCCCCTCAGTTTCAAAAACTTTGAGGCAAAATATCCCACTGGGGCAGTACCATTTTTATATTATTATTAGATGGATGGTCGCCAAATTCAATATCTCAATCAAGCGGCAAAATCACACACCGATCTTGAAGCATTTCCCGCCCCTCAGTTTCAAAAACTTTTGACTTCAAAATTCTGATTCTACCCATTGTTTTGGCGCCCTATGGACAAGCTAAAGTCGGTAGCTTAGGGGCACGATCATAATTTATATTTCTGTTCACCTCCTTAGTCTGGATTCGCCCAAATTTTCCCGCTGGTCCTTCCAAAAATCACAGCCCCCTCTCTCCCACGCCCTCACCTCCACGACCATGACGCGCACCGGCCGGCGGCAATTCCACGGCGACCGGACCCGCTTGAGCGGCGGTCTCATGCCCCGTCGTGGAGCCGCTTCACTGATGCTCACCCACCGGATATGGTTCACCAGGTCTCTCTGCCATTGCACCGGATCTGCGGTGTCATTCACCACACCGATGGCGTCATCGACCGCCCAAGCTCTCCTTCTCGGCCGCCAAAAGCTACCCAACCGTACTGGATCCGCTTCACCCGTGTACACCGGACGTGATCTAGTTCCGGGAGTTCCATGTCCACCGCTCTAGACCAGCTGCTCGGCCGTTGCCGTTCACTGCACTAGATCTGCCTCAGCGACGCTCTCGTCCACCGCGCTCAAGCCGGCATCGACCGCCCAAGATCTGCTTCCCCTACGCCAACAGCCACCGCAACCGCAGCACCCTCAGTGACCTGGCCGTCACCTGCACGGTATCGATGATGCTTAGACGCCTCTCCGACCAAGGTTAACCAAATCTGCAACCTGTTTTTGTTTTGCCAGTAGTATAGCAGGTTCAAGCCTGTCGCGGTGAACTGCATTTTTGTCATTGTACTCGTACATACAAGTCAGTGGGCATACATGTTCTTCGTGCTAGTACATACAAGGTCATTAGACATGTTGGTTTGCATGCGCTACTCTACAAATTTAAAGTCATGGATATGTCTGTTATTTTTTCATACACATGTTCTTAGCTACTCCATACAACAGTAATTGCCTGCTACCGTGTAATTCTTGCAAAATCTGAAGTCAACGAAAAATATTAGTGTGGATTCCCTGTTCTACAGTTGCTGAATCTATCTGTTTCGTCCTGAGATCAGTTCCTACTATTATTTCCTCCTTGACATTGTTATGTTATCCTATAGTAGCCGTTTAAACTCTTCATACTAATTTGATTATAATTTTGTTGTTGCCATATGCTTATTCAAAAGCTGCATCCCTAACTATTTCCTTATTCTTGCATATAGCTCAAAATGGAACAATGAACATGTTGGTTTGCATAGCCTATTCTACAGGTTCACAAGGGATGCCATTAATTCCTTATCTGGTGCTGGTTCATCCTAACAACGATATAACTGTCCTCTACTATGTAGTTCACTCGTGGTTTGCATTCCTGCTCTAGACGTTCTCTTATGATGCCATTATAATTTCTATCTGGTTGATTCTTAGCTATGACAGTAACTACATGCCATTGTGTAGCTCACCGCAAATTCTGAGTCACCCAATGACTATGCATTCCAGGAGATGCCACTGCTTCCATATATATTTGCAGAAATGACCTCGCTTGTTTATATTTGCTAAAATTCTAAGAAACACTTTGTTTGATTGCTCATTTCATTCTAGGCACACTTGTCTAATGCTTGTTTGTCCTGCTCTACAGGTTCACGAGCGACGCCATTATATCTTGCATCTGGTTCTAGGTCTGGTTCGTCCTAAGTCATGACATAACTATCCTCTACAATATATAGTTCATTTATGGTTTGCATTCCTACTCTACAAGTTATCGTATGATGCGGTTATAATTTCTATCTGGTTCATTCTTAGCTACGACACTAACTGCATGCCATTGTGTAGCTCAGCACAAAATTCTGAGTCACCCAACATCTCTTGCATTTTAGGGTATGCAACTGCTTTCATATATATTTGTTGAAATGACCTGGCTAGTTTATATTTGGTGAAATTCTAAGCCACACACATACATTTTTTGATTGCTCGTTTCACGGTAGGCACACTTGTTTAATGCGGTGCTTGCTTGTCCTATTTGTTTGACGTGTTGGTCAACAATTGAACCATTGACCAGTTGTAAACTCTAGTTCATAGCTCCTATCATATGAGTCAAATGAGTAGTTTGTTTTGTTTGATGTATTAACTTGTTATTACTTAGTTTCAGACTGCAATTATTGCTATCGCCACCAAAGAGGGGAATGCAAGATCATGTCTCCTCCAATGTAGCTATCACACTCAAAGGAAGATGCAGGTGATCAATTGAGGACTCTCCTATCAACTTGATTGTCAACTGAAATGCCGATTTTTCTTTCCCTTGATTTGATAATATGTAATAATTTTAAGAAGTTTACAGCTGATGTAATATCTAGATAACTCGCGTAGGCCATGTATGCATTTAGTTGACGTCGGCCACATATGTGGTAGTCGTTACGGTAACTATGCCAGGCGGGTCGATTAGGGAACAGTACTGTTCTATGTTATTGGCCCGTCGTGTATTCGGCCGACGATGAATAGTAAAAATGCTGGATTATATGAACGTTTTATGATATTGGCACGGGCTTCAGAAAAGGCCAAAACTGTAAATGGTCGTAAACGTAATGGGCCGACCTACAAGTTGTAACTGGACGTAACAGTAACATGCCGTAAGAGTAACAGGCTATAAGAGTAACAGGTCATAACTGTAACATGCCATAATAATAACGTGCCTTAACAGTAACAGACCTTAATAGTAGCAGGCCGTAACAGAAACAGCCCATCGTTGTAATAGGCAAGAAATCGTGAAATCCCAGAACAGTAACAGGCCAAAACAGTAGCCAGCCGCAACAGTAATGGGCCACAATAGTGGAAGGCCAGAATAGTAACAAGCTAGAATAGTAACAGTCCGAGAAATTTCCAGGCTAGGGCAGTAACAGGCCGACACATTTACCAGACTAGAACAGTAAAGGGCTGCTTGTGGGCCTGAACAGGTAAAGCCCGGAACCGTGAAAGGCCAGGATAGTAACAGGCCTAAACAGTAACGAGCCATCTCAGACAAGGGCCGTTAGTAGGCTGCCTACAATGGGCTGCGGTAAACAGTGATGGGCCGCCCGCAGGCCTTAAGTGTACAGGAGCGACTTGGCGCAGGCTGCTAATGGGCCGCAGAGTGTTGGAACATCATGGGCCTTCTTTAGGCTGAAACAGTATTAGGCCTAAAAGTTCGCGGGCCGCTGCTGGCTGCAACTTTGGGCCAATTTCAAATAGTGTAGGACAAAACAGTAACATGCCATCTTCTTATTGGGCTCCCTTAATGGGCCGGCCCAGTTAGAATTTAGCAGGCCTTAGTTGGGCCTAGCTTCTACCACGGTTTCTATGGCCGTTAACAGCGGTAACTGGCCGCTAACGGCGGCTGCCACGTGGCAGTTTGCATGACATCAGCAGTCAACGCGGCTGGCGAACAGATCTGCGAAAGAACAAGTTTTCATGGCTGAAGGTTGTGATCCGCCATGGTCAAGAAAAAAACCGTGGTACATTATTTTGTGACGGGGCTTTTACCACGATGCTCATCCGTCGTACAAGACTTTTTAGCCACGAAAAACGAGCCTTCAACCATGAAAATCATCCGTTGTAAAAGCTAACTTTTCTTGTAGTGATGGTTGGAGGAGAGCTCGGCCATGGAGCTTTATGACGAGGAGGCGGTACGGTGATCGCATAAAGGGAGGCGTCGAAGGGGCTCACGGTGGAGCCGAGACGCCGACCGGAGCAGGGTCGGTGGCGTCAGGAGCTTGCAGCCGCCGAGGAGCTCAGTACGGCGCAGGGTCCCTGGCGGTGAAGGAGATGCACGACGGCCGTGGCGACGGAGAAGCAGGGTGCGGTTGTGGCTTGGGGAAGTCTTGTGTAGCAGACGTGGATGGGAGGGCTTGTCGCTGGGCGAGGTTGATGGGTCTTGCTCGTGATAGCGATGTGCGCTCGAGCGCAGAGGGTGGCGGAAGGGAGAGGCCGAGCAGGGAAAGCGGGGCTAAGCGGCACTGCGGGCGAGGAGACATGGTCGATGGGGAGATATGGGTTGGTGTCGACGGGGTCCGCCCAGGAGAAAGACGATGTGGGAAAGGTAGGTAGCGTCATGTGCTAGGGTTGGGTGGGGTTGCATCGCAAGCATGTCGGGGTAGACGTGTGAGCGCGTGCGGCTGTAGGTGGGATTAGGGTTGATCGCTGCGGCGGCTGGGTAGGTGGGTTGTGTGGTGTGGGTCAGGTTAGGGTTTGGATGGAGTTAGGGTTAGGGTTTGGAGGTGGCCGGCTAGGCTTTTGGGCCTGTCTGGCTGCCTCCCAAAAATATTATAAGTTTTATTTATGCAATTATAAGGCTATTGTAATTATTTTTTAGACAAACAAAATATCCAGGTGGGTCTGGAGTTTTAATTTGTAGTAAATACGGGGATATTTATAAAACAAAGTATACTTTTTAGAAAAATAGTTTTAAGGGCAAATACATGTATGATGTCATGACGATTCTCAAATGCAATGTGGCATGATGACATGAGCATGATATTATGATGATGCAATAATTATTATGTAGAGGTAGCATTATATAGACTAGGCAAGCAGCATTACAATTGTTAGACAATTGGGATGCTACAACTCTCCCCCACTTAACAAGAATCTCGCCCCTGTATTCCTAGGAAAAATAAAAAGACACAAAGAGAGGCGGGTGTTCGGAACGAAGGTGATCCTCACGTTCACAAGATGGTTAACAACAGAATGGTGCAACCAATACGCCTTGCAAAACTTGCTAGACTTGTTGCGAGTCTTGCGTTTGCTACTTGTAAACAAGGGACTTGAAAATCCTGGAGAATTCTTGTGAGATGGGAAAGATATGATGAACATAGCTCCCGTGTTCTCGAGAAACACGATACAAGAATAGAACCACTTCTTTAAATAATTATGAAAGACGGTGTATCAAGGAGAAAGAAAAGACACATGGTTGGGATTCAAGATCAAAAGATGCAAGTGAGGATGATTCTTGCTCTCGTCAGAAGAAAGAGTGACTTTGGAGGAATTATCAACCACTATGAAAATAGCATTGTTTCTTCCCTCGGATCTAAGGAATGAAGTTCAGAAAGACAACACCACCTTCAAACAATAGGGGTTCTTGATATCAACGGAAAAGATTAGGATTGAGGACTTCTTGGATTAGATTCTTCTTGCGCCGGTAAGAACCAAAGAATCACGCAATTGAGGTGCAGTGATTATTTTCAAGAGAAGGAGGTGATGCTAGCTTATGGTGGAACCTGAGAAAGAAGTTGAATGTTGAATATCTGGAGTGGTTGTAGGGATTCCCATTGCTTTCCTTAACCATGAGGTTATTGTGATAGATTTTGCGATTGATGGCATCAACCATAATTGGCTTTACCAAGAGAAAGGAATTCCCGAAAAGAAGTTAGATATAACTTCCATCCATCTTATATGGCAATGTAGAACGCCAGTCGAATGGAGAAGACAGAGAAGATTTTGTGTTTGTTTTCACCATATCATTGAAGACTTTTCTCCATTTAGATATACACAAGACCACCACAAGAGATTATTGTTTCTATTCTTTGAGAGAACCCTCCAAAAAAACAAGGAATTAAGTGAAAGTATCAAGAGATAAAGACCACTTCTAACTTCTGTGGAATGAGTGGAATCGCATTAATCCACCAATCCAATGTACAAGAGAGAATGATAAGAGTAGTGGTATGGTAGCTACTCCATCCCGCACCCAAAGCAATACTCCGTACATGAATAGGAAAATCATGCAACCCAACTCTCAAAAATTTAGACTGAAAATCTTGACAAGCAAAATTCATGAAGCTTCGTAATAAAATGAGGATACAAACACTTCGTCGGATCCAAAGTAGATAAAGATGATGTTTTTGCCATCGTGTTGGAAATCCTAGGCCATCATAAAATATATGAACGAAGATCACGGGGACCGATAAAAGATTCAATAGATAGATCAAGGGTAGCACCCCAAAACTTTGAATATAAGAATTACGAGAGGTTTGGAAAATCTTCGTGGCATCCGGCGGATTGAGGATAGAAGATTGACAGAGGATTTCAAAAGGATTCTTGATGAATGGAAGACAAAATAATTTTGTGTCCTTCTTGAAAAGATCTGAGATAGATTTAGCAGTCTTGGTAAAATCTTTTGAGGAACAACGATGATAACTTGCTAAAACAAGGAAACACTTAGGATTTGGCTGAAGGTGGAGGCTGGAATTAACAATTGACTTGATGATTCTAGGATGGTAGCAGTGTGTTTAGCAGAAGGACAGGGTCGAGATAGTTGATGAGTGCATATTTTCATCATGTTTTATATTATTATTTTGCATTATAGATATGGGATCTTGGTATTTTACGGTGTTCGCACGCACATTTTATGTCTATTTTCATCAAGATCAGGACAGATGATGGATACAATGGACACAATTCTTGGAGCAGTTGTATTGGGGAGAAAAGGAGTCAAAAACAACGTAAATCGCTTATTTGGGAAATATCAATAACACCAGAAGAAAACCCAAAGCGATCAAAGGATACAAACGGTTTAACGACCAACTATACGGCAGGAATAAATTTTCAAGTCGTATAGTTCCCGCCGTATAGTTGGCACCGCCACCGCCTCCTCACATAGTTCACCATATGCAATTGGATCAGAGAGACGACATATAGAACAACCAGAAATCACCAAAATCTCACCTCCGGAAGGCATCTGGAGGGGGAACTCATCCACCGGGATCCATCTTCGCCTTGCGTAGATCCGGGAGACTAAGGCATCGATCTTCATCATCAACCGCTGCATCACCACCATCTCCATCCATCCCATCTACATCTTGTCTAGATCTTGTTGTAATTTCCATACTCAACGTGGATTTATACAAGTACTATTCATCTATGATAGATTCCATTGTTATTGCCATGATGTTGATTGCCTCCATGTCTGAGTAGATCATTAGTTCTTGGGGAGATGGAGAAACCCTAGTATGAAAGTGAAATAAGATAAAGTTTATTATGATATTCATCGTTGTGACCATGTGTTAGATTATCTTCATTTTATGTTGAGAGAAGTCGACCTCTCAATATTTGCCTCTCATGGGGACTTGATGGAGGGAACTACTTGTTGGTAGACGGAGGTGTGTTAGCACTTACAGTGACTATAAAGCTGCTGGCACCCCTTATGTATCAACTTGGGAACCGAGGAAACTCACGGAACACTATCCATGCCATAGGATACGGCCTTCAGGATAAAGTCCCTTAATAGCACAGTAATTCGATTGATGTCGATTGCTGACAGCTGTGGTTATGAGGATGATGTGAGCAGTGGTTGCTGCCTATTTGTCCAAATATGGAGTTCCTCCCACACATACATAGTTGAGAATGTTCATGATAATAATCTTTACTTTAGCTCTTTATAATGCTAGTGGTGTATCCGCTACTCCCTGAGAATGTTTTTTCCCTATTGCAGTTCCAAATCTGTTTTACATATGCGATACTTACTTTCTGTGTTTATTACATTACTTGTTGTTCTCTTATACTAAAAACCCAAAAACACCTTTTTTACACAATACTCGCATTTTATCTTGTTACTTAGAACTTTATTTAGCATTTCTATTGCAATATTTAATTCAATATTTTTTAGACTTCAGACTCATGCTCCATGTGGGATCGATATATTTATTTCGAAACTAGCTACAAACGATTTATGCACTTGCAGTCATCAAGCTTTTTTCTGGCATCGTTGCCGGGGAGCTAAGCGTTGTAGGTGTTTTAGTTTTTGCTTATTTATTTTTGTCTTGCTAAGTTTTGTTTTGAGTGACAGGTTTCCACCAACATGATGGAGTTTGAGCATATGGCTAGTGTTAACCCACTCAGCCACTTTGGGAAGCCTTATGGTATTAATAAAATAGAGAATTCCAACGAGAAGACAAGGGGGTTTGAAATAAATCCTCTATTACTTGGTATTCTACACAAGAAGCAATTTACTTGAGATGAAGAAGATCCTAATACTCTATTACTTGGTATTCTACACAAGAAGAAATTTACTGGAGATGAAGAAGATCCTAATATATATGAGCATATTGCATGCTTCAAAGATATATGAGGCACTTTCCAGTTGACGGGATATACTGCTAATGAGGTAAGGGTTAAATTTTTAGTCAGACTTTGACTAGTACAGCTCCTTGATGGTATATATCTCTCCCCCCTGAAGCCACTACTAGTTGGGATAATTTTGAAGGGAATATGCCCGAGAGGCAATAATAAAGTGGTTATTATCTTATTCCTTGTTTATGATAAATGTTTATTTTGCATGCTATAATTGTATTAATTTGGAAAACTTAATACATGTGTGTTTAATAAACAAAAGGAAGGTTCCTAGTTAAGCCTCTCTTATAAACTAGCTCGTTGATTAATAAGATGATCAAGGTTTCCTGATCATGGACATTGGATGTTGTTAATAACAAGGTCACAACATTAGTGGAATGGTGTGATGAACATTCATCCGAAGTATAGCATTACGATCAAAGTCATTGTGTTTATATTGCTATAACATCATATGAAGTAATCCTAGTCCTTAGACCATGAGATCATGTCAATCACTAACACTGGAATAGTATCTTGATAACATCAAATGTCACACCGTGAAAGGGTGATTATAAAGGTGGGTTCAGTGCTACGAAAGTGTTATGTAGAGGCTCATGGATCAAGAGTGGGATTTGTCCATCCCGATGACGGATAGATATACTATGGGCCCTCTCGGTGATATCACATTGGTTAGCTTGCAAGCAAGTGATGTGATCACTAGAATGTTATATCACGGGAACGAGAAAAGAGTGCATGTCGGTAACGAGATCAAACTAGGTATGGAGATACTGATGATCAAATCTCGGACATGTAATATATCGCGAGACAAAGGGATTTAGTTACTAGCATTAAAGGTTCTCACGATCACAGAAGTCATCGTTGAATATGTAGGAGTCGGTATGGATCTACAGGTCCCGCTTCTGATTATTGATCTGAGAGGGGTCTCGATCATGTCTGCATTATTCGCGAACCGTAGGGTGACACACTTAAGGGATACCGACACCATTTGGAGCAAATATGTTTCAGATAAAGATTTAAGAAAGCGCTAGAATTATTTCAATAGACACCGAAATTGTTTCGGGTGAAATTGCTGAAATTGGTTCTGCATGTAATATTGAAATGTTGTAGGGGGTTTTATGTGAATGTTTGTTAATTAAAGTAATTAACAAAATTCTGAATAAAATTAATAAAAGAGTTTTATTAAATGAGAGAGCATTAAATTTGGAGAAATTTAATGCATTTAAAGTGGAGACTTTAAAAGAGAATGTGAAGGGGCATTTTAATGTGGAGGGGTTACCACCACATGAATGGGGGAGGTGAGGAGTCACCCCCCATGGGGCGCCGGCCATGGGGAGGGGTACCCCCCTCCTCATATAAAAGGCCACCCCTCTCACCCTTCTTCCTGACACCTCCTCGTGAAGGATCTCTCTCCCCCTCTAGTATTTTCCCCCCATGGTCTCGGATTAGCGAGATACATGTTCCCGGTGGATTTATCTGGAAAGGAGTTCCTGCTTCCGCTGCCTCGCTGGAGCGAGGGATGGAGGTTGTCGGGGTACCGGACATGTGTGCGATCACGGATGCACCGCTGCTTTGCGGTGCTGGACTTGGTGGTGCTGGACTTGCTAGAGCTGGATCTGATGGACGTGCTGGAGCCGGACCTGCTGGACTTCATCACGATCTTGAGATCAGCAAGTGTACGACTACATCATCCACAAGTTCCATCTCGTTAACAAAGCTTTGTTGTCTTCGAGGGTAAGTTCTCTATGGATGTATATCTACCCGTTGCTTGTATCTAGTAGATAGATCTTGGCGTATAGTTCCCATCGTAGGAAATTTTTGTTTTCTATGTTGCAAACCCTTCAGTGGTATCAGAGCCTGATCTATGCGTAGGTGCTTTGCACGGGTAGAGCACATAGAGTATGTGGGCGGTGATGATCATGTTATTGCATCTTTCATGTATTTTGGATATTGGTGGCATAGTGGGATGAAGCAGCCCGAACCAACCTTACATGTCATCGCACATGAGACCTGTTCCACGACTGACATGCAACTTGTTTTGCATAAGTGGCTGGCGGGTGTCTGTCGCTCCTACTATAGTCAATATCTGATTTACAATGAGTTGCTAATAACTTGGTTATCCTCGTTGTGGTTCCACGTTCGTAGGTAAGACTGGTTCTATCTTCGAAAGCCCTAAGCCACGTAAAACTTGCAATTGATAAATTATAGGTGTCTAGTTTAGATCGTTGCTGGGCTAGTGTCATGATATGGAAATGTTGTAAGTTGATGTATAGTTGATACCCTTACAACACACGTAACATGTAAGTTCCACAGACCTTGGCCTTACACACAAAGGAATGATAGAGATCATACCGCAATGCATATGATGGTGATCAAATGCATGGACCATATCATTCCACTTTACACATATGATGTTCGCATCTTATATTGCTTGTTTGGCGTTTTAGTAGCATTATAAGATGATCCCTCATTTAGATATCAAGATAAAATGTGTTCTTTCTTAAGTATGCACCGTTCTATGGATCATGTTTCGACACATCACGTGATGATCGGGTGTACTCGACTCTACGCTTTTATACAACGGGTGTAAGACAGTTTTACACACGCGAGTACTAAGGTTATTACTTGGTGAGCCTAGCATGTATAGACATGGCCTCGGAACACAGACCAAAAGGTTAAGCATGAGTCATATAGTTGATATGATGCCCATATTGATGCTCTCCTTCGAAGCTACACCGACTCACGTGATGATCGGACTTGGTGTAGTGGATTTGGTTCATGTAATCACCAAAAAGGCACGAGGGATGTCGTTTTTGAATGGGAGTTCATTTCTAATTTGGATTAGTCGAACCAAATTTGTCATAAACTAAATCAAAGTGAATTTGCATAATTTGTTGTAGTCATTGGCATATGTTTACTACTTTATGCTTAGTTTTAATTGAGATAATGGAACTATATAATTCTGGATATTTACTTTACGAACTGGTATCGTATTGTTTTGAATGTCAATTTAAAGTTTAGAAGTCCTATTGCAAACTTTCAGCAAACTCTATTTACTCCATGAAGTTTAATAACTAGTATTAAATCAAGAGTAAGAATTCCAATGTTAGTATCTAAAGTATCATGTTTGCCTCCATGATTCTTGATATTCAAAAGTTGTTTTAATATTGAGGTCATCTAGGAGCTGAAATGATTGTTTCAGAAACCATCATGTCTGGAAGATATTGTGATATCTGAAACAATGTTTTTGGTTGCATTATGATAGAGTATAATTTAGCAAAATACATATTCTCATATTGTATGAGAATTTGTGAAGGTTGGAGATGCTAGGCGTCCTCATATGCCAAAAAGATTTTGGGAACTAATATTATACTCGCGATTCTTCCTTATAGGCTATAGTAGCTTGATCATGAAAGTTGTCATGATAAGGATGAATAGAAGATGTAAGTAAAATGTTTACTACACTAATAGATTACTAAAGAATGGATTTTTTTGGAAGAACACCAAACATTTGATGATGGTGATCCACTTCAAAGTGCAAGTCCAAAGGTATTAGTATTTGACTATACACGCTTTGTACTATGTGTCATGTAAATGACACCACTATTGATGTTGATAGATTCTTTTAAAAGAAAAGGAATTGCTGAAACAGAATCTATAAAATATTTGGCAGAAAAGAAAAGGTTGGAGATGTCCAACTTAGGTATATAGAAGATATACATGTTATGGCTGTATTCCTTGCTTGTTAAACAATGTGGTTCTTAGGTATTGGATACCAGTATTGGATACCGAATTGGTTGGTATGAAGTATCATACATGACAACGCAATTCATGAACTTCAATGGCCTAAGTAACTAGCAAGAGAATAAGTGATGATGTTCATCAAAAACAAATAAAGTGTTATTGTGTTTTTCGTTGCCGTCAAACCTAGCCTTCAAGATTTTTTTAATAATTGTTATTTTGTTCTGGTATTACGAGAACAATGGTTGTTCAAATAATTACCGTATTCCATAAAGGATGGATGAACTTTTACAAGTCTAGTTGGAGAAATCACATCCATAAACATTATTGATAAAATGTCGTAAGACAAATGATTGAAATATCACTTATGAAGTGACATCGCTATTTGAATTATATTGGAAAGAAAACATGAAGAAACTCCATGTTGATGGATTTTTGGAGTCTTTGATTTTGATCAACTGACGCTTGCGAGACTTTCCTTGAGATAATTGAAACTCCGTCCATAGGCCAAAGAGGAAGGATGACTAACTTATTGGATATCATACATATTGATGTATGTAGTCCATTATATGTAGCCATATGCGATGAATATTTTTGCTTCATATGCTTTCTCCAGAAATTTAAATGAATATATCTGTATATTTACTTAATAAGGAAGAAGTATGAAACATTTGAAAATTGTTCAAAGACTTTCAAGATGAACTAGAAAATCATTGTAACAAGAAAATAAAGAGTTTATGATTCGATCATAAAATAAGATATTTGAGTTATAGGTTTAGAAAAACACCTAAGATTTGAGGAATTGTTCCATGATTTATGTTTCCCGATAAACCATAGAAGTATGGCATATTCGAGAGATGAAATCAAACCATGTTTGACATGGTAAGATCAAAAGTATCATTTTATAAAACTACCATTATGTTTTAAGGATTAAAGCTTTAGAGACTACCGCTTTTACAATGAAAAGAGCACCATCATGATCCATTGAAATGACACCATATGAGTTATGGTTTGGGATAAAACCCGAATTGTCTTTTCTTAAATTTTGGTATGCTATGCATAAGTAAAATGTTTACAACCAAAGTAGGATAAGCACATATTTGTAGGTTATCCCAAAGAATTTGTTGGGAATTCCTCCATAACACTGAGGACAAAAGAGTTTGTCGCTTGGAACGTCAAGTTTCTTGAGAAGAAATTTTTTGCAAAAAGTTAAGTGGGAGGACAATAGAACTTTGATAAGGTTGTCGAACCTTAGCTATATATGCTAAGTAGCGCAGCGCCGGAAAGTGTCCCGGTGGCGGCCACAATGCTCATGGCTCCCGTGATTACGAAGGGTGTGATCTCGGAGATTAGAGTTCCTATTGAACCGTGTGGGTTGGTAAGAATCAAATAGTGATATTTGATAAACAAGTCGTTATTGTTTTGATAATGATGAACCGACTACATGCAAAGAAGCGATGATGGGACCTGACTCCATAAAATGACTAGAAGTCATAGAATCCGTGATAGTATCCATACATGAGAAATCAAGTTTCTGAACTTGGAAGACCCTCCGGAAAGGCGTGAAGCCTATCGGTCGTGTTTGGATCTATAAAGAAATAGACATGGATGTTCAACATCTATGAAATAGTCGACATGTCGGAAAGAAGTTTACGGCAATGTTCAAGGAGTTGACTATGACAAGATTTGATCTTTCATAGCGATATTTAGTATTGACGGATTAATGTAGAAACCACTACGTATAATTTGGTATATGGTAGTTGAATAAACAAAATAATGTTCTTCTAATAGAATGGTTACCTAGGACGTGTACATGACACGGTCCGAAGGGTTTTGTTAATTCAAAGGGTGCTAAAAGGGCATGCAAACTTCAATAGTTGAAGTAAGCATAGCGGAGTTGGAATCTTCACCATGATGAAACTATTAAAAAAGTTTAAATTCATCGGAGATGATGAAGATGCTTGCATTTGCAAGAAATTAGTGGGAGCGCTAAGAGATATTTCTAATACATTATGTAGAGGAGATGGTGTTGATTGGAAATGATGTATCTTTTATTGACACAAGTTAAGAATTTCATTAAAATAGAATTTCGATGAAATACTTGGGCAAAACCGGAATATTTGGCATCAATATCTATTGGATAGATTGAGGCGCTAATATGGTTATGCCAGATGTACATATATGAGATATTGAAAGATTTCAATATGGAAACAACAAGAAAGGTTTCTTGCTGCATGGAAATGATTGTATCAAGATTCAAGTGTTTGAACACTTGGTGAGTAAAATCACATGAATATTTTGATCGATTATACCGTGATATGTATATATCCAGATATGTACTATGCTCTAAATGTTATGAGCACATACTAGAATGATTCATAAGATGATCATTGGACGATAGTAAAGATATTCTTATGAGCTTTGGAAGAACTAAGAATATATCATGTATAAGTGAAAAATAGTTAAAGGTAGTTCATTATAAAGTGTTACATTGATACTAGTTTTGTCACAAGATACAAATTAAAATTTATCTCAATTTAGACTATGGGTGGCACAATGTAATGGAAAGTATGGTCCATGATGGATTTGGATGAGTTCCAAAGTTGAGATATTGTGACGGATACTACAACAAAAGGCTAAGTATATGACTGCTATAGTAGCAGCAAAGGAGGGCATTTGTGTTAAGTAGTTTGTTATCAAACTAGGTGTGGTTCAAAGTGGGCTAATACTATGAAGATATATTGTATGACAATAATATCAACATATTTCAACCCGAACGAACTAAAGGTCTCACCAAAGGACCAAATTTATACAATGCCATCTCATTTGAGAATGAGTGATGCATAGAGACGCAAAGACATGCAAATACACACGGACCTGAAACTGTCAGATCTGGAGATTATGTTAACCACTAGCAATCACGTATATGCACCAGAAAGCCATAGGTGTTCAATACGCAAAGTTTTTCAAACTAGATTATTGACTCTAGTGCAAGTGGGAGACTAAAGGGAATATGCCTGAGAGGCAATAATAAAGTGGTTATTATCGTATTCCTTGTTTATGATAAATGTTTATTTTGCATGCTATAATTGTATTAATTTGGAAACGTTAATACATGTGTGTTTAATAAACAAAAGGAAATTTCCTAGTTATGCCTCTCTTATAAACTAGCTCGTTGATTAACAAGATGATCAAGGTTTCCTGATCATGTTCATTGGATGTTGTTAATAACGAGGTCATAACATTAGTGGAATGATGTGATGAACATTCATCTGAAGTATAGCATTACAATCAAAGTCATTGTGTTTATATTGCTATAACATCATACGAAGTAATCCTAGTCCTTAGACCATGAGATCATGTCAATCACTAACACTGGAATAGTATCTTGATAACATCAAACGTCACACCGTGAAAGGGTGATTATAAAGGTGGGTTCAGTGCTGCAAACGTGTTATGTAGAGGCTCATGGATCAAGAGAGGGATTTGTCCATCCCGATGACGGATAGATATACTCTGGGCCCTCTCGGTGATATCACATTGGTTAGCTTGCAAGCAAGTGGTGTGATCACTAGAATGTTATATCACGGGAATGAGAAAAGAGTACATGTCGGTAACGAGATCAAACTAGGTATGGAGATACCGATGATCTAATCTCGTACATGTAATATATCGCGAGACAAAGGGATTTAGTTTAGTGTTAAAGGTTCTCACGATCACAGAAGTCATCGTTGAATATGTAGGAGTCAGTATGGATCCCCAGGTCCCGCTTCTGATTATTGATCTGAGAGGGGTCTCGATCCTGTCTGCATTTTTCACGAATCATAGGGTGACACACTTAAGGGATACCCACACCATTTGGAGCAAATATGTTTCAGATAAATATTTTAGAAAGCGCTGGAATTATTTCAATAGACACCGAAACTGTTTCGGGTGAAATTGCTGAAATTGGTTCTGCATGTAATATTGAAATGTTGCAGGGGGTTTTATGTGAATGTTTGTTAATTAAAGTAATTAACAAAATTCTGAATAAAATTAATAAAAGAGTTTTATTAAATGAGAGAGCATTAAATTTGGAGAAATTTAATGCATTTAAAGTGGAGACTTTAAAAGAGAATGTGAAGGGGCATTTTAACGTGGAGGGGTTACCACCACATGAATGGGGGACGTGAGGAGTCACCCCCCATGGGGCGCCGGCCATGGGGAGGGGTACCCCCCTCCTCCTATAGAAGGCCACCCCTCTCACCCTTCCTCCTGACACCTCCTCGTGAAGGATCTCTCTCCCCCTCTAGTATTTTTCCCCCATGGTCTCGGATTAGCGAGATACATGTTCCTGGTGGATTTATCTGGAAAGGAGTTGCTTCTTCAGCTGCTTCGCTGGAGCGAGGAATGGAGGTTGTCAGGGTACCGGACGTGTGTGCGATCATGAATGCACCGCTGCTTTGCGGTGCTGGACTTGGATATGCTGGACTTGCTAGAGCTAGATCTGATGGACGTGCTGGAGCCGGACCTGCTGGACTTCATCACGATCTTGAGATCGGCAATTGTACGACTACATCATCCACGAGTTCCATCTCGTTAACAAATATTTGTTGTCTTCGATGGTAAGTTCTCTATGGATGTATATCCACCCGTTGCTTGTATCTAGTAGATAGATCTTGGCGTATAGTTCCCATCGTAGGAAATTTTTATTTTCTATGCTTCGAACACTTTAGCGGTATCAGAGCCTGATCTATGGAGGATAAGTCCCTAGAAGAACTAGAAGGTGACTTTGATGCACTTCCCATTATAGGGCCTCCAACTATGAGGCTTTCAAAGAGCTAGAAAAGATATGAGACGAGGAATTACCACCCCCAGATTTGAAGACTCTACCAGATAATCTTAAATACAGATTTTTAGATGATACAAATAAATTTCCTATTATTATTAGTGCTAAACTTTCAGGGGATGAAGAATAAGAACTCATGAAAATACTTAAGGAGCATCGCAAGGCCTTTGGGGTACTCAATGGATGATTTGAAGGGCATCCCATGATAACCATCCATCGAATATTCATGGAGGAAGGTGTTAAACCAGTTGCAGAATTTAATAGGCAAATGAAGCCCGAAATGAAGGAAGTGGTAAGAAAAGAAAAAGTACGCCTACTGGACGCAGGTATAATCTATCCTATAAGAGAAAGTGAATGGGTAAGTCATGTTCATTGTGTCCCTAAGAAGGGCGGTTGTACCGTTGTTCCTAATGAAAACAATGAATTGATACCTACTAGAACTATTGTTGGACATAGGATGTGTATAGATTTCAGGAAACTGAATAAAGAAACTAGGAAATATCATTATCCTTTACCATTCATAGATCAAACTTTAGAAAGGTTGGCAAACCACACTCATTTTTGCTACTTGGACGGATACTCTGGTTTCTCTCAAATAGTTGTTCATCCTGATGACCAACTTAAAACAATTTTATTAGTCCTTATGGTTTACATGCTTACCAACATATGCCGTTTGGTTTATGTAATGCTCCAGCTAATTTTCAAAGATGCATCATTGCTATTTTTGCAGATTTTATAGAATTGATAATGGACGTATTTATGGATGACTTTTCTATCTATGGAACTTCGTTTACTAGTTGCTTGGATAATCTCAAAAGTGTTTTGTAGCATTGCAAAGAGACCAATCTTGTTCTAAAGTAGGAGAAGTGCCATTTTATGGTCAAAGAAGGTATAGTCCTTGGACATAAGGTATCAGGTAAGGGAATCGAAGTGGATAGAGCTAAGGTTGAGGTCATAGAGAGAATGCCACAACCTAGGGATATAAAAGGTATAAGAAGTTTCCTTGGTCATGTGGGTTTTTATAGAAGCTTCATTAGAAATTTCTCTAGAATATCTAAACCTTTAACTAACCTTCTGTATAAGGGAGTAAGATTTAATTTTCATGATAAATGTCTTGTAGCCTTTGATAAACTTAAATATGCTTTATCCCATGCTCCTATCATTAAACCACCTATCTGGGATATGACTTTTGAATTAATATGTCAAGCTAGTGATGATGTTGTAGGAGTAACTCTGGGACAACATATAGGTCGCAGATCTAATATTATACATCATGCTAGTAGAACTCTTAATAGTGCTCAAAAGAATTATCCTAAGGAAGAAAGGGAACTTTTTGCTGTATTTTTCTCTTGCGATAAATTTCGTTCTTATATAGTTGATGCAAAAGTAAGAGTTCATACAGATCGTGATGGTTTAAAAGAACTCCTTGAGAGGAAAAATCATAAGCCAAGACTGATCTGTTGGATCTTTTACTTCAAGAATTTGAGTTGTAGATTATGCAGATGCAAGAAATAAAGATGTTGGATGAAGTGTTTATATTATCCTAGCAAGACACCAATCTTATTGAGAGGAACTTTAGTCCTCGTGATTTTTGTTTACAAGAATTGTTAAATGAACTAAGGTCAACTTCTCCAAAAGATAAGAAGTCTTTGTTGTTGGAGCCAGTCATCCCCAACTAAGTAAACGGTAAGTGCAAGGTAAGTGTTCTTACTCAAATAAGTGATTTGTTTTCACAGATTTTACTTCTGAAATTATTGCCTTTGAATTCCTCGTGTTTTCTCAAGTTTCTAAAGGTTTTTACCAACTATACAGGTGCAACTATACAACCAAAGTAAAATCGCTTGCTGTATAGTTGGTCGTTAAACCCTCTGTATCTTCTTCGTGAATTTTTTTATGTCTAGATCTATACGGTCGCAACTATACGACCGGAGATAAATTTTTGGCCGTATAGTTGGTCATTGAACTCTCAGACACTTTCTATTTTTTGATGTATGTATCTATACTGTCGCAACTATATGACCGGAGATAAAAATCCGGCTGTATAGTTGGTCGTTGAACTCAAAGACACTTTCGATTTTTGATGTCTGTATCTATTCGGTCGCAACTATACGACCGAAGATAAAAATCTGGCTGTATAGTTGGTCATTAAATTCTCAGACATTTTTGTTTACTTTTGCATTTACCTGAGTCAAATAACGGTATTGTCGGTTCCGAGTCGTAACTTAATCGACGTGGACTCAAGATATTTGGAAATATCTGCCTGGAACCAACTATATGGCTGGAGTTATACGGTTTTTGCCCGTATAGTTGGTTGTTACATAGCAGGACTCCTCCAAATCCGTGATTTCTTTCCCTGTTTCGTTAAGATTCTTTTCTTGGGCGAGAATTTGGTGTTTCTCACAAGTTTTACCGACCTATGAACCCCCTTATTCACACATGAGGACACGCAACCAAGGGACAGAAGCCAAGCAGAAAGGTTCCTATGGAGATCAGGAGCGATAGCGAGCAAGGGAAGGAGATCAAGATCGTCCCTATGGAGTTCCTCGACGTCGACAATGCACGCAGGAATAGGGAGTTGAAGGCCCTCGAGCTGAAGATTGAAGAGATGGACAAGGAGACACCAGGGACACCCAAACATCTTGGGTTGCTGGGACTTTATCTTGATAAAATTGATGAAGATATTAAGCATACAACCAAAGCAGGTTTTTCTATGAGTCTTAAGGCGATACAAACCCTTCAAGATAACAATGAGCTCATTAAAGAACAAGTGAAAGTGCTGGAGAGGAATAATTTTTTCTACAAGCTGTGTGTTAAAGAATTAAAAGTTGTCAATCAATCCCTCTGTCTCAGGCTGGCTCGTGAGGAGAAGATACCGTGTGCCATGGCACCACAGTGATCTACAATAATCACTTTATCAAATAATCCCAAGGGATTATTTAATCCCGCTTGGCTTGATTCCAAGCTTGGGGAGATCTTTAAGACCTTGTAATCTATCTTATAAGTATTACATTACTATTTTATTTTTGCATTATTTCAAATTAGAAATAAAGTTTGCATCATTAGAATTCCCTTCAGGAATATTCGATCCCTTTTATGAAATTCCGAGTTTATTATCATATATGGAGCAATATTGAGTTTGTGTTTGTCCTATTGGATATATGAATGGCTTGAGTATAATTTTACTTGCACTTGATGATAGCAATAGGAGTCTTCCACACCGATGGTATTAATAGAACATACAAAGATAATTTGGTCAATATGTTGTAAGTCCACGGTTTGATTTACAAAGAAAAAATTATCTAATCAGTTAAGTTGAAAAAGAAACCTTGAACAAAGGAAAATAAAAAGTGCTATCAAATTAGAGTGAGATCAAGACGAGGTAGAATATTCAAGCTATAAAGGTTGCTTCATATACAATTGGAATTTGGTAATTGAGATCGTTAAACTTTGAATTCCTACATGAAGTGTAATGTATGGCTAGCTCCTTTGCACAACACTTAAACAAAAGTGTGAGCATATATACAAAAGAGAAGAAAAGAAAGAAGAAAAAGAGCAAATAGGATACACCACTATATTGTAGTATGACAAAGAAGCGTTTGAGATTTTAAATCTCAAGTGAATATGTTAATCCAAAAACACTTGGGCTACCTCACTAACTCATTCGGTTGAACTAGATACTTTTACATCATGTTGAGATTCATCTTTTGTGAACTGTTAATCACTAAGGTGTGGAAGCCTGCTAGTACTATTCTGATGGTTCAAGTAAGGTATTATTCATGAACTTATTC
Organism: Avena eriantha; assembly: GCA_910589775.1. Lineage (NCBI taxonomy): Eukaryota > Viridiplantae > Streptophyta > Magnoliopsida > Poales > Poaceae > Avena > Avena eriantha. Next base: position 347,782,266 of record OU342741.1, read on the forward strand.
CCATGTATCATATATGATAAACACATGTTGCAACTACCTCATTTATTTTATCGACTCAGCTTCATGAATATGAGTATCACATCCATTAAGCTAAACTTGCTCGGGACGAGCAAGAGTCTAAGCTTGGGGAAGTTGATGAGTGCATATTTGCATCATGTTTTATATTATTATTTTCCATTGTAGATATGGGATCTTGGTATTTTATAGCATTCGCATGCACATTTTATGTCTATTTTCACCAGGATCAGGACAGATGATGGATATAATGGACACAATTCTTGGAGCAGTTGTATTGGGGAGAAAAGGAGTCAAAAACAACATAAATCGCTTATTTGGAAAATATGAATTACACCAGAAGAAAACCCGAAGTGATCAAAGCATACAGACGGTTTAACGACCAACTATATGGTGGGAATAAATTTTCCGGCTATATAGTTCCTGCCGTATAGTTGGCACCGCCACCACCTCCTCAAATAGTTTCACCCCGTGCAACTGGATCAGAGAGACGACATACAGAACAACCAGAAATCACCGAGACCTCACCTCTGGAAGGCATATGGAGGGGGAACTCATCCACCGGGGATCCATCTTCACCCTCCGCAGATCCGGGAGGCTAAGGCATCGATCTCCATGATCAACCGCTGCATCACCACCATCCCATCTACATCTTGTCTAGATCTTGTTGTAATTTCCGTACTCGTTGTGGATTTATACAAGTACTATTCATCTATGATAGATTCCATTGTTATTGCCATGATGTTGATTGCCTCCATGTCTGAGTAGATCATTAGTTCTTGGGGAGATGGATAAACCCTAGTATGAGATTGCAATAAGATAAAGTTTATTATAATATTCATCGCTGTGACCATGTGTTAGATTGTCTTCATATTGCTGTTGATAGAAGTCGACCTCTCAATATTTTCCTCTCATGGGGACTTGTTGGAGGGAACTACTTGTTGGTAGATGGAGGTGTGTTAGCACTTATAGTGAATATAAAGCTGCTGGCACCCCTTACATATCAACTTGGGAACCGAGGAAACTCTGAAACACTATCCATGCCATGGGATACGTCCTACAGGATTACGTCCCTTAATGGACATGTAATTCTATTGATGTCGATTACTGACAACTGTGGTTATGAGGATGATGTTAGCAGTGTTTGCTGCCTATTTGTCTAAATACGGAGTTCCTCCCACACATACATAGTTGAGAATGTTCATGATAATAATCTTTACTTTAGCTCTTTATAATGCTAGTGGTGTATCCGCTACTCCCTGAAAACGCTTTTTTCCCTATTGCAGTTCCAAATCTCTTTTACATACGCGATACTTACTTTCTATTTTTAGTTACTTTACTTTACTTATTGTTCTCTTATACCAAAAACCCAAAAACACCTTTTTACACAATACTTGCATTTTATCTTGTTACTTAGAACTTTATTTAGCATTTCTATTGCAATATTTGATTCAAGAGTTATTAGACTTTAGACTCCTACTCCCTATGGTATCGATATCTTTATTTCGAAACAAGCTACAAACGACATGTGCACTTGCAGTCATCAATAGGTCACTTCAAAAAGTTGGAATTCACACTTTGAGAACTTTGCACAGATGCGGTGTTCTCGAAGCTCGAGAGGATGATAAGAAGATGTTCTTCATGTTATTACATTGATACAGAATAGGCAAGCATATCGTCAAGATATACCACCATGAATTATTGAGATATTCCAAGAATACCACATTCAAGAGGCGGAAGGAACCAACGAATGCTTGAAACACTTTCTAAGCTCAACGCTCTTCGAAAGATCAGCATTAAGAGGAAGGTTTATGCTGAATGAGATGCATTGGGAGAATAGATTATCTGACCCTTCAGATGATAGAAGAGATGTCGAGTTGTCCACATAGTTGATCGGATCATTGGTTGAAATATAAGGAGATCTTGGATAAAGAAGCGATGATAACTCATACATTTAAGCGAAGCTACCATAGATGAAAGAATGAGATTCTCTCGTATCAAAGAGAACCTTGTAGATATGGAGTTCAAAAAGATGTGAAGCATGATAAATGGATGATAATCCACCATAGTGCCTTAAGAAACCTCTGGATTGCCAAAGATACTTGAATATGATATAGGTATAATCACAGTATAACTCAAAATCACAAAAGATAACCACAGTCTTTTGGAAAATTAGCTTAATAGCATTGACCATATTCCACTCATGATGAGTGTCATATGGCTATACCGAGAATGAATTTACAATCACACGCATCGGATCGACACATGTTAGGTATTCAGCCCCAAAGAATTTGAAGATGAAGTAAAAACTCCAGATTGAAGCACTGGTAGCAAAAGATCAAGTTATCATGGACATGCTGATGAAGAAGGTGAATAGTGTGTCACACACGACTAAAAAGGAGTGTGGAAACACATATGTATCAAAGATTATTTTCCGCATTTTTTGGTATTAAAATACCAACAGATGTGAAAAAACACTTATAAATAGAGATTAGCAACTCCACATTCTGTGAAAACATGCCGGAAGGAAGAACACCTTTAACAAGATTGCATCGGTTCACAAAGAGTAAGACATATCACATTGGTTTACAAAGATTCAGATAGATCGTGTCGGTTTACAAATAAGCCTATTGGTATGAAATGTACCAACAGTTGATAACCAAAGGCAGATTGCGACAACAAGGTTGGATGCAACAGATAGACAAAGAATTACACACACATCCTATGGTACTACGGAAACCCCAAGCACATGAATCCTAGTTTGAATTTTTAGAAGAGGATTGGTAAACGTTATAGTTCCTTACCAAAAAAGGGTGGGTGGGTGGGTAAGAATAAAAATGGAAGCAGTCCTACTCTCACGTTTAGTTTTTCCCTAGTATACATAGCTACCAAAATATTTTCTAACTGACAACGACATCTTGGATGAGACCCTGAAGTGCGAAATGGCTCTAATACCAATTGTAATACCTCAGACCCTACGCTCTAAGCTCAAGCCTGGATGAACCAAAAGTGGACAGGACATACTACCATGGGGCCGCGTAGCCACACACAGTAGGCCCAGCTCGTGGAGCAGGGCACGGTACCGGCCAACCATCCCACCCACTTTCAAGAACATCGGGACAAGAGCGAGCGGCATAGTCGACAGGTAAAGCAATCAAAACATACACAGATGAGTATGTATGTCAACAACATACAATAGACATCAGAGCCACACCATCTAAAAACCAATAGAGACAGAAATATTCAACGCCATACGGCAAGATCCAAATATACTAGATAGAGATAATAGTTTAGGATACATGCTCATACATCACACATCAGAGTATCAAGTGGAAGCAGAAAACAAGATCCGAGTACAAATAAGAAGCAAACTGGCATAAGATGCCCTGAGAATAAGCACATCCGGCCCACTGATCTCATGGATCTCCATTCCCGGAATCTCTACACCTGACAGTCATTGCCACCATCATCAGACTCTTCGACCCAATAACCTTCCTGAGAGTATACCTGTCCATCTGAACCAAATATTTATCGTGTGTGACCCTAGGGGTACTCAGAAAGTCTTAATGCATCTAAAGAGAACAACATGGGGGTGACGCAATTGAAACGAAAGATAATAGCTAAATAGTTCTATAGAGACACACTACACATTAGCCCAACCAGAGATAGACGGATGCTCGTTAATTAGTAATAACAGTGATATAAGTAACATAATTAACCATCGCTTGCCCTCCCTCTCTCTTACCGATGAAAAGGCGGAAGAACATCCCATCCGTTGGCAATTTTATTAATCATTCCATAAATATTGTACTATTTACTAGTCATCTCTTAGTCAAATTAAAGGCAGTAATTTACTTATGCTTTTCTATGATCGAGAAACTGTGCTCCAAGTCATCCATAACCGTGGACACAGCTTTCAGATAGATTTACCCTGCAAGGGTGCACAAATAGCAACACAAACGATCAACCTCGGGAAGAACCAAATAAAAAACAACAAGGTCTCATGACAATGCATTCATAGGATTCATAAATTATTTCAAGGGGCCACCCCAATAAGCTACCCGCAACGAAGTTGGCCGGCTCCGAGACGGACCCAGGGTTTGCCAGAATGGCTCTAAACGACTGGGAACCCGAAAGTGTGACTGGGCTTGTCAATACCGTGAAATTGTGTCGTGATCCTAAACAGTACAGGCGCTCCACGCGCAATAGTAAATAAAGCAGTAAAGCATGCCATAAGTATTGAATAGTAATAACACCCCAAACTAGTTTGTGGCCCTAAGAAATAAAGTGTGAATCAATCTCAGGCGAAGGGGGATCCGTAGAGTCTCCCGAATGTGGATAGTGCGAATAGGCAAGGAACAAGAATCAAGTACTCGTGGTCCTATGGAACACACGTGAGCATGGAACAACCAAATAACAGTTATTGTCTACCGGTGTCTCTTTCTTTAGTTATCCCATCACTACACAATTTAAATTTTTTAGTTACCTCATTATCCAAAGACTCACATAAACCCTACACATGCAGTTCTATGACTCTCATGGCTCAAACAACTCCTGTAGTAATGGCTCATAGGATTGAGGATACAAGTTTCAGTGGGGTTTAAAAGTAAAGGCTATGCAATACTTGGGATTCAATTTAATGCAATCATGACTCCATGATGCAGGAATAAGATAGAGGTGTAGGTGCTATATGTATGCAAGCATAGGGAATTGCTTGCCTAACGGATCAACAGTGGTGTAACCGGAATCTGGATAGTACTCTGGGTTCTCTTGGTAGTTCCCTTACTCGGCGTCTGTCCAGAATAAAAGCCAAACACACAAAGGCCATAATAAATAAAGTGTGCAATCATATGAATATGTGCAACAAGAAAACAAAGTTATGTCATGGTACACAATTTCATGGTATAACATAGCATGGCATGGGTGAGGTGTGAGAATAATAATAAAGCACTTTAATTATTTATTTGGCATGTTTTGCTCCCATAAACATTGATGTATTCATTATATTTACATGATGCATGACATGGCAAAGATGCGATGCAACTACACATGCAACTAGACAGTGTTAAGCGGAAACATGACCCCACAATTAATTATATGGTTCAAGTTGTTTAGGTACCCCAATATTTAAATATTGACATAACAAGGCAAAACATGGCATCGGTTCGCTACACAAATTTAAATGGAGACAATATAAAACTAGAATAGCCCGCACATGGTATCCATATTTAATTATTAGGTAAGTCGGCAAAATACCCAAAACAAATGAATATGTATGCAAGCATAAACAATTTATATGCAATGAGTATATGGATGACAATTTATAAAATAGGGGTCCCGGATTAGGGTCACACATTAGGGTTCGGCACCGATGGTCTCGGGGTTCGTCGGGATCGGGCTTCGGATCCGGGTCTTCGGTTCCATGAAGGATTTCATGCGTTCAACGCACTTGGGGTTCGGAGCCAGGGTTCGACGGCATTGAGAATGGTCTTCAGATCCATGTAGACGATCCTCGGTCATCAACTCCGGGAAGGAAAACTCGGGGTTCACGTCGGTTGTCTTCGGGCCAGGTGTGGCTCTCCGCCTTGGACCTAGACAACGCCACCATCATATCGTCTTCGAGAGAACCCACACATCACACCACTATAAGGCTTCAATTACACATCGGCACCACCAGCAAGTTCTACGCCTGCAACTAGGAACAAACGGTGCACCAGGGCAGCAACATCAAAGGCACTTGGCACGGGTAGCAGACACAAGACAAGTGTGTACATAGCAACACTACAAGGGCCATGTCCCTTTTGGACATATCATCGAACACCCTCTATTCGTGCTGCATCTCAAGGATATGGGTTGGTGGAGGCAGAGGGCACGATGACGCTGGCAAGGACAGAGGCCGATGGGTCGAGGAAGAGGAGGCCCCGGGCAGCGCTGGGCACGGTGGCTGAAGGGCCATGACAATCAACCGAGGGCTGAGGGTAGCAACACCATGGTTGGAGGCGAGCTCGGCCGTGGAGCTTTATGACGAGGAGGCGGTGCGGTGCTCGGCGTAGAGGGAGGCGGTGTAGGGGCTCACGGCGGAGGCGAGGCACCGACCAGAGCAGGGTCGGCGGCTCCGGGATCTTATGGCCGGCGAGGAGCTCAGTAGGGTGCGGGGTCCATGGTAGTGAAGGAGACGGGGCCACGGCACGAAGGAGCCAGGGCGGCGGACAGCACGACGGCCACGGCGGCGCAGAATTGGGGTGCGGCCGTGGCTTGGGGAAGGCTTCCACGATAGACGCGGATGGGAGGGCCTGTTGCTGGGCAAGGTCGATAGGGCTTGCTTGCAACGGTGACGCACGCTCGAGCGCAGAGGGCGACGGAAGAGAGAGGCCGAGCAGGGAAAGCGGGGCTAGGCGGTGCTGCGGGCGAGGAGACGTGGTCAAGGGGGAGAGATGGGTTGGTGTCAACGGGGTCCGCTCAGGAGGGAGACAACACGGGGAATGTAGGTAGCGTCGTGCGCTGGGGTTGGGTGGGGTTGCATCGTGAGCATGTGGAGGTAGAGGTGCGGGCGCGTGCGGCTGTAGGTGGGACTAGAAGGGCCTCGCGCGCTATGCTGCGCCGTCTTCTACTATTGGCATTTTTTCAATGCTTTGTACATAGTGGACAACTTATTGCTAGGTGGAGGAGGGTTGTTCCCTTTACTACTAAATGCAAGAATATGACTGTGTTCGGCAATGTAGTACTATCTCTTTATTCATTCACAATAAGACTTACATATGCTGGTTCTAAGCATTGTTGGTTCACTATTATTTAGAGAGTAAGAGTAGAGATCGTATATTACCACTACCCAACCAATAGGTTACTTAGAACCTATGACGTATTCGGTAACTTAGTACATCTTTATTTATTTACAATAAGAGTTACCTCAAGATCCCTCTGATGTGGAGTCCAACTTCATATTGATGCCTTTGATTACGTATGTCGCGATACAAAATGCTCACTAATATGCAGTGCTAAACACAAAGGTTACGCAAAGGTTTGTATGCTCGTATTTAATCATCTATCTCGGTGAATAATTTTTTCTTGCACTTGGAAGCAAATGGCAAAGCTTATACCCGAAACAAAAATATACATTATTCTCCATGGTTTAAATTGTGAAATATACTTAAAAATTGTATACATTTTCTCCAACCAATGTCTAACACAACTCAGGTGCTAATGCATCATGTAGATTTTTTTGAACTTTAGGTTGTACTACATCACGTCACAGGGTTTCCATTACAATCATGCTCAGTCAGCTCCAAAACATCGATGGAGCTACACCACATTAAACATTAAACAATCTCTCCTAGATCACTTCTTCCTAATATAGCTAGCTCATGGCCAACTTTCACTTTAGAAATAATAAAAGCAATGAACGATTGGAGGAGAGTTTAATCTCTATAGCTGTTCCAACAATGACCTGTTCAGCAATAAGAGTGTAAGATAGCTCGGACACTTTGTAGAGTGGCAATCGATTCTCCTATTTCAGCAGGTGGAGGTTATCTATGCATCCTAGACAGACGACAACATATTAGTACTTGATTCATCCCCAAGCATGGCACCCTAGGACCCTCTCTTTTCTTCTTCAAAGAAGCTAGCATCAAAGTTCAATTTTGCTTCAGTTTAAACCATATACTTATAGCTTCCTTACCTTGTTTCTACCCAGATTCTGGAACGTACCAAATAGGCTTCTTTCCTTTAGCGTCAATCAATTGCTCAATGTCTCCTGTGTCATGGAAGCAGGTAAATAGGACCGGGTAAACCGAGAAAATTGTTTGATTTCGCATGCATCATTGAGAATATGAAATAATTCCTATTGTGTATAGAGAATACTTAACTATCCAAAGAATGGAACCATCAAGAACTAAAAATAAAATTTGTCACCTGCAAAAGAAAGTAGCATGTTCCATCACCATAACAAATAAATGGGCATGCATGAAAAGGGAAAGCCTGAATAGATATAGAAAATAGTTTAATGGAACTACTGTATGAAACAACATAATAGAGAAACAAATATCCCTTTTAACATTCTAGATGCTAGCATTTCATCCATTCTCAACTTTATACCAAAGAAGGCATGAGATCAATATGCCAAGAGACTACACTTAAGGACGATTATGCCTATTTGTAGTAAAAAAGTCAGCCAACCTACATGAAGTTTGCAAGGTTGACTATAATTCCATTGCGCCAGTAAACCTTTCTTATTATATTCGCGCACGAACAGACACATCATGAAGACAAATTTTGTGGACCCTTATAGGAGCACAACCTTTTGTATATATGACTTTATAATGGTTGGAAATCCAATTTGGACATCCTTTCGTTCAAAAGTTTGTCAATCTAGACCATCAGTAATCAAATCAGAGCATCATAAGAAGCAAATTACCTAAGCACCAAAACATCTACTGTTTGCATTTTTTGGGTGCACTTTGCCAAAACCAGCAAATCACTGGGTCTCCTCCTTTCCTCCCACGATGCTCCCTGTGGGAATCACAGGGGAACCCTAGCGCCACCGGCCTCCGCCCGTCTCCTTTCCCCTCCTCACCTCGCTGTTGCCGGTGAGCGTTGCCAGGCGAAGCCCGGGTGGTGTTGGCGGCAGTGAGGCTGCTCCTTCTGTCTCACGTTGGTGGCTAGGTGGCACCGAGAGATCCGATGATGTAGGAGAGTTGTATCCGTAGAGGCCTCCGGTGGTGGGGGTGATCGGATTCGGCGGTGTCTGCTTCGCAAGAAGGAGGTGGTGCGGCGTGGAGGCTAATGGCTCGGTGTTGATGTGGAGCTCGTTGGGGAACCCCAAGAGAAAGGTAGGATGAGCACAACAGTAAGTTTCCCTCAGTTATGAAACCAAGGTTTAATCGAACCAGTAGGAGCAAGGAAACACCCCAAAGGTGTTGCTAGTTGAGCCTTGGCAGGGCACACTACCGGTGCTAGTAGCAACGTGGAGACCTGCACAACACAACCACAGAACTTTGCCCCCAACTTGCGATGAGATTGTCAATCTCACCGATTTTGCTAAAAACAAAGGATTAAACGTATCGAATGGAAGGAAGTAATAGTTTGCAGAAGTAAACACAAAGAATTAAATAGTTTGTAGATTATATGTAAAAAAAAGGACCGGGGTCCATAGTTCACTAGAGGTGGCTCTCCTTAAGATAGATAACATGCTGGGTGAACAAATTACAGCAGGGCAATTGAAAAACATCGAGAAAGCAATACATGCATATACTAATCATCTTGACTCCTTTGGAACTTGATTGGGCATTACAACATTATACATAGACCGCCATCCAACTGCATCTATGACTAATAATCCACCTTCAGGTTATCATCCGAACCCCCTCCAGTATTAAGTTGTAAGCAACATATTATTGCTTTAGAATTGCATGTAATGTAAACAATACGATTGTTCTATGAACAAAGGATTGTTGTTTTCTCCCTAGTAGCAACAACACATCTAGTACCTTAGAGATTTCTGTCACTTCCCCAGATTACCAGAGGCATAAACCCACTATCGAGCATAAATACTAACTCTTGGAGTTGCTAGCATCTACTTGGCCAATATAGCTACTAATAACAGAAAGCATGCAAGATCACAAATAACAAAGACATGATAGAATCAATAATCAATCTGAAATAGCATCTCAATATCCATCGGATCCCTGCAAACACAACATGCAGAATTACAAATAGATCATCTTGATCATTAACGGAGCTCACAAGATCTAGGTATGAAACCACAAAGGAGGAGAACCAGCCATCTAGCTACTACATGGACCCGTAGTCCAGAGATGAACTACTCACGCATCACACCGGAGGCTTGCATGAAGATGAAGAAGGCCTCCAGGGTGAATTCCCCTCTCCGGCAGGGTGCCGGGAAGAGCTTCAGATCCCTCCTGATCTAGGGACAGAGACGACGGGGGCTATAGACTCTTTCGTGGATTTTTGATCGGGCACTTAGGGTTTTCATCCCAAGGGCAATATATAGGCGGAAGGAGAGGCTGAGGGGGTGCTGGAGTCAGCTAGAACCCCCTAGCGTGGGCTAGGCCTGGCCGCACGGCCAGGTGGTGTGGCCGGCCCCCGGCCCTTCTTCGTCTCGTATTCTGGCATTAGATGTCTTCCGGAAAAATAGGAACTTTGGCTTTTGTCCCGTCCAATTCCGAGAATATTCATTTTCTGACTTCCTGGAACCAAAAACAGCAGAAAATAGGCAGCTAGCACTGTGGCTCTTGTTAATAGGTTAGTCCAAGAAATCATATGAAAAGTACTCCAAAGTATGGACAAAACACAAGAAAGTAGATAAAACCAAGCATGGAACATCAAAAGTTATAGATACATTTGCAATGTATCAACATCCCCAAGCTTAACTCATGCTCGTTCTCGAGTAGGTAAGTGATAAAAAGAAAGAATAATTTTTGAGGTGACATGCACCATCATAAACTTGATCAAAGTATTTGTAAAATATTCAAGGCTGGGATCATAGTACGTCAATCACAACATGAAAGACAAAGTTCTAGCAATAAGACATAGAAACTATGATGCAACATGAAAAGGCACAAACAAAAGATTCATGAATAACAATGCTTTGCAAGACGTTTGTTTGTTTCACATAAAGAAAACATAGCATAATAGTATTCAACTTATCCCTCATAGAGTAGCAAATATAAATGCATAGGACACCTTCAAAGTTCATAAGAGTGACTAGATACAAATAGTTTAAAACAAGCAATATCAAGTTATGCATCAATCAACTAGTCTTGGGACAATGCACATAGAACTAAGAATGGCCACTATGCTCTCAAAGTAGGTGCATAAAGATAGAAGGTGGAGACTCAACATAAAAGTAAAAGAAAGGCATTCATAGAAGGAAGTAGGGATTCAAGTCTCATAAAGAGCTTCCAAAAATTATGGTACTTGTTAGCTTTTAGCTCTCATTGCCCCTATCATAGGCATCTTTAAGGTGATTAAGGTTAAAGTGACACAACTAAGAGGATATGCTTGACAAGTTATAAACCGAAATCTCATGCCCCTTACTTACGAAGACCGAACCTCATGCTACTCAACTTTAGTCACAAGTAAGCTCTTGTCATTGTAAGTACATGTGTATCATTAAGAACCGCCAACAGGGTACCCCTTGCACATGATACAAGAGCTATCCCATAATCAAAATGACAAGGCAAGCAGACAATGAGCATCTCAGCAATCTTTTTATTTGCTATTTGCATAGGTTTTTATTGAGGATGCTTCATAGAGTACTCATTATGGTGATGCTGCAAGTTTCCACCATGATTAGGCATGGCTTAGGCTAGCGCCCAGGCGTTTCTCTAACACACATACAAACTCCATGATCTTACAAGTTCCACTTTTATTTCACACTGCCAGGATCCATAAGAAAAAGAACATGATATCAACGGGGTACAAAGTACAAGTGCAATGTTGAAAGCGTTCCCCATGATACATGGTTCTGCTAATTTGAACTTATAAAGCGCAAGAATATACACAACAAAGAAGGACCCGATGGTTCAAATTTATTAAATGCAGAAAAGTAAAGTGTGTCATCAAGTTTGTGAGAGCTTTAATCACTAGTTTTCTCATAACAAGTTTAATTTGGAAGGTAAACAAAAGCATGAGTATACATGTAATAGCATATGCTAGTAGATAGGTATGGTGGACTCTTTGGAATAACTTGGTTTAGGGAGTGGGATGCATGAGTGGAACTCATACTTGGTTATGAAGGCTAGCAAAAGACTGGGAGCGACAAACTAAGAGAGCAATAATGGCCATAATCATTCAGAGCGACAAAACATCATTGATCAAAGCATAAAGTGATACTACAAGTTGAAAACTAAAGGATCATAAAGGCTATGGTGACTTTGGATAGTCATAACATGGTGTGAGCATGCGCCAAGTCAACCCAAATAAAGCATCCAATGAGAATACCACTATACTATGCTTTAATATGCTAAAACAACGCATGATTCATCCACGGCACATTAAGCAATCTCAATTGTTTATAACAAGTCATGCTACAGCAAAGAATACTAAGCATAAAGCCAAAAATATCAAGCATGGCATGATAAAGCATAGGCCACAGTCAAAAACAAGCTCTTTTTATCACATAAGCATAAACTTTCCTACTCTTTTCCAAACCAAACCAAACTATTTGCAAACCAATGTAAGAAAGAGGGCGTCCAACCAATTTATTCAGAAAACTAAGCAAACCAAAGCAAACGAAAAACCAAAACGAAAACGAAAAAGAAGACACTCCAAGAAAAACACAACTGTGCATGAAACAATAAAAATGAAGCGTTTGGAAGAAACCTTGGATTTTTATTCATGAAGAAGGGGATGCCTTGGGCATCCCCAAGATTTGACGCTTGTACTTCTTGGATATTTCTTGGGGTGACACGTGTGGGATCCCCAAGCTTGATCTTTAGTCCATCCTTCATCTCATTACTTATTCCTTCCATACACCTAAATTTTTTCCTTCATATAAAACTTCACACAATCTTTATTAGCAACATTAGTGCACTCAAGATAATAAGTCTTAAGGTTCAGTTCTAACACCAAATAAACTTCCATTAGAACACTAGCTACTGAAGCACTTCCCTCAAAAAGTTCAATTCCCCAAAAGAACTCAAAAATGAACCAACAAGAAGCAAATGCAGAAAATGGCAGAAATCTGTCAAAACAGACCAGCAGGTAAAGACAAAAAAATTAGAAGACCTTCGGTTGCTCAAATCAAAAAGTGTTGAACTAACGAAAGTTAGATAACGACCTATGGCAGAAGTAAAAAAAATGACGCCTCAAAAGGATGTACAGAGATTTTACACGAATTTTTACGGTGAAGCACAGAAATCTGTTTCGGGACAGCAACTTTCCCAATCATTACTTCTCTCTCATTAGAGGTTACTCTTGGCACAAAAAGCAAATAAAAAGGATAAGGAGCGGTTATTACTGACTCATCAAAAACTTTTGGGTTATCTGCCAATAAGTACTTTTCTTTAACGCCTTTAAGTTAGGCATAAGAAGCAACAAAGAATCAAGTGTTCTCAAATGAAGAAGCATTAAAACCAAATTTCTCGCCCTTACCTCTCTTACTTTTATTCTTAACCTTGGGGAAAATATGATTGTTTGGTGGAGAATAAAGGTGCATGGTCCCTTTTCCCACATCTATTATTGCTCCAAAGAGTTCTACAAGGGACCTTCCAAGTGTAATTTGTCCATTTCCTACACATTCAATAACAAGATAATCAGTAGAAATCATTTTCCCAAGGATGTTTGTAAACACCCCTTCAGCTATTCCAATAGGTAATATGGTAGCATTATTAGCAAGAAATATTTCTTTTCCTCCTTCAGTAAGCCCCCAAAGATTCAAGGATTCATAAATATCTTTGGACATAAGACAAAATTCAGACATGATATCACAGCGGGCTTGAAAAGTTTCAGTATTTATATCAATCTTTACTGTGGGGAACCACTTTGATGGTTCAGAATTTATTGGAACATAATTATGATGCTCCCTAAGCGTATTATAGCAATCTTTTAAGCTAGTAGTGCTAGTCTCAAGAGTGTTCAATCTAGCAAATATTCTTGTGAAAGAAATATCAGTTTGGCTAGGAAAGTTGTAAGTAAGGATCAATTTCTTTATAGCATGAATAGCATCATCCTCATTACATTGGAGGAAATCTCCTCCCACAATATCATCTAAAGCATATCTATAGCAAAGAGCAATTCCAAGGTAAAAACTGCTAAGGAACAAGCTTTGAGTCATTTTAGGCTCAGTTTTTTCATGTAGATCAGAGATTCTAGACCAAGCTTCCTTGAAGCTCTCCTCAATTCCTTGTTTAAAAGTGAAAATCATTTCCTCAAGTGACATAGTGATTGGAGCTAGGTAGACATAATGGCAACTTAAGATAGGAACTAATTTTTTGTGTTTTCAAATAAGAAAGTCAACTTGTAAAACTAATTTTTTTGTGTTTTTGATAAAGAAACAAGCAAACAAAGCAAAAAGAAACTAAGCAAAACGAAAATAACAAAGTAAAGAGATTGGTTATAAGGGACTCCCCTCGTGAAGATGTCCGTGACTCCCCGGCAACGGCGCTAGAAAAATACTTGATGGCTCGGTGTTGATGTGGAGCTCGTTGGGGAACCCCAAGAGGAAGGTATGATGAGCACAACAATAAGTTTCCCTCAGTTATGAAACCAAGGTTTAATCAAACCAGTAGGAGCAAGGAAACACCCCAAAGGTGTTGCTAGCTAAGCCTTGGCAGGGCGCACTACCGGTGCTAGTAGCAACGTGGAGACCTGCACAACACAACCAAAGAACTTTGCCCCCAACTTGCGATGAGGTTGTCAATCTCACCAGTTTTGCTGAAAACAAAGGATTAAACGTATCGAATGGAAGGAAGTAATAGTTTGTAGAAAGTAAACACAAAGCAGTAAACAGTTTGTAGATTGTATGTAAAAGAAAGGACCGGGGTTCATTATTCACCAGAGGTGGCTCTCCATAAGATAGATAACATGCTGGGTGAACAAATTACAGCGGGGCAATTGACAAACATCGAGAAAGCAATACATGCATATACTAATCATCTTGACTCCTTTGGAACTTGATTGTGCATTACAACATTATACATAGACTGCCATCCAACTGCGTCTATGACTAATAATCCACCTTGAGGTTATCATCCGAACCCCCTCCAGTATTAAGTTGCAAGCAACAGATTATTCCTTTACAAATTGCGTGTAATGTAAACAATATGATTGTTCTATGAACAAAGGATTGTTGTTTCCTCCCTAGTAGAAACAGCACATCTAGTACCTTAGAGATTTCTGTCACTTCCCCAGATTACCAGAGGCATGGACCCACTATCGAGCATAAATACTAACTCTTGGAGTTGCTAGCATCTACTTGGCCAAGATAGCTACTAACAACGGCAAGCATGCAAGATCACAAATAACAAAGACATGATAGAATCAATAATCAATCTGAAATAGCATCTCAATATCCATTGGATCCCCGCAAACACAACATGCAGAATTACAAATAGATGATCTTGATCATGAACGGAGCTCACAAGATCTAGACATGAAAGCACAAAGGAGGAGAACCAGCCATCTAGCTACTACATGGACCCGTAGTCCAAAGATGAACTACTCACGCATCACACCGGAGGCTTGCATGATGATGAAGATGGCCTCCAGGGTGAATTCCCCTCTCCGGCAGGGTGCTGGGAAGAGCTTCAGTTCCCTCCCGATCTAGGGACGACGGAGGCTACAGACTCTTTCATGGATTTTTGATCGGGCACTTAGGGTTTTCGTCCCCAGGGCAATATATAGGCGGAAGGAGAGGCCGAGGGGGTGTTGGGGTTGGATAGACCACCCCCTGGCGCGGTCCATGCCTGGCCGCGTGGCCAGGTGGTATGGCCGGCCCCCAGCCCTTCTCCGTCTCATATTCTGGCATCAGATGTCTTCCGGAAAAATAGGCACTTTGGATTTTGTCCCGTCCAATTCCGAGAATATTCATTTTCTGACTTCCTGGAACCAAAAACAGCAGAAAATAGGCAGCTGGCACTATTGCTCTTGTTAATAGGTTAGTCCAAGAAATCATATGAAAAGTACTCCAAAGTGTGGACAAAACACAAGAAAGTAGATAAAACCAAGCATGGGACATCAAAAATTATAGATACATTTGCAATGTATCAGAGGCAGCAAGTCCCCCCGGCATGGCTGCGTTGGTGTGGCAATGTGTTCGACAGCGCATGGTCCGTGGTGGTGTATGATGTGTGGTGGAGGTTGGGGATGGCGTTCATCTGCCTCTGCTGCTTGCTTCGATTCGGTTTTGGCTCCGCCTCGGCCCTCCATCGCACATGCGCGGGCTAACACGAGCGGGCGGGACTCTTCCCCGCAGGTCTTCTCCACCTAGGAGGGGTAGGATGGGGTCAGGTCGCATCTAGATCTGGCCTTTCACATGGCGGGGCTCGAACTAGATCCTGATGGATGCAGCTGTAGGCGGCAAAGGTGGTCGTCGAAATGGGACTTGTAGTATGTAAGATCTTCTTGTGCCCATGGTGAGCGTGGGTCTAAGGGTCTAGGAGTGGGAAGGAGTTGTCTTTATGCCCTCCCATATGCTTGTCGGTGCCTTTTAGCTTGGCGTGAGGGTGGGCTCGGAGCCAGGTACACCGGGGGCGGTGACCCAAGATGGCGGGATGCTCGGTTTAGCTCTCCGACGGGCAGCGAGTTAGCTAGTATTGGAAGGTGCTTCGACCATGTGGGTGGTGAGGCAGGCGGGTTTTTCCTAGGGAGGTTCTCGCTGTTGGTGGCATCCAAGCCCTAATCTTGATCTGGAGTTTCGTCTTCGGTTGCGGGGTCTCCATCATGGTGGGCAATGTCCTTCCGATGACATAGTGCATGGGACAGGTCGAGTGAAAGCTTTGCACTTTGGCGCCGGTGGGGTGATGCCCGTGTGTATCACATTCCTCTTGGGGCGTCGCCTTGGTCCTCTCCCTACCATTAGGGACTATAGGTGAAAACCTTTGTCCGCTTTGGCCGATACAACGATGGCGGCCCTTTGCGTCGTGTACCTATTGGGGCGTCATCGATGAGTGTTGATGTACCTCTACCGTGATGACGTGACTCCCGCGCTTCTTCTGGGCAGATCGCATGAGGCGTTTGGTGGTGCACACTTGTCCTTTTTAGCACTCTCTTCTAGTTTTGTCGTGTTTTCTTGTTTGATCAGCTTATGAGGATTTCTTCAATACCTTGTATCGTAAGGATGTTTGGCTTTATTAATATAAAGAGGGTCAAAAGCCTATTTCGAGGAATAAATGTATCTCTTCAACACTGCAAATATAAGAAATAAATGTCAAGAAAATGTGAGCACATACCTCCCTACTCTCAATCAGTTCTTGATATCTCACCTCTGGTTTTGAGATTGCTGCCTCCATAACTTCTACTTCTCGCTGTTTGTTAGGCAACTCAGGATAGACCAAAACTATTCCTTCAATAGTAGCAAAAGACATTTAATTATATATGCCCCTACATAATCACTTAATTATAGATTAAAAGATTTTTTTTCCAGGTACTCTGCATCTCAGCTAGCCAGCTAGGGAAGTATATTGAATTCAAATTAATTAACTATTGTTCAGCACATCAAAACTCTGGCTGTCAATGCTTATCTAAAAAATCATATAGAACTTAAGTATTATTGTGAAGCATGTCTACGATTAAAGAATCCTATTTATGTGTGAACTACTTACAATTTACAGAAAGTTCTAACTTACAGCTGAGTAATACAAATGTGTGATGTGTCAAAAAATGATTTCCAAATTTATGGTTTATGGGAACAAATTTAGAGCAGAGGTCAAGAGAAAAACTGATTGCAGGTAGTTTCACGTGACTTTAAGGAGTTCATGTCTTATTAATTGCAATAATAGAGCATACTAGAACAACAGAACACAACATCACTGAATAAAACAGGGAAAAACAAGAACATATAAACAACATGTGGGCAAAGGGTCCGCTTTACATCCGGTGACAGTACATGTGACCAGGATGTCTAGGAAAATCGAATCATCGTTGATACAGTGAGGAGTGGAAGGAGACGGAAGGAGCGGCCATAGCCTGAAAATCATCCGGTAGCTCGAAGGTTCATCCCCGAGCGAGCAAGATCAATATAAATCAGGCCGTGACAGGAACGGAGCAGGGATGCATGCCTAGTCAAGAGTGGCAGGGGCATTCAAGCGAGCATGTGAGGTGATGTCCATGCGGAGTTAACCTTTCTTGGGGCACAATCAAAGCCCGGCTGGGAGCTCTCGGCAATGGCCACGCTTGCCGTTGCCAAGGCTCCTGCAGGTCAACAAAAACCACAAACATGAGAGTCTAGATTTGCTAGTCTTGAGAAGTCGTTGGAGCGACCTTTTCATCCAAACCCATATATTTTTCTCTTGTTGAGCCATACGACGGTGGTGGGATTCCGTATACATCTGGCGCCTGTGGTATTGCTCCCAAGTCGATTTTAAACTGACCTTGGTTGGATTGACGCGTCACAACTCAACAAGAGCGGATGTATTGAAAGACGGAGCCAATCTTGCAATAAAATGGTGGAGCTTTCACATGCCTTTGTTTCTAGGGAGCTTAGAGATCCTTTAAGAAATCAGAATTCCCTCTTGTGTTAGTATGAATGCCTTACCTGCGAGCAAAACGAAACACAGAATAGATGAAACACAGAATACAAAGTCTGGTCACTCGAAATGTGCAGGTACAGGGAGACTTAGGCTACCCAGTTTCGTCCACATGAAAAGTACACTACAAATAAGAAACGTCTTAATTGTCTCATTGCAACACACATATATACCTAATGCTATGTCTAAGTGATCTCAAGTGCATACTCTTTCCGTGGCTCCAGTACTGGATTTTGCACATCTGTTGATATGCCACATATCTTAATAGCAAAGCAAAATTAGAATTTTAATACACTATAATTAGAGAAGATATATTGGTAGAAGAAAGTAAAATCATTTGTCAAAACAACTAAACTAAATTAGACACGAAAAATGTTACATTGATCTTCTCAGCACCATGCCATCACCACTAAACATCAATGCTAATGCTCACTCCGATCCAAATTAGTTGCTTAGATTAGTCTAGATTCGATTGTAACTAGACATGATTTAGTATTAGATATATCCGTATCTTTACAAATTTGAGTCAACTAATTTGGATCGGAGGGAGTATTGTTGTTTTATGCAAAATCTAACATTTCAGCACCGATTCTCTCTCCTGCATAGGTAGTATCTTGCATGTACTACACACAGTAGTATGCTTCCGCTCTGAAGACAAAAGAACCTAGTTGATGCCCATCCTCTCGGATCACCATTTGAACCCTAGAATATTCACCCAAGACCTCGATATGTGAAATGATGAAAATTACTTGAGTAAGGTAAAGCTTCTAAATTTTGACAAAACATAAGCAATACATTAATCTAGAAACAATGTGAAACCCCTTTTACAGTAATAAATTAATCTAGAAACTCTGCCATGATTCTGCTACATAATATTCAGTTGAGTGTTGGGACTTCTACAAACATCCTATAAATAAGAAATCATTATGATGATTTACCTTGCAATCATTGTTCAAGAGACACCACATCCTACTATAACATATGGAACAAATAGTATAAATGGAGTTTTAGAAATCAAGAGGTAGAATACCTGAGCACGATCTTATATGTATTTTTCTTCTAAAACTAATCATAATAAAGTGCAATTAATAGCAGGCAGACGTCAAAAAACTGCTCAATTCCTTTGTCTTCTAAGCATATAAGTCCGAGAAGTAGTTGTCAGACATATTGGTTCAAAACAAAGAGACTGAGCGTTGCTTCAGTACTGAAAGAAATCGGAGGGATGGTTCATACCTAGTCAACCTGAAATCACAAGTCTTCTTTCCTCATCAAGCATGGACGGAACATAGATTCAACATGCGCAAGTATTTTGTCCAACGTCATGGTGAGAATAAACCTAGAGCAATTTGCAGGGGATACGATGGCCTCCTGTGGGAGATCGTGCAGTCTTCTTGCGACATCGACGGTCGGGAGGAAGCCCTGCTCGGGTCATGTGTCAGCGACCCACGTTGCCGCCTACGCCGACCATGACGGCGATCACGCCACAGCAGCACTATGATGAGGAAGCGATGGAAGAGGCGAAAATAAGTACTACAAGAGAGCTCGACCTCCCGCCACCCCCACCCCCTCAAATCATGGTCGTGGCGGCTCCCCTCGGGTCCTCTCCACCCACCGCCCTAGCGATTGAGTCGCTAGTCTGAACCTTGATTCCGGCCATCTGTGGCTGGCCGCTCGACACAGACAGCATGACGAGGACGCTTGCTTCCATTCAGGAAGTGTCGCAAGTAGAGAGCGGGAGAGGAGGCCGCAGAGGACATGGTTGGGTTGGGGCGCTAGGCCGCCAGCGACCTAATCTTCTCCATCACGGAGTGGAGGAGGATGGGGAGAGGATCCAAGAGGTGAGGACGGGGATGGACCCAAGATGGCCATACAATGGTGGGTGGGAGTCGGTTGTGGGCTTCCGTATACGTCTATACGACAGTGGGTGGAGCGGTTGTGGGCTTCCGTATACGTCTACGTGTGGTACTGCTCCCAAGTCGATTTTAAACTGACCTTATTTGGATTGACGCGTCACAACTCAATATGAGTAGATGTATTGAAAGACTGGGTGTAACATCCCAAAACTCTAATCCAAAGTTAATCAAGATCAAACCTACCCAATTTAAGGTTAAGAAAAACTTCTCCATTTAAAAATCATTAAGCATTCCTCTGTGTGTGCATTTAAATTAGGAGTTGTTTTGAATTGTCATGTTTAAGTGATCCATTGGTTGTAAAATGATTCTAAGGTGAATTAAACATCATCTAGATCATCCCCAAGCAAATCCCAAAGAAAAACAAATCAAAAAGAATAAAATAAGCAAATGGTCATTTGTGCCATTTTAATCACCTAGCCTACTTTGGCTATTCCTAGAACTCAAATCTTAACAGAAACAATTGTGGATCTTTGCACACCTTGCTAGTACAAGTAGTGATGTACCAAGGCCCACTTTGTTTCATCCCAAAAAACTTTCAAACACTAAATTTAAATGACATTTGAAAATTTAATCTAGTGTAGGTATCAAGATCACACTTATTTAAAACCCACTCCAATGAACTCCATTTTTAAATCCCAAGAAACTAGAGATGCTCAAGCATGTGATCAACAACTCCACCAAATTTCATTTCAAAATTCAAAAGTTTTCTTCTTTTGCCCATTTTGTCAAACACCTTGTGGGTAGAATCAAATTGGCCTAACTATTACTGTTTTTGATCAAATTTTGTCGAACCATTTGAACCCTAGTCAATGCCTTTGTCTCCCCCAGACCCAACCAAGCCATCAAGGACCTACCAATTGGCCTAGCACCACAGTGCCACGCCACCCCGAGGACATGCTCGCCGGCCAACCTTGCCCAGGCCATAGGCGACTACCAGCCCCTCTCCACCGCTCCAGGAAGGGAGGCGTGACCTCACCGCTGCCGACGGTCCACCCCACGATCGCAGATAACCCCTGGACCACTCCCCAGCCTAGCCGCCCTTTCTCTCTGCGCGCAGCCAGAGCGCGCCAGAGCGCCCTCACTGCCAGCACGCCACAGACCGCGCCTCGACCCCAGCACCCCGCCAGACACGGTCGTGCACCGCCGCGAGACCCACAATCGCCGAGCGCCGTGTCGAGCACCGCCTCTGTCTCCCAGAGCGAGTGACGCTCCTGATCATATGCCATCGCCCCTAACCGCGCCATTGCGCCGTAGCTGACCGCCAGGAGGAAAGCCACCGTCCGCCTACCTCACCCACGCCGATAGCCCCTGTACCGCCCTCGCCGGAGATGCCTGCCCACACCTCTCAGTCTCACAGTCGCGCCTATATAAGCAGGCCTCCCAGCACGAATTCCTCACACCATTCCACTCCCCTCTCTCCCCTGAACATTTCCCCTCTCTTGCCGGAGTCGCTCAAGTCTCAGTTTGCCGGAATTGCACCGGAGGAGCCCGGTGCAGAGGAGGAGACGTTGTCGTCGATTCCGTCCACCGATGCCCCTGCCGTGACTTTGCCTGAGTCCGCCGTTGCCCTCCAGTTCGATCGCCCGCCTTGCCGCACTAGCTGGAGCCCTGGTATGTCCCCAGTAGACCCCCACCGGCCGTTTAGGGTTCGGTGTCGTCGGCGACGAGTCCGTCATCGACGATGACTGTGAGCCGTTGATCCACGTTATAATCGTGTGGCCCAGATCGCTAGCTACTGTTTCGGGTTTTAAGTATCGCTGACAAGCGGGACCAACCTGTCAGCTGCCCTCTGCGCTACTGAGCGTCACTGGGCCGGCCCATTTCCTTTTCCGCGCGACCCAGTAATTCAAATATAGACTTTTCTATTTTGGTTTAAACTCAATTATGTCCCTTAGTTCAAAAATCAATTCAAGAAGATTTACTGAACCAAATTGAGTGATACCAATTTTGTTGGAAATCTTCTGAAAAGATCAATCCAAGCCCGTTCGATTTAATTCATTTAGAGTTAGAGATCTCTCCTAGTAAAAATAATAAGACAGAAGCATTTGCACATTCAAACATTTTTATAAAATCAACCATAATAGCTTTTGAGTTGATTCCAACTCTCAAAAATCACATTTAACCATACCTATCTGAATATGTAATAATATTGAGGTTTGCATCCAGTGACTTTGGACTAGTACCAAAATAATGCTATATAGGCATTTCTAGTCACTTTAAATCATTAAATATTAAACTTAAACTTATTAAAATGTGATCCAACCTTTAAATCACATTCCCATATGTTAGAATATGTGGTGATGACATGTGTCCACATGATCCCATATTTTAATTGGAGAGTATTAAATCTTAGTTATTTTCAATGAGTAGAAATTACTTTTCTTAAATGAAAAGAATGAAACTAGCTAATAAAACCTTGTGATGCTTGTGATGATAGTAGATCATCAAATGTGTACCTTAGAGTGCTAAGTAGTAAGTGTTGTTTGGTGATTGTGTATACCGTATGTATTTTATAGACAATAGTACCGACCAAGCTTTCGAGGAGGAGGAGTTCTACCAAGAGGAGGAGAAAGAAAACTTCAACCACTGCACCATCTAAGGCAAGCTATTGCTAGAAAGCTAGAATTAAACTAGATAACCTAAGCAAGGTGCATTAGGCATGCTTTGGGTTATACCACTTTGACTAGTACCTACTCCAAGTTTTATTTTCAAGCTTTTACTTTCTTTACTTTACCAAAGTCCCTTACTTGTTTAAAGGTAGCATAAAAAGTATAAAACTTGACCTATCTAGATAACCTTAGATGTAATTCTATGGCATGAGATTGAGATTAGCATCCCACCTTAGTGAACACTCTTAACTTAGTAGCTTAGAGCTAAATCAAAACTTGAGTCACTTTAGATGGGAACCCTTGGTGAAAATAAATGGTGAAAACCTTGGAATGATGAGTCATTCTATTGAGATGTTTTGACATGTGTTGAGAAACACAAATGGTTTATGATGATGAAAATGTTGAGGCATGAGCCTTAGCCCTTTTTAAAAACTGATGGTTGGGTTCGGATGCGATACCATTCCAATTTTACCGTACAACCACAGTACCTGAATTGGGTAAGGCTTAGCCGGAAGTTTATATGCATTAGTATTAGTTCCCTCACGGGAGAGGTTTGAGCTGAGGCTACCTCTCAATGTTGTCCACCTATGCAGTGCCCAAGATGACAGATGGTCATGGTTCGGAGGCTATACTCATAGGAGAGGTGCTTATACTAGGGTGTGTAAAGGAAAGGTTATGTTTGATTATCTGCAAACTAAGTATGATGATTCAGGGTTATCCCTGACAGATGTATCGAATCTTGTGGTGAAAGTGTACCACCTCTGCAGAGTGTCAAACTATTCGAATAGCCACACCCGCGGTTATGGACAGTTGGAGTGGCCATACTATTCCGTTGTCAGATATTTTCAAAACAACTTATGAAATGAATTGTGACATGACTTGACCACAATAGAGTTGTGATTACGACACTAGCTTCCCAACTTAAGTGATTCTAGAACTTTATATTATCTTTCTTTGTTTCTGAACTCAGCTTAGGTTTCAAACTTAACTTTACAAATAAATTTAGAGTAGCAATCCCACTAGAACTACCTTACTTGTTAGTAATAGTTTGCGAGTACTTAAAGAGTACTCATGGCTTTTGTCCCTGGCTATTCCTATGGCCAGACTATGAAGGAGACTACCAAGATGACAGACAGCAGGACGGCTATGATAACTAGGACTATCTTCCATCGTCAGCATTGCCTGTGCTACTGAAGATGGACCCCACCGCTACGCTTATTATTTATTCCGCTGCTTGTTGTATTAAGACTGGATCATGAGATCCTTTATTCATGTAAGACCTTATATTGGTTTGTAATGGATGATGTACTGTGATATCCAATCTATTATGTCTCGCAAAAATGGTAATCCTGGGATTGCGATGTATGACATAACATGCATCTGGGATTAAAAATCTGGGTGTTGACAAGCTGGTATTAGAGCCATCCTGACCATAGGATACCCTAGTTAGAATGGACGTCCGAACAAAAACTTAATTTCAAAACCAAAGTGAGTATTTATGAAAAACTATTTCCTCTCTTACCCTTGGGAATTCATCTTTCTCAAAAATTCATGTTCCTCAAATTCTTACATTACTACATAAAATTTGACACACTTGATCACCTCACTAACTTCCTCATCCTTAATTCTTGTAGATGGAGACTCAGTTCAGCAAGTTCTACCAGTTGGGCAACGGAGGCCAACTGATCTTCGAGAGGGATCTAGATTCATTGTTTGAGTTATTGGGACGCCCACATCTGGAGTTTCTTGGAGCTCAACTTCCTGGACCCCCAGGAGGATATTTACAATGGCTAGTCACCGCTGATCTTCGAGGAAGTATAGAAGCACCAACGTCTGAGAGAATCTAGTTCTCTGTGAGAGAGAATAACTGGCTTGATGGGTTAGCCTGGGCAATGCATGAAGCTCTAGCACATCTATGTGCCCTCAGTGTCAACCAAATCCAAGGAACCCGCTTTGTTCACTATGCAAGGCGTGACTTCATGGGAATGCCAATGGAGATGACGAGTCACCCGGAGTTGAAGCGTCAAGTGGAGAACCTTGACTTCCTGTTGTACGACTGCCAGAAGGAATTGGACAATGCTAGGGAGTTCGCCAACCACAACCTTGCCATTGCCGCCCAAAAGGCCCAGACTTTCCAACTGCTTGTCAAGGACCGTCAGTCTCTTTGCCGCCAGCGCAAAAAGAAGGATCGCACCATCGACCGTCTACACAAGAAGGTGGCCGGCCTCGAGAAGACCATCAAGGAGCAAGAAGCTCAACTTATAGCAAAGGAGGAAGAAGAGGAGGGTGAAGACATCCAGGGAGATATGGATTCTTACCTCGGCAATGACGATGAATTTCTGGAGGAGGATGCCATGGACTTCTACACCGACGATGACGACTCCAACTTCATCGATGATGAGTAGATACACTAGAGCACTGTCGTAGCATGAGATGTATCGGTCCCAATGTATCATAGCTTGCAGAATGGTTCTTAAAACCATCTGTTTTCCTTGTTGTGGTGTGTGTGTGTTTGTATCGTGTGCTTGTTTGAATGAATGAAATGGAGTTAGTTGCAAAACCTGAGTCAAATTCAAATTTTTAGCTTTGAAACCCAAAACCATGAACCTTAGAACTTTCCCTCTTACCCCTTTATCTATCTCAATCTTTAGATGACTCGTGGAAACCCCGGAGGGAGCAGCTCATCGCAGGACCCAATGCTGCAGATTATGCAGATGTTAGTTGTAGACCGTGAAGCAAGCAGGGCAGAGCGCCAGGCCAACTTAGCAACACTGCAGCAGATAGCCCTGATGGCCCAAAACAACCAAGGGCATGGAAATAAGGATCATCAAGGATCCAAGCTGAAAAACTTCCAGAATACAATCCCCCAATCTTTAGCACTTCGGAGAAACCACTAGATGCTGATGACTGGTTGCAGACAATGGAGAAGAATTCGAAAGTAGCCAGAGTTGATGACAACGAGAAAGTTCTCTTTGCCACCCACTACTTGGCAGGAGATGCAAGAGCCTGGTGGAACAGCATCCGCCTGATGAACCATGGTCAAGTGATGACATGGGAAGCCTTCAAAATCAAGTTCAGCCGCACCCACGTGCCACAGGGCCTAGTCACCAGAATGAGGGATGAATTCAGAGAGTTGAAGTAAGCCAGAATGACTGTGGTGGAGTACCATGACAGATTCCTGTCGCTTGCTAGGTACGCACCTGATGAGATCAACACGGAGGCCAAGAAGAAGGAGAGATTCCTGAACGGACTGCATGATGAGATGCAGACTATACTCGTCAACATCTGCTTCGAGGATCTCGAAGAGCTAGTCGACTCTGCCATTCAGATGGAAGGGAAGATTAACCAGGCAAACGATAACCGCAAACATCGTATGATGCACCAAGCTAGATCCAACAGTCACCAGAAGTACCGTCCCAACCCGTCTGCAGGGTATGCACCAAGAAACAACTGACCCCCAATGTCTCGCCCAAGCTACCCCAACCATAGCGGGGGCAATGTGAAGTCCGGAGGAAACAACAACAACCCCGGCAACACCAGCAATTTCAATCGTGCACCTCCCAAGAGCAACAACAACAACACTGCACCCCGAATTGGAAGCAATGTTGTGCCCGTCGCAGCTAAAGACAAGTCTCAGATCACCTGTTTCGAGTGTGGAGTGAAGGGTCACTATTCCAATGAGTGCCCCAAGAAGACTGCCGCCACTGCCAATGTGAATGCCCTAGCTCAACAACAGCGTCATGTTCAACCAGGAAGAAGATTTGCCTCAGGGAACCCTCACAACCGCAACGGCCATCTCTTCCACATGAACGCCGAAGAAGCCCAAGAAGCGCCAGATGTAGTGTTGGGTATGCTTTCTGTCAACTTAGTTTTAGCAAGAGTGTTGTTTGATTCGGAAGCATCGCACTCATTTGTCACCAAAGAATTTGCATGCACTAGTAAGATTCACCCAACCAACTTGAAGCATGTCATGATAGTTCAACTACAAAAGCTAGAACAATTTGCAAAGTTGTGCCTATCAGAATACATGGGATAGATTTTTATGCTAATCTAATAGTACTTGGAACCAAAGGATTGGAAGTAGTACTAGGAATGGATTGGATGTCAAAGCATAAAGGACTAATAGACTGTGCTCAGAAAGCCATCACCATGCCCAGTAGCTCTAGAGTCACAGTAGAGCATATATCTGAAACCTTACCTCGTCAATTCAAGTGCAACAAGAGTCTAGCCCTACCCACCATAGACCAAGTCAGAGTAGTCTGTGAATACCCCGACGTATTCCCAGATTAATTGCCAGGTATGCCCCCGGATAGGGATATTGAGTTCATTATTGAATTAATCCCCGGAACTAGACACATAGCCAAGAGACCCTATAGCATGAACCCCTCAGAGTGAGTAGAGTTGAAGAAGCAGTTGGATGCTATGTTAGCAACAGGCTTGATTCAACCAAGCGCATCACCATGGAGATCACCAGTGTTATTCGTCGACAAGAAAGATGGAGGCAACCGTTTGTGCACATACTACAGGAAGCTGAATGACGTCACCATCAAAAACAAGTACCCTTTGCCAAAGATAGAGGATCTATTTGATCAGTTGACTGGTGCCCAGGTATTCTCAAAGATTGATCTTAGGACTAGTTATCACAAACTTAAGATTCGTGCAACGGATATTCCAAAGTCTTCCTTTACTAGTCGTTATGGTTTATATGAGTATACGGTTATGTCTTTTGGATTAACCAATGCCCCTGCTTATTTCATGAATCTCATGAATAAGATCTTTATGAATTTCCTAGATAAGTTTATCGTTGTGTTTATCGACGATATCCTTATCTACTCCAAGTCAGAAGAAGAGCATGAGCAACATCTGAGAATCATCCTAGAAACCCTGAGAGAGCATCGGTTATATGCCAAGTTCAGCAAGTGTGAATTTTGGCTGAAAGAAGTAGGATTCCTAGGACATATTGTGTCTGCCGGAGGAGTCTCTGTTGATCCCGCCAAGATCAAAGATGACGAAGAATGGGAAGCCCCCACCACTCAAACCCAAGTCCGTGCATTTCTCGGATTGGTGGGATATTACCGCAAGTTCGTAGAAGGATTCTCGAGCATTGCTAGACCCATGACCCAATTGTTGAAGAAGGACAAGAAGTTTGAATGGACCGACAAATGTGAAGCCAGTTTCCAAGAACTGAAGAAGAGATTGATTTCAGCCCCAATATTGATCATGCCAGATATCAAGAAGTCGTTTGATGTGTATTGTGATGCATCCAAGATTGGTCTCAGATGTGTATTGATGCAAGAAGGCAAAGTTATTGCATATCTGTCTCGACAACTGAAGCAGCATGAGTAGAACTATCCGACCCATGATCTTGAGTTAGCAGCCATAGTTTTGGCATTGAAGACATGGCGTCATTATCTTATGGGAAATCGTTGTGAGATTTACTCAGATCACAAGAGCTTGAAGTATATTTTCACTCCGAAGGAGCTGAATATGAGGCAAATGAGATGGATAGAGTTAATCAAGGATTATGACCTTGACATTCACTATCACCCCGGCAAAGCCAATGTGGTAGCGGATGCTCTTAGCAGATCGCCGTGTAGGCTAAACACCATGATCAAGGAGAAGCAACCAAGTTTGCATGAGGAGTTGGAGCAGTTTAGAACTGAGCTAGTTAGCAAAGGATTTTTAGCTAGCATTGAACTTCAACCCACATTAATCAGCCAAATCAAGGAAGCTTAGAAGGGAAATGAAAGTATCGACGGAATCAAACATCGTATTGGTATAGGAAAGTGTTAGGGATTGGTGCGGAAAACAAAAAAATTCCTATGATGTAACCCCAAAACTTGCCTAGGATCTATCTATGTAGTAATGCGGTAACGGCCGATGCGTATAGAATACATACCCTTGTAGACCGTACACGGTTAATGTTCCGCGGGGAACGTGGTTGAAGTAGTCGTACTCGTAGCCGACCTCAAGGTCGTGAAGCTCCTCGCAGGTCACCCGTTGCTCCTTCTTCATCTTCATCGTGCAACAGCTCCGGCTCATGACATTTAAGCGCCCCAAGTGTTGCGCCTCGTGTCTTCGTACGCATCCGGTGCATGATGAGACCTCCGGCTCCCAATCCCGCCGGGAGTGCGGAAGTTGATATCCGGCTAGGAATCCCTACAGCGCAACGGCGTACTGCAGGTGTGCCTTGATCGCACAGCCCAGACTTGGGGCCATGGTCACAAGGTATAGAGAGAGGGAGGGAGAAAGTCAACCAAAGGACTTCTCAAGTTGTGTGTTCAATCCCACCCATAGGCACCCCTTTATATAGGGGGAGGGGGTATGCCCTCCCCTTTGGGTTTCCCATGTGGGACTATTCAAGGGAGAGGGGGAGGCGCATGGGCCCTTAGGGCTTCATGGGCCAGCTGGCCAAGGGTGGACCCCATCCCACACACAGCCCTAGGCTGGCCCGGTGGGCCCCCTTGTGGCGGCTGGGCCTTGGCCCTTGGCCCTTCCCTCCTCCGGTTTTCCCTCATGGGCCCTATTTCCCTAGGAAGTTTGGCCCATTAGTGGAATAACCCTTCAAATTAGATTTTAATATTATATTTAATATTAATTACATTAATTAATATGTAAATAAATATTATAAAATCCGTCTTGACCTGAAACACCTTTCGGTTCCCTTTCGATTTCCTCCGAACGTCTTCGGATCTTTCTCGGAATGATTCCAGTAATTTATTCTTTCTCCGAACAACTTCGGATCTCTCCGCGGAATGATTCCGGCTTTCTCTCTTTCTCTACTGTGATTCCGTCTTACGAATGATCACTCTCATCGTACCCTTAAGTGTATCCTCTCACGGCTCGGGAATGCTCTAGACATGATCTGTATCAATGATCAACAGAGGGACTAGGGATGTCCATGTGACCCCTATGCATTCCTGATGACAATGTCGTTTGAACCGTCTAAATGTAGCATCCTCTTCCTTTTGTTTCTTGATACAACTTGTCCGAGATCCGATCACTGGTATCCCATACCTTTGTTTAATCTCGTTCACAACAAGTTCTGTTTTCTTGTTACTGTGATATTACATCCCCGTGACCTAGTCACATGTTGCAACATTTATAGATGTAATCTCACCAAGCCGGCCGTATGTATCTTTACCCGTCATGTGGGCGAACAAATCCCGGTCTTGCAGTCACATGTCATCAACTGTTCCTTTGGAATACCCAACATACACCTTTATGGCCACCGTATTACCAGATGACGGTTGATGTAGTCAAAGCAGCCTCGGGAAACAGTGAGTAATATGAGCTCACGGTATAAGGAGAAGGAGTCTAGGTATAGCTATTGCAACAATGAAATATATGACTTGATCGTGTTGCAATCCTTCGAGGAATGTCCAATCACATCATTCTCCAATGATATGATCTCGTTGTCAGTCGGCATAAATGCCCATGATCTTGAAACCCAGATCATCTTCGTGACCAATGAACTAGCATGAATAGAGGCTACTAGGGACTTAGTTGTTTCAAACCACACTTGTACCAATGTTTCTACTTGGCACAGTTCTAGCACAATATGAAACTATTATAAACTAATTGAGATATGACAATAAAAACCTATTTATTATTTGCCTCTAGGGCATATCTCCTTCAGTCTCCCACTTGCACTAGAGTACAAATAACCTAGCTTGCATTTTACTCATATAAACCATATACCATATGAGATCATGCATGCTCATAGGAAACGTCATGTCCATGTTCTGTTTTACCAGATCATTATGTCTTTTGCAAATCGTTAATGTCTTCCTAATTTTGACATTCACACCATTATCATATAATGGGTCGAAGTATTTATTTGGCGACAAAGTGAGACTTTGTTTCTAGTGTTTATGATGACGGTCGTTTTCACCATTGTCATCTAAACTTCGAAACACACTTTGCTATCCTTTGTGTATATACTATAGTCATGGCAGCAGAACAAGGCCGGATTCCAGGAGCTTACAGTGACGTTAGATCAACCTCGAGGCCTTTCTCATGGGCACTGTGCCCTGGGACACATCATTCTACGTTAAAAGCGAACTAGCCCCGCCATAACATTATACATCACATCAGATGGAGCTTTTATTCTTCTATATCTATGTAGATCCTAGTGCATGAAATGCAACTATGCTACTTACATTGCTTCTTGCTATTTATGTACAAACTTAATTCGGGTTCAGTGATCAACTCAGGAATCACTTAAAGACATGTTCCTATAGTTAAGACATTGTCCTACCAACCAGAACTTCGGGTCACTTTATGTCGAGTATACAACATGGTTATATGGAAGAACCTATGATTGGGGCATAGGAGATGCAACGCATCTCTTTCTTCAACCATAGTTGCAATACTAACTCAATGCTTCATATAGTAAGAACTACTTTCTCACCTCATTCTATTCTGAACTTCTTCAGAATCTTGCTTAGGACATTCTGAACATTTTTCAGAATCAAGTCCAGTAAGCATTCGACATTTAGTGTTTATTAAACTCATCAATCTATCCTGATAGATCTTGTTGTTTAATAACTTCAACTTTATCCTTATTTATCTAACTTAACTATTGTTAACACCAATCACATCATTCACATATGCGTCCACATATCCTAGAGTGAATTCATGCTCCCACTCAAATATGACATTCATGTTTGAGATCCAGGGATTTCACTTAGCTCCCACTCAAAACTAGGTCCTCTCGATAATCTTGGACATTCCAGAATTCCTTGATTACTATCAAGTCGAGAATTCCACTAACGAGATTTCAATGACCATTCATTTCTCGTACTTAGGTCCATCATGCTTATTTGTATTTAGTAGGTATGTCTTGTTCAAAACATGACAAGTGAATCAACAATATAATTCTACAAACTTGTAGAATATATATAGTTGAATCCTACTTTCTTCAGTAAACGTATTTACTTGAAACTTTATGATCATTATCAATAGTTTCTCCTCTATTTGTAGAGTTTGGATTCATGAAACAAATTCCACTGCGCCACTCAACAATTCGGAGGTAAGGTCAAATACCTTGTTTCGATCTTTTACTTTCTTCCATCTGTATCTTCATCATGACACATCAACTTTGGAAAACAGAAGGTTTGCCCATTGTGGATGATGCATTCATAGCTTCCTAAGAATGTTCTACAAAGACTTGTTTATTTGCCACGACTTCGACTTACCAAAATCTCCAGAAACTCAAACTTGCCATAACACTTATGGTGTTGTTTCCACGAATCTTTTAGATGTTCCTTTGTATTTCAAATGACTGTTTGCTTATGTTGATCTTTAACTCTAAACGACAACTATAACCCCTATAAGAGATAATACTATACCATATGTATCTTAATACATAATGATTATGACGTTTAGACATTTCAACAAAGTTTGAATTCATCCATTTATCATAATTTGTGAAACCTCTTTCACAAGTTCCTTTTATACTGAACTTAGCTTGAATACTTTAGTCGTGTCGATCAAATCGAAGAGACTTGTTAATTCAATATCCTCTTTGTTGTTGAACTCATTTGAACAATTCAAATCGTTTCAAACTTCATGTTTCATTAAGTAAATACACTTATTCACTTAAGTCCACAATTAACTAATGATTTCCACTATTTGTTGAAAATGTGATACATCACTATGTATAAGATTCAACATTTCTTCGCATATTACCGTTTTACGAGAATGCAGAGTTTTAGTCATCCTGCCTGAGAGGCATGGTTTTGCAAAGTCTCTAGATTAAGCATCTAGGACCCCGATCTTTCATAAAGAACATGCAATAAACAAAATGACTTAAACTATAGTGTCATTTCATTATCAAGCTTTGGATATCTTTTAGCATTCTAATCCTTTATAAATGTTTAAACTATTATCATTAACATAGTTATGAGAATAGCTTATTTGTAATCACAATGTGACCATAATGGTATTATTCATAAGAATAGTACAAACTAGTTAGTAACTTGTTCATATGAATAATCGTCTCGCCAAAAGCAAGACACACATACAAGGATTACAAAATTATATTCAAGTCCACTAATCCAAATGACAAACTTTGAGGGAAGAGGTGATGTCGGCCATCAACTGTTTTGCTTGCCATCATCAAGTCACGTTGCATCAAATCCAGCAATTCTCAAGCAGATCCTCCTGTTTTCATAAAACGGGACAAGTATCAAATACTTTGCAAACTACAATGAGTTTTGCAAGAACCACATTTATAATTTTGTATATCTAACATATACCTTTTTCATCCATGACCTCCTTTTGCAATCAAGCCCTTCTAAGAGTTCTCAACTCTAATGCAAGATCGCTAAGTGTTTTTCCAAACATTCTGGAGTCATTGAATTATCTCCTAATGGTTATTGTATCAAGAAGAGAAGATCACCTTTTACGAGGATATACCTCAGGCGTGGGTATTAATCTATGAAGTTGGACCCTTTTGCTAAGTACCAAATTAAGCAATATATTCCCATGGTCGCAAAGGACCTCAATGGGATAGGCCAAGGTCTACTAAGATATTTGCAAATAGACATCTAGACTAAGTTTATAATAAAAGATCAATTTATAATTGGTCTCCACTAAAATTGTCATCCCCTGGACGATTTCAGTGATCGCATGATCCCTATCCTCTGCATCTCCCCCGATCATCACGACCATTAGTGCATTATCAAAGGTAGACATTCACTAATGTCAATCACATCATCCATGTGACTCATGCTCGATCTTTCGTTCTCTTGTGTTCTGAGGCCATGTCTATACATGCTAGGCTTGCTAAATCTAACTTGTGTGTATTCACTGTGCAACATGGCTTACACCCACTATATGAGAACATAGATATGTCTGACCCCCGATCATCATGGTCGGCCTCATACCGAAGAACTTTCTTGGTGGTGCACACACAAGGGGAACACGGAACATTGGAATTAAATAGGGATTATCTTATTTGCTACCGTTGAGTATCTAAATACTAGCACACAATAAGATGTAAAACAGGTATCAACATCATATGTATAATGTGATATGATATGGTGCTTCTTGCGCCTTGATCTCCATCGAGCGCTCTGGCATGATCTCCATCTTGCCCTTGGTTTGACGCCAAGTCCACGACGCATCCACCAGGTCATCCATCGGAACGATGACTATCACTATACTACTTAGCAACAGAAATGTAAACTACTTTACCGTCGCAATGACCAATGCCATATCATAATCACATGCCTCCTACAAAATAAAGTTAGATGCCTCTACTTTATCTATTGCAAGTTTTACGTGGTTGTTAGGGCTTTCGCACTAGAACCGTTTCTAAACTACGAACTTTCCAACCACAACATGGATCCAACAGTTGTCTCTATTACACCCCTTTCGGGCCCCTCCCTTGTAAATGCTATATCAACTATCGAATGAGAGACAGACACCCGCTAGCCACTTATATGGTACAAGCCATATGTTGAGCGTGGAACTAGTCTCGCGTACGAATACGCGTAAGGTCGGTCCGGGCCGCTTCATCAAACAATACCGCGATATAAACAAGTACACGTTAGAGGGTAACAACTAAGGGATCAATGCCCGCACAATACATGTGCGTACTGGCCGTACAACATTCCTATGCATAGATCGGCTCTGATACCACTGCTGGGGATCGGTGCGGAAAACAAAAAAACTTCCTACGATGGAACCCCAGAAACTTGCCTAGGATCTATCTATGTAGTAATGCGGTAACGACCGATGCGTATAGAATACATACCCTTGTAGACCGTACGCGGTTAACGTTCCGTGGGGAACGTGGTTGAAGTAGTCGTACTCGTAGCCAACCTCAAGGTCGCGAAGCTCCTCGCAGGTCACCCCTTGCTCCTTCTTCATCTTCATCGTGCAATAGCTCCGGCTCACGACATTTAAGCACCCCAAGTGTTGTGCCTCATGTCTTTGTACACATCCGGTGCACGATGAGACCTCCGGCTCCCCGATCCCGCCAGGAGTGCGGAAGTTGATATCCGGCTAGGAATCCCTGCAGCACAACGGCGTAATGCAGGTGTGCCTCGATCGCACAGCCCAGACTTGGGGCCATGGTCACAAGGTATACAGAGATGGAGGGAGAAAGTCAACCAAAGGACTTCTCAAGTTGTGTGTTCAATCCCACCCATGGGCACCCCTTTATATAGGGGGAGGGGGTGTGCCCTCCCCTTTGGGTTTCCCATGTGGGACTATTCAAGGGAGAGGGGGAGCGGCATGGGCCCTTAGGGCTTCATGGGCCAGCCGGCCAGGGATGGGCCCCACCCCGCGCACAGCCCTAGGCTGGCCGGGTGGGCCCCCTTGTGGCGGCTGGGCCTTGGCCCTTTGGCCCTTGGCCCTTCCCTCCTCCGGTTTTCCCTCATGGGTCCTATTTCCCTAGGAAGTTTGGCCCATTAGTGGAATAACCCTTCAAATTAGATTTTAATATTATATTTAATATTAATTACATTAATTAATATGTAAATACATATTACAAAATCTGTCTTGACCCGAAACACCTTTCGGTTCCCTTTTGATTTCCTCTAAACGTCTTCGGATCTTTCCCGGAATGATTCTAGTCCTTTATTCTTCCTCCGAACAACTTCGGATCTCTCCGCGGAACGATTCCAGCTTTCTCTCTTTCTCTACTATGATTCCATCTTACGAATGATCGCTCTCATTGTACCCTTAAGTGTATCCTCTCACGGCTCGGGAATGCTCTAGACATGATCTGTATCAATGATCAATAGAGGGACTAGGGATGTCCATGTGACTCCTATGCATTCCTGATGACAATGTCATTTGAATCGTCTAAATGTAGCATCCTCTTCCTTTTGTTTCTTGATACAACTTGTCCGAGATCCGATCACTGGTATCCCATACCTTTGTTCAATCTCGTTCACAACAAGTTCTGTTTTCTTGTTACTGTGATATTACATCCTCGTGACCTAGTCACATGTTGCAACATTTATAGATGTAATTTCACCAAGCCGGCCGTATGTATCTTTACCCGTCATGTGTGTGAACAAATTCCAGTCTTGCAGTCACATGTCATCAACTGTTCCTTTGGAATACCCAACATACACCTTTATGGCCACCGTATTACCAGATGACGGTTGATGTAGTCAAAGCAGCCTCAGGAAACAGTGAGTAATATGAGCTCACGGTCTAAGGAGAAGAAGTCTAGGTATAGCTGTTGCAACAATGAACTATATGAATTGATCGTGTTGCAATCCTTCGAGGAATGTCCAATCACATCATTCTCCAATGATATGATCTCGTTGTCAGTCGGCATAAATGCCCATGATCTTGAAACCCAGATCATCTTCATGACCAACGAACTAGCATGAATAGAGGCTACTAGGGACTTTGTTGTTTCATACCACACCTGTACCAATGTTTCTACTTGGCACAGTTCTAGCACAATATGAAACTATTATAAACTAATTGAGATATGATAATAAAACCCTATTTATTATTTGCCTCTAGGGCATATCTCCTTCAGAAAGGTACCTGGATTCACTGAAGACGAAGAAGGAGTTCTGTGGTACAAAGGCCGTATCTGTGTGCCGGTAGATTTGGAGCTGAAGCAAGTTATCATGCACGAAGCTCTTGATACTCTTTATTCTATCCACCCCAGAGGAACGAAGATGTATCAAGATTTGAAAGAGCAATTTTGGTGGCACAAGATGAAGAGAGAAATCGGAAGCTACATCGCCAAGTGTGACATCTGTCAAAGAGTCAAAGCAGAGCATCAGAGACCTGCAGGACTGTTGCAACCATTGTAGATTCCAGAATGGAAATGGGATTCCGTCGGAATGGACTTTATCACCGGATTACCTACCTCTAGTAGGGGAAATGACTCAATCTGGGTCATCGTTGATGGACTGTCCAAGGTAGCTCACTTTATACCTGTCAAGACAACCTACCTGAGTTTGAAGCTAGCAGAGCTGTATATTGCTAGAATTGTTAGTCTGCATGGAACCCCAAAGACCATAGTATCAGATCGAGGAACCCAATTTACCTCGAGATTTTGGCAGAAAGTCCAGGAAGGATTAGGAACCAAGTTGAACTTCAGCATCGCTTATCACCCGCAAACTGATGGACAGACTGAGAGAGTCAACCAAATCCTAGAAGATATGTTGAGAGCTTGTGTGTTGGAGTATGGATCAAAATGGGAAGACTTCCTTCCTTTCGCAGAATTCTCATACAACAACAGTTATCAAGCCAGTCTACAAATGGCACCATTTGAGTTCCTATACAGAAGAAAGTGCCGTACCCCTTTGAATTGGTCGCAAGTAGGAGAGACTCAGATTTTCGGACCTGACATTCTCCGAGAAGCTGAAGAGAAAGTTCACAAAGTCCGTGAACACCTCAAGACTTCCCAATCTAGGCAGAAGAGTTATGCTGACAAGAGAAGGAGAGACCTGACTTTCAATGTCGGAGATTTTGTATATCTCAAGGTTTCACCATTGAAGGGAACCCAACGCTTTAGTTTGAAAGGAAAGTTAGCCCCAGATATATCGGGCCATTCAAGATTATGAATCGCCGAGGAGAAGTATCGTATCAACTGGAACTGCCAGAGGAGTTGTCAGCCATCCATAATGTGTTCCATATCTCATTACTTCGCAAATGCCTAGAAGTGCCGGAGAAGACCGAAGTTTTCAAGAACATCGATCACCAGGCGGTTGATATCAACAAGGACCTGACATATTATGAAGTGCCCATCCGTATCTTGGACGAAGCTTACAGAACCACCAGGACCAGAAGTACCAATTTTCTCATGATTCAATGGAGCAACCATACCGAAGAAGAAGCCACTTGGGAGCGAGAAGATTACATTAGGATAGAGTTCCCAGATCTCTTTAGTTCCTAGTTTTCTTTCGTAAATCTCGGGACGAGATTTCTTTAAGGGGGGAAGGTTTGTAACATCCCAAAACTCTAATCTAAAGTTAATCAAGATCAAACCTACCCAATTTAAGGTTCACAAAAACTTCTCCATTTAAAAATCATTAAGCATTCCTATGTGTGTGCATTTAAATTAGGAGTTGTTTTGAATTGCCATGTTTGAGTGATCCATTGGTTGTAAAATGATTATAAGGTGAATTAAACATCATCTAGATCATCCACAAGCAAATCCCAAAGAAAAACAAATCAAAAAGAATAAAATAAGCAAATGGTCATTTGTGCCATTTTAATCACCTAGCCTACTTTGGCTATTCCTTGAACTCAAATCTTAATAGAAACAATTGTGGATCTTTGCACCCCTTGCTAGTACAAGTAGTGATGTACCAAGGCCCACTTTGTTTCATCCCAAAAAACTTTCAAACACTAAATTTAAATGACATTTGAAAATTGAATCTAGTGTAGGTATCAAGATCACACTTATTTAAAAACCACTCCAATGAACTCCATTTTTAAATCCCAAGAAACTAGAGATGATCAAGCATGTGATCAACAACTCCACCAAATTTCATTTCAAAATTCAAACATTTTCTTCTTTCGGCCATTTTGTCAAACACCTTGTGGGTAGAATCAAATTGGCCTAACTATTACTGTTTTTGATCAAATTTTGTCGAACCATTTGAACCCTAGTCAATGCCTTTGTCTCCCCCAGACCCAACCAAGCCATCAAGGACCTACCAATTGGCCTAGCACCACAGTGCCGTGCCACCCCGAGGACATGCCCGCCGGCCAACCTTGCCCAAGCCTGTAGCATCCCATCTGTCTAACATTTGTAATGCTACATGGTCTAGTAATACAATTGCTACTTCCTACATATATTTGTTGCATCATAATTATATCATGCTCATGTCATCATGCCACATTGCATTTGAGCATCATATAAAACCCTTTTTCTTTTGGATCTTATATCATATGCATTATTAATTGTATTTGCCTTTTGATATATTGTATTTGGTTCTTGATAAATGCTTGATGCCCAAGTTGAGTTGGGGGCATATCTTTTATTAACTTCACCACCTTCTATTTTCACCACCTTATAATTCCACCATCCTAATTATCCATGAGCTTTTACATTTTCCTTTGGCATTTAAATCTAGCTCATGTGGGTTGGGATGGGTCCACTTCTATTTCCACATGCTCTCACACTAGCATCATGTTGTTTTCACATTATTGATATGTGGAGCCACCTTTGCATGCATTATGAGTGGTACCCCTTTTTCTAGCTTCCATCTGGAGTGTTTTGGAATAGTTGCTCATGTTGAAATATTGTTGAGGATATTAAACACCTAGTGGAATATACACACTAGCATGTCCCATTTATATTCAAATATGACCATCTCCATCTACTCCACATGGAACATCCTTTTCCATTCATTTAGCTTGGCCTTAGCTCCATATTTTGGAATGCATGTGAATAAATGCCATGAGACCTTATTATTGTTTTAACAAAATGAACATGGAATTTATTACTTATGCATGGGCCATGCAAGTCACCACCATCTTGTTCTCCTTTGGTTTTCTTTGTTTTGATTGAATATTTTCTTTTGTGAGCTCCCCTTTTCTCTCAACCCTCACCATCTTGGTCCTAGTTCCTTGCTATGTGCATCACACCTCACCCCTCATCTCCATCTCCTCCATACCCCCATGCACTTGATCATGAGCAAAAACCCTACACCCTAATCTCTCATGCCACCACCCTCATCACCCCACCCATGTGCATGTCACCCATGCCATGCCGTGTAAAACCCTAACCCATCTACCCCACCACCCTAACCAGCCCCATGCCAAGGCACCACCCCCATCTACCCCTAATATAAACCCTAACCAAGCCTCCCTCTCCCTTTCTCTCTACCACCCGAGCCACCTCACCACCCCTCCAAACCTAACCCTACCCGAGCCAAACCCACCTCCCTGTCCTCGCCCTGGCCCCAGCTGCAGCCTTGCCCCTGCTGTGCCTGGCCGAGCACGTGACGAGAAGGAGGAGAAAGGTGGCCGAGCCACCTTTTTCTCCACCGAGCCCCACGGCACCCCTCCCTCTGTCCCTATCTACCCTCTCCTGCCCCGCGTGACTTCCCCAGATCCACCAGGGCATTGCCCTTCCCCCTCTTTTTCCCCACCTACCGCCAGCCTCTCTCTCCCATCTCCGGCGACCACCGTCGGTGTCGTCTCGCCCTAGCTGTTAGGGGGAGGTGGGCGTGGTGTGTGGTTGTCGAGGAAGCAGATGAGGACCCTGGACCACCCCCTGTTCACGGCGGCGAGGAGAAGACGCTCCGTGCCTGCTGCATGCCAACGCGTACCGACGAAACCCTAGCCTCGGTCCGCCTGCTATGTCGTCGATCCGCCGCTCCCCGGCCCGATCCAACCCCTCCAGCAGCCCTGCGGTGAGCTCCCTAACCTCCTAGATATCCCCACAGTCGCCGTCGCCGCCTGGACAAGCCGGCCAATTCGTCGAGCGCGCTCTGTGCGCGTGCTTCTGCTCGCCGTGCGCCGCGGTAGATACTCCTAGCCGCGTAGCAGAAACCCAGCACCAACCTTAGCCAGCCCAAGTGGTCACCGCCGCCCGCGAGTGCGCTGTAGATCGCGGGTTCGAGCCCCAGCTGCACCCCGTGCCGTCGACCGTTAGTTCCGTCAGAGACTTGGGAAGAAAAACAGTGTCGCGGGGCACTTTGCACATTCCCCCCGCCTTTTTGTTTTCTTAACCCACGCTCCACCCAGGCCCACCTGTCTGCCTCGGTGCAAACCTTGCAGAAAGGCCCCTGGAAATAGTGTGCCAGCACGGGCAGGCCCCTGTCTCTGCCGCGTCGCATGCCCTGGCTGGGCCGCGCGCGCAGTGGCCCCGTGGCAGCCGTGGCCCGCTTGTCAGCGGCTATGTCTAGCTAGATGAGCGGTAAGAAAAGTATTCGCGCGTCGTTTTCGCCAGCACCGCACAGGGCCCACCTGTCTGTGTCTGTGGCTAGGTTTCTCCGGGTGGAAAAAGTATCTGTCAGTATCGGTTTTATAAAGACAATTTTCAGAAATGTTTAAATATGATTTAAATTCTGTTTTTAATAACTTTTAATTTGTAATTCCAAATAATATATGCTTTTGAATCAGAAAAATGTGAGGATTTCAAAATTCGACAAATAATTAATACTATTTGAGAACTTTAATTTTTCGAAATTGTTCAAATGTAATAAAAATGCCTTTTCTTGAATAATTAATAACTTTAATTCTACAACTCCAAATTCGACAAATAATATGTCTAAATCGATCAACGCGACGAGCCCGTTCTAACTATGCATTCCATGATCTGAATTGCAGCATGCATCATATAAATATTAAGTATACAGCAACTTATTTGGGAGCAAAACATGACTAAAACTCAATAAAATGCTTCGTTCTTGTACCCCCACTCCTCACCCATGCCATGCTACATTATTGCCATGTAAATTGTGCATAATTCATCATGGCATGCTTGTTTGCTTGTCGCATTTAAATTCATATGCTTGTGCACTTTATTTATGTTGGCCCTTGTTTGTTTGGTTCTTCTTCGAATAGACGCCGAGCAGGGGAAATATCAGGAATCCCAGGAGTACTACCCAGATCCGTCTCTCGCTTCAACTGAGCTGCCAGGCAAGCACTACCACATGCTTGCATACATATAGTACCTAGTGCCTCTATCTTGTTCTTGCATCATTGAGTCGCGATTGCATTAAATTGAATCCCAAGTACTGCATAGCCTTTACTTTTAAACCCCACCGAAGCTTGTTCCTCCATCCCATGAGCCATTACTACAGGAGTTGTTTGAGCCATGCGAGTCGTAGAACAACATGTGTAGAGTATGTGAGTGTCTGATGGATAACGAGGTACCTAAACAACATAACCTGAGTAGTAATGGGATAACTAATGAAAGAGGCACCGGTGAGCAATATCTGCTATTTGGTTTTCATGCTCACTTGTGTCCCGTAGGACCCCGGGTACTTGATTCTTATTCCTTGACTATTCGCACTATCCACATCTGGGAGGCCGTGGACCCCCCCCCCCCTGAGCCAGAGCTTGATTAATTTCTATTTCTTGGGGCCACAAAGTAGTTTGGGGCTTTGTTACTATTATGTACTTATGCCATGCTTTACTGTTTTATTTAAGATTGTGCGTTGAGCACCTGTACTGTTTTGGATGCGGAGTGTTTTCGCGGTATCGACAAGCCTAGTCACACTTTCGGGTTCCCAGTCGTTTACAGCCATAGACACAAACCTTGGGTCCGTCTCGGAGCCGGCCAACTTCGTTGCGGGTAGCTTAATGGGGTGGCCCCCAGAAATATTTCTGAATCCTGTGATCGCTTTGTCGTGAATGCCTCGTTGGGTTTCGAGTTGGTTTTTCCGAAGTTGATCGAGTGTGTCTTGCTATTTGTGCACCCCTGTAGGGTAAATCTTTCTGAAAGCCGTGTCCGCGGTTATGGACGACTTGGAGCACAGTTTCTCGATCATAGACAAGTATAACTAAAGTACCGCTTTTAATCTGACTAAATACCTGTATAGTAAATAGTGCAATACTCATGGAATGGTTAATAAAACTGCCAATGGATGGGTTGTTCGTTCGCTTTCTCGTTGGCAAGCGAGAAGGAGGATGGATATGTTACTTTATACTGTTATAACTGTTGTTACTAAATATGGACATCCATCTATCAATGGTTAGGCGGATGGATAGCGAGTATCTATGGACTTGTTAGTTATTATCTTTTGCTGCAATTGCGTCACCCCAGGTTATGTCCCCTTTAGAGGCATAAAGGCTTGCTGAGTACCCCTAGGGTCTCACACGATAAATTGTTTGATTCAGATGAACAGGTGTATTCGCAAGATGGATACTGGGTGGAGGAGACAGAGGATGTTGGCAACGATCACTCGGTGTAGAGATTCCGGGGATGGGGATCCGCGAGATCTGTGGGCGGGATGTGCTTACTTCTATGGCATCTTATGCCGATTTGCTTCTTGTCCATACTCGGATCTTGTTTCCCGCTTCCGCTTGATACTCTGATGTTTGATGTATGAGGAGCTATCCTAAACTATTATCTCTATCTAGGATATTTGGATCTTGCCGTATGGCGTTGCAATATTTCTATTTCTTTTAGATGGAATGGCTCTGAGAACTGTTGTATGGTAGCTTGCATACATACTCACTTGTGTATGTATTTGATCTCTTCGCCTGTTGCCTACGCCGCTCGCTCTTGTCCCGATGTCTTGGAAGTGGTTAGGACGGCCGACGGGTCTACACGTGGGTGGCCCCTGGGCCCTCGCTGTACTATTTTAACCACTTCTCAATCATCCAGGCTTGAACTTAGAGCGTAGGGTCCGAGGTAGTTACAATTGGTATCAGAGCCATCCCGCCCTTCAGGGTCTCAGCCAAATGGTCGTTGTCAGTCTAGCAAATATTTTTGGTAGCTATGTATACTAGGGAAAAACAAAAACGTGAGAGTAGGACTGCTTCCATTTTTCTTCTTACCCACCCACCCACCCTTTTCTGGTAAGGAAGTGTAACGTTTTCAATCCTCTTCTAAAATTCAAACTAGGATTCACGTGTTCGGGGTTCCGTAGTACCATAGGTTGTGTGTGTGTGTGTGTGAATTCCTTGTCTATCTGTTGCATCCAACTTGTTATCACTATCTGCCTTTTGGTTATCAATTGTTGGTACATTCCATACCGACAGGCCTTTGTAAACCGACGCGATCTGTCTGATTTTTTGTATACCGGTGCAATCTGTCTTACTCTTTGTTATCCGACGCTATCTTGTTTGGGGTGTTGTTTCCGTAGTTACTAATCTTTAGGTTCATCTTAAGAAGAAGGTGTTGGGATATGTGTTTTACTTATTCATGTGCGGAGTAATGATTTGAGTGCGGGATGGAGTCGCGACCATACCACTACTTTTATCATTCGCTCTTGTATATTGAATTGGTAGAGTACTAATCTTGATTCGTTAAGTGGTTTTGCGCATATAGTGGTATTTTAATGCCGAAATTTGCAGAAAATTTTCGTTGATAGCTTGTGTACCACACTCCTTGTTCAGTCGTGTGCGATATGCTTAATATCTTCTAGGTGCTTTGAACTTTGTTGATATTTTAATATCATCTTAGTAATTTGTATCCTTTAATCTTGGTTAATTCCATTTTGGTACTATTTTGGATTATTATCATTCTCCATTATGGTACTGACTTGATTTTTATATCAATCACAGGATGGCACCACCACGCCGTTCTGAGGAGGACATACCACCTGAACTGGGGCTGCGTTGGCAAGTATTGCTAATGCCTTGGGAACAATGCAACAGAA
Source organism: Avena eriantha (assembly GCA_910589775.1). Taxonomy (NCBI): domain Eukaryota; kingdom Viridiplantae; phylum Streptophyta; class Magnoliopsida; order Poales; family Poaceae; genus Avena; species Avena eriantha. Next base: position 347,826,281 of record OU342741.1, read on the forward strand.
CCAGCAGCGTTTTGAAGAAAGTGACAAGAGGAATGAGTTTGTTCCGCTACCTCCACCTCCCAAGCGAGGAGACATCAAGAGTTTTCTGAAGTTCAACCCGCGCCACTTTGAGGTGTCTGATCAGCCACTGGATGCTGATGATTGGCTGCGTGAGATGTCAAGGCTGCTGATGACTGCTGATGTTCCTGAGCAAGAATGGGTAAAATGTGCCACTCACCTTCTAAAGGGAGACGCAGCTCTGTGGTGGGAGAATTACCTGAAGGCAAATCACTCTGGTTTTCAGCCTACTTGGGAGCAGTTCACTAGGGCTTTCAAAGAGCAATACCTGTCAGAAATTGTCATGGAAAGGATGAAGGAAGTGTTTCTCAACCTCAAGCAGGGCAATGACAATGTCAATACCTATATCAGAAACTTCATGAATCTTCCTCGGTATGGTAGTGATGAGATCTCTGATGACAAGAAGAAGAAAAAGAGGTTCAGGCAAGGGCTCAATGCATCTATCAAATATGCAATCACTCATGCAAGGCCAGCCCGGGGTCTTTTCTAGTACTCCAACATACAGCTCTACAGGAGGAAGCAAGTAGGCAAGTGTTTGAGGAGTCCAAGAAACACAGCCGTGACGCAGCAAGCTCTTCAGCTATGACAGCTCCTTCTAAGCGCCGCGTGTGGGTTCCTAACACCCCACCGTCGCTCTCGGCTCCACCAAGACCATCAAGCTACGCGGCAAGGCCATCAAACTCCTTCACCGCGGCTCCTAGGGGCTATAACCACAACTACCTTGGAGTGCCTGGCGGAGTCCCTGGCTACACTACTCCACGTCCACCTGGTGCCTGTTACACCTGTGGGTACACTGGGCGTCAACACTAGAGTTGTCCCATGAACAACAAAGCTCTTCCTCCACCACCTCCAAGACCTGCGGCAAGTCCTTCTATGGTTTGTGCACCTCCACCTCGGGCTCTCAACATCAACACCAAGCCCGGGTCTACGGTTGCTCGTGCCAACTGTGTCAACGTCGCTCAAGCCGAGCATGCACCTGGAGTTGTGATGGGTATGCTTTCCGTTAACTCAGTTCCTGCACGAGTTTTGTTCGATTCTGGTGCATCGCATTCTTTTGTTTCTCACAAGTTTGCAAATGAGAATGAGTTAGCAATGGATCCTCTTCCTAAACGTTTAATGGTCCTTTCTCCTGGAGCAACAATGGCATCTTCTAAAATCAGCCATGGCAATCAAATTGAGATTGGTGGTTCTTCGTTCCAGGCTTCCTTAATTATTCTGGGAAATTCTGACATTGATGTTATCTTGGGCATGGATTGGTTAACAGCAAATGCAGTTGTGATTGATTGTGCTGAACGCCCGGTTTCTCTGAAAATTCCTGAAGGCCATATAGTCTATACCCCAAGTCTGACTCCTGCAATTCAGCTTTTCTCTTTGGCGGCTCTGACTGATGATGCTATGGAAGCTATTCAGAGTGTTCCGGTGGTCTGTGAGTTCCCAGATGTTTTTCCTAAAGAGTTGCCAGGTATGCCTCCTGATCGTGAGGTCGAGTTTGTTATTGAGCTTGAACCTGGAACCGCTCCTATATCCAAGCGGCCTTATAAAATGGGTCCTTCTGAATTGGCTGAACTCAAACATCAGCTTGATGAACAAGAGAAGTTGGGTTTCATTCAGCACAGTAGTTCTTCTTGGGGTAGCCCAACCATCTTTGTGAAGAAGCGAGACAAGACTGATAGACTTTGTGTTGACTATCGGGCTCTCAATGCTAAAACCATCAAGAATAAATATCCCCTTCCACGGATTAATGATCTCTTCGATCGGCTAGCTGGAGTTGTGGTATTCTCTAAGCTTGACTTGAGAAGTGGATATCATCAAATCAAGATCTGCAAGGAAGATGTTCCCAAAACAGCTTTCACCACCCGCTATGGCCTGTACGAGTACACGGTCATGTCTTTCGGTCTCACCAATGCACCTGCCACCTTCTCGAGGCTTATGAACTCAATTTTCATGGAGTATCTTGATAAGTTCGTTGTGGTCTATCTGGATGACATTCTAGTCTATTCTAAGTCAAAGGAAGAACATGAAGAACACCTTCGGTGTGTCTTAAACAAGCTTCGTGAGAACCGCCTGTATGCAAAGTTCTCCAAGTGTAAGTTCTGGCTGCCTGAAGTCACCTACCTCGGTCACGTCATTTCTGCCAAGGGCATTGCCGTCAACCCAGAAACTATTCGGACAATTGTTGACTGGCTTCCACCCAAAAATGTCAAAGAAGTCTGGAGTTTCCTTGGTTTGGCTAGTTATTGTCATCGCTTCGTTCAGAACTTCTCGAAGATTGCGAAGCCTCTTACCGATATCCTCAAGAAAGGCAAGAAATACCTTTGGTCCCCTGCATGTCAAGCAAGCTTTGAAACACTCAAAGAGAAGCTCACTTCCACACCAGTCTTGATTCCTCCAGATACATCAAAGCCTTTCCAGATATTCTGTGACGCCTCCTTGCAAGGATTGGGTGCGGTCCTTATGCAAGAAAAACAAGTTGTTGCTTATGCCTCTCGACAGTTGAAGACGCATGAGATCAACTATCCTACACATGACCTCGAACTCACAGCAGTTGTCTTCGCTTTGAAAGTATGGAGGCATTACTTGCTTGGCAACCGTTGTGAGATCTTTTCTGATCATAAGAGTCTAAAATACATCTTCACACAACCTAATCTCAACCTTCGTCAGAGGAGGTGGATTGAAGCAATTAATGATTTCGATCTGACCATCAACTACACTCCGGGCAAAGCTAATGTCATGGCCGATGCTCTCAGCCGAAAAGCTTATGTCAACAACCTCATGGTGGAAGAACAACAGCCTCTCTTGTGCGAGGAATTCCGCCAACTCAACCTTGAAATTGTGGATCAAGGGCATCTTCTGAATCTTTTGGCAACCCCTCTCTTGGAAGAAAAGATTCGTGCTAGTCAGCGTGGTGATGCTTACGCCAAAAACATCATCTCCAACATTCAGCTGCCGAGATATGAGTCCTTCCACGTCGATGATCAAGGAGCTCTATTCTTTGAACACCGGATGTTCGTTCCGAACGACCCGGGATTTAGAGAGCAAGTTCTTAAGGAGGCGCATGATTCTGTTCTTTCTATCCACCCTGGCAGCACTAAGATGTACATGGACTTGAAAACACAATATTGGTGGCCTAGGTTGAAACAATGGTGTGCCAAGTATGTCTCGGAGTGTGATGTCTGCCACAGAGTTAAAGCTGTCCATCAGAAACCTTCCGGTCTTCTACAGCCATTGAAACCTCCAGAATGGAAATGGGAGAAAGTAGAGATGGACTTCATAACTGGTTTTCCAAGGTCGCAGAAGGGCAACAATGCAATCTTTGTTGTCATCGACAGGCTTTCTAAAGTGGCTCACTTCTTTCCCGTCAAGGAAACAATTTCTGCAATTCAGTTGGCTGAGCTCTATATCAACAGAATTGTCTCTCTGTATGGGGTTCCTCTTGAGATCAGCTCAGAACGTGGAAGCATCTTCACTTCCAAGTTCTAGGGAAGTTTCCAAAATTCTTTAGGAACAAAATTGAACTTCAGCATAGCTTACCACCCTCAGTCGCAAGGACAAGTTGAAAGGATCAATCAGATTCAGGAAGATATGCTCCGTGCTTGCGTTATCTCTTTCGGCATGAAGTAGGAAGAATGCCTTCCTTATGCTGAATTCTCTTACAACAACACCTTCCAGAAAAGTCTAAAGATGGCACCATTTGAGGTTCTCTATGGTCGCAAATGCAGAACTCCGATTGGTTAGTCGGGCGCAGGTGAAAGAACATTGTTTGTCCCCGACATTGTAACTCAAGCGGAGGAGAAGGTTCACATCATTCTTGAAAATCTGAAGGTTGCTCAAAGTCGCCAGAAGAGAAACTATGACAGAAAGCACACGGACATGGAGTATGTCCCTGGTGATCTCGTTTACCTTCGTGTCACTCCCATGAGAGGCACGCACCGGTTTGGTATCAAATGAAAGCTGGCTCCTAGATACATCGGTCCCTTCAAAGTTCGAGGAAGAAGAGGAGAAGTCGCTTATGCTCTTGAGCTCCCTGAAAAACTCAAGGTCCATGATGTGTTCCATATCTCTCAACTCAAGAAGTGCTTCAAGGATCCCGGCAGGACCGTGGACCATGAACTCATCAATCTCCAAGAAGATCTGTCTTATCAAGAACACCCCATAAAAATTCTAGAAGTCGCAAAAAGAAGGACTCGCAACAAGTCCATCAAGTTCTGCAAGGTGCAGTGGTCGCACCATTCCGTTGATGAATCCACTTGGGAACGCGAGGATGAGCTCCGTGCCAAGTATCCTACCCTCTTCGTGTCTTCTTCTTCCTAGAATCTCGGGGCGAGATTCCTGTCTAGTGGGGGAGAGTTGTAGCATCCCATCTGTCTAACATCTGTAATGCTACATGGTCTAGTAATACAATTGCTACTTCCTACATATATTTGTTGCATCATAATTATATCATGCTCATGTCATCATGCCACATTGCATTTGAGCATCATATAAAACCCTTTTTCTTTTGGATCTTATCTCATATGCATTATTAATTGTATTTGCCTTTTGATATTGTATTTGGTTCTTGATAAATGCTTGATGCCCAAGTTGAGTTGGGGGTATATCTTTTATTAACTTCACCACCTTCTATTGTCACCACCTTATAATTCCACCATCCTAATTTGTCCATGAGCTTTTACATTTTCCGTTGGCATTTAAATCTAGCTCATGTGGGTTGGGATGGGTCCACTTCTATTTCCACATGCTCTCACACTAGCATCATGTTGTTTTCACATTATTGATATGTGGAGCCACCTTTCCATGCATTATGAGTGGTACCCCTTTTTCTAGCTTCCATATGGAGTGTTTTGGAATAGTTGCTCATGTTGAAATATTGTTGAGGATATTAAACACCTAGTGGAATATACACACTAGCATGTCCCATTTATATTCAAATATGACCATCTCCATCTACTCCACATGGAACATCCTTTTCAATTCATTTAGCTTGGCCTTAGCTCCATATTTTGGAATGCATGTGAATAAATGCCATGAGACCTTATTATTGTTTTAACAAAATGAACATGGAATTTATTACTTATGCATGGGCCATGCAAGTCACCACCATCTTGTTCTCCTTTGGTTTTCTTTGTTTTGATTGAATATTTTCTTTTGTGAGCTCCCCTTTTCTCTCAACCCTCACCATCTTGGTCCTAGTTCCTTGCTATGTGCATCACACCTCACCCCTCATCTCCATCTCCTCCATACCCCCATGCACTTGATCATGAGCAAAAACCCTACACCCTAATCTCTCATGCCACCACCCTCATCACCCCACCCATGTGCATGTCACCCATGCCATGCCGTGTAAAACCCTAACCCATCTACCCCACCACCCTAACCAGCCCCATGCCAAGGCACCACCCCCATCTACCCCTAATCTAAACCCTAACCGAGCCTCCCTCTCCCTTTCTCTCTACCACCCGAGCCACCTCACCACCCCTCCAAACCTAACCCTACCCGAGCCAAACCCACCTCCCTGTCCTCGCCCTGGCCCCAGCTGCAGCCTTGCCCCTGCTGTGCCTGGCCGAGCACGTGACGAGAAGGAGGAGAAAGGTGGCCGAGCCACCTTTTTCTCCACCGAGCCCCACGGCACCCCTCCCTCTGTCCCTATCTACCCTCTCCTGCCCCGCGTGACTTCCCCAGATCCACCAGGGCACTGCCCTTCCCCCTCTTTTTCCCCACCTACCGCCAGCCTCTCTCTCCCATCTCCGGCGACCACCGTCGGTGTCGTCTCGCCCTAGCTGTTAGGGGGAGGCGGCCGTGGTGTGTGGTTGTCGAGGAAGCAGGAGGACCCTGGACCACCCCCTGTTCACGGCGGCGAGGAGAAGACGCTCCGTGCCTGCTGCATGCCAACGCGTACCGACGAAACCCTAGCCTCGGTCCGCCTGCTATGTCGCCGATCCGCCGCTCCCCGGCCCGATCCAACCCCTCCAGCAGCCCCGCGGTGAGCTCCCTAACCTCCTAGATATCCCCGCAGTCGCCGTCGCCGCCTGGACAAGCCGGCCGATTCGTCGAGCGCGCTCTGTGCGCGTGCTTCTGCTCGCCGTGCGCCGCGGTAGATACTCCTAGCCGCGTAGCAGAAACCCAGCACCAACCTTAGCCAGCCCAAGTGGTCACCGCCGCCCGCGAGTGCGCTGTAGATCGCGGGTTCGAGCCCCAGCTGCACCCCGTGCCGTCGACCGTTAGTTCCGTCAGAGACTTGGGAAGAAAAACAGTGTCGCGGGGCACTTTGCACATTCCCCCCGCCTTTTTGTTTTCTTAACCCACGCTCCACCCAGGCCCACCTGTCTGCCTCGGTGCAAACCTTGCAGAAAGGCCCCTGGAAATAGTGTGCCAGCACGGGCAGGCCCCTGTCTCTGCCGCGTCGCATGCCCTGGCTGGGCCGCGCGCGCAGTGGCCCCGTGGCAGCCGTGGCCCGCTTGTCAGCGGCTATGTCTAGCTAGATGAGCGGTAAGAAAAGTATTCGCGCGTCGTTTTCGCCAGCACCGCACAGGGCCCACCTGTCTGTGTCTGTGGCTAGGTTTCTCCGGGTGGAAAAAGTATCTGTCAGTATCGGTTTTATAAAGACAATTTTCAGAAATGTTTAAATATGATTTAAATTCTGTTTTTAATAACTTTTAATTTGTAATTCCAAATAATATATGCTTTTGAATCAGAAAAATGTGAGGATTTCAAAATTCGACAAATAATTAATACTATTTGAGAACTTTAATTTTTCGAAATTGTTCAAATGTAATAAAAATGCCTTTTCTTGAATAATTAATAACTTTAATTCTACAACTCCAAATTCGACAAATAATATGTCTAAATCGATCAACGCGACGAGCCCGTTCTAACTATGCATTCCATGATCTGAATTGCAGCATGCATCATATAAATATTAAGTATACAGCAACTTATTTGGGAGCAAAACATGACTAAAACTCAATAAAATGCTTCGTTCTTGTACCCCCACTCCTCACCCATGCCATGCTACATTATTGCCATGTAAATTGTGCATAATTCATCATGGCATGCTTGTTTGCTTGTCGCATTTAAATTCATATGCTTGTGCACTTTATTTATGTTGGCCCTTGTTTGTTTGGTTCTTCTTCGAATAGACGCCGAGCAGGGGAAATATCAGGAATCCCAGGAGTACTACCCAGATCCGTCTCTCGCTTCAACTGAGCTGCCAGGCAAGCACTACCACATGCTTGCATACATATAGTACCTAGTGCCTCTATCTTGTTCTTGCATCATTGAGTCGCGATTGCATTAAATTGAATCCCAAGTACTGCATAGCCTTTACTTTTAAACCCCACCGAAGCTTGTTCCTCCATCCCATGAGCCATTACTACAGGAGTTGTTTGAGCCATGCGAGTCGTAGAACAACATGTGTAGAGTATGTGAGTGTCTGATGGATAACGAGGTACCTAAACAACATAACCTGAGTAGTAATGGGATAACTAATGAAAGAGGCACCGGTGAGCAATATCTGCTATTTGGTTTTCATGCTCACTTGTGTCCCGTAGGACCCCGGGTACTTGATTCTTATTCCTTGACTATTCGCACTATCCACATCTGGGAGGCCGTGGACCCCCCCCCCCCCCCTGAGCCAGAGCTTGATTAATTTCTATTTCTTGGGGCCACAAAGTAGTTTGGGGCTTTGTTACTATCATGTACTTATGCCATGCTTTACTGTTTTATTTAAGATTGTGCGTCGAGCACCTGTACTGTTTTGGATGCGGAGTGTTTTCGCGGTATCGACAAGCCTAGTCACACTTTCGGGTTCCCAGTCGTTTACAGCCATAGACACAAACCTTGGGTCCGTCTCGGAGCCGGCCAACTTCGTTGCGGGTAGCTTAATGGGGTGGCCCCCAGAAATATTTCTGAATCCTGTGATCGCTTTGTCGTGAATGCCTCGTTGGGTTTCGAGTTGGTTTTTCCGAAGTTGATCGAGTGTGTCTTGCTATTTGTGCACCCCTGTAGGGTAAATCTTTCTGAAAGCCGTGTCCGCGGTTATGGACGACTTGGAGCACAGTTTCTCGATCATAGACAAGTATAACTAAAGTACCGCTTTTAATCTGACTAAATACATGTATAGTAAATAGTGCAATACTCATGGAATGGTTAATAAAACTGCCAATGGATGGGTTGTTCGTTCGCTTTCTCGTTGGCAAGCGAGAAGGAGGATGGATATGTTACTTTATACTGTTATAACTGTTGTTACTAAATATGGACATCCATCTATCAATGGTTAGGCGGATGGATAGCGAGTATCTATGGACTTGTTAGTTATTATCTTTTGCTGCAATTGCGTCACCCCAGGTTATGTCCCCTTTAGAGGCATAAAGGCTTGCTGAGTACCCCTAGGGTCTCACACGATAAATTGTTTGATTCAGATGAACAGGTGTATTCGCAAGATGGATACTGGGTGGAGGAGACAGAGGATGTTGGCAACGATCACTCGGTGTAGAGATTCCGGGGATGGGGATCCGCGAGATCTGTGGGCGGGATGTGCTTACTTCTATGGCATCTTATGCCGATTTGCTTCTTGTCCATACTCGGATCTTGTTTCCCGCTTCCGCTTGATACTCTGATGTTTGATGTATGAGGAGCTATCCTAAACTATTATCTCTATCTAGGATATTTGGATCTTGCCGTATGGCGTTGCAATATTTCTATTTCTTTTAGATGGAATGGCTCTGAGAACTGTTGTATGGTAGCTTGCATACATACTCACTTGTGTATGTATTTGATCTCTTCGCCTGTTGCCTACGCCGCTCGCTCTTGTCCCGATGTCTTGGAAGTGGTTAGGACGGCCGACGGGTCTACACGTGGGTGGCCCCTGGGCCCTCGCTGTACTATTTTAACCACTTCTCAATCATCCAGGCTTGAACTTAGAGCGTAGGGTCCGAGGTAGTTACAATTGGTATCAGAGCCATCCCGCCCTTCAGGGTCTCAGCCAAATGGTCGTTGTCAGTCTAGCAAATATTTTTGGTAGCTATGTATACTAGGGAAAAACAAAAACGTGAGAGTAGGACTGCTTCCATTTTTCTTCTTACCCACCCACCCACCCTTTTCTGGTAAGGAAGTGTAACGTTTTCAATCCTCTTCTAAAATTCAAACTAGGATTCACGTGTTCGGGGTTCCGTAGTACCATAGGTTGTGTGTGTGTGTGTGTGAATTCCTTGTCTATCTGTTGCATCCAACTTGTTATCACTATCTGCCTTTTGGTTATCAATTGTTGGTACATTCCATACCGACAGGCCTTTGTAAACCGACGCGATCTGTCTGATTTTTTGTATACCGGTGCAATCTGTCTTACTCTTTGTTATCCGACGCTATCTTGTTTGGGGTGTTGTTTCCGTAGTTACTAATCTTTAGGTTCATCTTAAGAAGAAGGTGTTGGGATATGTGTTTTACTTATTCATGTGCGGAGTAATGATTTGAGTGCGGGATGGAGTCGCGACCATACCACTACTTTTATCATTCGCTCTTGTATATTGAATTGGTAGAGTACTAATCTTGATTCGTTAAGTGGTTTTGCGCATATAGTGGTATTTTAATGCCGAAATTTGCAGAAAATTTTCGTTGATAGCTTGTGTACCACACTCCTTGTTCAGTCGTGTGCGATATGCTTAATATCTTCTAGGTGCTTTGAACTTTGTTGATATTTTAATATCATCTTAGTAATTTGTATCCTTTAATCTTGGTTAATTCCATTTTGGTACTATTTTGGATTATTATCATTCTCCATTATGGTACTGACTTGATTTTTATATCAATCACAGGATGGCACCACCACGCCGTTCTGAGGAGGACATACCACCTGAACTGGGGCTGCGTTGGCAAGTATTGCTAATGCCTTGGGAACAATGCAACAGAACCAGCAGCGTTTTGAAGAAAGTGACAAGAGGAATGAGTTTGTTCCGCTACCTCCACCTCCCAAGCGAGGAGACATCAAGAGTTTTCTGAAGTTCAACCCGCGCCACTTTGAGGTGTCTGATCAGCCACTGGATGCTGATGATTGGCTGCGTGAGATGTCAAGGCTGCTGATGACTGCTGATGTTCCTGAGCAAGAATGGGTAAAATGTGCCACTCACCTTCTAAAGGGAGACGCAGCTCTGTGGTGGGAGAATTACCTGAAGGCAAATCACTCTGGTTTTCAGCCTACTTGGGAGCAGTTCACTAGGGCTTTCAAAGAGCAATACCTGTCAGAAATTGTCATGGAAAGGATGAAGGAAGTGTTTCTCAACCTCAAGCAGGGCAATGACAATGTCAATACCTATATCAGAAACTTCATGAATCTTCCTCGGTATGGTAGTGATGAGATCTCTGATGACAAGAAGAAGAAAAAGAGGTTCAGGCAAGGGCTCAATGCATCTATCAAATATGCAATCACTCATGCAAGGCCAGCCCGGGGTCTTTTCTAGTACTCCAACATACAGCTCTACAGGAGGAAGCAAGTAGGCAAGTGTTTGAGGAGTCCAAGAAACACAGCCGTGACGCAGCAAGCTCTTCAGCTATGACAGCTCCTTCTAAGCGCCGCGTGTGGGTTCCTAACACCCCACCGTCGCTCTCGGCTCCACCAAGACCATCAAGCTACGCGGCAAGGCCATCAAACTCCTTCACCGCGGCTCCTAGGGGCTATAACCACAACTACCTTGGAGTGCCTGGCGGAGTCCCTGGCTACACTACTCCACGTCCACCTGGTGCCTGTTACACCTGTGGGTACACTGGGCGTCAACACTAGAGTTGTCCCATGAACAACAAAGCTCTTCCTCCACCACCTCCAAGACCTGCGGCAAGTCCTTCTATGGTTTGTGCACCTCCACCTCGGGCTCTCAACATCAACACCAAGCCCGGGTCTACGGTTGCTCGTGCCAACTGTGTCAACGTCGCTCAAGCCGAGCATGCACCTGGAGTTGTGATGGGTATGCTTTCCGTTAACTCAGTTCCTGCACGAGTTTTGTTCGATTCTGGTGCATCGCATTCTTTTGTTTCTCACAAGTTTGCAAATGAGAATGAGTTAGCAATGGATCCTCTTCCTAAACGTTTAATGGTCCTTTCTCCTGGAGCAACAATGGCATCTTCTAAAATCAGCCATGGCAATCAAATTGAGATTGGTGGTTCTTCGTTCCAGGCTTCCTTAATTATTCTGGGAAATTCTGACATTGATGTTATCTTGGGCATGGATTGGTTAACAGCAAATGCAGTTGTGATTGATTGTGCTGAACGCTCGGTTTCTCTGAAAATTCCTGAAGGCCATATAGTCTATACCCCAAGTCTGACTCCTGCAATTCAGCTTTTCTCTTTGGCGGCTCTGACTGATGATGCTATGGAAGCTATTCAGAGTGTTCCGGTGGTCTGTGAGTTCCCAGATGTTTTTCCTAAAGAGTTGCCAGGTATGCCTCCTGATCGTGAGGTCGAGTTTGTTATTGAGCTTGAACCTGGAACCGCTCCTATATCCAAGCGGCCTTATAAAATGGGTCCTTCTGAATTGGCTGAACTCAAACATCAGCTTGATGAACAAGAGAAGTTGGGTTTCATTCAGCACAGTAGTTCTTCTTGGGGTAGCCCAACCATCTTTGTGAAGAAGCGAGACAAGACTGATAGACTTTGTGTTGACTATCGGGCTCTCAATGCTAAAACCATCAAGAATAAATATCCCCTTCCACGGATTAATGATCTCTTCGATCGGCTAGCTGGAGTTGTGGTATTCTCTAAGCTTGACTTGAGAAGTGGATATCATCAAATCAAGATCTGCAAGGAAGATGTTCCCAAAACAGCTTTCACCACCCGCTATGGCCTGTACGAGTACACGGTCATGTCTTTCGGTCTCACCAATGCACCTGCCACCTTCTCGAGGCTTATGAACTCAATTTTCATGGAGTATCTTGATAAGTTCGTTGTGGTCTATCTGGATGACATTCTAGTCTATTCTAAGTCAAAGGAAGAACATGAAGAACACCTTCGGTGTGTCTTAAACAAGCTTCGTGAGAACCGCCTGTATGCAAAGTTCTCCAAGTGTAAGTTCTGGCTGCCTGAAGTCACCTACCTCGGTCACGTCATTTCTGCCAAGGGCATTGCCGTCAACCCAGAAACTATTCGGACAATTGTTGACTGGCTTCCACCCAAAAATGTCAAAGAAGTCCGGAGTTTCCTTGGTTTGGCTAGTTATTGTCATCGCTTCGTTCAGAACTTCTCGAAGATTGCGAAGCCTCTTACCGATATCCTCAAGAAAGGCAAGAAATACCTTTGGTCCCCTGCATGTCAAGCAAGCTTTGAAACACTCAAAGAGAAGCTCACTTCCACACCAGTCTTGATTCCTCCAGATACATCAAAGCCTTTCCAGATATTCTGTGACGCCTCCTTGCAAGGATTGGGTGCGGTCCTTATGCAAGAAAAACAAGTTGTTGCTTATGCCTCTCGACAGTTGAAGACGCATGAGATCAACTATCCTACACATGACCTCGAACTCACAGCAGTTGTCTTCGCTTTGAAAGTATGGAGGCATTACTTGCTTGGCAACCGTTGTGAGATCTTTTCTGATCATAAGAGTCTAAAATACATCTTCACACAACCTAATCTCAACCTTCGTCAGAGGAGGTGGATTGAAGCAATTAATGATTTCGATCTGACCATCAACTACACTCCGGGCAAAGCTAATGTCATGGCCGATGCTCTCAGCCGAAAAGCTTATGTCAACAACCTCATGGTGGAAGAACAACAGCCTCTCTTGTGCGAGGAATTCCGCCAACTCAACCTTGAAATTGTGGATCAAGGGCATCTTCTGAATCTTTTGGCAACCCCTCTCTTGGAAGAAAAGATTCGTGCTAGTCAGCGTGGTGATGCTTACGCCAAAAACATCATCTCCAACATTCAGCTGCCGAGATATGAGTCCTTCCACGTCGATGATCAAGGAGCTCTATTCTTTGAACACCGGATGTTCGTTCCGAACGACCCGGGATTTAGAGAGCAAGTTCTTAAGGAGGCGCATGATTCTGTTCTTTCTATCCACCCTGGCAGCACTAAGATGTACATGGACTTGAAAACACAATATTGGTGGCCTAGGTTGAAACAATGGTGTGCCAAGTATGTCTCGGAGTGTGATGTCTGCCACAGAGTTAAAGCTGTCCATCAGAAACCTTCCGGTCTTCTACAGCCATTGAAACCTCCAGAATGGAAATGGGAGAAAGTAGAGATGGACTTCATAACTGGTTTTCCAAGGTCGCAGAAGGGCAACAATGCAATCTTTGTTGTCATCGACAGGCTTTCTAAAGTGGCTCACTTCTTTCCCGTCAAGGAAACAATTTCTGCAATTCAGTTGGCTGAGCTCTATATCAACAGAATTGTCTCTCTGTATGGGGTTCCTCTTGAGATCAGCTCAGAACGTGGAAGCATCTTCACTTCCAAGTTCTAGGGAAGTTTCCAAAATTCTTTAGGAACAAAATTGAACTTCAGCATAGCTTACCACCCTCAGTCGCAAGGACAAGTTGAAAGGATCAATCAGATTCAGGAAGATATGCTCCGTGCTTGCGTTATCTCTTTCGGCATGAAGTAGGAAGAATGCCTTCCTTATGCTGAATTCTCTTACAACAACACCTTCCAGAAAAGTCTAAAGATGGCACCATTTGAGGTTCTCTATGGTCGCAAATGCAGAACTCCGATTGGTTAGTCGGGCGCAGGTGAAAGAACATTGTTTGTCCCCGACATTGTAACTCAAGCGGAGGAGAAGGTTCACATCATTCTTGAAAATCTGAAGGTTGCTCAAAGTCGCCAGAAGAGAAACTATGACAGAAAGCACACGGACATGGAGTATGTCCCTGGTGATCTCGTTTACCTTCGTGTCACTCCCATGAGAGGCACGCACCGGTTTGGTATCAAATGAAAGCTGGCTCCTAGATACATCGGTCCCTTCAAAGTTCGAGGAAGAAGAGGAGAAGTCGCTTATGCTCTTGAGCTCCCTGAAAAACTCAAGGTCCATGATGTGTTCCATATCTCTCAACTCAAGAAGTGCTTCAAGGATCCCGGCAGGACCGTGGACCATGAACTCATCAATCTCCAAGAAGATCTGTCTTATCAAGAACACCCCATAAAAATTCTAGAAGTCGCAAAAAGAAGGACTCGCAACAAGTCCATCAAGTTCTGCAAGGTGCAGTGGTCGCACCATTCCGTTGATGAATCCACTTGGGAACGCGAGGATGAGCTCCGTGCCAAGTATCCTACCCTCTTCGTGTCTTCTTCTTCCTAGAATCTCGGGGCGAGATTCCTGTCTAGTGGGGGAGAGTTGTAGCATCCCATCTGTCTAACATCTGTAATGCTACATGGTCTAGTAATACAATTGCTACTTCCTACATATATTTGTTGCATCATAATTATATCATGCTCATGTCATCATGCCACATTGCATTTGAGCATCATATAAAACCCTTTTTCTTTTGGATCTTATCTCATATGCATTATTAATTGTATTTGCCTTTTGATATTGTATTTGGTTCTTGATAAATGCTTGATGCCCAAGTTGAGTTGGGGGTATATCTTTTATTAACTTCACCACCTTATATTGTCACCACCTTATAATTCCACCATCCTAATTTGTCCATGAGCTTTTACATTTTCCGTTGGCATTTAAATCTAGCTCATGTGGGTTGGGATGGGTCCACTTCTATTTCCACATGCTCTCACACTAGCATCATGTTGTTTTCACATTATTGATATGTGGAGCCACCTTTCCATGCATTATGAGTGGTACCCCTTTTTCTAGCTTCCATATGGAGTGTTTTGGAATAGTTGCTCATGTTGAAATATTGTTGAGGATATTAAACACCTAGTGGAATATACACACTAGCATGTCCCATTTATATTCAAATATGACCATCTCCATCTACTCCACATGGAACATCCTTTTCAATTCATTTAGCTTGGCCTTAGCTCCATATTTTGGAATGCATGTGAATAAATGCCATGAGACCTTATTATTGTTTTAACAAAATGAACATGGAATTTATTACTTATGCATGGGCCATGCAAGTCACCACCATCTTGTTCTCCTTTGGTTTTCTTTGTTTTGATTGAATATTTTCTTTTGTGAGCTCCCCTTTTCTCTCAACCCTCACCATCTTGGTCCTAGTTCCTTGCTATGTGCATCACACCTCACCCCTCATCTCCATCTCCTCCATACCCCCATGCACTTGATCATGAGCAAAAACCCTACACCCTAATCTCTCATGCCACCACCCTCATCACCCCACCCATGTGCATGTCACCCATGCCATGCCGTGTAAAACCCTAACCCATCTACCCCACCACCCTAACCAGCCCCATGCCAAGGCACCACCCCCATCTACCCCTAATCTAAACCCTAACCGAGCCTCCCTCTCCCTTTCTCTCTACCACCCGAGCCACCTCACCACCCCTCCAAACCTAACCCTACCCGAGCCAAACCCACCTCCCTGTCCTCGCCCTGGCCCCAGCTGCAGCCTTGCCCCTGCTGTGCCTGGCCGAGCACGTGACGAGAAGGAGGAGAAAGGTGGCCGAGCCACCTTTTTCTCCACCGAGCCCCACGGCACCCCTCCCTCTGTCCCTATCTACCCTCTCCTGCCCCGCGTGACTTCCCCAGATCCACCAGGGCACTGCCCTTCCCCCTCTTTTTCCCCACCTACCGCCAGCCTCTCTCTCCCATCTCCGGCGACCACCGTCGGTGTCGTCTCGCCCTAGCTGTTAGGGGGAGGCGGCCGTGGTGTGTGGTTGTCGAGGAAGCAGAGGAGGACCCTGGACCACCCCCTGTTCACGGCGGCGAGGAGAAGACGCTCCGTGCCTGCTGCATGCCAACGCGTACCGACGAAACCCTAGCCTCGGTCCGCCTGCTATGTCGCCGATCCGCCGCTCCCCGGCCCGATCCAACCCCTCCAGCAGCCCCGCGGTGAGCTCCCTAACCTCCTAGATATCCCCGCAGTCGCCGTCGCCGCCTGGACAAGCCGGCCGATTCGTCGAGCGCGCTCTGTGCGCCGGCGTGCGCGTGCTTCTGCTCGCCGTGCGCTGCGGTAGATACTCCTAGCCGCGTAGCAGAAACCCAGCACCAACCTTAGCCAGCCCCAGTGGTCACCGCCGCCCGCGAGCGCGCTGTAGATCGTGGGTTCAAGCCCCAGCTGCACCGCGCGCCGTCGACCGTCAGTTCCGTCAGAGACTTGGGAAGAAAAACAGTGTCGCGGGGCACTTTGCAAATTCCCCCCGCCTTTTTGTTTTCTTAACCTGCGCTCCACCCTGGCCCACCTGTCTGCCTCGGTGCAAACCTTGCAGAAAGGCCCCTGGAAATAGTGTGCCAGCACGGGCAGGCCCCTGTCTCTACTGCGTGGCACGCCCTGGCTGGGTCGCGCGCGCAGTGGCCCCGTGGCAGCCGTGGCCCGCTTGTCAGTGGTTGTGTCTAGCTAGATGAGCGGTAAGAAAAGTATTCGCGCGTCGTTTTCACCAGCACCGCACAGGGCCCACCTGTCTGTGTCTGTGGCTAGGTTTCTCCGGGTGGAAAAAGTATCTGTCAGTATTGGTTTTATAAAGACAATTTTCAGAAATGTTTAAATATGATTTAAATTCTGTTTTTAATAACTTTTAATTTGTAATTCCAAATAATACAAATAATATATGCTTTTTAATCAGAAAAATGTGAGGATTTCAAATATGCCATTCAAAATACTATTTGAGCACTTTAATTTTTCGAAATTGTTCAAATGCAATAAAAATGCCTTTTCTTGAATAATTAATAACTTTAATTCTACAACTCCAAATTCGACAAATAATATGTCTAAATCGATCAACGCGACGAGCCCGTTCTAACTATGCATTCCATGATCTGAATTGCAGCATGCATCATATAAATATTAAGTATACAGCAACTTATTTGGGAGCAAAACATGACTAAAACTCAATAAAATGCTTCGTTCTTGTACCCCCACTCCTCACCCATGCCATGCTACATTATTGCCATGTAAATTGTGCATAATTCATCATGGCATGCTTGTTTGCTTGTCGCATTTTAATTCATATGCTTGTGCACTTTATTTATGTTGGCCCTTATTTGTTTGGTTCTTCTTCGAATAGACGCCGAGCAGGGGAAATATCAAGAATCCTAGGAGTACTACCCAGATCCGTCTCTCGCTTCAACTGAGCTGCCAGGCAAGCACTACCACATGCTTGCATACATATAGTACCTATTGCCTCTATCTTATTCTTGCATCATTGAGTCGCGATTGCATTAAATTGAATCCCAAGTACTACATAGCCTTTACTTTTAAACCCCACCGAAGCTTGTTCCTCCATCCCATGAGCCATTACTACAGGAGTTGTTTGAGCCATGCGAGTCGTAGAACAACATGTGTAGGGTATGTGAGTGTCTGATGGATAACGAGGTAGAATGGTTAATAAAACTACCAACGGATGGGTTGTTCGTTCGCTTTCTCGTTGGCAAGCGAGAAGGAGGATGGATCTGTTACTTTATACTGTTATAACTGTTGTTACTAAATATGGACATCCATCTATCAATGGTTAGGCGGATGGATAGCGAGTATCTATAGACTTGTTAGTTATTATCTTTTGCTGCAATTGCGTCACCCCAGGTTATGTCCCCTTTAGAGGCACAAAGGCTTGCTGAGTACCCCTAGGGTCTCACACGATAAATTGTTTGATTCAGATGAACAAGTGTATTCGCAAGATGGATACTGGGTGGAGGAGACAGAGGATGTTGGCAACGATCACTCGGTGTAGAGATTCCGGGGATGGAGATCCGCGAGATCTGTGGGCGGGATGTGCTTACTTCTATGGCATCTTATGCCGATTTGCTTCTTGTCCGTACTCGGATCTTGTTTCCCGCTTCCGCTTGATACTCTGATGTTTGATGTATGATGAGCTATCCTAAACTATTATCTCTATCTAGGATATTTGGATCTTGCCGTATGGCGTTGCAATATTTCTATTTCTTTTAGATGGAATGGCTCTGAGAACTGTTGTATGGTAGCTTGCATACATACTCACTTGTGTATGTATTTGATCTCTTCGCATGTTGCCTACGCCGCTCGCTCTTGTCTCGATGTCTTGGAAGTGGTTAGGATGGCTGACGGGTCTACACGTGGGTGGCCCCTGGGCCCCGCTATACTATTTTAACCACTTCTGAACATCTAGGCTTGAACTTAGAGCGTAGGGTCCGAGGTAGTTACAAAGCCACAGGCGACCACCAGCCCCTCTCCGCCGCTCCAGAATGGGAGGCGTGACCTCACCGCCGCCCATGGTCCATCCCACGACCGCAGATAACCTCTGGACCACTCCCAGCCTCGCCGCCCTTTCTCTCTGCGCGCAGCCAGAGCGCGCTAGAGCACCCTCACCACCAGCATGCCACATACCGCGCCTCGACCGCCGACCGCACGCGTCGCTCCGCCTCAACGCCAGCACCCCGCCAGACACGGTCGTGCACCACCGTGCTGACCCACAGTCGCCGAGCGCCGTGTCGAGCACCGCCTCTGTCTCCCAGAGCGCGTGACGCTCCTGACGATATGTCACGTTGCAGGTTTGATGTGAAAGAAAAAAACTCTGGTTCTTGCTTACAATTGACACAACATCCAAACATGTTTACGATTTCATTTCATTTCAAAACTTCTAATAGCAGCCAAACAGACAAAATGGTTTGGATTCTCATTCCTACCAACACCATTTTGAGTGAAAACTAACATCGCTGCCGATCCAATTAAGCATTTCTATTTTAAGTTTCATGTTGTTGTGGCTCGGCATGAGAACAACGGCATGGACGCTCAATCCAACATTATGTTTGAAGCTAGTTTTGGATTATGAAAATACCTTTTAAAGCAAACGAAGATCTTTGCTTGGTATCTCTGTAAAGGGGTTATTCTCACAAAAGATAATCTTGTTAGGAGAAATTGGCATGAAAGTACACAATGTGTGTTTTGTCACCATAATGAGACAATAAGCCATTTATTCTTCTATTATAAAGTTGCTCGTGCTATATGGTCAATCATCCAAGTAGCCTCTGGTTTATCTCCTTCACGTTCGGTAGTCAATGTATTTGGTAACTGGCTGAACGAGATTGAGGATTAATATGTGACTCTATTTAGGGTGTGAGCGCTTGCCATTATGGTCGCCTCCTCTGCAGGTTATATACCGAGCCACGACGATCCTCCGATCATGGACTACTCTCTAACGTATGGTTTTGTGACTTGTTTGTGGAGGGTTGTACGCAGTTGGAGGACATGGCGAGGGATATTTTTTCTCGACATGGGTGACAGCGTGATCTACGGACACAGCTACCGTAGTGCATTTGGAGGACTTCGTTGTTTACAGTTATTTGTAATCATCGTACTTTTACTTTCGTCTTCTGGTATGTTATTGATCCTAAATATGCAGAGGCCAGATGTAAACTTACTGTTAAGTAATAAAGCGTTCATTTCTAAAAAAAAATGTTTGAAGCTAGTACATATTTGGTTTGTAAATGATGGTTAAAAATATACAAGAATACAGAAACATTTTGTAAAGTGTTTATTGTGTTGATCTCACGACATCTTCGGTATATATTTTTTTGGCCCTTGTATCTGTTCTCGTCGGTTCTTGGTGTAAGATAGGGGAAACCATGTGGTGTCTTGTATTGATCTATATATAGAGGTTACAAGTCAGAGTTTGTACCATACAATACACGGACATCTATACAAGGAATACACATATACAACCGTATATCTATAAAAATACAATACGGTTATATATTCTACAAAGGTAAAGAGGACGGGACTAAGTGGAAATAGGAAAACTGCGTGCCCGGTACCGGTGATCGGAAGGGTGTAACCGTTACCGACAACGACAACACGTCGAGAGGAGGAGGGGGACACAGAGGTGGGCATACCGAGATCGGACACGAAGTGGGAGGAAGGCGCCGGTGTCCATCACCCACTCCCTGGTGGGTGCTTGCAACCCCATGATCTAGAACTGGTTCATCAGCGCGGCCTAGTCCCACGAGGCCATCGACGGTGCCGGTGATGGTGGAGCGGTGATTCTGAGTCCGTAGGAGGGCTGCGCGGGTGCGTAGCCATATCCATAGGGGGCGGGTGGCACCCTGTATGGGCCCTGCGTGTAGAAGGTGTGCGGCGACTGGGCATGCCGCGACACGTAGCTGGGCGCCGGGCGTAGGTGGGCGGCCGAGCAGGCCCCCTGGCCATAGGGCCACATCTAGATGGCGCCGTTCCAGGGGTTCTACGGTGACGACCAGGAAGGAGGGGCGATGATCGGAGTCGCTGGGGTGCTGGCGCCTAGGCAGGCGCGACCTCCTTGGCGGCATCGGTGGCAGCCTTATTCTTCTTCTTTCCCATACCCGGGCCCTTGCCAGGGTTGCCTGCATTGGTGAAGAGGGTCGTGTCGGTGCTACGGGCATGGCGATTTTTGCGCTTCATATGCTGGAGCGCGAGCAAGGAGCGACACTGCGTGAAGCTAATCCCGGGCATGAGGGAGATCAGATCGGCGGCGAACTCGTACTGCTCGAAGAGTCCATTGAGACAATGGATCACCATCTCGACGTCGTCAATAGGAGCACCAAGATCTACAAGCCCATCGGAGAGAGACTTGACCTTCTGAAAATAGTCGGTCATGCTCATCTCGCCCATCTTGACATCACCGAGCTCGGCCGTGAGGTGTAGCTGGCGATCGATCTTGTGGTCGTTGAAGAGGCCATTGATGCTATTCCATAGCTCGACGGCGAGGGGATCGTCACCAGGCGTCATGACGGCGTTGAGGATGCTAAGCGAGACAGACCCATAGAGCCAGGAGACAACGGTGGCGCCGAGGATAGACCACTCCGGTGTCGGCGCAGCTGGGGTGCGGACGTCGAGGTGATCTAGGAGGGCGTACGTGCGGCAGACGGCGCGGAAGAAGGTGCGCCACTTACGATGAACGTGCCCCTTGATGGAGTGCAGGTCGACGACCTAGGCGTGCAGCGAGGTCAGAGAGAACAACCATGCGCTCGACCCGGACCCGATATTGGCGGAGGCGAGGGCATCTTGGCCTTGGAGGCCTCGGCCTTGGCGTCCTGGCGCTCCTTGGCCGTAGCGAGCGTCGTGTCGTCATCGGAGGGAGGTGACATGGAGGCGGCGGTGGCGGCTCGACAGTAGGGTTAGGGTTGGCGGTTTCAGCAGCGGCGGAAGGTGGGGGACGGTGCAGGCTAGGATTTTGTGTCTGGTACCATGTAAGATATGGGAAACATACATTTTGGTGGCTTGTATTAATCTATATATAGAGGTTAAAAGGCAGAGTTCGTACCGCACAATACACAGACAGCTATACAAGGACTACACATATACAACCGCATATCTATACAAATACAATACAGTTATATATTCTAACACACTTCGGAAGTAAGTTCATGTAGACTTGTCCAGAGTATAGTTGTTGCAATACTACAAAACCATAATAAGCGTGTGAAATGAACGAATAACTATCTGTTCTCCCTACAGGGACGGAGAACCTGATCTAATGATAGAGTTTTTTTAATAAAAATTAGTTTTCGGTAGTTTAGTGTTAGATTTATGATCGTCTTCTTGGTCTTCGTCTTGAGGGAGACGATAACTTCTTCAATAAGTATTATTTGCCTCTTCATTCGATGACGTGAGTTCCTTCCTAATATCAACGGAGGTGTTGGAAGATCAAATTTCTTTAGGTATGGTCTTTCTAATCTTACTTTGTTGGATCGATCTTGGATGACTTTTTATAGTTGTCGCAAGGAGGTTTTTCCTCGCAAAATCTATCCCAACTGCTACGTAGTCGACAATGGTGATTCATACTTCCGACTCCCAGCAAGATCGACCAAGCTATTTGGTCCAGCTTTCCTAAAAACACTGGTGTTGGTCTTTTGCTGATGCTGGTTGATTGCTATAATGGTAGCGTACGTGAACATAGTTTGCGTTGCGGCTTAAAAATTATCAGACAACACTCGTTGATATTTACGGGGCTATGCTCTGTACCGGTATCTTCGGAAAAGTATAAGATTCAAAGATCTCGATGTTTTTGCTAGTTTTTTTAATCAATAATGCTAAACGTACCTACGGGGTTGTAAACAGTTGGTTGGTGCTAATATTTTTATCTCCTGTGATTTGAGGACTCTGATCCAAGTGAATCCCTCCACGTCCTTCCTTCCGTAAGTGAATTCCGTAACGTTCCGTTCCTAGGTGTAGCATCGTAGTTTTTTATTCGCTGAAGACAGCTCATATATCTTGACATGTACGTATATTAATACAGTATACGTATATTGATTTTAAATAGAAATCTGAAATCTTAATCAATGAGCCCTCGCACTCTGTCGTTCTGGAGTAAAAAACTTGAGTACCGCAGCGGAAAACCGCTACGCGGCGCCGCCGTCTCCATGCAGTTTGAACAGCCGCCGTCCGTCCGGCGCGCCCCCACCTTTCACGCGCGCCGGGACGCCGACGCGTGCCAGCTCGTCGGCGCGCTCCTGCCGCGGCGCGCGGCCACCACCCGCCAAGTCCAGCAGGCGCACGCTCGCCTCGCCGTCCTCGGCCTCGCCACAGCGCGCTTCCTCCCTCACCTCCTCGCTGCCCTCCCCCGCCTCTCGCACCCGCCGCAGCTCGAAGACGCCTCCTCCTCCTACCCGCTCTCCTTGTTCCGCCGCTCCAACTCCTCCTCCGCCTTCGCGTCCAACCACCTCCTCCGCGTGCTCCCGCACCCTCTCCCGCTCCGCCTCTTCCCCGGCCTCCCGCGCCGCAACCCGCACTCCTTCACATTCCTGCTTGCCTCGCTCTCCAATCACCTCGGCGCCGGTCACGCCAGCGGCCCAGCCTCCTCATTCCTGGGCTCCCACGTGCACGCGCTGGCCGTGAAGGCGGGCGCGGTGGGCGATCTCTACGTGCGGAACGCGCTCACACACTTCTACGGTGTCTGCGGCGATGTGGTGGCGATGCGGATGATGTTTGATGAGCTGCCGTGCGTACGAGACGTGGTGACCTGGAATGCGGTCCTTTCCGGGTACGTCCGAGCGAGCATGGTGAGGGCCGCACGGGCCCTGTTTGAGGAAATGCCGATGAGAGATGAGGTTTCTTGGAGCACGGTGATAGGTGGGTATGTGAAGGAAGGGGAGCTGGACGTGGCGCTGCAGGTGTTTAAGGATATGGTGGAGAAGGGGGTGAGGGTGAATGAGGCTGCGGTGGTGACGGCATTGTCGGCGTCTGCACAGCTGGGTTTGCTTGAGCTTGGGAGGTTTGTGCACCAGGTTGTCCGTAGAGAAGAGATGAAGGTCAGTGTGAACATAGGGGCTGCGCTGGTGGATATGTATGCCAAGTGCGGGTGTGTGGCAGTGGCGAGGGAAGTTTTCGATGGGATGTCGAGGAGGGATGTTTTTGCATGGAATGCCATGATTTGTGGGCTTGCTGCTCATGGGTTGGGACGGGATGCAGTGGAACTCTTTGAACAGTTCCTTGCTGACGGTTTATGCCCAACAAACATTACATTTGTTGGCGTGCTGAATGCCTGCAGCCGTTCCGGCCTTGTTGCTGAAGGGCGGAGTTACTTTAAGTTGATGGTAGAGAAATATAATGTTGAGCCAGAAATGGAGCATTACGGCTGCATGGTTGATCTTCTGGGTCGGGCCGGTCTTGTTCTCGAAGCCATTGAATTGATTGAAGGGATGCTTATCGCGCCTGACCCAGTTCTCTGGGGCACTGTACTCTCGGCTTGCAAGACGCATGGCCTGGTGGATTTGGGGGTCAAGATTGGCAACAAGCTAATTGAACTTGAGCCAGCTCATGATGGACACTATGTCCTCCTTGCAAGTATATATGCAAAGGCAAAGAAATGGGATGAAGTCAGGGAAGTCAGGAAATTGATGTCTAGTCGGGGTACCAGCAAGTCAGCTGGCTGGAGCTTAATGGAGGCACAAGGACACGTGCATAAGTTTCTTGTAGGAGACATGGAGCACAAGGATTCTGTTCAGATATATAACATGCTTGGCATGATTAACAGAAGGTTGGCAGATGCAGGGTATGTACCAGACGTGTCATCTGTATTACATGACATTGGGGATGAAGAGAAGGTGCATGCAATCAAGGTGCACAGTGAGCGTCTGGCAATTGCTTATGGGTTCATAGTTACGGAAGTCGGCAGCCCAATCCGTATTGTTAAGAACCTCCAGGTGTGTGGAGATTGTCATGAATTCAGTAAGATGGTGACAAAGGTTTTCAATAGGGAGATTATTGTGAGAGATGGTAGTAGGTTCCATCATATGAAAGAAGGGAGGTGTTCTTGCCATGACTATTGGTAGTTAATTGGCCGAATGTTTTTTTATTAATTAAACCTGTTGAATTTGGCACATCATTTTGCTGGAGTCAAGGAGTTGGTGGCTGACAAAAATATTCCAGTTTCCAGCACCTGGTGCTTAAGTCTTCAGCTGGTAAGTCATATGTTTTACCTTTCTACAAGTTGAAGTTAAGTTTACAATCAATTGTCCTAACAGTACAAACATAGTTTCTTTTTTGAAAAACAAATCTGCATTCAGTTAATCTTTTTTATTGTTTGCCCAGGCGGCTTCATTGCTACCAATGCATATCCTGCATGATGGTAGGTTCTAACTATCTCTTAAGCAAAAGGTGAAGAGGTACCTTCAGCTCAAAGCATCACAAAAGGCTGCATTCTCTTCATGATGTGATTCTAATAACAAACTTTAATCTGATGAAAGACATGTAGCAAACAGCCTTGCAACACAGATCGAACATAGCCCAGAAAAGCCAGATCAGATGGTCCTCCTTAGACCTTAACTATGCTTTTGAGAAGTAGAGTATTTCTGCTAGTAGTGGTAAATATCGAGACTTCATGGCACCATAGAGTTATCATTTTTTTTCCTGATATAAGTAGTGTTGTTATATTGTGTGATTATTCTTTTGTTGCAGACCAGCCAAATCTGGAACTTCCCTATAAAATTCAAATTTTGTATACAAAGAAGCTGCATGTACAATAGGCAGGACAAAGGCCAAACATTCAAAACATTGGTAGAAATGATCCATGTGCTTATAAATATGATACTCAAAACAATACAGTCAGATCAAATATGCTCATAAGAGTTAGTTCAGTTACCATAGATATTGAATAGAAGAAAGAACTTTCAAGAATAACTATGGAAGTTGCTTACAAACTCGATATCATGCTGTAATTAATTCAAATTATATTTGCTCTGGTCATTTTAGAAATAAATTTATGTATTGATGTGTTAGCATCATTTTTCACATCATGCATCCGTCAGCCCTTAACGTTCTTGTTCAGTTGTAAGTTATAACTGTGTAGAGTAGGAGATTTACATTGAACTTGATACACTGGACATGTTCCATTATGCACAGAAAATTATACTCCCTCCGTTTCAAAATATAAGATGTTTTAGCCTTTTTTTGAAGCACATGTATCTAGATGACTTTTAGTGTGTAGGTTCGGAGCAAAATGAGTGAACCTACACACTAAAAGTCGTCTAGATACATGTGCTTCAAAAAAAGGCTAAAACATCTTATATTCTGAAACGGAGGGAGTATAATTTTCTGTGCATAATGTTTCAGAAAAAGGCTAAAACATCTTATATTTTTGAACGGAGGAGGTACTATGATGAATATTCAGTTTCTGATTGGAATTTTCATTGACCTATCTGAAGGATGGGACATGGAACTACATTCTTGCTTGTGAGGTTGGGCATGTTACTCCATGTGAAACTCATGGAGTGAGTAATAGCTCTACTTTATCTGCAGGGTGGGACAGGGAATTACGTTTTTGCGCATGCATGTTATGCATGCCAAACTTATCAAGTGAGTAATGGCTCTCGAGATGATCCACACAAGGATACATCAGGAAGTCTAGATTCTCGAGAAAGATAGAGAAGAAAAGGGAGAGGAAATCAAATTTAAAGCAGGGCAACGATGACCCACACAAGAAATTATTGGCAGACAGTGCTGCAAAAAAAAGATCATTGAAGCACGGGAAGCCAAGATGCCAAAATGCTACAGCTAGGTCGGTTGGTAGAATTTTGGCTGCGCATGTTCCGGACGCGCCTCAAAATTCTGTTGAGATAGGATCGATCCAAACTCCAATACTTGGATGACACGACGTAGCTAGCTCAATCCTTCACGTGCACGTTGTGCGTGCTGAAGCTACCGATCGACAAGCTAGGTTTGGGGAATCGGTTGACAGTCTGAAAGTACATTGGGGGCTTGAAATGCCTAAAGGAGGATATTTCATTTGTGGTCAGAACAATAAGCTTGGGAAGCAATCAAGTGGTACACATCCATGCACATGCTGTTGAAGCTAGGCGATGCGCAGCGATCGAATCCCACGGAAATAGTGCCATATGAATGTCAGTTTCAGGCTCTATATATGCTCTTATCATTAGTACTGGAATACACTGCACAACACCAGCTGGCTCTGATCCTCTCCCCTTTATGTATGCAAAACTGTAGAAAGGTTACTGCCGCCTACATAGGAACTGTATTTGGTGACAAGATGGTCTTCAGCTCTTGTCTCGCATCATGTTCTTTTTTCCTATTAGTTTGTGCTAGTAATAGAATCACGATGAGCTTGCAGCAAAACAGTGACACTGGATCCAGATTCTGTTACCCTGCAGGCGTGGAACTACCAAGAATCAGCCTGGTCGTCCTAAATTGCCAAGTGCCCTGCAGACATGGAACTTCCGAGAATCAACGCGGTCTTCCTAAATTGTCAAGTGTCGCTGTGTAAACCAGTAATACTGTGAGTCTCTTTCTAAGCATTCATGTTTCACCCTGACCATATAAACAGGGATCCGTTCATTTTGTGCTTTATGGTCCATATATTGGAAAATAACTGGATAGAAAGCCCAGAGTTCTTGCAATCCACTAGGCCATAGCAAGCTGTAGGATGTAGCAATGCTTGTATGAGCAAACTGTATTAGTGTTTGCAGCATTGATACAGTTGGTTGAGCACTTAAGCTTCTCTCTTTTAGTTTATTTGGCATTTGGCAAAAAAAATAAAAAAATCCTGTTTGCTATTGCCAAAACCTTCAGTGACTAGTCCAGTTATGTGTTACAAAAACCTAGTGATTTTCTCAGTCATGTGGTCAAAGCATGTACTGATAATTGAACTTGTGAATTTGAGAAGTGGCATGCGATGGCTTGTGTCCAGTTATCATCAAAAGTTTCCTGAACATTTACCACCAATCGTGATTGATCATGTAACAGTAGGAATAAGAGTAGATTGGCAAACTCCATTGTGTACTCTTATCTGATGCAGGACAGAGCATAAATATTAATGCAACAACTATCATTATCATTCATATAAATCCTGAATTTTAATCACCCTTGTATCTATAAAGGGGCAACAAACATGTTTGTACTGCTGGTGCCACTACACATCCTTAGACATCTCCAACAAGCGCTGCGCTAAAATTGGTTTACAACGCCTGTTTTTGACATAGAGTGCGCGCTATCCGCTGGCGCTTCGTAAAACTGGCGCTACATATTACCGTATGCGCTAGCACCACAAACAGGTTTCACACACATATATAGAAGCAACAAGATCAAACAAAACAAAATAAATCTGCAACAAATACATCAACTTGTCCATTATTACAACACAAATACAACAACTTGTCCATCAACAATACAACAAATTGTTTTCAATAATACAAGAAACATACAAATAAATAGACACTAGTTGTTTTGTTGCATGTTCCATTTCCACCACTCAATGAGATCAAGTTAAAGATCATGCGTCTTCGCGCAACGAATTGAATGATACGAGGCAATAAAACGAGCATTCCTCCTCACTTGCAAGGGAACCCCATCAAGTCAAAGTAGGAGTAATCTACATCTTTACCACGATCATCCTCTATGATCATGTTATGCATGATGATATAAACATTCATGATATACCAAAGGATATCTTGACCCCAAAATCTAGCCGGTCCTCTCACAATAGGAAATTGTGCTTGCGAAATTCCTAATGCTCTCTCAATATCTTTCCTAGCCACCGCTTGCGCATTATGAAAGCCGAGTTTTTTCTTACCTTTGGGTTTATTAACCGGCTTCACTGTTAGAATGTATATATATGTATAGGTGTTGCGTATGTGTATTGTGTACATTGTAACCCTAATCCTAATTGGCCTAGTGCCTATATAAACAACAGGAACCCCGCGGCCTTTACCACGCGAGGCTTCCCCAAATCCATCTCTCTCCCATCTTACATGGTATGAGAACACACGATCCTACCCTAGCTGCCACGCCTAAACCTTAGCATCGCCGCTCCCCTTCCGCTGCCACGATGACCTCCGCCACCGCCTCCCTGGACTCCACGAGCGGCGCGATCATCTCCTCCTCCCTCGGTGCTAGTGCCATCCCTCCCGCAGGGGCACCCCGCCATGTCGCCCCTTCGTCCTATCCTTCACCTCTAGGAACCACACCAAGTTGTCCATCAACATGCGCGCCGCCCTTGGCCATGCAGGTCTCATCGGTCACATCGATGACACCATCGGCGCGAACAAGACCGACGCTGCTTGGGCTGCCGATGACTACACCATGCTCAACATCCTCCACTCCTCCATCGATGAAGACATCGCTGACATGGTCCTCGTTAGAGATCAAATGGCCCGTGAGCTATGGCTCGTGGCCCTCGAGCTCTTCTCCACCAACAAGGCGAACAAGCCATCTACCACGACAATGACTTCCGTCAGCTAATGTTGGGCACCCTCTCCATCACCGAGCACTGTCACCGCCAAAGGACCTCGCCGACGCCCTCACAGACAATGACTCGCCCGTCTCTACCCGCGCCCTCGTCCTCAACACTCTCAGTAGCCTCGGACCGCGGTTCGCATCCGCCGCCACCGTCATATCCATGATGGAGCCCCTGCCCTCCTTCCTCTGTGTTTGGAGCATGCTGCTGATGGAAGAGATGCGGCAGGCCAACGCCGCCTCAAACACGGGTTCCACCGCCCTCGTATCCTAGGCTCATCCTCCCGCTCCCACCTACACTAGTGCTGGCTGCCGTGGCGATCCCGCTGCCAAGCCCAAGCCCACGTGGAGGCCGAAGCAGCCCAAGACAGGTGGTCACAATTGTCCTTCTAGCATACCTCGTGCGCGTCTCCTGCCCTTGTCGGCCCTTGGGTGTGTTTCTCTCCACCCCAGGGATAGTGGCGTCCCCCCTACGCTGCTCCGCATGGCGTAGGCATCCTTGGAACTCGTCCTCAAGCCTACAACACGGTCGTCGCTCTCCTGTACCAGACCGTGCCAGCCACCTCTGCCGCGCCTTCGTGGGACAACGCCACGCTCATCACCGCCCTCAACAACCGCGGTCTGCAAGGGGGTGGGTCATGGACTCTAGTGTCACCTCTCACATGAACAACAATGATGGTAACCTATACTCTCCAACTCCTCTCTACACTCCACACTTTGTCACTGTTGGAAACGGCCACGCCATGCCCATCTCCTCGACGGGTCACACAGTTTTTTGTTCACCCTCTGGTCACGTTTTCAAACTCAACCACGTTCTTCTAGTTCCTCATTTAATCCGAAATTTTCTCTCTATTCGCAAGTTCACTCGTGATAATTTCTGTTCCATTGAGTTTGACGCCTTTGGTTTCTCTATGAAGGACCTGAAGACCTGTCGTAGTTCTTGCATTGCAATAGTGATGGGGATCTCTACACTTTTCGCGGCACCTCCACTCGTCGTGCGCCACCCACTGCCATGCCTGCTTCCATCGCCGCTGATCTCTGGCACCAACGTCTTGGTCATCCTGGTCAAGGCGCTATGTCGGCTCTTCAACGTGTATCTTTAATAAAGTGTAATAAAGTCCATCGTTCCTCTGTTTGCCATGCTTGTCAGATTGGTATACATGTTCGGATGCCATTTGGTTTATCTACTCCAGCGGCTAGTGCCATATTTGATTTGATACACTATGATTTGTGGACATCACCAATTATAAGCAATTCTGGTTTTCGATATTATCTTGTTATCGTTGATGATTTTTCTCATTACTATTGGTGCTTTCCCCTCAAACAGAAATCTTGTGTGCATAGCACTCTTGATTTTTTTGCCTACACGCGCACTCAACTTGGCACCCCTATGCGCTCTCTACAGACTGATAACGACACGGAATTTATTAACTCTACTGTTGATAGCCTCCTCTCCACACACGGCACCACTTTACGTCTCTCGGGTTCATATACTTCTCAACAAAACAACAAGGCTGAGCGTGTTATTCGTACCATAAATGACACTATGCGCACTCTTATGTTCCATGCGCATCTTCCTACATCCTTTTGGGCCGAAGCACTTGCCGCTGCCACGTTTCTTCTAAACCG
The DNA here is from genome assembly GCA_910589775.1 of Avena eriantha. Classification (NCBI taxonomy): domain Eukaryota; kingdom Viridiplantae; phylum Streptophyta; class Magnoliopsida; order Poales; family Poaceae; genus Avena; species Avena eriantha. Next base: position 347,856,712 of record OU342741.1, read on the forward strand.
ACGTTTCTATAAAGCTATCTCCTCCTTAGTTCTCTACACACGTCTCCATGGTCATCCCCTTCCTATGGTGCGCTTCATGTTTTTGGTTGTCTCTGTTACCCAAACGTTGCATCTACCGCACCACACAGACTAAGTCCCCGATATGTCCTATGCGTGTTTCTCAGTTATCCATCTAACCATCGTGGCTATAGATGCTATGACCCATCTTCTGGCAAGGTTCTAATCTCATGTCATGTTATTTTCGACGAGACTATTTTTCCTTTTCAGCATGATGTGCCCCAGGTTGCCTACTTGCCGCAATCTCCACGCCAGCTAGACTTGCTCTTCACCAACATGCAAGGGACCGGTCCCTACTGCGTGCTACCACTATTAGCACGTTGCCACCATCCTCTACCGCGGCAGGAAATTTGGCTTCCATAGAGCCACGATATGCTTCCCTGGGCCACACATTTGCCATGACAGAGGAGCCTGCCGCGCCGCCTGTCCCTCCATGTGGACGACCCGCTAGACACGTGGACATGTATCTAGACCCTGCTCTGTGCACGTCGCATACTAGTCGGGTCCTCCGCTCACCTAGTCGACTAGATCTCTCCGCGGTGGACTACACCGTGCCTCCCATGCCGACCACTTTTTGGCAGGCCATGGAGGACCCTTTGTGGCGTGCAGTCATGGCTGACGAGCACCAGGCCCTCCTCGACAACAACACCTAGTCACTTGTTCCCTGTCCTCCTCGTGCCAACGTCGTCACCGGCAAGTGCATTTACCGCCATAAATTCCACTCGGATGGGCGTCTCGCCCGCCACAAGGCCCGCTAGGTTATTCGTGGCTACTCTCAGCGTCCTGACACCGACTACAATGAGACATTCAGTCCCATCATCAAGCCCGTGACCATACGGCTGGTCCTCACCATCGTCGTCTCTAGTTCTTGGCCCATTCATCAGCTCAATGTCAAGAATGCATTCCTCAATGGCACACTTGATGAGGTTGTCTACTGTCAGCCGCCGCCTGGTTTTGTTGATGCCATCCATCCGGATTATGTCTTCCGTCTCCACAAGTCCATATATGGTTTGAAGCAAGCTCCACATGCCTGGTACCAATGGTTTGCTACCTACCTTTCCTCCTTGGGGATTTGTTGCCTCTATCACAGACACATCTCTGTTCGTTCTTCAGTGGGCCCCCCTGATGGGGATTGTTGGTTTGCGGCCTGAAAGTTCATGGGCGAGTGCATGGCGGTACCTAAGTTCCCTGTAATTGCCGCGTTTCGTAAAGTTGGGCTGCCAACTACTGAGAGGGGCCATTTTGAGGCAAACTCATCTCACCCCTGCCAAATTCAAACATTCCGTTAAACTTCCCCGTGAAGTAGACGGTCGGGACCCACATGTCGGTCATCTGTCCATGATGCGAGCGCCAACGCGGCAACCTCTTAGGCAAATCGAGGAACTAAGTGGATTGGATGCGTTGACCAATTTCGCAAATCCATTCCCTCCTTTCCCCTAGCACCGACGACGTCGAAATCCACCCTCCAGGCAGAACGATCCCTTCGGACATTTGACTTCTGGCGCCAAGTTGCTGCGCCCAGTTGCTGCGCCCAGTCGCTGATCCCGAGCTCCAATGGAGCAAGCCGTAGCTGTCGTTGCGAGGCTCTAGCCCGCCTCCATCACCGACGAGCCGAGCAGCTCGGAGGATGGAAGATCCTACTACCAAGGAAGAAGAAGTTCTGGCTACATGCGGGTGAGCTACCCTTCTCTTTGCTATTCACACTAATTATAAGTGCTAGCTGGCTATTGAGCCTAAAATTGTTTGTTGGCCCAATGTTGAAAAACATATTTTGTCCATAGTTTTCTATCAAGTGGGATCTCCGCGGACCACCCTTACCTGGTTACGGTAGTCCTCTTCAGGTACGACTCTAAATCAGCAAGGGTGAAGAGCAAGTGGTATGGACACCATTGTATCACGATGGAAGAAGCACCTGCGTAGATCTGGTATGGTTGCTGCTCTACGTAATCATGATGAAATATAGCCGAAGTAGACTGCAAAGTTCAGCTTCATGGATGAACGTGGCATCATGGTTCCTCTAACGTGTGACAGTCAGCTAATTGGGTTGATGAAAAGGTATGCTTCGGCTTGCATGTTTGAGCTGAACTGTGATGTACTGGATGTGGAAGCTGCTGCAACTGGGAGTCGCCCTTCTATTCTTGGACATGGTGGTCGCTCGAACCCAATTAGCTCCTGGTAAGCAAAAGTCTCTTGGGGTTCGCATGTTTGTGCTGAATTGTAATTTTTTGTTTTATTTACTCTATAGATATTGGGCAGTTATACAACAGTCCTGTTTCTTTGATAGGAAGCACCGTAAGGTTAGAAACATGACTGTCGGGTTAGTCATTTTGCTGCCCGAAGAAGGTAAAAACGAGTGGAAAGATGATGGTGGACACGATTCTGGTGCTGATTGTCCTGGCGATGCAGAGTATGTGAAGCTAAGAAAATTGGCACCGAGGAAGAGGAAGAAGGCAGGAAATGAAGAATCTAGTGGACGTGAAGGCTTGGCACCCAGGCTGCGGAAGAAGGCTGCTAGCAATGAAGATGCATAGTAATGTGTTGAACTTGAACCTATATATGTAATTCAGTTAAATTCTGGAGCTCTGTGTGTGGAACTTTGCTGGGCGAAACAATCTACCAATGTTCTCTGAGTAAAATGTACCGCGACTTAGGGTTTGGAAACGCCCAAGTCAGTAGTTGAATCTGAAATTGTGATTGTGCCACTACTATCTGAAAACACGCAGCACCGATTCCACGATTGCTGAGGGACAGGATGTCTCCAAATTCGATGGAATGTAAGTGGCACAGAAATAAATTATTTAAGCTGCTACACTCCATGAAGCATCAAATTATTTCAGCTGCGGCACAACGACATGGCAACATAAACAACAATGGCAACCGATAATTCCCAGATGAGGAGGAAATCGGTACCACTTTCTGGCCTAATCTTGAGCCCGTCTATCTCACCGCCTCCCTGCTCCTGCATCCCCTGCATCTAGCGAAGCTTCCGGATCTCCAGTAACCGGGTGTACGTGCTTCCACTTTATAAATTGTGGTTATGCCATTTGCATGCGGCACAATTCACGTATATTACGTTTAAACAAACCACCAATGTCATAATACCACCATGATCAGACAAAAGGAAGTAATGCAGGGTTAAGACAGATTAACGGGCGACAAATTTTTTTCCTCCCAGGACTCCGGGAGCACTAGTTCAGACCGCTAGGTCAACAAGTACTACTATTACAACTTAAAAAGGCATGGAGCTCAAGATAAATAGAACTAGTTATCACACATCTCCTTGATCTTCCTAATCTTAGTCCGATGCGCATCTTCCTGCGAGAGCAAGGATCGAATCGTCTGCTCCTTCTTTTTAGCATCTTCCTTGCACAGCTTCAATTGTTTCTCTGCATTTTTCCTCATGCACTTGTCAATACTTGTAGTTGTAAACTATAGGACTTTGGCCTGGTGAAGATCATCCATTGCTTGAGTCGGTTCTTGCTCTGCTTTAGCCTTCATGGCCAGCGCCATGTCCCTCTCCTTCTCGACTTTGCTAACCTTGTCTTACACCATCCTGAGATCTCGGTTAAGCTTGGTTGTGTCATCTGGTTACCATAGCTTCATCTCAACACTGTCAAGAAGTGATCTGAATACGGATTCTTTCAACTCAATAGTCATTTCCCATAGTTTGTCCAGCGTTTTCTGCATCGATTTGGGCCACTCTGGATCTACCCATTTGACAACACCGCAACTTCCGCCTTGCATCATTGCACGATGTCCTTGACGCCATAAAAACCTCTTGCCTGCGTTTTGTCCTTCGAACGCTACAAATTTAGCGGGCACATATCCATATTTACATAGCAGAGGACTGTCTTCATCCGCTAAACCATGATAGTCGGAGTCATACAACGTCTAGTTGGCCTAACACATCATACGCGCATGAGTAAACATAGTAGATCTAGCTCAAAATAGATAACTGGCCACAGATGATAGAGATAGAGATGAGACGACTCACACAGAAATCACCGTCCCTGTTGTCACAAAACGTTTCCTCACCGTCTCCCCTTAAACCCATGGTGAGAGAGAGAAGGAGATGGGGGGGTGGCTGCCGGAGAGATAGCTGGAGGCACCGTCGGCTTGCGGCTACGGCAAGATGGAGAGAAGTGGGGAAAGTGGCTTCAAGGGGAAGGAAGAGAAGTACGAGGAGGAAGAGAAGTAATGGGGACATGGCACTGGCATATGGCCCACTGAACTCGTGAGTCGTGACACTCGCAAAAGGGGAGCGCCCGGTGTTGCTAGTTTGTCCAGAGCAAGCGGGCAGCCAGCATGGCCAATCATGCCGTAGAACAGCCTACTCGCGGATCGCTCTCACGAAGACCATCCCAATCGTCCAAGCGCCCCGATCGAATGGTATGTAACAATCATCATGTAGAACAACTGTGTTAGGGCGTGCCTTCTAGAAGACTCGGTCTAACGGCCACCATTGGGGGGCTAAGATTAGGGCTCTCCTAAGGTTAGGATCCATATGTGGTTTATGAGAAGAACACACATGCAATGACACTAGTGATATGTGGTTTGTGAAAAGAACACACATGCAATGACTGTAACTGTGGATTATGAAAAGAACAGGCAATACAATTACTCTCGTGGATCCATGTGTGGTTTGTGAAAGAACACACATTCACTGACTCTAGTTGTGGTTCACGAAAAGAACACACATGCAATGACTCTATCTGTGATTTATGAGAAGAACACACATGCAATCACACTAGTGGATCCATAGGTGGTTTGTGAAAAGAATAGACATGCAATGAACTCTGGTGGATCCATATGTGGGTTGTGAGAAGAACACACATGCAATCCACTGGTGGATCCATATGTGGTTTGTGAAAAGAACAGACATGCAATGAACTCTGGTAGATCCATATGTGGTTTGTGAGAAGAACACACATGCAATCACACTGGTGGATCCATATATGGTTTGTGAGAATAACACACATCCAATGATACTGGTGGATCCATGTGTGGTTTGTGAGAAGAACACACATGCAATGACAGTGGTGGATCCATATGTGGTCTGTCGAAAGAATAGACATGCAATGACACTAGCTGTGGTTAATGAAAAGAACAGACATGCAATGACTCTGATGGATCCATATGTGGTTTGCGAAAAGAACACACATACAATGACTCTAGTTGTGGTTAATGAAAAGAACACGCATGCAATGACTCTGGTGGATCCATGTGGTTTGTGAAAAGAACAAACATAAAATGACTCTAGCTATGGTTAATGAAAAGAACACACATGCAATGACACTGGTGGATCCATATGAGGTTTGTGAAAAGAATAGACATGCAATGAACTTTGGTGGATCCATATGTGGTTTGTGAGAAGATCACACATCCAATGACACTGGTTGTGCTTCATGAAAAGAACACAAATCCAATGTCACTAGTGGATCCTTATGGGGTTTGTGAAAAGAAAACACATGCAATGACTCTGGTGGATCCAGATGTGGTTTGTGAAAAGAACACACATGCAATGACA